>OU452219.1:31721126-32921126 GCA_911728455.2 Marthasterias glacialis
TGGTCCACCATCGAGTTCGAGTACCAAGTATTTGGATCTCCGAGAACGAGTTTTTATGTATTTATCCGAGTACGAGTACTTATGTATTTATATCTCATTTTGCAGTATATTTCTTTTATAATGTTGCCATAGACTAATGGACCGATTGCGCGACCAGTTTTTACGTTTCGTCACGTGACCTATTGTGGGTACTACGTCATCTGAGCTGATGGCAAACTACGTGTAAATGCCTTGACCGACAGAGTCGCACCAAAAGTCGGCTTTTGGTAATAATAACACAGTTACTAAGCTATTTTATTAAATTTGTATGTTGTGACATTGATATTAATCACATTACTGTTTGATAAACTACCAGTATTCTACTACAAAAGTGCATTGCGATAAACAAGTATCGAACAATATTAGACACATGACTGGGTATTTGAAATCGAGTCCGAGTACATTTAGTCGAGTATCGAGTATGTGCAAGTCGAGTATCGAGAAAGGAGGGGAGTGCTTTGCCAAACGAGAGTATGAGTACGAGTACTTTAAAAAACCGCACTCGTTCTTGAAAAGCAGTGGCGTAAATTTGTTATGAAAAGTGTAGGGGGAAGGTGGTAATGGAAACAAGGAATAATGCTGATATCACGAGCAAAGGGTGTATGTACGGGCGTGTACAGACGAGGGTGTTGTCGTAGGGATTTGTAGAAATGTTTTATTCATTTACTAAGCTATCGGCTGCTTTTTCATTAAAAAAACAAAAAAACAAACAATTTAAAGGACCCCAAAATCTGGGGGGATGATCCTATGGACCATCCTCCCTTGACAAAAAGTGAGGGGGATATACCCCCCAGTATTTACGCCCATGTTGAAAAGGCTTCAAGAAAACAATCCCACGATCATCGACAAACAGACAAAAACAAAAAACACTTACGTGGTTTGCAGACTACGCCAGCAGTGCTGTTGCACGGATTATTTTCCTTGCAAAGGAATGAGCATTTGGAAAGGTATAGCTCCGTCCCTTTACAAGCGACTCGATCCATCACAATAGGAAGATCTGTCGCTCCATAAAATGATC
Source organism: Marthasterias glacialis (assembly GCA_911728455.2). NCBI lineage: Eukaryota > Metazoa > Echinodermata > Asteroidea > Forcipulatida > Asteriidae > Marthasterias > Marthasterias glacialis. Next base: position 31,722,184 of record OU452219.1, read on the forward strand.
CATTCTTTGCCTGGCTTGCTTCTGGGAATCCGAGCTGCCTGCATACAGTATTCGCATCTTGTAGGTCCCAGTTTGTATCACATACCGCACCCCAAGCACCGTCATGGTAAATCTCAACTCGACCTGTAAGTGCGTCATTACCTCCAGCAAGCCGGATACTATCTTCAATAAAATGATAAAAGCAGAATAACTTAACTGCTGCTATTTACTTCTTTCTTTTTTACTTCTGTCCAATGAGATTATAAATTTGCCCTCGTTTGTTTGTCGTGGTGTTTATTGGGTGTTTGTTTGTTTTTTGTTTGTTGGTGTATTGGGTTGTTGGGTTGTTTGTTGGTTTGTTGGGTTGTTTGTTTGTTTGTTGGGGGTGTTTGTGTTTAGGTGTCTGTCGTGCCGAGTGTAATAAGGATAGTGGACATAATTATGAATGGATATCAATAAAGCATTGGGAAAGATGAATCATGGGTCAAAGAATAATTTATTATATTTTCGTGTTGATGACGCCATCAGATTTCAACTAACATTGATCAAAAGATTATTATTTCAAAAATCCATTATCTCTTACACTACCTAAGCTTTTTGTTATCGTCGTTACGTCATATGAAAGGAAGTTGAAGTCAAAACATATTCCTGGACATCATTTTCATGTCTGCAGCTGTTATGAAACGAAAGTTGACCCTTGGCCTTTCAAATTAATGGTAATGACGTCATATTTCACAGCAACCTCTGCTGACAAGCTAAAAAATTATTCGGTAAAAGTGTGTTGTAAAGTTAACAGCTGAAACTGAAATGTATGCCGAGATGAGACATTACGAATGACGTAATGATGACGTCATCGGTTATCAAACTAGAACCACAACTGTTGTAAATTGAATATTTGCCTCATAGGTAAATGTTTGGTGTATATGTAGGCTAATATCTTACTGTACAGTGGTGACGTGATTTGAACTTGGTTCCTCTTCAAACCGGACGTTCCTCTTTGAATCAGGAATTTGTTTCGATCATAGCAATTAACCACGTTTTTCAAAAGACCAAAGACTGCCACTTATAGACCATGTTACCTGTGACATCACATGTTTACAAAAGAGCCACAGAACCTGGACTTCCTGCAGGCAGGATTTGTACACGGCTCAATGGGAAAATACTTTAAATCTTTCATTTTATGGAGATTGCACTGTCCGATTGTCATCAACTTTGGATATGAAGGAAAGGGGCACATCTCACAACTAGTTCAGCTCTCATTTTAATAGCCATTGAATTTATGTGGAAATTATGATACAAAATGTAAAATTTCTCATATGTCCCATGCAGTATCTTGCCTGCCAGTAATTGCCCTGGAATGTACAAGGTCACTCTTTTGTAAACAAGGGTCACATGGTCTATAACATACACCTTATGCGGCATTTTGGTCATTCGCTGCCGGTGAAATAAGGTATGTCTTAGCAGGCCTTTCAATCCCTATTGCTCTCATGCGCTTCCCCGTGGTTTTTTTTCCCAGTTATAACTTGCTTTTGATATATTTTATTTTGAGAAAATATTGAATTTTAGCACGTGCATGCGTACAAACCCCGTGAAATGTGCCCGATCGTACATACTCCCATCATTATTCGGGCCTCACGGAGACCTAAGACATTGGAACAAGGAAGAGTAGGGTGTTTTCAACGCCATGCCTGTTTCGAGTCCTCGCTCGTAAGGTCTTTGTTTGTTATTTTGAAAGATCTTTAAAATTCATAGTGTAGTAGCATTAATCGTTGCTGAGGAAAAACATAGATACTTTCAAAATTAATATTATTTTGTTTAAAATTTGAATAATTTAATCTCTTGGTTAATGTTTTAAACATAAAGCTGAGTTTGAACTTCACCTCGGCATCCAAGAACTTCAAAGGCAAGACCGGGCACATTACTGGCCCAAGTAAGTGTCATTAGTCGAAGGAATCTGGTCCTCAATACCGCAGGGAAGGTGACATTTGCTCGTTGACCACCCTGGACATTCCCGTTGAACTAAAGAAATGAATTAAACAGTTTTTTTTTAGACTGTTCACAAGTAAAATAATAATCCCTATTTCATTTTGTTCGAACTCGTGAATAGGCGTCCTTTCGCAAGGACCCGTTAATGTTTTGGTGCCGCATGTGGATGCTTTAGTAAATGGCCCTGTTTGCGGTCAGGTTTTCGTGCCAAACGTCAATGTTTTTCGTTGCAAAAGAAGTTGTTATCGCGCATGTTCATGTCGCACGTCCTCTTTCATTGAAATTGTGTACAAAATATATATATATACATGTATGTAATTATCCCCTTTGAATGATCACCGGTTCGGAAGAATGCCGCACGGAAATTTTCAGCCAGATCTGTGCCGGCACCTTGGGAGTTTTTGTGTATCAAACAGACACGTTACTTACATTGTTGTTGTAGAGATAGTCAATAACTTGTGAGGACTGTCAAATATATTAATTACCTGCTATACAGCTGAGACTGCATTGATTGACCGTCATTTTTTTTTATATCTATTTAATTTGGAGCTAATTTTGTATTCAATTAACTATCATAGAACAGGTTGGTTTTTAGGTGTCTACTTATAAACAAAGTTTATTCTCAGTAATTTAATAGGCCATATTGGTATTTACTTTTAAAACAATTTTAACTTATCTTAAATAAACCGCAAACTTTTATGGTGCAAATTTGGAATACATTCCTGCCTATTAGCGTCAAGATGCAGCGAGACCCATAGTTTGCGATACGTTGGGTTAGCAGCAGCACATGCTACCACAAGAAGACTTTCAAACATAAACCTTATGTTGAAGTCATCACACCGCCATCTTAGAGTTAAAACGATGATGAAACAATGGAAACCCACATCTTTGTCCGCGCGACGCACGGAATGGGCCGAATGAGCCAATGAGAAAGCTTCTTTTGAACTCTAGCCGAGGGCGTCCTACTCAAATGACGTCATGTGCATAAGGTCTATTTATACTGTGAAAAGAAAGACCGAAGTGCTTTTGAACTCGTGAATGGTAATGGCGATACGCACGATATAAAAAGTGGCTAGCGTATCTTCTGCCATCAACCTTGAGCTGTTTAGCCTCGTTGTACGATGAAATATTATGCAACTTAGTTTGTGCAAACGAATCGTACCTGTCTTGGACAAGACCAGGAATGATAGGAAATGACAAGATAAAGATCCTAAAGGCAAAAGGAAATGTGTCCGGGGTATGACAGTGATTAACATTCACCATTTTATCTTAATTGTTACACACATATATGTCAAAATATTTAATTATTGAAATGATAATAGTCGAACATAATCATAATATTAACTTCTTTTTGGTATGACGAGATAAAAGAAAATCTGACCCGTATGGTATCTCCGTCCGCATTCTGTAAGTCATACCAGCCGTCAGATTCTCCTGTAAAACTGTACTGCACACTGAAGGTTTCCATGTATTGTGTTGTATAACCCTGTACAATCACTCCTGTAACAGCTGGACCTGGTAGTCCAAGATCAACTTGAATCCAAGAACCTGTTACAGCATTCCGATTTGGTACCCACCAGTGGCTGTTTCCTGTGTAAGTAGACGTGAATCAAAAAATGCTAGTAGGAAAACTTACCATCTATCCCTTATTCTTCCCTATGATACACAATTTTAAATTGGATCACTTCTCAATAATGGTCTGTTTTGTTTCGAAAAAATGGAAGCATCTTTGGTCCAAACTTTTGGTTATAATAAAATGTAGTACTTCCCGAATCCATGTTCCATTATTATCCATCACAAATACATAATATTAGTAATTATCGAAGTTTCATTTAAACAAGAGTTTGGTAATGTGATTTTTTTTGCAAGGTCGTATTATTTCAAATGAGTAAATAAAACACTATAACAAGGTGTGGATCAGATCTGAAGAGTCTGTCAGCAGTTAAACAGAGATTAAAAACGATTTACCCTCATTTAGTCGAGCTTTTTGAGGTGAATGTAACGACGAATAAGATGATGATGCAGTAATGCTTCCATCAGGGATCGCTCCACTCTCCATTCCCAACGGTCCACATGGCTGCTCTGAAAGGAGCCGACAAAGTAACCAATACATTAAATTGAAAATGAAAGTGAAATCATTGCCTTTTTATATAATAATCTTAATTTCATGGTTTTAAGCACACATCAAACAGAACACCCCAGGAATTTAATAAAAATGTGGTCGGTGTTCATAGAGAAAACGATGAAAATGGTTTCTGTTTCGTTAGACGTGTGTGCGGCACCTAAATGTAGCCCGAGCCCTAAATGTCGCCCGACCTAAATATAGCCCCAAAAGTGTACCTAAATGTCGCCCCGACCTAAATGTTGCCCCAAAGTTGTACCTAAATGTCGCCCTGACCTAAATGTAGCCGACGTGTATACCCATGTGAGGCAACCATAACAAGCGATATTGATTTGCGAATTTTTTTGAATGTTTCGTCCTTTCTCAATTTTCACACCATCCTGGTAATCAGTGATTTAATCTCTCGATTGTTTCTGGTGCTGCAATTTGTCTTCAATCAATGCGAAGTAATTATTCTGAGCTTAATTCGTTTACAGCAACAAAGTTTGTCCTCCGGAACATTTGTCTCCGAACAACAATGCTAATATTATAAACCTAACTAGATTATCTTTGAATATGAAACCAAAGGTTCCATCAACAAAAATGTATATAAATATAAATATATTATAATAATATAAATTACAGAACATTGATTTAAATAATCACCGGGTGTGTATGATCCTGAGGTTTCAGTAATGCTGATTGGGTGGGCCAGACAAAGTCCTGAAGTACAAAAAAAACGATATTAAACATAAAATATAACAAGGGCAATTGTACTTTCATGTTCCTCTCCTTTTTAGCATATTGTGGATTTAGTGTTTGTTCTTTTCGAATTTGGTTCCTGCCAAAATATATTTCATTACCAAACAAAACAGTTCAGTTCCCTTTACTTTGGAGGGAAATTTATTAATGGAAATGTTATAATGACATTTAAATGTATGAATAATTTCTAAAGCCAAATAAAATACATTCAGTAAAAATCAACACCATTTATGTATCCCCTGATCTACCCCCCCCTCCCGCAACAAAGGAGTATAGGCCAGCTTTTGATTTATTGTATATATCATTTTTTCTTTAAATTCCACTTACTTCTTGTTCCTTTTGTTATTTTTACACGAATGGGATTAAAATCACAATGAATATAAAAATTGGTTTGCATTAAGAAAAAAAGAAGGTTTTGTCACTCTTTTGTAAGCAAGGCGGCGGTTCTCACATAACATCAGTTGTGAAAAATAATGAATTTATTTCGGCTTGTTTGTACCACAAGGGAAACTGACTGGTTAAATTTTTATTCATTTTTCTTTGTTAAAATTTTGTGTTTCAAGAAAACTGAGCAGGAAAGTTTGATCAATTTTCTGTCATTCAAAAGAGATTGTAGGAAGGTTAAATTCTGCATGGGATTAGGCCTAGTTAAATCTTGCAACAGAAATGTAACAATAAAGCTATATTTTTTTTTATGTCGGGGTCATCTGATTGCTTACGTCCTTCAAATACTGGGACGAAATACTTGTTGTGTCCGTTAAAAGGGCCATTTTACCTGGCACCATGTCATAAATCTTAAAGAAATAAGCGTGTTCGCTGTTTTGGCAAATTCCAATAAGTACATGTACCCATAAAAAAAGAGCTGGACTAAAAAAAAAAGGGGGTGCTTCGGCTGAATGGCCAATCACCTACTACTACTACTACTACTACTAACAAAAATGATGAAAATTAACAAAAATAAAATAAAAGGTCGGACGTATGGACGGTTTCAGCTGAGGAACGATAAAAGCTTGCAAACGAGAATGAATTGCATATCAAACAAGCGATGGAGTGACTGAGTGTATTTGTCGCCCAAGGGGGTAAAATTACTTATAACTGATCTAAGCCTCAAAATCGGTGCTTCAATGTTTATTACGACCCAGATGTGGCCTTCATGATTCAATCAACTTGCTTCCTTAATAAAAATCTTATTCATTTGATCTGAAACTCATCGTTTGTATAGACCATGTGACCCTTGTTTACAAAAGAGTGACCTTGTACATTCCAGGGCAATTACTGGCAGGCAAGATACTGCATGGGACATATGAGAAATTTTACATTTTGTATCATAATTTCCACATAAATTCAATGGCTATTAAAATGAGAGCTGAACTAGTTGTGAGATGTGCCCCTTTCCTTCATATCCAAAGTTGATGACAATCGGACAGTGCAATCTCCATAAAATGAAAGATTTAAAGTATTTTCCCATTGAGCCGTGTACAAATCCTGCCTGCAGGAAGTCCAGGTTCTGTGGCTCTTTTGTAAACATGTGATGTCACAGGTAACATGGTCTATATTTTACACTAATTGTCATTTATGGACGTAGGCCTACGCTAAAGTTGATTCAAATACACCCACCAAGTACAATCAGCAGCAGCGTCGAACCGGCTATTAAAGTAGACATCATAATAATGATGATGGTAGATAGAATAATTGACTGCAATATGTTCCCTTCAATGCACGGGCACGGGTCCTTCAGTTCTACACAACGGGTAAAACCACACCACTGTTACATGTAACGAGGTGCCTCGCCATTTTATAGTTTAAGTGATTTCTATCTACAACATTATCACAGATCCAAGGGGGTCACCGTAAATCCAAGGGGGTCACCGTAAATCCAGGGAAGTTTAACTGAAAGACTCTGCACGGAAGTATCACAAATACATTTTTATAAGACCACAGTTCCAAGTTTCAATGTTGTTGGTTAGAGTGATAATAATTGCTTGAAAAGAGTTTTTTCATTTGTTATTAGGGGTGTTATCAAATATCTTAACGTACGGAAAAGTTAAGAGAATAGACGCCGCCTTCATCTGAAATTATTTTATTAAGTCGAAAGAAAAATTTCAAAAGTAACATAGATGAGGATTTGGGAGGATACCGGGCGGAACTGTCGATAATACACCTGATATTGATAGTCAAGCGTCATATAATACTACTATCAAGACAAAATAGTTTTCATTTTAATTGAAAGCATACTGTCAAAACTTTGTGACAAATTCTTACATTGCCTAATACGTGTATACTTTAAAGTGATTCAAAAACTCGCACCAGCAAATACCGGTAACTGAGGAGCACAATTATGAAAAACTGTTATTGTATTCTGATGTTATAAGATAATCGTTTGTCTAATCAGTTTGAAAGTTAATGAGTAGGTCTAGTAGACAGATTGTCTGATAGATACTACCCATGTATATCACTTTACGACAGGTCTTCATTGGGGGTCGAAGAGACGTGAGATTAAAGGCAGGGTCTACCTTTGGTATTTTTGAACCGTTACGTTTGTTTCAATCCTTTATAATTGTAGATATATACCATAAAAATAACACTCAAAGATGTTAGCGTTTTCGAGATATCGGAGAAAATCTGGAGCGGTTATGTCCACGCAGAAAGGGATCCGAAAATGCTGAAACTGCGTGTTTTTCATTACGTGGAAAAGGCTTCATGCCTGAAGCCTTTCTCATATTGAAATAATCTAGCGAGAAATTACCTCTTGCTTAAAAAACTACGTTTTACTTCAAAGGGAAGGGAGTCGTTTCTCTCAATGTTTGACACTATCAACAGCTCCCCGTTACTCATTAAGTAATATTTGATGGTCATTTGTTTTTGAGTAATTACCAAAAGTATCCCCCTGCCTTAAATGTTTGGAACATTTCCACCACATCCTGTATACATATAGTGAAATAAATTCAAATCTTCCATTAGTTCTAACTTGCTATGTAAATTCTCGTTTTCATTCTGTCTTTTAAGGATTTAAGTCAACGAGAAGGACTTCCCAGCCTGCTTGACGCTGGTTGATAGAAATAATGCTATATTTGATCACTTTAAAGTAAACAGAGACTGTGTAAAAAAGCAGCTGCCTGCCTTAAAACCTTGATTGACAATTAAGAAACATGTGATAACTTAGCATAGATGCGAAACAAATTGATAATGTACGAGTTTTGGGCAGTATGCGTTGGTAGAATTCTGGACAAAAAATGACGGCGGGAGTTTCCAGTACATTAGTGTTTTTTGGACACGAGATGTGTGGAGTGAAAGGCAGATTTTCGGTTCATGCACCACAACCATTTTTTCTTCTGGTTGTTATGAATTTAGCAGTTCAGATTTCAAGCCAACAAAATAGTAGGCGAGACCAGTCGTCAAGATAAGTTTGTTTTTGTTTTGGGAATACTGACATTTCGCTTAGTATTATATCAGATAACGCCAAGGTGCTAATCATAATTATACATTAATTCTTTTAGACAGCATCTATCATTCCACATTTTGTGTGTTAAGTCTATGGTGATTATTTGAAGATACCAATCTATACAAGTACAGATAATACACTCAGCATTTACATTTAGTATCATTAGTGATGCCAAGGTGTGTTGCTCATAATATAGAACTTTGTATAGTTTTCATTCACGCAAACACCGTCTTCTGTTAGGTCCCTTGTACAGATGAAAAGCCCAAAAGACACTGTATACAGCCTAGCTATTTCACTCAAACCGCAATCACATGGATTTTAACTGGAAACAGTGTTTCGACTGAGTTCTGCAATCATTAATTAAATGTACTAAACCAAAGTGTATAAGGAGGGACTGTGAGGGATGAGATGACATGGTGTTGGAATTACCCCTAAGCACTCATATTAAAAGGACATGCTGCCTTTGGATTGGGCGCTTTTGGGCTACAAAAAGCGTTTGAATGAAATTAACATGGTTGGATACATATTTTAAAAGTAGAATATAATGATTTACATAAAAATCCCTTGAAATTGAGTGTTTTTTTGTTTAGGACACGTCTGGCGGACCGTATGTTTCTGTGATTCCACTGTGTCATGGTTGTATTTCCAGAGGCATATGTATGCTTTCTTTTAATCACTACTCACTAATTACAACACACTGTAGGTGTTTTACGGCATGAATAACTCTTAAAAAGGATAAGGAGCTATTCCAAACAGCAACATTGTAAGAAATTTGAAGGCAATGTGTCCCTCTAAGAGTTGAGCAGGTTGGAAGAAAGATTTAAGCAAATGAAGAGCAATTATATTGATTTCTTACGGATCTAGCTACAGAATACATAAATCATGCAACATTATTAATAACCTATGCTTACATATAGCCTACTTTAAATCATCTACTGAAAATGTAAATGAATTCTGTGGTTGAGACTAAAATTCATGTTACTCTACGCTTGTAATTTTCAACTTTGTATAGCCACTGTCGTTGACGTTCCATACTCCATTCGCGATATCTGTATAAAAAAGAAAATAAACATGTGGTTGTTATCAAAGCAGTAGCTTATCGTGCTAGAAGAGATCGATGTTAAACTATCTTTACTTTATCAAAACAAAGATTAGCGTATATAATAGTAGACATGATACATAACTTCTATAAAAAGCTATAGTATTATTAATTTCCAACAATCAACGGTAAGGAATTCCGTGCATGCCTTGTGTGTCATATATCGTCACTGTTCCCACGAAGTGCAAAAAACCTCAGTTTTGACACAAACGTTCATTCCGAGATAATCACGTTTGAAGTTATACACTTTTTAAAATCGCGTTTTTTATTTATTTGTGGTCGCCAACTTTAACAAAAATGAACATGCCGATATAACTTGAGACCTATACTTGACAACGGTATCGTTGCTTTTTATAAAGTTTTTGTTAAATAAAGAGTTATTAGTTTAGAAAAGTTGTTTGTACTCCTTGATAATACTAAAATTGGAGGTTGTCGTTAATGTGTGTGCAAAACATTTGTGTACAGTGTAATGGACAAAGTTTTTTGCACTTCGTGAAAACACAACGCGCTGGATGCCTAACTTTTTTTTCGCAGTTTGTGTGTACAATGTTAACGTACATGCAAACTTTTTTGCACTTCGTGGGAACATCACACATCGTACATTGGCACTTTGCCAAAATGGAAAACACGGGTCATCGTTCCCTTATTGATAGCTGCCATTCATACCGTTGTACACAATTACAGCACAATCCCTGGGAATGAGAAGATTTTTGCACTTCGTGAAAACGCAAATAGCACAACCATGAGGTTTTTTTCAATCTGCTTATTATGTTACCGAGGAAACCAAACACTTTTAAGATTTATAACTTTGTCAGAAGGTCGTTAGTGACCAGTGCATTAACAGTATGAAAAAAAACAACTTTTGAAAATGTGTTGATTTTCGAGGTTTTTTGCACTTCGTGGGAACAGTGACGATATGGAGGGGACATGTGTTTTACTGCTGCCCTACCCGCCCCCGCCTTTTAAATATGCCCAAATAAAAAATAAATAAACAAATAAAAATGGTAAAAAATAAATATAGCGGGAAAAGACCCAGAAAACGACAACGGCAATCAAACAGTCAGACAAACAACAATTCTGAAGACGCGATAACCCTAAACCCAATGTTATAATTTCAATTGAATTGGCGTTAATTATTCGAAAAATATATTTTAGGTTCGAAATGTTCGTTTTAATAAATGTTTCTTAATGTATGCTCATCCCATGACTCATTGGGCCATTACTTTATACTTTATAAAGAAAACGGACTTTTCGATAAGTATTGCTTCAAATGACATTTCATCATGAGATTACCTAAGCATCTACTGCAAGACTTCGTCAAGGTAAAACATGTCTCGCCAACCTGTGATAAGAAAATTATGTCCGTAAATAAACAGTAGTACAAATTGCGTTTTATTGCCATCAGTTATTCCTAGTTTTTGAGGGTGTGCCCGAGATCGGTAATACTGAAAGTATATTGGTCATAGATTTGCACTTTCCTAAAGTAATGGCTAAAAACTTCCCTTGAAATCATATTTCTGCCTGAAAAGCTACAGTTTTTGAACATTGAGTAGAACGATTTAGTTTTGATCTTGTGAGTCCAAAATACGATGTTTGGAAAAGTTGAAAACAGTGATGGGGTTCTTCACTATTTTGAGTCCAAACTTTCACAAGCTTGTTATTTCATGTATATGATGGATTGCATAAAGTGCTGTTACTGGCCTATGGCAATTACCAGTGTTGGCTGTCTGCTTTAATTAAGTCCAAAATTTGTGTCAATAAACGGCAAAAGAGTGAACTTTAACCCCTTTTCAACGACATTGATATTAGTTTCGGATTAGGTAATATGCAGTCAATTAGCTCAAAAAATTATACAATCTATTTACAGTTTTATCATTCACGGTGAAATTGAGAAGTCAAATTTAACTGACATTTGCAATCCGATTCAATTATAAACAATTCTTGATTAGACGTATGTTGTGTTTACGTATAGCGTTAGAAACCCATCTTGTGTGGGGCAATGTAAAATAAGCTGGGTTGGATTACGGCAACAAAGGGAGTGCGCAGTGCTGTTAATCTTTTTTATTTGATTACATTTGGATGTCTAAAATCCCCTGTGCCCATTTGAAAGAGCTGCTTAAGCACAAAAAGTACGGTAACCCAAGCACAACAAAATACTGCTTTCCAGAATAAGGTTATCAGCCAAATACCATGTTATTAACGTAACATCTTTGACTGGTATCCTGCTCATTTTCGCTTAGCAGAAAATCTTTTAGCGATAATTTCAGCTCTTTGAAGTTGGGCCTTGGTAACTGTTCATTAAAAATTAGAAAGTGCGCCACCAATAGTTTTTTAGCGCGATTTCATAATATTGTGTAATAAAAAATAATAGGAATAGGGCCTATGCCTTAGTGTCTAGATCAGCACTTCATATTTATTATGATTGTTGATCATTTGACACTGCATAATTACTGCGGTTTGCGAAACTTCTAATGAGTTACCATTTCGCCATCGGAACTTACTTTGAATGCAGATTACTCCAGCAGTTTCTGTGTTCTTGCACTTCGGTGTATCCCAGCAGTGCGATGGGCAGTCAGTGATTTTGGACTCGGAACCGTCGCATATAACCCCATCCATGAAGTTAGGACCACTCCCTTGACCAAAGAAAGCGCCCAACTTGGCCTCCTTGGCGCCAGAGAAGCCCAGCTGTCTGCAGACGACCCCAGCATCAGTCATGTCCCACTCATTGTCGCAGATGGCACCCCATGTGCCATCCACATTGATCTCAACCCTTCCACTTGGCATGGTTGGTCCATCCACAAGCCTAATAGGACCTTGAATAGAAGAAAAGTGCAAACCAATTTCTTACAATTACATAGATTCCCCGGCTATACATTTATAATCTGAGCAGCGCTCGTTTATGGTGTTTTACACCACTGCAGCTATAGCCCCCGCACGCGTGCGCGACACGACAATAGCACTTCAACGCGCATGTACCAATCAGCATGGAGGATTCACAGTGCATGTGCGTCGACGCGCGCGTGCGGTGTCCATAGCGCTGCTACCAAGGGGTATAAAACGTCCATGAATGAGCAGCTCGTCCAATGTGTCAAGGCACATGCACTTTGAATCCTCCATGCTGATTGGTACATATGCTCAGCTGACGCGCTATTGTCGCGTCACGTGCGCGTGCGGCGGCCATAGCTGCATGAAAAAGCTGCTCTGTATACTGTATACTGGAGGTTAAATTTTTTGACATGAGTCGTAACAAGGTCAAGGTGAGTCTTTTAAGGCAACGATGTACATGCTCTGAATGCAGAGAAAGGTCTTTTTTGAGGACGATTATCACCGCATTATCAAATCTTAATTCCGGTCTTGTCAATTTATCAATATGAATATTACTCATAAATACATGTGCAACACGAATACAACATTGGCTTTCCATTGATGTCTTGAGAAATGAACGATTTTCTTAACAAGTTTAAGTTTCTTAATTCTGGGATGAAGGATTCCTAAACGGCTTATAAAGAAAACATTAACACGAGAAACACGAAATCATTTCGTCGAAATGTTTTCGATTGCTCGAAATCAGTTTGTGCGCTCGAAGTGCAGTGATATAGGGCGCTCGAAATCCAATTTTTAGAGCGCTCAAAATAATTTGTAGCGCACAGAATAATTTCGAGCACTCGAATTAATGGACCTTTCGCATGAAACTTGTAAATCGTGGCGCGTACGCGCTTTGTGCGTCTGCAATGTGCACATTTCTATGGCGCTTGCCAACCAACAGGGTTTGTACGCATAAGTGAATGTAATTAGCATATTTAATGGGAAAGGTCCATTTCTAGAGCTCGAAATGCTTTATTTCTAGCCCACGAAATGAAATATTTGGAGCGCTGAAAATGATTTCGAGCACTTGAAATTATTTCGACTGCACGAAATTTAATATTTCGAGTGCAAGAAATGATTCCGAGCACTTGAAATTGTTTCGAGTGCACGAAATATCATATTTCGAGTGCAATAAACGATTTCGAGCGCACGAAATGAATAAATTTATTGTCATTATGTCTCTTTACAGCTCCGTAGCAAACAGATAAAACTGTAAACAATAACAGAATTAGTAAAACACTTTCTTACGTGGTTTGCAGACTACGCCAGCCGTGCTCGTGCACGGATTATTTTCCTTGCAAAGGAATGAGCATTTGGAAAGGTATAGCTCCTTCCCTTTACAAGCGACTCGATCCATTGCACTAGGAAGATCTGTTGCTCCATAAAATGATCCATTCTTTGCCTCACTTGCTTGTGGGAATCCGAGCTGCCTGCATACGGTATTCGCATCTTGTAGGTCCCAGTTTGTATCACATACCGCACCCCAAGCACCGTCATGGTAAATCTCCACTCGACCTCTAAGTGCGTCATTACCTCCAGCAAGCCGGATGATACCATCTTCAATAAAACGATAAAAGCAGAATATTATCGGTATCACCTCTGCCAAGGAGATTAAGTTTTTGTCATAATTTTTTTTATTTAATTTTTATCTGAACAATTTATTAATGGATTTCGATAAAGCTTGTTAAGAAGATTAATCATGGATCCAGAAACTGTTGATTAAATTTTCGTGGTGACGACGTCATCGGGTATTTAATAACATTAATTCAATGTTTATTTCAAACATTTATATCTCCTTAACTACATAATAAGCAACGTTTATCTTTACATCGCATGAAAGTTCTTTATAAACTAAAGAATATTGACATGACTCAATATTAACTTTGTCTTCCGGTAGCAATCGGAAATTGGTGTGAAATCATACATGTGCATCATTTTCATGTCTGCAGGTATAACAAGTACTTGACACGGTTCCTGTGTTTGAAGCGACAATTGACTCTTGGCCTTTTAATAATCTTTTACATTCCTTAGTATATAATATGTGTTATTAATTAAAAAGCATTTTGTTAATTATGTTTAAAACATAAGGCTGAGTTTGAACGTCACCTCGGCATCCAAGAACTTCAAATGCAAAGTAAGGATACGGATGAATCCAAGTTAGTGTCATTAGTCGAAGGAATCTGGTCCTCAATACCGCAGGGAATGTGACAGTTACTCGTTCACCCCCCTGGACATTCCCGTTAAACTGTAGAATTAAAAACATTTTTCAATAGGAGTGACTTTTTGTGAGCAACATAACATATAACTGCTATTTCGTGTGTTTCAAATCTAAGGATATTGATGACTCTTGATAAAGACTGTCAAAGTGTGATCTATCTTTACAACCGTCAAAATTATGTTTTTTAATGAAGTTATTTTTGTTTTGACTGTAATATATTTTTATTGTTTATAATGGAGCAGGGTCTGTGAGGTCTTTTGATAACAATTTTTTGAATTTTGCCCTTCCCTGGACGGCCTCAAACAATTAAAGTAAAAAAGAAAAAAGAAAACAATCATGTTGGTTATAAAGTGCATAATTGCAGGTTTAGACTGGTGGTCAAGTCATTAATTGTTTGTCGCGGCCTCATGCTATAGTCTCGCGAGACTGCTGCAGTATGCGAGACTTTTGCTCTCTCCACTACGTCCCGATATAACTGGGGCAGTAGTCGTGAGTCAGCTGCAGTCTCGCGCAGCAGGAGTAGTCGCGTGGGAGCCGTTACCACAAAAGTTTAACAACTTGTTCACAAGTTTACTTCAGGCTCAAAATTAGTTTTAACCTTTAAAAAGGTGTTCATTTGTTAACAACAAAGGTCAATTACGTATATTAAAAACATCAACAATATGTGTTACAACGAGATAGACTATACCGGTATTCAAGGTTCGATGACCGACTTCGTATGTGGTCAATCAAATTCAGGTTTGCAAAGTATGGAGATGAGTTATTCTGTTGCAAGGCAGAATGGGGTGTGAACCGTAAACCACATGTACAGTCTGGCACCCAGACACCCTAATCTCTGACTTAAGGCGAGGCATTTTTGAGTAAAAAGTCGGCACCTCCATCGGCCGTGACTACACAATGAGGTTTACTTTCCCGGTGCAGTTATTTTGTATGTTTCCGAAACTGTGTGCTTGCCTACCTATGTTCATGCATGACTGGGTTTGTGACTTAAGGCCCCAAATCGTAAATTTGACGCCAAAATTTGCGTCAATATTATTTGGCTCGTACGATTTTTCATTACTTGTCCAACATAATCTTAATGACGTTTTTTTGTTGTTGTTTAACAACTCTGACGAGATTACAGAAAAGATATCTGACCCGTATGGTATCTCCGTCCGCATTCTGTAAGTCATGCCAGCCGTCAGATTCTCCTGTAAAACTGTACTGCACACTGAAGGTTTCCATGTAGTATGTTTGATGACCCTGTACAATCACTCCTGTAACAGCTGGACCTGGTAGTCCAAGATCAACTTGAATCCAAGAACCTGTTACAGCAGTCGAAGCTGGTATCCACGAGTGGCTGTTTCCTGTGTCAAGTTAACATAAATGATAAATGCCACTTTTTATCAGATCTTAGAAGCAATCCCTTATCTGTTCCTATGATATTTTTTTCTATTAACTGGATGAATTCTTAAAATTGTCTGTTTTGTTTCAACAAAATGCGAACATCTACCATGCAAACTTAAGGTTATAATGAGTATACTACTTTCCTGTCATGTTTCATTATTAAAAAATAAAATAAATGTAAAAAAGAAATAGTAATAATACAAATATTAAATGAAAGTTGCATTTACAAAAGAGTTTGGTTGTATGATTTTTTTGCAAGGTATCATGAATTCCAATGAGTAAATAAAAACGTATAAGAGAGTAAGTATGTAGAGTCTGCCCGCAGTTAAACAAAATTTAATAGACTTGCCCTCATTAAGTCGAGCTTTTTGAGGTATATAAGACGACGAAATGTATGATGATGCAGTAATGCTTCCATCAGGGATCGCTCCACTCTCCATTCCCAACGGTCCAATGGTACATGGTGGTTCTGAAATGAGTCGTTAAAATAACAAATACATTTCTTTTTTTAGAGGAAGGGCACCATTGCTTTTTTGAATAGTAAACTAATTGCTACCCTGTAGTTTTTAACACACACCGAGGCAGAGATCGTATAGTCCAAATTGGTCCATGTTCACATTTTCTTGCGAGAGGAAACGCGGCAGCCAAACAACCGACGTTGATTTTTTGAGGTCATAAAATACTGCTTCCTCGTTTTTAAAAAAGCGTTTCAGGGACAACAAGATGTCAATGGATGATCGTTGAGGGATCGAACTTTTAAAATCAGTGAGCCTTCAGATTGTAACGAGTCACCCCTCACGATTGTTACCAGTGCTGCTATTTAAGTTTAATCAAGCCATATCAAAACACATTAAAATGTACCACAGGAAATGTTACCATAAACTTCGGTTACTGAACTCTGCAAAGTAATTACATGGTTATTGTGTGCTTGATCTCAAACGATAATCGTTATTTCTAAACAAAAACTATTTTGAAAAACAAATAAACAAGCAAACAAACAACTCAACAAACAAACAAACACCCCAACGTCCCATCAACCCAAAACCCAAACATTTTTACTGAATATTAACAATAAATATAGTTACCGGCCGAGGATGATCCTGTGGGTTTCTTGTTGCTAATTGGGTGGGACAGACAAAGTCCTGGATTACAAGCAAGATATAAAATAAATTTAACATAAAAGTGGATTGATAACATTTTTGCTATAAATCTGAGTTACGTTTGTTAACTTTTTTACTTTACATGACATGGCATTAAATCGCAACAAATGAAAAAGGTTCACGTTAAAAGAAAAACAGTCTTTGCCCATCGTTAGAACGGAAGACAATTTGTCACACTTAAGTTGTAAAAATAGTTGGTTTTTTTATCATTTCGCGTTACATCAATATTTACTATCTACGCATGTTTGCTATAAGGATGTTTTATTAAAGTTTTGAAGCTTAACTTCACGATAAATTCGCGACCGTTACGTTGTTTACAAAATTGCTAATTTAATTAGCAGTTTTAACCCAGTGGCTTTTTTGAATATTATCTTTCATAATGCAACTTACGGATAAACACATTTAGCATGTTTATCAATAGGTTTTTGGCAGAAAGTAACAACAATAAAATAATTTTTATAAAACAATGGTTTTTCAGACAAAATAAACAAATAAATTCAAAAATCGAAATAACTGTTCCGGCAGTAGGTGGGAAAAGCTTAGTGGTTTGACAGAAACAGTTGATATTCGATTAATTTCACGAAACAGAACAACTTAAAATAATATTTTGACAAAACAATTATTCAAGGGTCCGGCTGGCAGTATAGGTATTATTATGATAACAAAGTCAGGACGAAAAAAGGTGGGGGTTTTTTTAGCTGAGGTCCAAAACTGCCAATAAATAAACAAACAACATCCAACAAAAGTGTAAACAAGTGAATAATAAACAAGGGAGTAAGTAACTGGGAGAATATTGCCCCCAAGACGGGGTACACTTAGTTAAAACTGAATGGGTGATTTTAGTTTATCGTGAGTCAATGTTCATTTACGACCTCGATATGGTCTTTATGATTAAACCATCCGGTATTTGAATAAAAACCGTTTTTATTTGACTCAAAATCACCATAATAGTCATCAGAAATCGTGTTTGTTTTACACTGAGAGACAACCTAGTCATTTAATTTTATGGATGTACGCTAAAGTTGATTCAAAAACACTCACCAAACAGAAGTAAAATCAGCAGCAGCATCGAACCAGCTCCAGTTAAAATAGACATCATAAGATGATGGTAGATACAAGAAATGACGGCGCAATAATTCAAATGCGCGGGCACTGTCCTACTTCTCAAAATCTGGCAAAAAACACATCACAGTGACGCGATACTTGCCAGACAAGGACAACTCTTAAAAAAATGTTAGTCTTCGCGATATCCGTGTGCAACATTGTCAAAGATCCAAGTATGTCAGCGTTAATCCAGGGAAGTTTAAGCCAATTGAAATATGACAAATCAATTTTTAATAAACTGCAGTTCAAAGTTTCAAGGTTGTTGGTTAGAGTGATCATTGCAGGAAAGAAGTTTCATTTGTAATGTCAAACGTCTCAAGATACAGATAAGTTAAGAGATTCTGTATTTCTTTATTTGAAATCAATTATGTTATGACAACAATATCAAAAATACGAGGCTTTAGGAGAATATTCAGCGAGGAGAGGTTGATAATACGCTTGATGTTGAAAGTCGGTCTTCCAATCCTCAGACTTATTATGAAGACATACAAGTGTTCTTTCTAATTTTGTGCACAAATTAACTGTTTATTTTTGTTTTTTGGATGAAGAAAGAAAAATTGAATAGAATGGGGTTTGAACATGCGACCTCCAGATTAACGTTCCGGTGCTCTATCAACTCAGCTTTGTTAGCCCTAATGTTGGCGGTCAGTTTACCAAGTCAGTTTCAATTGTGGTCTATGCCTTGTGGTCTCTTTTTATACCTGATATTTGTTTAATTTTAAACAAAATCTTCGAAAACCAAAATTAAATTTCATTGTTATAATTATTACATTCGTCTGATCTTTTAAAATCAATCTTGAGGGACTATGCGATTCGTGTATATCACTTTAAAGACACGTGTTCATTTAGCGTTAGAGGACATGTAAGGTTAATGTAAAAAAAATGTTACTACCGCTTGCATTATGGACCGAAACTTGTATTTCGATCTATTTTCACTTTTATTTTGCTGTCTGTCTGCCAAGAAACATGTGGAAGAAAATTTAACCTAGAAGCGAAAAGGTCGCTACTATAGGTATTGGCAAGATGTGTTCAATCTTCCAACAAATTAAGGGGTTGAGTGTCCATTTCAAATAATCTTAAAATTGTTGGGATGCTGAGTCCGCCATACCAAGGATTTGTGAGGTTGAATGCCACAATTTTCCGTTTCACGCACCACAAATCAGATTATGCACCACCAAGATAGGGTATCACCGTTGCGTTGTCCGGTCTGATATGGTTCAAAATGATATTTCTACGCAGAATCACTGCAATTTGAAAATCATGCTTTTTGCTCCAGCCAATTAATGTGTCATGTGGCCTCAACTTACAACTGCCACGACATATAGAATAACACGACTGTCAGGGGCGGATCGAGGATTTTCCAAACGGGGGTGGGGGTGGGGCGTGAAATTTACCGATCAAGCAGCAAATGATGATTGAATGAAGGCAAGTCGTGACGACTGCAAGCGGAGCGCGAAGCCCCAAAAGCGTGGGGTCTTGGGCCCTCAAATGTCCCTCAACAGCACCCCCAAATGTCTTGAAAAACATGTGAATATTGTAGTATAATGTCGAAAGTTTATTTCTCATTGCAAGTGGGCAAAAAAAATAGGGGGCTTGCGCCCCTCACGCCCCCCTGGATCCGCCACTGTTGATTGTTAATTTGCACCCCAACCCCAACCAATGTGGAAACGTTGGTTTGAATTACGGTCCTGCCTCTATTAATAGTAGAAGCAAAAGCCATCGACCAATGAATTTAAATGATAATACAGTTTATTTTGAAATGCTCATTTTAGTTTCTAAGTCTCAACCATTTTGTGTTATTGTGTGGTCCTTGTCGCTTTCTAATCAGCTGAACAGCCGCAGGTGAGTGCTGGCTTGCACGAAACCAAACAGCCCATTTACTCTGGCAAAGTATCGGACTTTCGGATTCTAACCAGTGCTTATCACACATCGGTGTTAGAGTAAAACCAAATCATGTTGCTTTTTATCTTGATGCAATTTTTACATCAATTTGGTTTTCATGATTATCACAAAAAATGCATGAAAAGCAAGCACAGGTGAGAGATCAAGGTTCACACAGAAAATACTCAGATCATACAAACAGAAAATTCAATTTTGCACAAGCAGAAGCATTTAGCAGTGAGGTTTAAGAATTTCTTATAGTTTTCTTGTTTTTATGAGATGCTCCTCAAAGTTGGCCACATTGTTACACAATAATCTCACCCTATATCCCACTTTTGAACGTTGTAAGTCATAATAAAAATAAAATCGTAAATGAAGTAGCCTACAAAGATCTTTTAAAAGATTTTTGAAATCCACCCGTTCTTTCGTTTTTTATGAAGCCACAGATTCAAAGAATTTCTTGTTGCCTTCATAGTTTACACAGTAAAAATACCTTTACATTAAACAAATAATATTAATATTAATATAAAGTTGATGTCTGTTTTCGGGAGTGCTTAAAAACATCCTTCATTAAAATGTTTGCATTATTTAACTATTTTAAACTATAATTTGAAAAGTCTGGTTGCACAACATTTTATACCAGACTTTTTTATATGAAAAGATCACACTATTGGTCCATGTTCAGGCGTTTACTGATCTCCTCAATATTCTCCCGTAGCATTCTGACCCAATCCTGTCCCTCTTTGAACTCTGTGAATCGTGTTGGCATGGAGCTCAGACTGTCTATGTATGGTGTTGACTTAGGCTCCAAACCAGCCGCAAGTACAGCCTCTGGAAACTTAGCCGGATGAGCAGTGGCAAAACAAACAGTGGGCTCATGATTAGTAAGGTTGGAGTCTTGATTATTCATCGACTTCCTGTATGAAAAGACAGAAGCAAACAAGCACAATGAACATTCCCTTCATTACCCTATATTTGCACCAAGAAGAAGAATAAGAAGAAGGAGAATAAGAGAAGGAGGAGGAGGAGGAGGCAGGGGAGGAGGAAGAGGAAGGGGGAAAGGACGAGGAAGAAGAGGAGGAAGTAGAAAAAGAAAAAGAAAAAAGAACAATAAGAAGAGGAAGAAGGAGAGGGAAAAAATTAAGAATGAAATACAAAAACAAATTGTGCAAGTCTGATTAGCTCCCCAAATACTGCCTTGTGCCTATTCTTATTTACAACTTACATTTCTTACTTATTCATTTTATAAAACATCCAACAGCGCGATTGCCATCGATAAAAGGATGAATGGGAGACGATGAAATATTCAGTTTAAGATGTGGGAGGAAAACCCCAATGGCACATTCTTAAAGTTTTGTAACTGGATCCTACTGTTCTGGAGATGACGCACATGCACTTGCGAGGTTGACAGACTCCACACACTGTCCCAACAGAAATCTAGATGTTTTGTCATACCGAAAAAAGCCCTGACTATGGTGGCTTTAAAGGAACATCGCAAATATATATTGACGCCAATATTCGCGACATGGGCGCCATGTCGCAAATATTGACGCCAATAATTATTGGCGTCAATATTTGCGACTAGGGGCCCATGTCGCGAATATTGGCGTCAATATTTCCGACATGGGGCTGATGTCATGAATATTGGCGTCAATATTGGCGTTAATATATATTTGCGATGTCCCTTTAAAGCCACCATACCTGACAAACCAAGACTTAGATACTGATTCAAACTACAGACAACTCACCGGTCAAGTTTATCAAAATAGTAGCTGACAGCCACAGCAGTATGAGGACAAACACGATACTTGTGTTCCTGCCAACATCTCTGCATAGTCTTGGTTATCTGGTCGTCTTGACACGAATAAGAAGACCAAACCTCTTTCATCTAATGAAATGAATAGTATACAAAACTGAAATGATTTACTTTGAGAAAGGCATAATATCCGGGGTAATGGTAACGATCATTTATTTTTCAGTTAAATGATAAAGCAATGTGCTATACATTTATATTGGACATTCTACTAAATAATGACTTTCCTCGCCCTGTTTGCTGAAGCCGTAATCACGTACAATCGTGTTTTTTTTAAGAAAACCAAAATGTATTGTTTTCTGTGTCTGAAGCATGGCAAAATAAACCATATCAACCAATGGAAAAGCTCAACATTTGCTATGCAGCTAAATAGGCAGCGCAACGGACGAACTGGCACAAAGCAGGTTCTCACAACTGTAAGAGGACAAGGCATTCTCTGGGATGTATTTCCATTTATGAGTATGGAGACTCTTTAGCGAAGGGGATGGGGGTTGATTTGCTCGAAATTTTACTCAAATAAAAACACACGTACTAATTTTAATAAATAGTCCCTTCCCTTCTTTCTTCTTCTTGCCTTGCCCGAAATGTCACCACTGTTTTGTCCGTGCTCTTGCCCCTAGCTTGTAGGCCTTTGTATATCTCCATGAATAAAACCGCGTACGAATCAAGGGTCTTCAACTGTACGACTTAAGCGGCTTTGGCCATAGGCTTCCACAACAAACACAATGTTAAAGAATACTGACTTTCCGGCGTCCCGGTAAGGCAGGCATATAGCCACTCCCGAAGCCATAAAGTCAGACACTGTCTTCTTAACGGATTAACAAATCATTATTAAAGAGTCAGACCAAACCTTGAGTAGAATGTTCTCTGGAATCTGTGTCTTGTCAGTACTCTCAAATTCCTCCATGACTTTCTTGACTTGGCTAGTGTCTTGATTTGAGAACAGGAACAAAATTCGCTCCATGTTGTATGGAATCTGTTCACAAAGTAAAGAGGAATATTACTATAACACCAATACATGTGTGACGAAAATGCCCCCAGTTTTCAGCTATTTTCGTCAATCTTACCTTTAGATATTCTACTTTAGATGCACAATGTTTCCAGCAACTATTTCCATGATTTTTATTGATTCAGGATGTATTTCCAATGTATAAATCCACTGGTGTGTAGCGATGATTTTTACACACGTGTGTGTATGTTGAACACATGTCAAACACTGTTTATATGGAATCCAAGATGGCGTCTTCCGTTGTTCTAAACTCAACATGATTGGTCGGATGTTCAGAAATTATTATCCAGTTTGTGAGCCACAAAAACACTTTTATTTATGACTGTAAAATTACTTTATTTTATAGTGAACAAGCTTTTATACTTTTGATGGTCATGAGAGTAGAACCTTTCCAGTGCAAAAATTAAGTAGAAAAGTTACATCATTGTCGTCTGTTTCAGTGCATCTACCGGTTTGTGCATATTAATGAGCTTACGTCACACAACTTTATGAATGAACAGGGCTTTGTTTACATTCGTTACTAAGTGTACTTACGGAGACGTTTTTAAGCAGTAACTTTCTTTAGGACACCATTATTTCATGTAAATAGTAAGAGTAAATGTTAAGGAATACTTTAGCCCTTTTAATTAAAATTAGATTGTATAAAAAGGTAATTTTGAGTCGATTTACGACTTGAACTTGTAATTTATTGAGCCAATACCAGAAAATGTAGGCGTGGCTTATCGATTACGCGTGAGAACTTTCTGTGCGTAAGGCGCGTAGTTCAATTTGTATAAAAAGGGGAGAAAAATTGGAGCAGTGTGTTGTTGATCAGAATAATAGAGCTGAGCAAGCTGAGGCTGAAATTGTTGCTGACCTCCAAACAAATTTTAACCTGAGTACAGAGGACAATTGGGGAGCTGCTGAAATAGAGGTATGTGAATAATATTTCAGAATATTATTTACTGGAACAAGGAATCACATTTTCTTAAGGAGGATTTGATGATGCTTTGTTGAGAATACATTTTGTTCACAACTTTCCTTGTATTTGGGAGATGCGATTTCAGGAGTAGGGGAGCCAAATTTATGGGGGAGCAAGTTGCACGTTTGAGGAGTTGAAGAGCTTATTTATTATTGTTAGGGGAGCTAATTAAACAGTTAAGAAGTTATAGATTCAAGTAATAGTCAAGAGAATAAATTTATCGTTTGAGGAGCTGAGGAGCTAACTTGTTATCACTTGGGGAGCAAGTTAGGCAGCTGGGGAGCTGGGGAGCCAGTACATCACTAATTAAAGGAGCCAGTCATTTATCACTAGAGGAGCCAATCTAAGATTCGGGGAGCAATTTCCGAGGAGCCGTAAGGATTTGGATATTTACTTGTATAGGACCAGTTAATATTTTCCCGTATTTAAGGAGGATATTTGAGCCAAGTGCGTAGAATATAAAACTCCAATTGTTTAGGGTCTGTATTTTTAGAGTTTAAGCAAGTCGATAGTGTAGGATAAATGATGCCTACTGTGAAAATATCACTTGTGGATAGAGACGTGAATCTTGTTGTAGCCGTAGGGCGCAGGATTACCTCTGTGTTTTAAGGAGTGGATTTTGTTGTTAGCTCAAGGAGCGCAGGATCACTTCGGTATTTTTAAGGAGGCGTGGATCTTGTTGTAGCCGTAGGGCGCAGGATCACCTCAGTGTTTTAGAAGATAAGTGGATATTGTTGTTAGCTCAGGGAGCGCAGTATCACTTAGGTTTTTCTTTTGATATAGTGGATTTGCCGGCTATTGGGCCAGCACTTATTGAGATTTTAGCTTCTGGAAAATATTAGGGTCCTATAGTTAAGTAACATATTGTATTTCTTAAAGTGAATATTGGCCTGGAAGAGTGTGCAGTGTAAATAATAATTTACTTTGCTGTGGAGTCAAATAAATTAATTGTTACATTTATTCAGAATTGAAACATTTGTGTGCATATTCAATTATTTCGGTTTTATCCTTTCACTTGGTCATATATTTTGACAGCGGACCCTAGTCTACCATTTTGAGATACTGAACCGGTGAGGCGGAACTCCGGTGGTTTAGGCCTTTAAATTTTCCGCCTGGTGGCAGCGCTATCGACGTCGTTCCCGGGTCGAGGTTTCAACGACCCCGGCAACGGGCAATTTCCGCCACAGTGGTGGCAGCGGTGGGATAAAATAGTTTTAGGATAAAACTGTGGAAAAAGGAGTGTCAGGATTAAGCTTTGGAGGAAACTCTATTAGGAAAACCGATCAGGATATTCAGGAGTTAGAGGAAAACACAAGTGGATAGAGGAACACAGAAATAATGAACACGGATGTTCATGAGGAAGAAGGGAGTTTGGAGGTCAGCAACACAAATTTCAGTAAGGTCAGCAACGAGGTCAATACTGGTCACATCAGTGACGAAAACAGTCAGCCGAGGAATACAGCCATATCTGGAACGGAACAAGGAGATAAACAGAGAACTTTAGTCGTGGATGAAATGGAACATAGGGGAGATACAGTGTCTCCATCAGTCCTTGAGGATAGACGCGGAGCTTATCCGGACGAAGCAGCTGCAGAAATTAGGTTTAGCTACCCAGAGCTGGAACCGCATGAACTTGAGGAAAACCGGAGTAATATGAGGATGCAAAATCAAAATACCTACCCAGTTCGAGGAGAACTGCCGTACAATAGGGATTATGACTATGAAAGGCAAATGGATAGACAATATGAGGAACCAAGGAGAAACTGGCGCACAGCTAGGAGTGCCCATGAACCTTATGTAGGTGTGGACAATAATGTTTTTTTTAGAAATCCAGAGAGACGTGGAGACCGATCTTTCGTCAGTAGGAAAGAGGTAACTCCGGAAAAGTTTGATGGTCGTGTAGGATGGGGAGATTATCACAGACATTTTGAAGCCTGTAAGATGGTAAATAAATGGTCGGATAAAGA
Organism: Marthasterias glacialis; assembly: GCA_911728455.2. Lineage (NCBI taxonomy): Eukaryota > Metazoa > Echinodermata > Asteroidea > Forcipulatida > Asteriidae > Marthasterias > Marthasterias glacialis. The sequence continues at coordinate 31,747,917 of OU452219.1, forward strand.
TGCAGCTTTTCACTTGGCCACACGTTTACAAGGACCAGCGTTAAAAGTATTGGGCAACATGCCACTGAATGGACATATGACTTATAGAGAATTAGTGACAAAACTGAACCAAAGGTTTGGATCTGGTAAGCACCCAGAGAATTATCTTTTAGAACTAAGGATGCGGAAGAGGAAACAGAATGAAACTCTTCAAGAAATTGGACAGGAGATACGTGATTTGACTGCCATGGCGTACCCAGAGTTACCACGAGAAGTGAGGGAGAGATTGGCAAAAGGCCACTTTTTGGATGCTATGGATGATCCAGAAATTAGAGCTGGGATATTTAGGTCAAGGCCAGAGACACTGGACGATGCAATAAGAGCAGCGTCCGAAACGGAATGTTTCCTGCTCACCGAACACAGTAGGGACAGGATGAAGCCAAATAGATATGCCAGGAATATTAATAGAACTGATGGAATGCCCAATCCGAATAATCAGATGACAAATTTTGCTACTGGACTAGCAGAAATAAGAACAACGTTAGCAGAGCTAACAAAAGCTATGGATGACATGAAGAAGTGCAATACAAAGGAGTTGGTTATGAGGAAACCGAGATTTCAGGATAATCAACAGGGAGAGAGCAATTTGTGTTATGCATGTGGAATGAATGGACATTTTGCACGAAACTGTCCAACCCGGGATCCAAGAAATCAACAATACAGGATGATGCCGTCAAACATTTGCCGGTCAACTCCAAGGGTCGAGAGGAGGCCGCCAAATTTTGGGAAAGACCCAATAAGTCAGAGGAGCACAGTTCCAAGAAACTAGAGCTTGATAGGACAGTTGGACAATCCATGAAAGATAAAATGCAAGCAGGACTCTTTGTTAATGGGAAAATCTGTGACAAGAATATAAAATTTCTAGTAGACACAGGATCAACACACACAGTTATTTCAAAGTCAACCTACTTGAAATTAGACACGAGAGTGAGACCACAATTGAAAACATTGAAGTATGGAATCACGCAAGCTGATGGAAATCCACTAGAAGTTCTAGGCAGTGCATGGATTAAATTACAGATAGGAAAAACAACTACTTCACTGGAAATGATTGTAGCCGACATTTTCAATGAAGGAATACTGGGAATAGATTTTTTATTAGAAACCGGAGGAACTTTGGACATGGAGAAACTTATTTTGAATATAAAAGGAGAACAAATACAATGCTTAGCCACAGATGACAAAAACCAGTTAAGAGTAGTAGTACTGGAGACCAAATCTATTTCGGCAGGACAAGAAGCATTGGTGACAGCAACACTGTCAAAATCAGTTAATTACAAAGGATGCGGTTTGATTGAAGGACCGCCAAAGAGTAATTTAACTGACAAAGGAATTTTGGTGGCTAGAACTTTGGTGAATGCTGCCACTGAAGTATTACCAGTGCGAGTGATGAACATTGGTGTTGAAGACATCACAATAAAAGAAGGGACAGTAATTGGATTAATGTCACACATCGATAAAGAATCCATTAACCTAAAAGAAGATATGAAGGAAGAAAATGCGAATGCAGCATTTGTTAGGACAATGACAGATGTGGAAATGAAAATTCCAGATCACTTACACGATTTATGGAGAGACAGTTCTGAGAAATTGAGCCAATCGGAGCAGATTACAGTTGCAGAGTTACTGATTAAATATCAGGATGTTTTCTCAAAAGGAGATTATGATATTGGGAAGACAAGTTTAGTCAAACATAGTATTGACACAGGAACTGCAGCACCAATAAAACAGAGACCGAGGAGAGCACCAGGAGCAAATAGAGATGAGATAAATAAACAAGTAGGAGAACTGCTTGAGAAGAAGCTTATCGAACCATCGTCGAGTCCATGGGCCTCACCAGTAGTATTAGTGACAAAGAAGGATGGCACTAAGAGATTTTGTATTGATTATAGGAAATTAAATGATGTGACGAGGAAGGATTCATATCCAGTACCTAATATTGAGGATTCACTAAATGCGTTAGCAGGAGCAAAATGGTTTTCAAGTTTAGATCTTGCTTCAGGATACTGGCAGGTTGAACTTGATGATGCAGCAAAGGATAAATCTGCTTTTGTTGTACAAGGTGGATTATACTCATGGAGTGTAATGCCATTTGGATTATGCAACGCCCCAGCTACATTTGAGCGATTAATGGAACGAGTAATGGCAGGACTTCAATGGGAGATCTTGTTGCTATATATTGATGACATACTGTGTTTTGGGAGGACTATAGAAGAAGCAGTATCGAGACTAGAAGTTGTATTCCAGAGATTGCGTGACGCAAAACTTAAATTAAAACCGAAGAAATGCCATCTTCTCAAACAAAGTGTGCAATACTTGGGACATGTTGTTTCCGCGGAAGGAGTAATGACAGATCCAGGTAAAATCGAAGCAGTGAAGAATTGGGAGAGACCAAAAACCGTGACAGAAGTACGGAGCTTCTTGGGATTAGCATCATATTATCGGAGATTTATCCAGAGTTTTTCAAGTATAGCCAGACCACTTCACCAGCTGACGGAGAAAAACAGACAATTTGTGTGGACTGAGGAATGCGAACGGTCATTCACCGAGTTGAAGCAGAAGTTAATATCAGCACCGATCTTGTCGTATCCACTACCCATAGGTGATTATATATTGGACACTGATGCCAGCGGATATGCACTTGGAGCAGTACTTTCACAAATCCAAGATGGAACCGAAAAAGTAATTGGATATGCTAGCAGGAGTCTGAACAAAGCTGAAAAGAATTATTGCGTTACTAGGAGGGAACTACTAGGGGTTGTATTTGCGTTGAAGCATTTCAAACCATATGTGTATGGCAGAGCTGTAACAGTGAGAACTGATCATGGAGCACTCAGATGGTTAACAAACTTCAAGGATCCAGAGGGTCAACTTGCAAGATGGTTGGAGACAATCAGTCAGTACCATGTGACATTGATACACAGACCAGGGAGACAGCATGGCAATGCGGATGGACTTTCCCGTAAATGTCAACAGTGTGGACGTGATGAATGCTGGGATGAAAAACAGATAACGGATGAGGAGCAACCAATTAGAGCAGAAACCACAGATACAACTGGAGGTGAATCTGAAAAAGAAGAACAAGAAACAAATATGTCAGCAACAAGCGATACAAATAGTATAATGGATGGATCAAAGCTTAGTCGAATAAGAGTGATAACCATGGAACCTCAAATCACTCTGGAGGAACTAAGGGAAACTCAACTTAAGGATGTAGTATTGGAAAAGTTACTCACTAGCATAGAGCAAAACAATGATAGGCCAGAATGGAAAGAGATTTCAGATCAATCCCCTGTGTTTAAAGGATATGTGTCACAGTGGAAACAATTAAAAGTTAAACAAGGAGTACTATGTAGGAAATGGGAATCAGATAATGGTAAACAAGTAGACTATAAAGTAGTGTTGCCAGAGAAACTTCGTAAAGAAGTGTTAACTGAACTTCACGGATCAAAAACAGCAGGACACTTAGGAGTAAGGAAAACAAAACAAAAAGTGCAAAGTCGATACTATTGGATAGGATTAAGTCAGGATGTACGCAGTTTCGTGAGGTCATGTAATTTGTGCACTAGGCGCAAATCAATAAGGAATAGGAAATGCCCACTTCAACAGTACGTAGTTGGAGCACCATTAGAAAGGATTGCTATGGACATTTTAGGACCATTACCAATTACTGATAGAGGAAATAGATACATACTGGTAGTTGGAGATTATTTTACCAAATGGGTAGAAGCTTATCCAATACCGGATCAGACAGCAGAAACAGTAGCTAGGAAAGTAGTGGAGGAATTTATATGTCGTTTTGGTGTACCCAGAGAATTACACAGTGACCAGGGTAGGAACTTTGAGTCAAACATTATGGCTGAAGTGTGTAAGTTGCTAGGAATTAGGAAAACTAGAACCACTCCGTATAACCCCAAGTCAGATGGATTTGTGGAGAGATTTAACAGGACTTTGATGAATATTGTAGCAACTTTGGTAGATCCCCAGAGGAACCAAAAAGATTGGGATGAACAAATACCGTATGCAATGTTTGCATACAGAAGTGCTATACAGGAGTCAACACAGGAAACTCCTAATATGATGATGCTAGGACGGAATGTAGAGTTACCTGTAGATTTAACTATAGAAGTACCCCAGGATAGATTAGAGGATAGCGACTATGTAGAGGATCTGAAGAATAAATTCTCTGAGGCACATGATAGAGCAAGGAAATGCTTACATGATGCAGCAATAAGGCAAAAGAAACAATACAATCGCACAGCCAATGACTGTAAGATTGTTGAGGGAATTTACGTATGGGTACATAACCCGCATAGGATGAAAGGGAAATGTAAAAAACTTTCCTTACCTTGGGAAGGACCATACAAAGTAGTGAAGCAAATCACAGATGTAGTATTCCGGATTAAAAAGAAACCGGGAAACTTTGCTGTGATACATGCCGATAGGTTGAAGGTCTATGAAGGACCACCTGTAAGGGAACGCACTAAAAGAAATATGCAGGAGTTAGAAGATGTAGTAGAACCTAGGAGAAATCCAGAGAGGATAAGAAAAACTCCAGAGAGATATATGTTTCTGGAATAAGCCTAAGTAACCTCAGGATTTAGTTTGATATTCTAAGAGTTATTAACAATTTGTTATTCTTTACGACTATTTTTTATAGAGGGAGAGAACATGGAGTTCCCGATGGATGTGAAGTTACAGGATATGAAGGAAATTCTTAACGAACGCAGGATTTTTACATGCAATGAGTGTGGAGTAAGATTCGGGAAACGATTTAATTTCGACCGTCACCGGATGACACATATGCAGTATAGGGACCGGTACCACTGCCGCCGGTGCCCCCAGAGCTACTTACAGAGGTTCGCCCTCAAACGGCACTACAGTTCAGTTCACCCCAGATGGGTAGAAGAGGCTAAGAGGACACGCCCACAAGTAGAACAAGTCACACCGGAAGACAGTAGAAGAGAACAAACAGCAGAGAAAGTAAAAGATGATAAGAGGCCGGAAAGGAATGAGGAAGAGAAAGATGACGAGGAAGAGAGAGCAGCTGAGGCAGCCATTTCGTTGATGGGGTCGTCAGACATTGAGAGAGAGTTGGAAATGTGCGAAGCAGAAGAGACGGAGGCAGAGGAGACAGAGGCAAATGAGACGTGCGGAAAAGGAAAAGGAAAAGGGAAAGGGAAGATGATGGCTAGTTACAAGGTGGAGAGTGGCAGTAGCAGTGGAAGCGAGAGCGAGAGTGAGAGTGAGAGCAGTGACAGCGGTGACGAAGGAAAAGATAAACGAAGGACCAGGTTGAGGTGGAAGCCCCTAGAAATTAAGGAGATGATCCAGGACAAGTTACTTCGGATTACAGAAACATACGAGGTAACCAAGTATGACGAGGGTGGCCGCGTTCGAAAGATGAGCAAGACGACGCGAGTATATGATGTGGGAGTAAAAGTAGCAAGAAAGGAAGAATAAACAGTAGGCACCCGGTTCAAATGTAAATTCTAATAAATTTGTATAGTAAGGCTAAACATGTTAGAATTTCAAATCATCTAAATCAATACTGACAGAAATAAGTTTGAAACAGTTATGTTGAAGAAGTTTTCCCATGGAGTAGAATAACATGTTGTGTACATAAAATTATCAGGAAATTATTACAAATTGAATTAGAAGGAGCCACTTTCATTGTAAAACAAAATATAGTCAAACTGAAGGTAGTGTATATGTATGTAAATATAAATAAATGGTTGCGGATTGAAAACTGTTGTTGGTGTATACAGCAGTACAGATTGTATAAAGTTGTATAAAGCCTTAAGGAGAGGAACTCTCTATGGTGAAGGAGGGAATATTATGCGTAATACAGCTCCCAAGTGAAGTATATATTTTAGTGTGGATTTAACTCAGCTCATGATGATGGTTGTGTACATTTTTATGTATTTTTAAATTTGCTGAGGACAGCAAAGTCTTAGGGGAAGGCTGTGTGACGAAAATGCCCCCAGTTTTCAGCTATTTTCGTCAATCTTACCTTTAGATATTCTACTTTAGATGCACAATGTTTCCAGCAACTATTTCCATGATTTTTATTGATTCAGGATGTATTTCCAATGTATAAATCCACTGGTGTGTAGCGATGATTTTTACACACGTGTGTGTATGTTGAACACATGTCAAACACTGTTTATATGGAATCCAAGATGGCGTCTTCCGTTGTTCTAAACTCAACATGATTGGTCGGATGTTCAGAAATTATTATCCAGTTTGTGAGCCACAAAAACACTTTTATTTATGACTGTAAAATTACTTTATTTTATAGTGAACAAGCTTTTATACTTTTGATGGTCATGAGAGTAGAACCTTTCCAGTGCAAAAATTAAGTAGAAAAGTTACATCATTGTCGTCTGTTTCAGTGCATCTACCGGTTTGTGCATATTAATGAGCTTACGTCACACAACTTTATGAATGAACAGGGCTTTGTTTACATTCGTTACTAAGTGTACTTACGGAGACGTTTTTAAGCAGTAACTTTCTTTAGGACACCATTATTTCATGTAAATAGTAAGAGTAAATGTTAAGGAATACTTTAGCCCTTTTAATTAAAATTAGATTGTATAAAAAGGTAATTTTGAGTCGATTTACGACTTGAACTTGTAATTTATTGAGCCAATACCAGAAAATGTAGGCGTGGCTTATCGATTACGCGTGAGAACTTTCTGTGCGTAAGGCGCGTAGTTCAATTTGTATAAAAAGGGGAGAAAAATTGGAGCAGTGTGTTGTTGATCAGAATAATAGAGCTGAGCAAGCTGAGGCTGAAATTGTTGCTGACCTCCAAACAAATTTTAACCTGAGTACAGAGGACAATTGGGGAGCTGCTGAAATAGAGGTATGTGAATAATATTTCAGAATATTATTTACTGGAACAAGGAATCACATTTTCTTAAGGAGGATTTGATGATGCTTTGTTGAGAATACATTTTGTTCACAACTTTCCTTGTATTTGGGAGATGCGATTTCAGGAGTAGGGGAGCCAAATTTATGGGGGAGCAAGTTGCACGTTTGAGGAGTTGAAGAGCTTATTTATTATTGTTAGGGGAGCTAATTAAACAGTTAAGAAGTTATAGATTCAAGTAATAGTCAAGAGAATAAATTTATCGTTTGAGGAGCTGAGGAGCTAACTTGTTATCACTTGGGGAGCAAGTTAGGCAGCTGGGGAGCTGGGGAGCCAGTACATCACTAATTAAAGGAGCCAGTCATTTATCACTAGAGGAGCCAATCTAAGATTCGGGGAGCAATTTCCGAGGAGCCGTAAGGATTTGGATATTTACTTGTATAGGACCAGTTAATATTTTCCCGTATTTAAGGAGGATATTTGAGCCAAGTGCGTAGAATATAAAACTCCAATTGTTTAGGGTCTGTATTTTTAGAGTTTAAGCAAGTCGATAGTGTAGGATAAATGATGCCTACTGTGAAAATATCACTTGTGGATAGAGACGTGAATCTTGTTGTAGCCGTAGGGCGCAGGATTACCTCTGTGTTTTAAGGAGTGGATTTTGTTGTTAGCTCAAGGAGCGCAGGATCACTTCGGTATTTTTAAGGAGGCGTGGATCTTGTTGTAGCCGTAGGGCGCAGGATCACCTCAGTGTTTTAGAAGATAAGTGGATATTGTTGTTAGCTCAGGGAGCGCAGTATCACTTAGGTTTTTCTTTTGATATAGTGGATTTGCCGGCTATTGGGCCAGCACTTATTGAGATTTTAGCTTCTGGAAAATATTAGGGTCCTATAGTTAAGTAACATATTGTATTTCTTAAAGTGAATATTGGCCTGGAAGAGTGTGCAGTGTAAATAATAATTTACTTTGCTGTGGAGTCAAATAAATTAATTGTTACATTTATTCAGAATTGAAACATTTGTGTGCATATTCAATTATTTCGGTTTTATCCTTTCACTTGGTCATATATTTTGACAGCGGACCCTAGTCTACCATTTTGAGATACTGAACCGGTGAGGCGGAACTCCGGTGGTTTAGGCCTTTAAATTTTCCGCCTGGTGGCAGCGCTATCGACGTCGTTCCCGGGTCGAGGTTTCAACGACCCCGGCAACGGGCAATTTCCGCCACACACAGTTTTAATTAATTAAAAGGCACAACAGTGCAACAAACGGCACTTGGTTTTAAGTTCTGACCAAAGAAATTTCCATTAATTAAATAATTTGATAAACGTTATTTTACAGAGATCTGTGATGAACATAACATTGTACAACACCACCGCTTGATAAACAAAACTGTGGGTAATAATGGTGCATATAAACAGCCCCCCCCCCGGGTCTGCCATACGTCTTTTGCGCTGTCGGGTTAGTCCATGACGTCACGTCGAGTAGCTCGTTGCGATTTTAGAACTCAGAAGGACATCCTAATTATCAAATTTTTACGTTTTTCTACGATACTTTGGCTCGGAAACGTTGAAACGCAGATGGCCACTTTAAGTTTCCGTAGATAGCAGTGACCTCATAAAAATCACAGTACAATATGTAAAAGAAAAACGCTGCATGTGTTTTTATTACAATAACTATATATGTTTACCCAACTTGCTTTTTCGTAATTGATTTAAAGAAAACAAAGTGACCCATTCCACCTGACGTCATCATTACAATAATCGTGGTTGCGCCATTTTGGAAGTCAATGTTACTATGTGTTTATACAGTGTAGTTTACAGTTTGGGTGACACGGCGTTTACTCGTAAACCTGTTGACTTCCAAAATCGTGAGCGTGGCACAGTCGCCGCGTCTGACGTGTTTGACTCACCGTTATGTCCAACAACAATTTTGACCCATTGCGTCCGACCCAATGAGTCCGACGAACGATTATGTCCCACCTATTGTGTCCGCGGATATAATGGGTCGGACCTAATAGTTCGTCGGACACAATGTGTGGGACACTATTGTCGGACACTATGGGTCGGACATAAATGGTTCAACATTTCTTCATCGATTATAATAGTTCATGTCGAACATAATAAGCGTAACAGACATGCGTGCACGCGGTCAATAGCAGAAAAAAAATATTTACCTGTATATCCATGGCGACGGAGTATGTTTTGATGACCCGGGATGCTTTGGAATAGTCCCCGTGTGTTATCATCCGATGAATAATATCATTTGTGTTCACTGCTGAGACCAACTTTACCGGTAAGCCCATGGCGTACGCGATGCATCCACCTTAAATACAAACATAAAATCATTATTTCACAGCAGGGTATGTTTTCCTCATCATGTACAAAAAACAAAGGGGGTGGGGAGGTAAATAAAAGTATTATGAGTTAATAAAAGAGGTGGTAATGCAAGTTCATGTGCGACTATAGTTTCTTCCGGATCTCTGATCAAACTTTTTAGTTTGATTGTCACTGTAGTCAAAGATAGTACAAAACCAAGATAGGACACTGTATTCAGAAATATGAAATGCGATCCACCAACTAAAAAAGGTGAAGGCAGATCGAAAATTTGGTGTTCGGCAATAATTATAATGTTTGAATAATCCTTGCAAAATTTACACACGGGGAAGCGCGCCATCACTATCTCGTGTTTCTGGTATCTTTGCTATAGTTTTCTGTCCCACACCCCATTGCAATCCCTCCACGTGAAAACCACCGTTCGCAGAAATTCCGTATCTTTGGCAGTATCAGGCAAGAACAATCTACACAGTAGATATTATATACACATGATGTTACCGCAGTTCCCAGACCCCTCACCCTCAAATCTAGAACTAACCAGTAATATGACCCGCTGCTCCAGTGGGCACAACTATCTCCACCGTCTCTCCAACCGTCTTGCAGACTGCCAGGTAGCCGTAGAAGAAGTTTACAATCTGTACAAGAGTTCTGATCATATTGATGGAATTCATGGTGCAGAGGTTGTGGAGTTTCTTAAAATGCTGGTCTAAGATGACAGGTTTGATGATAAGATCTAAATCATCCGAAGAACCCTCCGCTAAAAGGAGAAGAAGAAGAAAACAAATCCAAGCTAATAAAGGCGGCAAAGCTTGGCCGGATCTGATGTTTTTAAATCAAGAGTTTTGACAACAGCTTTATTTATATACTGCTCAAAAATTTGAGTTCATCTTTGTCTGAATGATGTCAATTATATATGCTGTTCTAAAGACGACGACTGTTTGCCGTCGTCCATTGCGTGTTGCTGTCGTCTGTCACGTTGTGCCGACCGTCCAAACGTGCCGTCTTCCGTCGCGTCGTCCCTCGCGTCGTCCGTCGTGCTGTGCCGTCGTGACGCACTACCACCACTGCAAACACACACATTCTCATTTTTGCATCCTTGTGGAGAATTCTATTGTTCTTTCCTTTGTCCATGTACTTAATATTTTCTCATAGACTTTGTACACAAATTTCCTTGTGGAGCATCCCTCTCTTTAGAATTCCCCTGTGGAGACCAATTGTTCTTGCGCTTCCCTTTTGTTATAGGACTCCACAAGGGAGCGAATTCGAGCACACACACACACACACAAAACTGAAAACAGTCCCGATTCGACAAACAGAAACACAATGCAACAGGCGACGGAACGAAGCGACACACTATACCACTTAAAGTATTTGGAAAACAGGCCACGCAACATGTGACGGAAGAACCGACGCTACAGGGGACGGACCTCGCAACGGACGACGGAACGTTTTGACGGCAAGACAAAACGCTACGTACAATATTGCTGTCTTTAAAATATCATTCAAACTGAGTTTCTCAAGTCTTTGCAAAATCTTAATCCACTTTCGTCAAAGTGTTTCTCAATTCAAGAGTATAAAGTTGGTGAACAGAAATGTACGTTGAAGCACATAAATGATTGAAGCAGAAAGGGGATGCTTTCACCACTGTTAATTATTTTCGTCAATATTTCCAAAGGGAGACTTTGGAACGCTAGGTGGCAGCAGACTTACCTGGTAAATTCCCATTGTTTGCGTAGTTCTGCTGCTGTCCGAATAAACAACATAAGGAATCAAGGCTGAGTCAAGGACTGACTGGAGTACAGACAAAGTTCCCAGTGCAGGTAGCAGGAATTTAGGCCTACCATATTGTAATCAATTCTCGCAAACCAATTCACACAATCAGTAAGGTGTTCAAATATTTTGAACACACACTTACGAATCATTTTGAAATGCCCGTGTTCATGTTTATGCACCATTATGTCCGCCATGGTTACGTCTGACGACAATTTTGCTTGGGTTTATACTGAAGTGTTAAGTAACAGCCCTCTACATTCTTGATATGCACTGACATGAACATTTCTCGCGTCTGGTGTAATCATCTGAAGTACTTGTACATACCTGATATGCAGTGGACATTTTCTTCCATGGTTGTAATCATTTGAAGTTCTTGTATATGAGTGCAGTAACCATGGGGAAAGAGTACAACGATATCAATCCCATCTAAACCCCGGACTGCCTCGATGGAAGATGGCCCTGTGTCTCCAGATGTTCCTGTCAAAGTAAATTATTTTGAAACAGACTCACCATTATTTGCCTTTTATTGCGCACATTGAGCAAATTGTCTCATTTCCAACAGCGAGTGTAAAATTTGCTTGAATCTTTATAACAAAGTACAGTGAGTTTAAGGTTTGCGCAAAGATGACAGCTCGTCGCACTTTTCCTGAAAATTTTGTTTCATTGGAAAATTCTCACCTTTGACCTGCTCTATAGCTTAACATGTTGAAGCCAAAGCGTTTAAAGGTAATAAAGGTCACGAGTACCCCTCTTAACTTAGTTACCACAACTACAGACCTATCTTGTGTTTACAAACATTGTCTATCATTTTGTAAGGGAGGCCTTGAGTATCACAAAACGCTTGAACTGGATGGGCAAAAATTTGATCCTTTTGTACAAAATTTAACACAGTTTTTAGGAAGTAGAGGTTTTGTTTTGGATAGTTAATTTTATTAATCATTGATATGGGTACTAATTTGAAAGCATTATTGGTCAAATAATAAACTGCTGTATGTTTTGCAGTTAAGGCCGCCCGTACTTCTGCCAACCATGTTGGCAAAACTTGCGACTGTGACGTTTCAAAAGAAAGGTCTGCTTCCAAGGGGCCAGTTTCAAAAAGCCTCGTAGCAGACGCTGTCTGCTTAGTACATTTTACTATTTCATAACCACTGTTTACCATAAAGCAATGCAAACGATACGCTAACTTGCTGGGCAGGCTAACTTGCTTGCTAGGCCCACTTTCATGTTTGTTGAGCACAAAGATTAGCAAAGCACAAGAAATTTGTAGAAATTGAACCCTTGGTTCATGTAATCAGATGAGTTAGACAACAATGCAAATTCATTATGAACTGGCACGTAGTGCAAAAAAAAACAAAAAAACAAACAAACAAAAAACACACGTTTACTTCTCACATTTTTTCTGCTATAGACCATGTAACCTGTGTCATATTTTCACAAAAGAGCCACAGTGCCTGGGGCCGATTTCACAAAGCACTAAGATTCATCTTAAGATGAGTTGTCGGTATTACCATGGTGATTTGTATTGTGACATCACACTTTGCTTAGCAATTAAGAGTGATTTGCAGTTAAGATCAATCTTAACTCTTTGAGAAATCGAGCCCTGGACTTCCTGCAGGCACAAATTGTACACAGTTCAACGGGAAACATAAAATCTGACATTTTATGGAGATGGCACTTTACGATTGTAATCAAGTTTTGATTTGAAGAAAGGGGGCTCATCCCAAAACCTGTTAAGCTGTTATTTGAATACTTTTTTTGTAGAAACAATATAGAAAGTAAAATTTCCAATTATTATGACTAATGTGTAGTATCTTGCCTGGCAAAAAATGTCCTAAAACGCACGAGCTCATCCTTTTTTGTGTTGTTTTTAAATAAGGTGATATTGTCTATACTAAGCCCTCTTGAGTACATCAGCCCCAAATGTCAAACGGTCCTGTTAGGATTAATAAGCAGCGCTCACCAACAACGATGGTCACATGATCCTTTGTTTTGTTGAGGAAATATTCCAGGAAGCGTCCCAGGATAAATGTGGAAAGATCCTTGAAGGCCAAGGTCTTGGTATTGCAGAGCTCAAGTACATTCAGACCACTGGAGAATGAGGACAGAGCTGCTACCTCTTCCACAGGAAGACGGGAATAAGCTTTATCAATTATATCTAAAGAAGAGAGGGACAAATTAAAGATGTAGAATGTGAGTGGAAATAGGAGGAACATATAGATGATAGTTCACAAGCCAGAGGGGTTATTTGTGCCGCAATTACTTCGCTTTAAGCTAGGCGGGCTTAGCATCCCAGAAGACTGCCAAAACTAAAAAATATGCTCTATGTGCGAACTGGTAGAACCACAAGTGCATTTACCAAACTGTTAAGCGAATAAATTAGTTCTTTCTTTTTTTTTGTCAATGGAAGACTTTTGGACCGTCTTTCTTCACAGATCTGACCAGTAGTACGCATGCTCAACTGTCAAAATGGCACGTTGTGTCTACTGCCGCCAGCGTCTCAAAAGTCTCACACATACATTTTTTTGTACCAATCACGCTGTTGGCCAATTTGAATCAAACACTTGAACAGCGGCGTAAAAAGCAACAACACTCTTTTCATTTCAAGCTTTTTATGAAGCAAACAGCAAAACAGGACATTAGCATTGCCCAAACCGTGTGAAGGGAAACCATAAAGCAGCAGACGTCCACTTTTGTTTAAAGTCAGTGCAAGTTAAAAATTTAAATCCGATTACATTTTACAAAATTGTTCTCTCTAATTTTGGGAAGTATGAAGCAGAAAGAGCAGAAAAAGGCACTCGCCAACATTATTCAATCTTCTTTTTGTTCACTAAGTAAGCTAAAAATCTGTGTGCATTTTTGACCTTCATTCGGTATATTTATGGCCCATTGCTGTATCGCCTGAATTTAAGTTTGGAGTGAGCCAAAGAAACCCTGCGACCCCGGATCGACAAGATACAGTTGAGTGCCGTCTTTGTTCACCCCAAAATTGAATTAAATTTGTACCCAGTCACTTAAGGTGGAATAAGCCAAAAACGTTCCACATGAAGAAAAATAATGAGGCCTACCTTCTAAGTCCTCCTGGCTAATATCACCTTCTGTGAAGAATGGCAGGATTTTCTTGCAGAGGTTTGGGAGGGAAAGTCCCCTCCAAGACTGCAATAAGGTTTGGGAAATCTTTGGTATGGTCTCTGGCATGAGCAGCCCTCCATCAGACAGGTAGCCTGGAGACAAGACTGCCTCCTCAAAAGTATGTTCCTTGGCTTGGCCACGTGTGCTGATAAACCTCATGATGATGGATGGCTGACGGATGGTATGGTGCGCAAGCTACTTCAGCTGTAGTTCTGGGTAAAAAAAAACCCCAGACATTTACACACATCGTTTCGGATTAGTTATGAAAAGGTAATTATCACCATAATCGTATTTTAAATGATAGCATGTTACAAGTGTTCTAACAAAGTGCTAAAATCATACATTTTATTCTTACTTTAGGGTCTGCTAACCCTGTCGCAAGTCAAGATTCACAAATTTGAAAATTGTGTATACAGTACTTGTGTGTAAACGAAACAATATACATCAAAAGTTTGACAATTTACAGAATGGCTGCAAGATCATTTCTACATTGCTGTACATGTACAGTCAAATAGACTTTGAACGATGATGGCGCACAGATCAAAGTCCACCATGCAATCAAATACACATTACACTCGTTATATAATTTCAATGATAAGGCACATTCACAGCATTTTGTGAGTAAATGTAAATTGTAAATTTTGTGAACAGTGTAAATTGCCAGAAATTTGTTAGGGGCCAAGCGACCAATCAGAGTGCCGTATTGAAGATCATGTGACTACCTTATTTTCATACCGTCATGATCACTTTCAACAGAGACAATTTCGTGAAAAATTAGATTTTGTGTAATCGGATCATTATTATTGTTAATAAATTTATTTATCTTTCACATTTTTTGATATTTTCAGTGACACAAACATTTCCCCACATACTTCATAGGTTTATATTACGGTGCAAATTTGTGATGAACAAATCGCTTAACATGAATGTTTGGTGAGAGATGATATAATAAAGATTGTTGCAAAAATATTGATTACCTTTTTATGAACTTATTTTAAGTAAATTCTGTGTTTAATGTTTACCACAAGAGGGCGCCAAACCGGACTAGCCAGTCCCCTTACAACCTGCGCGCGCACATGAATGGATTTTCAGCGAGGCTGAGCATGTGACAAAAATGAGAAAGGTAATTTTATGCTTTTTTACTTCATTTATCACAATTATTCCTTCATTGCAATACAAAATAACATATCTACAGATGTTTCTTGTTCAAAAAATCAAACTTATACTTTTGCATAGCTTCTCGGAGTACAAACATGTGTGTTTAATGTTTTGCCAGCGAGGAAAATATTTCGAAATGGCCCCGACTTGCCCGCCAAAGACTATACACTGCAGACAGAATGTGTCTGAAGTTTCCATATTTGTTTTGCTCGTTATACATTGTGTGTAATATTTGTATTATTGCTCGGTGCGCTGTCCAAATGATCCAAGCAGTCCAAGCAATTAGACTTTTTGCTGTATTTCACCACGTTCACAGTAATAATGCCGGTAAGAATTCTGGCGTTCGTTTATTCTCCCGACCTGAGCTCTTTTCATCTGTATAGTGCATGTAGCAAATTGGCAATAGCCTAGACCTAGACCCAGTAACTGGGGCGCTGTACTCCTTTTTTCAAAATGTTGACATTATCGGTCGTACTAGCGTATTAAAACGAATGTGTGATGCCCTGTTCAAAAAGTGCCAAAGACTGAACAAAATTGCTGGAAACCGCCTTCTGGCTTCTCAAGATATCAAAGATGAAATAAAATGCATTTCATTGTTTTTATAACCATTTTCTGTCCTCCAAATGGATGCTTTTTTTAGGCCCACTAAAAATGCAGCTGTCACAATCTGCATTTTACTACTACATCATGTGAAATCAACGACTGTTTCCTAAAAAAACAAAAAGGATTACGTGTTCCCTGATGCCCTGACTTGCATGTTGTTTTGCGCAGTCAACATAGGATACCAGTCCCCATAAGCCAACACACAACCCAAACTGTATAGAAGTTGCATCGGTCATGATTGGCCGAGCGCACGCTCTACACAGCTGGTATCCTGTGTTGACTGCAATAGACTGATTGCGCAACCAATGTTTACATGTCATCACGTGACCTTTTGTGGGGTACTACGTCATCTGAGCTGATGGAAAAGACGTGCAAATTTATGCTGTGACCGACAGAGTCACACCTAAAGTGGGCTTTTGGTAATAATAACACAGTTAGTAAGCCATTTTATTAAACTTGTAGGGCCCTATGTTGTGACATTGATTTTAATCACATTACAGTTTCATAAACTACTGGCCAGTATTCCACTACAACTGGCGTTGAAAGACTATGTAGCCAACCACCTGTTATTTTGTTTGCAATGTAGGCCTAAATCACTGTAAAAAAGGGTAAAGAACATTGAAAAAGTGAGCATTTATACCTAGCCTTGCGAAATTTTAAATAGGCAAAGGAATCACACCGTTTTGGAAAGCAATTTCTTTGGATGATTCACCTTCGAAACTTTGAAATTCTTGTGTTGAAAAGTGTGTGATCACGGTCGTCTGGCCTAAACATTCCGTTGTGCACTAGTATATATTGTGCACATTAAACGTTTTCTTGTACATTTTCCAAGACTCGCTGGAACTGTCCTCACTGGCTTTATTCAGCCACTCGAAGGTCTCTGATAAAAAACTCTGGAATATTTTTCACAGATTTCAAGAAAGAAAAGTCTCGATGGAATAAAGAAATGCAACAATCACCATGTATCGTACCGCAATTTCCTATTGAGGACGTTGTGCTTGTTTACATTAAATACCCACAATAGGTCACATGACACTGGTCGCGCAATCGGACTATACTCGTAGCGTTAATACAACTTTTTACACATAAGGAAATAGTCGCTGAATAAATAATACTAATAACAACCCCGTAATCCGCTCGATCTTCGACATGTCGTTTCCTGACCTAACAGTTCCAGTCAAGCACACCACGTTCTCATCATGCACACTCATCATGCAGTGCTAGCTCTGTTAGCCCCCCACACTCACACCAATTGCGCATAAACACAACCTGTGCCACACAGCTGACGTCATGTCGTATATTTTGAAAGTTACGTATTTTTTTTTTTATGTAGCCAGTGGTACTTTAAAGGCTTTTGAGTCACATTTTTTTGTAATTTCTTTTAATTACAGGCATGTGCCACTGGCTAAATGTCGTGTTTGTTTAGAATTGACTTGTTTAAATTTAAAATGTCAATGTCTTCATGATAATTCCAGTTACAGGACTTACATTATTTGGGCCCAACATGTGTTAACTGTTTGGCTATTTCTTGTATACAGTGTCAACCAACTTCAACATGATTGATGTCTGTTACCACACAACTGCTAGTATATACACACATTCATGTATGATCCTCCCTGCAGTGTGAAGCATGCAAGCGCATAGACAAGTAACAGCGTATATCACAGCTGCAACCTGAAGTTGCTCAGGTGAGTCATGAAATAGAACTTTCTGTCTGAATGTCAGTTGGTGCTTAGAAAGGCACATGGTAGAAAGTTTTGGCCTATTCACTCAGTGCATCTTTAAAGGTTACTTGCTGGAGGCAACCAACTGCACGTACAGGTGCATGAGAAATTAACATTTTATTCGGGTAATTATCAAACAAGCAAAGTTCATGCCTCCCTGCTTTTAAAGGGCCCATTAAGTGGTATTTTTTCACATTACATTTTCCAGGCTTAAGGATGATCATGGTTTGATATTAAGACAAATTAGTACATACTGTTTTATAAGTTGTTATGAGTTATTACCCTTTAATTCATCCCTCAAAATTTGTATTTTCCGTTTCTATCGCCTGGTGGTGTGCTTTCGTGACGTAGATCGAGGCACTGAATGACAATGCAGTGACAATGTACATTCCTGACCAGTTAGCTCTGGTATGTTTCACTGCAGCCACTCAAATTTGTCAGTCTGATGGCAATCTGTGCAGACTGAAACCATCTTTAGTAGTGTTGCATCCAGCAACAATACACCTCGATAGTCATTTTCCGTATAACAAAAGCCAGATATCAAGAGATTTGTCCAAAGAAACTATGCACATGGTGGTACATAAGTTTGCATAACATATCATGTCATTTTGTATTGATCGCCGAGCACTGACTGACAGCAGTTGCCTTCATCTATGTCATGACCGTTTTCCCTTTAGGGGGTAGGGGTGCGAGTTTCACCCCTTATTTCAGTTTTTATTGTTTTGCGATATATTTTTAACAAAACTTGCATTTGTAGGTTACTGTGAGCATACTTTATAGTTTATATTGGAAACAAATTCCTTTTCATTGGACCTTTAACCAGTTCGCTTCGGACACACTTACACGCCGAACTCTTATGCAACACACCATTTTCTTTGTGTGCGTGGTCATATCAACAGGCCATGTGTCACGAGACTCTAATGCATAATGCGTGAATGCTTAATGCTGTCCTTTTGACCGGGTGTGGGTCGATGATCAGCCATAATAGCTTTCTAATGGTCTTAATGTGCTTCAGAAACATGACCTTAACCAGTTGCCACCAAGAATCTTACGTTTTGTCCTGTCCCCCTGGTGGGATTCTTTTGTCAGAATTGCCGGAATCTTTTTTCTTTGAGGGTACCGTTGCCACAAAGAAACTCTGACTTGACATTGCCAAGAGAACAAAGATTCTCTTTATTGGATTTTCTGTTTGGTTTCTCGCCAAAGCAAATGTCAAGACTGGGACAGGAACCTGCATTCTGCTGATCAGAATCACCAGAGTTTGAGTCCAGTGTGCCTGATGACCCCAAAGCCACGACACACCACCAAAGCGAACTGGTTAAACATTGAATGATTCCTGTAATTCCTGTAAAGTGTTTGGAAATACATTTTTCCTAAAGTAATGACCCTATTGCGTTGTAGTGCACAATCTTTTTGCAATAAATTGAATCCTTGAAAAACTCTGACCCTAACAAGTGAAATAGTGTTATTCTGTACTTGTTGTGAAATGTGTTTCGTCCAGTAGGGAATGGTCGTCTTGAAAGCAAAGTAACAACTCATATGTTACTTGCCAAATAAATGTGCTATTTTGTCAAGATTCCATTATTTATTTGATCTCATATCAGACCTTAAAACTTGATTCATTGTGCAGAGATGTCAAATAAATTTGTCCAGCTGTGAGTTTACTGTCCCGAGGCTAAAATTACGAGCCTGTGGTGGTCCAGTGTGAATTTTAAGCCCTGTTATTTACTTTCTCTAACATCAGGCTAAAAAACTGATCATTTTCATGTGTTATAAACACATTTTCCTTTTAAAAGTAGTTGGGGTTTCATTCTGTTAAACTATTTGTGGTGTGTGTTTTTTCTAACTTTCTTTGGTTTGTCTTGAAGTAAAATTAACACAAAGTGCTTCCCTGTTGAGTTTCCATTGTGTTTTTTTAATATTTTAATGAAATAAATTTGGCCTTAAATAACTGACCCTAAGAAGTGAATTTTCTTTATTCGGTGTCATCTCATTGATGTATACTGAAACCTGGAGGCTCACCACCCAGTAGGAGAAGACCTTGGATGGGATGTACTGTACACCCCTATGTTAAGAATGGTCTTTGATGTGTCATAGACTGACCATATGAGAAGCACCAACCACTACGGCAGTCTACTAAAAGTATCGAACAAGACTTGTAAGTGATGGGTGAGACTTGCAGGGCAGTGGATTTTTTGGCATCCTGAACTGGGAGCCTTCTACCTCATCTTGTGGGAACTAATCTAAGGAAAGGCCTCCAGAGACGAGGAAATCGGAAGTCCTACATTGACATCCTGATGAGAGACACAGGGTCACCACGACTGAAGCCTGCGCTTCCATGAAGAAACAATCTGACCGAAATAAGAAAATCTGATGTTGGTGGAGGACCTTCCCCAGCCAGGACCTCATTGACTCATTTTGCATCATACTAAAAGAAATTGTCTTATCAAAGTGTGTTTTGTCAGACTGTGATTGATTGTATTGAAGCCAAATAATTCCATTTGTATAATACTATTTGTCAAACATTATTTTCTTGTTGAGTTTCCGTTATTTATTTAATCGAACAATCAGACTATAAAAAGGACGATAGATATTTTTTGTAAAGGGTAAAAATAAAGCCTGAAGTTGTGACCCCCAAGAAATGTGTTGGTTTTCATTCCGTGTCAGTTTTTATTTTTTGTGATGTGTGTTTTGTCAAAAGAATTGTCTTGAAAGGAAAGTTCTGCCGTATATTATTTGTAAGATGAGTGTTTCTTGTTGAGTTTCCTTATTCATTTCATTGTACATTAAGACTCAGACAATGCATTCTTTTGATCATTGTTGGTCTGTTAATTTGTCTGTGTACTGCAGTAGCCAATAGTAACAATATAGAAATAAATGTAACCTTGAATGAAATTGAATCATGGTGTTTGACTGTTAATTGAGGGACTAATCCCTTAGCTGTTAACTGCATCTGGTGAATGGATGAACAATCAAGAACTTGATGGTGTAGGACTGGTAGTGATCCAGCTGTGCTGAGGTGTATTCAAGCATTCATCTGGAGTGAACATAAGCCACTAATTATGTATAGAGTGATGCAAAGGATGGACTTGATGAATAGCCTGGTTATCCCACTGGTGAGGTGAAGTTTGACTGTTGAGACCTGGATGAAATCTGAAGAACTACCTACTAATGGAAATACGTGTCATGAACACATGCAGTCATTTTCCAGAAAGAAACACAGATCCACAAATCCTGCAGATCGCCCAAATGCCTTGAGTTGCTTTGCAAAGATGAGCTACCAGCAAGTGATGTTGTGCAGTTCAAGACAACTTGATGAGACTTAAAAGCCTAACCTTCCTGAGTCCTTCAAACTCAACTAGATTTGGAGACAAGGGAGCTAAAATGAGAAGGACTCAGATGAGCAATGAGATGGAAAAGGCACCAGACTCCTTGAAGCTCAAACACAAGAGACTCAGTTATGCAACAGAATGTGAGATCCAAGCATGAAGAGTGTAGCTCTGCAGAGTTGGATTATGAGGCTATTCAAGTTCAAAAAGTCCTGACATGTTTTTGTGTGTACCTATACTTACTCACCAAGGACCATCTAAAGTCACTCAGACCTTTAAGATGGAGAACAACATGTCATTATTGTAGTCTAAATGTTTTTGTGTATTATGATTCCAAAATGGAAAGCTCTATTTAAATGGAAGGTAAATGTTTATCTTGGCAGTTGAGTAGGGTACCTGTCAAGAGACTTTGCTAGGTTATTTTATTTTATGCTTTGTTTTACCCAACATCGATGCGTGATAAACACTGCATATTTGACTTTCTACAATTAAGAGGAGGGCCCATTTTCTTGGCTTTGCTCACTGAAGCCTTACTCTGTAAATGTAAAAGAGTGAAAGTTTCATTCCCTTGCCAGAGTGGTGTCAGTTTGGCTCTTTTGAGAGTGAAACTCACTCTTCACCACCCTTTTTTGAGTGAAGGTGGAGTGAATTTCACTCTGAATCTAGTGAAAATACATGTTTTTTCACTCTAAAAAGAGTTGTCTGCCATATGGCTCCTTGCAAGAGTGGTATGGTGGCCAAAACGAGTGGTGTTTCACTCTTTTACATTAAGAGAGTATGCTAAGCGTGTTTCACAGGTGTTTCATTTTTGCTTGTGCATGTTGTACATCACACTACTAAGCATTCTTCACTTATACACAGCTAGCGCAGAAATTCAGCGCTTACCCTGTAAACAGAGAATGATGACAGTAAGCGCGGAATTCTGCAGTAAGCACAATTATGAAATTGCATTCAGATGTCTTAACCACTAGACCAAAATACTTGCCCAGTTCTATTTTTGTATATTTCTCAGGAAGGTTAATACCAAAACATATTTAACTATAATATTACCAAGTATGACAAGGTTAACAAGTTTTTTTTTATCAGTGATAACCATTAAAAGACATTTTTTTGTGCTAGATACTTTGCAGACTAAAAATCATCTCTATAGCCAAGGAGATTCTCAGTCTGACATACCAGAGAGACGGGTTGCTGGCCGGAACTTAAATCCTCATCATCAAAATTCAAGGTTAGTCTTAACTGAAACCTTAGAAGGTTTGATTTCATGCATTCTTTCAATAACCAAAAATGTACCATCCTTTTAAAACCCTGGCGTCAGCGGGGAAGTTAAAAAATAATCCAAAAACTACCAAATATTATTAAAAAATTTTTTCAATGGGCCAATAAGGCTAAGATTTCATGTAATCCTCACCCCTGGTATACCCCACAAGCCTGTAGACTCCTATTGGCTAGACCCTAACCACTGCAGAGTAAGAAGTGTTGAAAGACGGTAGCCCCAAGGTGCCACCATATCTTAGTGCAGTAATTGGATAATCTTTTGCTAGGATGTTTATGTGTAAACCCCTTGAGCCGCCCAGGGATTAGACAGGTCGTAAATGAAACAATCCTGGCCCACACAAAAGCCATGTCAATGTCCTCTGTGGACTGCCTGTGTCTTATGCACAAGAGTTATGGTGGAAAAAAATCCAGCTGGATACACTGTGTAAGAAGGATGGGGAGGTACATTGTGGCCGGAGGAGGGTCCAATGTTTATTTGGTGATAATTACTGACCAGCTACAAAGTTTTGTGCTTCCCTCTTTTTATGAGGTGTTGATTGATGAGCGGCCCCAGTAGATCTAGCACCTTGTTTGATAGGCCCCCCCTTTTCTTTTCTTTTTTATTGTTTGAGTTCTGCAAAAAGGCAGTGGTTGTTTAGCTTGAGTTCATTCTATCATCATGGCTTCGAGTAGCAAGCAAGTAATTTTGATCGATGATGCTTTGCAAGGTGTGTTTGCTGGTGAATCCAGTGATGAGAACTTGGAGTATTCGGAGGAAGAGTTCTCGGATGCCTCTTCCTATGAGAAACTGGAGGACGACTCAGAAATTTCCAGTTCAAAGAGTGAGGAAGATGCTCCTCCACCCCACAAGAAACGGCCTCCATTCATCCTGCCGAAGCAGGTCCGTCTACCGCCGGCACCTGCCCAGCCAGCTGCACCAGTCCAGCCAGCCGCCCCGGCTCAGCCAGCTGCCCCAGCCCAAAGGGGTCGCCCATCAAGACGGGGGCACAACCCAGCAGCTGCCCCGGCCCAGCCAACCGCCCCGGCCCAGCCAACCGCCCCAGCCCAAAGGGGTCGCCCATCAAGACGGGGGCGCGACCCATTAGCTGCCCCGGCCCAGCCAACCGCCCCGGCCCAGCCAGTCGCCCAGCCAGTCGCCCAGCCAGTTGCCCAGCCAGTCGCCCAGCCAGTCGCCCAGCCAGTTGCCCAGCCAGTCGCCCAGCCAGCCGCCCAGCCAGTCGCCCAGCCAGCCGCCCAGCCAGCCGCCCTGGCCCAAAGGGGTGGCCCATCAAGACGGGGGCGCAACCCAGTAGCGGCCCAGGCCAAGCCAACCGCCCTGGCCCAGCCAGCCGCCCAGCCAGCCGCCCCGGCCCAAAGGGGTGGCCCATCAGAACGGGGGCCCAAACCAGCAGCGGCCCAGGCCCAACCAGCTCGTGCTGGGCAAGTAACTTCGAGAGACGGGACGGTGTGGAGCGACCAACCACCCACAGCTGCCAGAACGGCCCCTGCAAATATCCTCACGCAAGCAATGGGTCCAAAGAATCTGGGAGGAGCAACATCACCGCTGGAGCTTTTCAGCCTCTTCATCCCCCTCACCATGCTGCAAACCATCCTGCGTTACACCAATGCAGAGGGGCTGGCCAAGAGAGGATGGGGTTGGATCGACGTCGAGATGGTGGAGCTGCACTCATTCATCGGCCCCTCCGCTTTTTTCTTGGTCTGACCAAATCAGGCCATGAAAGACTGAAGTCAATCTGGCAACCGGGTTTCTTCTGCAGACCACTTTGCGAGTGCACCATGGCAGGGAAGTGATTCCAGGAAATACTTGCAGTGATGCGCTTTGACGACAAGAACACTCAATTACAGCGCAAGCAGACCGACAAGTTTGCGCCTATCCGGAATGTTTTTGAGATGTTCAGATCCACCCTCACCCAGCATTTCAGCCCAAGTGACAGCCTGACAGTGGATGAACAGTTAGTGGCTTTTCTCGGACACTGCAGCTTCAAGCAGTACATGCCCAAGAAACCTGCTAAGTATGGACTAAAATTTTGGGCAGCAGTGGACAGCCGCACCAGTTACACTTACAATATGCAGCCATACGTCGGAAAAGAACATGGCCAAAGAGAAACAGAGCTTGGCGCTAGGGTGGTCAAAGACATGGTGGAACCAGTCTTTGGCACAGGACGCAATGTTACCGCAGATAACTTTTTTGTAAGCAAGGCGTTGGCCGACTACCTTTGGACGAAGAAATTGACCCTCGTCGGCACAATCAAAGGTAATCGGAAGTAGGTTCCTGACGACATGCGCAAAGAACAAACCCGAGGCAGGCCGGTAAAGTCATTTCACTTCCGTTTCACTGGCATGAACACTCTAGTTTCATTTGTACCGAAGCAGATAAGAAATGTACTGCTTCTGTCATCGATGCATCACGATGCCACCACCAATCCGAGGAGCCAAAAACCAGAAATAATTGACTTTTATAACTCGACCAAGGGCGGTGTAGACACTGTGGATCAGATGTGTAGTGTTTACAACTGTGCCCGCATCTCCAACAGATGGCCAATGGTGTTTTTTTTCCACATTTTGAACTGCGCTGGCATCAATGCCTATGTGCTCTTCAAGCAGCTCCATCCCCGCCAAAGCACAACCCGGCATGAATTCTTGAGGCAACTCATCATGGCCCTCACACATCCGCAGATGGAACTTAGACGGCAGCATCCGCAACACCTACGCCCACACACAATACAAGCGTTTACCTATGTTGGCAGGAAAGTTGAACTCCCAGCTCTTCAACAGCAACAAACCGTGGCACGGACAGCAAGATGCTGGCTGTGTCCCATAGGACAATGACGGAGGTCTTCACGAGTGTGCAGGGAATGTAATCACTTCGTTTGCAAGGATCACTCCACCGTTCAAACAGCCAGGACCTTTGAGTGTCAGGAGTGTGCTTTCACAATGAGACTGTTACCTTTTGTGGATCATGGACAGTTGAGTCATGGACTATAGGAGTTCACTTCACTTTTATTTTACAATCATGCCAATAATGTTTGCTATTTGATTCACTTTGATTCATCAGTTTCTTCTTTGTAAATATTGTTGTTGGGGGTTGAGTTTTGCAGTCAGCAGTTTGATTTTCTAATTTCATGATCATGGGCATTTGGTGTTTACTTTTATTTTACAATCATGCCAATAATGTTTGCTATTTGATTCACTTTGATTCATCAGTTTTTTCTTTGTAAATATTGTTGTTGGGGGTTGAGTTTTGCAGTCAGCAGTTTGATTTTCTAATTTCATGATCATGGGCGTTTGGCGTTTACTTTTATTTTACAATCATGCCAATAATGTTTGCTATTTGATTCACTTTTGATTCATTAGTTTCTTCTTTGTAATTATTGTTGTTGGGGGGGGGGGTTGAGTTTTGCAGTCTGCAGTTTGATTTTCTAATTTCATGATCATGGGCATTTGGTGTTTACTTTTATTTTACAATCATGCCAATAATGTTTGCTATTTGATTCACTTTTGATTCATCAGTTTCTTCTTGGTAAATATTGTTGTTTGGGGTTGAGTTTTGCAGTCAGCAGTTTGATTTTCTAATTTCATGATCATGGGCGTTTGGCATTTATTTCTATTTTACAATCATGCCAATAATGTTTGCTATTTGATTCAATTTTGATTCATCAGTTTCTTCTTTGTAATTATTGTTGTTGGGGGGGGGGTGTTGAGTTTTGCAGTCAGAAGTTTGATTTTCTAATTTCATGATCATGGGCATTTGGTGTTTACTTTTACTTTTACTAGAGAAATCATTCCCTCCTGCAGAAGATTGGTAGGGGTGCTTATGACAGATATGTGGCAATTGTGTAATCTCCAATTCCAGACCTTTGTCCTTTTCCAAGAAGAGGATTTGAGACAGAGAGAAACTTCCACTGTTGTTTATTCATCGTATTTCGGCTGGATGGAGGTAAGTCAGATTGAGCCGAGTTTCCAGCCTTGGTTCCCTTTTGCTGTAGCTCACAGCCAAGGTTTTACATTCACAATATGCGTGAATTTGACATTTTCACTCAGTGAGTGAAATAATGGGTATGTTGCTGTTTATCTTTATTCACTTGGTATCAATACTCAAGGTGTTTTCTTTTTGTATTCATTTTTTACCAATTAAAGCTGACTTAATGATGCATTATACAATTTCCTTTTCACTTCCAGCTGACAGGGATGATCTTGTTAGTTGACCCTCACAGTCAAAACTGAGTACAGACATTTAGGTGATGAGGTTTGAGACATGGAGAGGAATGCAACGAGACATGTTCATGGTGAGTTAAAATCTGGTACAATTTGCTAACCTGTAGCTAATTGTAATAACAACTTCAACCCCCACAGGTCTTTAGAAGTAACTAAAGATAAAGAGACATGACCAGGCACACTGGGGAAATATACCCATAGGGCTCAGTTTAACCATACTGTACAAACACTTAAACTAAGAGTGCTGTGGTCTAGTCAAACCTGCTTCTCAGGTACCCCTACGTGCAATAAAAATTTTTAACCACTTACAGTACTGCTAGAATTTCTAAAATAAATTCCTTGTCCTGGTAGAATTCATTTTTTTGAATTGCCGGAATAATTTGTTTTAGAGAATATCATTGTCACTTTGAAGCCCTGACTAAACAAAGCCAATGCAACGAAGGTCTCTCGTAGGAAACATTGGGATTTATTGTTCCTTTTTTTCCCGAAAAGTATGAGATCCATTCAGTGTGAATCGCAAAACCTTGGCCGTAAGCCATGGCTGATAATTGGCCCCCATGGCCTGAATTTATCCTGGAATCTCGATTCACTCGGACTTGCCCCCCATCAAGCCAACAACAATGATAAACAATGGTGGCAGTCTATCGATCTCTCGTAATCCTTTTTACACCAAAACGACAAAGGTCTGGAATTGGGAATTACACAGTAACCCTCGGAAAAAAAGGGATATTTAGAGTATGAATTTAAGTACCATCTGTCCCTCTGTACCGGGGGGGGGGGGGGGGGGAAGAAAGTGTTGCACAGTAAGAGCATGCACTGTGCCCGTTTCACAATGGAATGTGTGCATTGTTGTGTGACAGAAGTGGACAATCTTCAAGAACTGAAATGAGGCAAAGGTTTTTTATGCTGTTGCTTTACAATTTATTTACATATGTTTTTTGTATGTTGTTTGGCAATCAATTGAGAGTTGAAAGGCTGGGTTCTGTTTTTTCCCAAAGGGGTTTTAAAGATGTTTTAAAGATTTTGGGAAAGTTGTTTATAGGATGCTTCGTTTTAAACACAAATATCAAGACAAATTTTCAGCTTTTGGTAATTCAGATTTGTTTGTTAATTGCTAGATTAGTTTCATTCTGAGAGCTCACTGATGTAAAAGTTCATACCTGCACCAATCCTCAAGAGAACTGTTTCAAGCATTTGACTTCTCTCCAGTAAAAGGTAAATTCCCAAAATTTAAAGAAAACTTAAAAATATTTACACTGTGTCCCAATTGGAGGCCTGTGATAATTGTTGTTGCCCTGGTTTAAACTTAAGTTAATATCTGTCTTCTTTATGCAGAAGTGCAGCTCGATCAAAGATGTTTTGCATTAATTAAGAGTTGGAGGACTTGGTTGTTCTTTTTCTGTCAGGTATCTCAAGAAGCTTGATGTTAAACACAAATATCAAGACAGATTCTTAGCTTTTGGTTATTTAAATCTTTGATTATTTAAATCTTGCTCCATTCTGAGAGAGATCACTGATAATAATGTTCATACCAGCACCAGAAAACTGTTCGGGCATTTGACGTTCCCTAATTTACTGTTGCTTGCTTTGATTGCAGCAATTGAAATGATCCTGAAATGAATGAGTTACTCCAAAGAGTTTGTTGCTGCTTACAATGTTGGTTTTCTTTCTTTTTTTTTTATTTAAAGTGTAGACAAATTCTTAGTTACATTTGTGTAAAAACAATTTATCTAAAACTAACTGTTTTGATGATGGGTAATGTTTAGAACACTAAATGGAAACTATGCATTTTGTTCATGTTGCAGTCGAGCTTAGCAACTCAGAAGACGTATACCCGTCAACAAGTAGACGTCGAAGACCAGCCTACGATAAAAGGAGCTGCACTCTTCAGTAAAAGGTGCATTCCCAAAAAGTATACTGCAAATATTTCCCCCCATCCCAAATAGAGCTCTGTAATAATTGTACAGAATTGTGCAAATTGTCTGTTGTTGCTCCGTTGAAGTTAATTTCAGAGTTTTTCTTTTAGCATTAAAATTCATTCAAAGATGTTTGGCAATCGTTTAAGAGTTGGAGTGACTGGGTTGTGTTTTTTCTGTCAGATTTTTAAAGATTTTGGAAAGGTACCTCAGGAAGCTTTATGTTAAACACAAATATCAAGACAAATTCTAATTTTTGTTAATTTATCTTTAACATCATACACGTTGCAAATTATGCCATTTGTTTGTGGTCAGACTTCTCCAAAGATCTACACATTAACAAGTAGATGTTCAAGACTAAACCTATGATAATGGAGCTGCTCTCTTCAGTGAAAATTGATTTCCCCAAAAGTGTACTTTAAATATCTACCCCTAATTGTCCCAAATGGAGCTCTGTGCAGACTGCTTGTTGTTGCTGTTGTTTAAACCGAAGTTAATATCAGTGATTTTTTTATTAGCACTATATTTCATTTACAGATATTTATATGTTGTTTGGCAATCATCTCAGAGTTTGTGGGGGGGGGTGTCAGGTTTGAGAGATTTTGGGAAAGTCTCTTAGGAAGTACATACAAATATAAATGCAAACTCTTAGCTTTTGACAGCCATTTGCCAGATTAGTTTCAATGTGAGAGCTTACTGATAAATAAATTTCATACTAACACCAATCCTCAACAGAAATCTTTTAGGCAAGTGATGTACCTCAAATTACTGTTGCTTATTTTGATTGCGATGTTTTGTCTTCATTTATTTTTGATTGAAAGTATCGAAAAATCCAAGTTATTTAAAACTTAGTGTTTTAATGTTTAAATTACCCATTTTGTTTGTGTTGCAGTGAGTGAGGTTTACCATCTCCAAAGTTCTACCTGTCAACAAGTAGATGTTCAAGACCAGCCTATAATGATACAGAAGCTGCACTCTTCAGTAAAAGGTGAGTTCCCCAAAACTATATACTTTTAACATTTACACCCTGTCCCAAATGGAGCTCTGTAATAATTGTGCAGAAAGTCTCGTTTAATTAAAACGATTTTAGTTTCAGTCTTTTTCTTGTCCCATGATAGTTCTTTCAAAGATGTTTGGCTATAATGTAAGAGTTGACAGGCTAGGTTGTGTTTTTTGTGTCAGTTTTCACCGATTTTGGGAAAGTCCCTCCACATGCTTCATGTTAAACACAAATATAAAGACACTTTTTTAGCTTTTGTTAATTTAAATTTTGGTATGCCATTTGCTACATAACTGAGAGATACCTCGGTGATAATAAAGTTCATACCGGTAGCAATCCTCAGGAGAACTAATTGTCACAGGAATTTCAACTGTCAGAAAATCATTGTTGCTTATTTTGATTGCACAATCAAATAAGCCTCAAGTGCATGAGTTCCTCCAAACATTTTGTTGGTACTTTCAACGTTGGTGTTCTTTATTTACTTTTTGATTGAAAATATAGAAAAAATCCTAAGGTAAAAGTAATTTATCTGAACCCAACTGGTTGCAGATAGATAATGTTTATAACCACTTCACAGCAGTATTAAAAACCTTTTTTCCCATGCCTCAGTGCTGTATATATGTTTGGATTTGTTCAGAACTTTTAAAATAATTTGTTTGGAGAATATCGTTGTCACAACGAAACCATGACAAACAAAGTAAAGACAACGAAATGCACTTGCCTTCCATATGCCAAATACAATAATAAACAATGGTGGCAGCCTATCAATCTCACATAATCCTCATTTTTTTTTTACACCAAAAGGATGAAGGTCTGGAATCTGGGATTACACAATTACCAACTCTAACCAAAGGAGGAAGTTCCAAAACAGCTAAACATCGTCCGTATGTCAGTTTGGAAAAATCCTGCTAAATAAGATGTCATCTGGCATCAGAAGGTTAATCACTAAATGTTACAAACTGCGCATCTTGTTTGTGTTGCAGAAAGGCTTTGCATCTCCAAAGAGATCTACCCGTCAACAAGTAGATGTCCAAGACTTGCCTAAGATGTAGGAGCTGTACTCTCAAATAAAAGGTGAATTCCCCCCAAAATAAATAACATTACCATCCATTCCTAAATGAAGCTCTCTAGCTTTTGAATTGAATGATTATTGTTGCTGTTTTTTGAACCGAAGTTAATATCAGTCAA
Source organism: Marthasterias glacialis (assembly GCA_911728455.2). NCBI lineage: Eukaryota > Metazoa > Echinodermata > Asteroidea > Forcipulatida > Asteriidae > Marthasterias > Marthasterias glacialis. Next base: position 31,778,478 of record OU452219.1, read on the forward strand.
TTTTTGTAGCATTTACAATTCATTCAAAGATGTTTGTATCTTGTTTGGGAATCAATTTAAAATTGACCAGTTGGGTTGTGTTTTGTTTTTTATCGGGTTTGAAAGATCCATGTTCACTACAAAACACCAATAGCAGTCTTTAGCTTTTGGTAGTTTATATTTTTGTATGTCATTTGCTTGTGAAGTTCTGAGAGCTTACTGATGATAAAATTTTTGTCCCGTCCCCCTGGTGGGATTCTATTGGCAGAATTGCTGGAATATCATTTCTTTGTGGGCACACCAAAAAAAAAAAAAATTAATTGACAATGCCAAGAGATCGTCCATTTTGTTGCTCGACCAAGAAATTGTCAAATTCACGCAACGTGAATTGCAAAACATCGGCCGTTGCCTGCTGCTTAGGAGTGGCACTAAACACGGAACCAAGGCTCAATTGCCAACTCACTCTTACTTAACTCCATTCAGCTGAAATACTATAAATGAACAATGGTGGAAGCCTCTTGATGCAACATAATCCCCTTCTTAGAACAAAAGGACAAAGGTCTGTTATCAGGGATTACACAAATATCACCTTTGAATGGCCACAAAATGCAAGTAAAATCACAACCATTTTTTGTCCGTGCGGGCGTAATGAAGCGTTAGATGGCGTGTACACACGTTTGTTCTGCGCACACTCCGTAGTTGAATGACCAGGTGAACTTCGGTATGTTAGTGCAAAATTACATAAAGGTGTTTTAAGACGATTTCCGATTTCAGGAAGGGGAAACATCAGTGCATGTTCTCTTGTCGTCTGGTGTCAACTGGTTAAACACTAAATGTTACAAATTGTTCATTTTGTCTGTGCCACAGTGAGGCTTAGCATCTCCAAAGACATCTACCCGTCAACAAGTAGATGTCCAAGACCTGCCTAACATAAAGGAGCTGCACTCTCAAGTAAAAGGTGTATAACCAAAAAGTGATTTAAAATAATAACACCAGTGGCTGATTTCACAAAACTTTGCACAACTGCAGAAGTCCACTTGCGCCACATTTTATTGCGCAAGTGGCCTAACTTATGCACTAAATGTTGCGGAAGTGGACAAATGTGCGCATATTTTCTTGTAGCATTTACAGTTCATTCAAAGATATTTGTATGTTTGGCAATCATTTTAGAGTTGAAAGACTGGGTTATGTCTGAAGAGATGTCTTCCAATCAGCAAGTAGATGTCCAAGACTGGCCCATGATAAGAAGCTCCAGTTGAAGGTGAATTCCCAAGAATTATACTTTTGATTATTACCCCTGGTCCCAAATTGCGCTCTAATAATTGTGCAGAATGCATGTTATTGCTCTTGTTCCAGCAGAAATTGATAGTCATTTTCCTCGTAGCGTTACAATTCCTTCAAAGATTGTAACTTGTTTGGCTTTCATTTTAGAGTTGGAAAGCTGTTTTTTAAACATTTTTTATGGGTTTAAAGATTTTTGGAAAGTCCCTATTATAATGATGCTTCATGTTAAACGCAAACTCAACACAAATACTTAGCTTTTGGTATTTTAGATATTGGCAAGTCATTTGCTACACAAGTTTCATTGTGAGAGCTCACTGATGATAAGTTCATACCAGTACTAATCCTCATGAGAACTGGCACATGCATTTGACATCCCCAAAAATCACTGTTGCTTATTTTGATTGCAACAGTTAAAATAATTCTGAAATGCATTTATTCTTTCTAATATTTTGTTGTTGCTTTCAATGTTGATATTCTTCATTTTTGATTTGATTGAAAACATGGAGGGGAAAAAATGTAAAAGCAAATTATCTGAAAATAACTTTTTTAATGCTGGTTTTCTTCACTTAGTTTTGATTAAATATACTTGTTTCTAAATGAAAGGTTAAAGCAATTTATCTGAACCTAATTGTTTTGCTGATGGCAAATGTTTTAAACACTAAATCTGGCAAATTGTGCAATTTGTTTGTGTTGCAGTTAGGATTAGCATCTCCAAAGACATCTACCCATCAACAAGTAGATGTCCGAGACATATAGAAGCTGCACTCTCCAGTAAAGGTGAATACCCAAAAAGTGATTTCAAGTAACTAAAGAAGCGTCATGTTATAGACACGGATATTAAACCAAATTCTTAGATTTGTGTAATTCATTATTGGTATGCCATTTGCTAGAGTGAGCTCACTGATGATAAAGTTCATACCAGCACCAATCCTCAAGAGAACTGTCACAGGCGTTTGGCGTCGCCCAAAAATCACCGTTGTTGCTTAATCAGATTGCAACAGTCAAAATAATCCTGAAATGCATTTGGTCTTCCAAACAGTTTTTTGCTTCTTACAATTTTGTTTTCAACATTTACTTTTGATTAAAAGTATAACAAATTCCGAAGGAAAAACAGAAATCTCTGAAATTATCTGTTTTAATGAGGGGTAATGTTCTTGAACACTAATTGTTGCAAGTTGTGCATTTTGTTGGTGTTGCGGTCAGGCTTAGAATCTCCAAAGACATCTACCCGTCAACAAGTAGATGTCCAAGACCAGCCTACGAAAAAGAAACTGCATTCTCCATTAAAAGGTGAATAATGAAAAGTGAATGAATATATATTGTTGCTCAGGTTTAAACAGAAGCTCATATCAGTTATGTCTTGTACCTTTTACAATTCATTCGAAAACATTTGTATTTTTGGCAATCGTTGTAGAGTTAAAAGGCTGGGTTGTGTTTTTGCTGTCTGGTTTGAAAGATTTTGAGAAAGTACCTAAGAAAGCTTCATGTTAGAAACGGACCAAACTCTTAGCTCTTTGTAATTTAAACTGTTGTAATGATGGGTACTGTTCTTAAACACTCAAATGTTGCAAACTATGTATTTGTTTGTGTTGCAGTCAGGCTTAGCATCTCAAAAGACATCTACCCGTCCACAAGTTGATGTCCAAGACCAGCCTAAGCTAAAAGGATTGCAATCTCCAGTAAAAGGTGAATAACCAAAAAGTGATTTTAGAGTTGACAGGCTGGGTTGTGTTTTCGCTGTCAGTCTTGAAAGATTTTTAAAAAGTATCCTAAGGGAGCTTCGTGTTAGGCATGGATTTTAACCCAAATTCTTAGCTCTTTGTAATAAAAATTTGGCATGCCACTTGCTAGATACGTCTTATCCTGAGAGAGACCTCACTGATGATCAAGTTCATACCAGTACTAATTCTCAAGAGAACTGTCAGGCATTTGGCATCCCCCAAAATCACTGGGGTTGCTTATTTTGATTGCAACAATCAAAATAATCCTGAAATGCATTTATTCTCCCATGCACTTTTTGCTGCTTATAATTTAGTTTTCTACATTTGTTTTTGATTGAAAGTAAAACCAAATCCTCGGGTAATAGCAAATTCTCTGAAGCTAACGGTTTTGATGGTGAGTAATGTTGTTTAATACTAAATGTTGCAAATTGTGCGATTTGTCTGTGTTACAGTCAGGCTTAGCATCTCCAAAGACATCTACCCGTCAACAAGTAGATGTCCAAGACCAGCCTATGATAAAAGGAGCTGCACTCTCCAGTAAAAGGTGAATTTTCAAAAGTATGCTTTTAATATTTTACTCCCTGTTCTCCAAATGGAGCTCTGTAAGAATTGTGCAGAATGCATGTTGTCACTCTTGTTTAATATCACTTTTTTTCTTGTAGCTTTACAATTTCTTCAAAGATTGTAATTTGTTTGGCATTCATTTCAAAGTTGGAAATTTAAAAAAAATGTTTTAGGGTATTTAAAGATTTTGGGAAAGTCCCTAATGATGCTTCATGTTAAGCACAAACTCAATATAAATACTTAATAGCTTTTGGTATTTTAGATTTTGTTATGTCATTTTCGACATAAGAACTGTCACAGGCATTTGGCATCCCCCAAAATCACAGTTGTTGCTTATTTTGTTTGCAACAATCAAAAGAATCTCGAAACGCTTTTGTTCAGTTTTTTGCTGCTTACAATTTTGTTTTCCAAATTTAATTTTGATTGAAAGTATAACAACACCTCAGGTAAAAGCAATTCATCTGAAACAAACTGTTTGAATGATGGATAATGTTTAGAACACTAAATAGTGCAAGTTGTCCTTCTTGTTTGTGTCGCAGTCAGGCTTAGCATCTCCAAAGACATCTACCCGTCAACAAGTAGATGTCCAAGACCAACCAGCCCACGATAAAGGAGCTGCACTCTCAAGTAAAAGGTGAATTCCCCAAAAGTATTAGCCACAAGGAACCCTCTCACTAGCATCAGGTTAGTCTGTAGATAAAATGATGCCAACCAGCACTTTTGGGAGCGGAGGAGTGGGGGGTTAAACATCAATGGTTACAATTCTTATCTGTAAACTTGACCTTTCAGTGCCAGAGATGTAGCTTTTTGTTTCCTGAAATCAAGTGCAGAGGGAATCAGCTCTACTGACATCTTGAAGGCTACAGGGTATGGAGAGCAACGCATATGTAAACATCATCAAGACATCCTAGCAGTTCATCTAGGGATCATGAATGAACAACCAAGTAATTTGTTGTCATCAATAGTAAGATATTCTAGATGTGTTAGTTTGATGTTTAATGTTTTTGTTATCGTCGTATAGTGGGCTGTTTTTGCAGCACTATACAGTTAATGTCAACCAAGTAATTTGTTGTCGTCAATAGTAAGATATTCTTGATGTGTTAGTTTGATGTTTGATGTGTTTTGTTATCGTCGTATAGTGGGCTGTTTTTGCAGCACTATACAGTTAATGTCTTGTAAATAGGTACACCATTGCAAGCAAGCACATACACATTTTTTTCGAACATGAAATTGGAGATCTTAGAGCCTTGGTGGTGCGGAGTTTGATTGGTGGTGCGGAGATTCGATTGGTGGTGCGGAGAATCGATTGGAAGGGCGGAGAATCGAATGGTGGTGCGGAGATTCGTTTGGTGGTGCGGAGATTCGATTGGTGGTGCGGAGATTCGATTGGAAGTGCGGGGATTCGATTCGGAATCGTTGGTGGTAAACACGGGAAATTCCGAATAGTTAAAGGGACCTGGACACTTGCACGTGGCATGTGGGGTCCTACTGCCGGCCAGGGTGATAGCTGGATGTTGATCTTAAAGATGCATCAGGCTGCTCTACCGGGGGAGCATGGTGCTGGTGTGATCACAAATGGTTGGCAAACGGCAGTAGTCCCTAGTCTTGGCCGTGGGGCTATGGGACCGCGTTACTACAGCTAGGGGACTGCTCCGGGGTTCTGCCTTGGGGTGGCGGACCGGACCCTGCCGAAAGGTGGGTGAAATGGCCCTGACGATCTGGAAAGCGTCGTGGGGCTGGTATCCTGGGACCTGCACGTGGTGGCCCTGCTTAAGACTAACCTAACCAGGATGAAATTGGCAAAATTGACAGCTGACTGAATTAAAATGCTTGCATTGGTGTACTTATTAAATATTTGTTATTTTTAATTGTAAGATTATGAGTCCATTTTAAGATGACTGTTGATCGGTTACCTCATATACTAAAGCAAAACTGTTTGTAATGTTAATGTTTATCAGTGGTGTGAACAGTAACTTTGATTTGGTACTTTTTTGCCAAATTGTTTTGGTTAAAATTATGATCATGTTAAAATCAAAAGCGAGGCTGCTGCTAATCGGTTGGTGTGTGAGTCGGCGGATGTTAAGTCGTCGCGTGCTGAAGATATTGCGGGCAATATCAACGTTTCCATCTCGTATAGAAGTAGGGCGTTACTTTCAGTCCACAAGACCCATGATAATGCACAGAAATGTGCTGTTATTTCATTTCTCCGTATTTCATAGACAAATGTTCATATTACAAAATTTCACAAGGAACAAGAGTATGACAGTATGTACATGCACACATTATGTATAAGATTACAAAAATACTGAACCACAAAATGGAATTATGGAGAAGGCTAGACTGAAGGGGGGGGGACATTTTTCCTGTAACCGCAAAATTACAGAGTTATGGGTTTAAACAAGGAATTGATAATGCAATATATAAGTAAACCGTTGACTGATTTGTAGTGAGGGCTTTATGATTTGGTTAAAAAATGACTTAAAACAAATAACCACATTACAAAGTAGCATATTGGTATTTTAATTAGACAACAAATTGAAATTTGCGACTACAAAATTTTGAAAACATTGCAAAATTAATAATGGGAATTCGGGTCCACTTTAAGGTATATGAAGACTGTCCAATTTTATTACATACAATGACAGTGTAAAATAAATGAATACTTTATATTAATGTTATTGGTCATTAATTATTTGAAAAGTTGATATCACTAATGGGTGGGTGGTTCTTTTGGGGTCATGCCCTCTTACATAAGTCAGGCCTACATTATCAACTATTTCTTAACATCTATGATTACTAACATTAATATAAAACCAATCACTTATATGAACTTTATAATCAGTTAGCATACATCCTCTTAATTCAAGTTCCATTGAATGTACATGTAGATTTACTCTTTTCTGTTAATTATGATTAGTAAATATATAGCCTAATGATTAATAAAGCTAAAAAAAAACTTTTACCAATGGATTACTTTGTAACTTCTCAGTATCAGAAATAACTCGCAACAATTCAAATTATCTAATATATATTCTCTTAACACTTTTCTAACATGATAGTTTGTTATCATTGATATTATAATTGAAACGTCATGTGGTAGTTTATTTATTACAACAAAAAAATAATATACTTATATGCAATTATTACAATAACTTTTTCATTCATGAACTGTCTTTGAAAAGTTAAATCTTAGAAATTAACTAAATTATTATCTACTAGTTATTTTGAGCACCACTAACAAGAATTTGAAACTTCGTCTTTGTTAACAAAGATGGGTTATAGTGTGTGTCGGGCGGACATAAAGTCATCGCGCGTTAAAGAAATTGCGAGCAATGTTAGTTTTTGTTTACTATAGAGTACGTTATTGTTCGACCAAAAGACGCACAAAAAGGCACTAGAATGTGTTATTTTATTTCTCCATAATACACAACAAATGTACATTTTACAAAATTTCAAAAGAAAAAAAGAGTATGACAATACATGTATATATCAGGTTATATAAAAAAGAACATTAAAAAAAATAAGGAGAAGGATAGAAGGGGGGAATAAAGGTCACAGAGTTAAAGGATCCCACAAGGTATAAAAAATAATAAATATGGAAATATGTATAAACCATTAAATTTATAATTTGTACATGATTTGTAGTCAAGGCTTGTTGACAAATGCTATTTTATAAAACAACTAATTATTTATTAAAATTCCATTAGATTTCACCACTGAAATCTGAAATGTAATAGCCTATAGTGTTTTATTAAAATTACATTTCATGTGCAATACTGGTATTTTAAAGACAAATTACATGCACAAAATAACAAATTCATCATAAAATAATTATTTTCATTGCACTAACTACTGTAAAAATAAAACCTTCATCTGTCACAGTTATAGGCCTATGTCCTTATGGAAAAAAAGAATTTGTCCGCAATTTTAACTTTACAAATTTTTTTTTGTGTATGTTATGTTTGTCTAATAGTTCATGAATTTGACAATATATGTGATAGAATTACTGTGTAGTGTCTCCTACTAACATTCCATAATATTAAGCTAATATTTAAATGCATTAGACATTTAACTTATCTTTCGATGATTTTTTTCCCTCTGAATACCCCCCCCCCACATAAATAAATTCGGAATCTAAAACAAATTCTCTGTTTTAATTATTTATATATTGGTGAATAGATTAACATTGACATGGCAAAATGTATATAAATTAAATCAACATTAATCTAACTCTAACAAGTCTATGTTTCAAATTTAAATAAACCATACATTTTTGACAATACTAACTTACAACATACCCCCCCCCCTCCCCCCCGGTCCTGATAGGGTTAAGAAATTAATGTTTGGAATTGGGGTCCCCTTTAAGGCCTATGAAGTCTGCCCAATTTTATTATGTACATTGAAAGTTAAAAAATAATAAAATTATTGTTACTATTTATACTTGTGTATAATAAATAAGCCAGGCCTACATAGAGATTAACTCTTTCTTGACAACTATGATTACAAACATTTTATTGAAAAACATCATTGGTATGAACTTGATAGTTATTGTTTACTCTTTTTGATAAATTGAAATTAAAACACTAAATGAAACTATTACCAATGGATTACATTTTAAATTCTCAGTGACACAAATAACTCTAAATAGTTGAAAATTATTTAACAATTATGATCTCTAAACACTTTTCTAAACAAGTGTTGTTTTAGTTATTACAAAAATAAATAATCAGTATACTTAAATGAATGCAATTATTACAGTAAAAATTTTCAGTCATAAACTGTTTCTGAATAGTTAAATGTTTGAAGTTAGCTAAAATATTAACTACATGTTATATTGTGCATTACTAACAAGAAATTGAAATTGAAACTTTGTCTTTGTTAACAAATGTTGAATGTGTATGTTATTTCTCTTTTAAATTATGCACGGCATTTAACCATTGAAAATGAATAATCATTGAGAATTTCTATATTTTATGAAATAGAATGAAACTTAAAAGGAAACCTATAAGTTGGGCTATCACTTTAAGTTAATAAAAATCTTACGAGTTACGTCGTCGGTGAAACTAAATATTGTGTTTTGGTTTTTTATAAACGGTCGCTGCAGCAATTAAACGTTTTGTTTGTACACGATCGCCGTGCAAAAAGCAGCCTCGCTTCAGAAACACTGTCTAATACTTGAACTGTGATAAGAAAAAAAAGAAATGGTTATCTCAGTTGCAGTGAATTTAATTAAATCCGTTTAAAGATCAGAATGATCCCACATTTTATTTAGTTGTACATAAATAGAATTGAAGTAAACTTCATCTTCTCTACACAGGTATCTTCAGGCCTACGGGTCACTTTTTAACGATAATATAAAACCACTTTTATCGTATGTAAGAAATATTACTTAGCTTTTCAAGACAAGTGTGTAGGAGTATAACTTTATTAGGAATGACTAAAATGAGATGAAGTTAATTAGTGATAGCGCCCTCTAGCAGTGACCAAAATAAACTTGGAAATATACTTCTTTTATGAATACTTAAAGTATAATAGTATAAGTATAATAGTTGATGTAAATCCTAAACATTTTAGGAATTGAAATGAAGTGTATTTTAAATTCTGCTGAGGTTTAGAAATCAAGGGGGGTTGACTTAACCGTTCCTTCGATAAGAGAATGCAACATTTTAAACCTGTTTTACTGCGAATAATTAGTGTTTTTAAACAGTAACAGCATTGTACAGTAAAATTTTGCAATTAATAGTTCATTTGTTCATTCTGAGACAATCCGCATCTTATTACTTATTTATTTTTGCTAAAAAAAGATTGATTATTTGACAAGAAAAACAACTTAAGCTGTTTGAGCAAATTATGCAATACTTAAAGTAAAGGACCCATATCTCTGGTAAATATTTTTTATTATTTAAGTTGTAATTTTCTAATGTTAAACTACTATCTTGGTTTTTAGTCTTAATAGTCTTTACTTGTATTCGTTAAATGCATTTTTATTATGTAACGTTATGTTGTTTTGTTTCTATAAATAAACTATTTTTAAACGGACACCAACAGACATTTCTTAATTATCTTTTTCTCTCCTTGCTCTTGCAAAGGTCATAGGTCAAAGGGCGCATCTTATTATTTTTTTATTTGACCCATCCATTCTAAGGTTTAAATATAACGTCCGAGCGATTTTTTTCAAGTGGCGATTTAGCCCAGTGGGCTAGCTCACAGCTCCCGGAATTCTGGAGCTGTGAGCTCGGGGGTTCAAATCCTGGTGGGCCCCTCTTTTACCAATAAAAAAGAACTTTTTTTTAATTTCTTATAAAAATGGGTAGGGCTTGAACCTGGTACCTTTAGCCCTGTAACCTCTACCTCTCACCACTCTGCTACTGAGCTTTCATGAAAATCTAACGGTTTTTGACCTGATGAATATTAGAATGGCCCGACTTAGAAAATTTTTCAAAATAATTTCTCCCTGGCTATACCCTTGGATTTTTGGCTGATCTGAGGGTTGACCAAGGGCCTTGGAGCTGAGATTGGGGAGTAAAATTTCTAAGGGCTGAGGGGCTTCCTCTCCTCTGAGACTCACTGAGCCAGAGGCTGGGAGGTTGTTGGGCAGTCAGTCAGCCAGTGGACTGGACTGGGCTGGTTGGAGTGAAGGCTTGGGGTGGGATGAGGGTAGGGGTGATGGGCTAGTAGTCATCATGCTGGAGTGATGGGTGGCTAGGCATTGGCATCATAAGGCTGGGTAGAGGACTTTGGCTATGGGATGGGGTGATGGGTGGGCTGGGCTGCTTGGACGATGGGTTTTGGGTGGGATGAGGGTAGGGGTGATGGGCTAGTAGTCATCATGCTGGAGTGATGGGTGGCTAGGCATTGGCATCATAAGGCTGGGTAGAGGACTTGGGCTATGGGATGGGGTGATGGGTTTTGGGTGGGATGAGGGTAAGAGTGATGGGCTAGTAGTCATCATGCTAGGGTGATGGGTGGCTTGGGATGATAAGGATGGGTAGAGGACTTGGGCTATGGGATGGAGGTGCTGGGCTGAGGACAGTCAGACAGCCAGTGGGATGAGCTGGTTGGACTGATGACTTGGGATGGGATGGGATGGGATGAGGTTGGAGATGGACAATAGTCATCATGTTGGGTTGATGGCTGGCTGAACACTATGGACATTCTGAAGCGAGGACGCGGACCATGGGCTGAGATTGCTGAGTCGGCTGATGAGCTGGTTGGATTTGAGTATAGGAGAGATGGACCAGTAGTCATCATGCTGGGGTGTGGCTGGCTGGACATGGTCATGATGGAGATGGCAGTGGAGGAGAGATGGACAAGTAGTTATACTGGGCCATGGCTATTATGTGGGTATATGTTCATGGGATTTCACTATAGGTGGAATTGATTTGAGGGAACAATTAAAATTGTATTGAAGGAAAATATTACATGGGTAGAAAACATGTGGGTGTAGGTTCATGGGATTTAATTGTAGGGTGGAACTGATTTAAAGGAACAGTTGTATTGTATGTAACTGTCTTGCAACATTGATTTAAAGGTATACATGTATAGTTCATTATTGAACTTTTTATATTATAGAAGTTATGGTAATTTTCTAGGAAATGATTGGGTGGATATAGAGATGTTTTGCTGCGGCCATCTTTGTTGGATTCCCTGTCTATTAATATATCACTGAATTACGTCGTTGGTTTACTGAATGGGACCAGTCTATTTTATTTGCGCAAGGTTGGATTTCAAACTATCTATCGTTCAAACTGACTGTACTTTTGACCACATGAGGGCGCTTTCAACAGCGAATTTCCTTGGACCACAATTACAATTTAATCTTATTTTGTCTTGAAACAATGTTCAAATGTATAATATTACTGATGAACAAAATAGTTTGTTTTACTTGTTTTGCATCACCTAAATTTGGTTCACACACGCCCTCACTCAACTCACGCGGTCAAAAATACTGCGAATTGAAATAATCCTGCATTTTAATTCTGCTGCATGTCTTGTTACTAACACATTACATGTAAGCACATTAAGGGAATTCAAAAGATTTCTTGCTACATTTATAGAATCATTTTATTTGACCACTCAAAATGATATAACATGAACAATATAATTTTAAAAATTTATCAACATAAGAATAACAATTTTACTGTAATTGAATTAGCCTGAAAAAATAGACAAACTTTCAATCTTTTTTAAGAGCGATTTTTTTCTGTACTATCTGGACACAGTTCTTTTTGAGGCCTAATTTCAGTTATCATGTTTTTCATCAATACCACTAAGCTGTGGAAACTTCATCATTGGTTTGGGCTTGTTTTTAAGTTTACAATTAACCACATTTCCGTGTCGAGCATTTTCTCTAGATTTTGTTCAACAGATATCTTGTTGGAAACGTTGTAGCTTTCAAGATAAAGACCAAAATCTCACTCATTCTTTCTCTCATTTTAGGATTTTGCCAGAGCCAGTCCAGATTGGATTAAACTTAATATTTTTCACAAAATGTAAGCTTTTAAAATAAAAATAATGTTTGTTTCCTTTGTGATCTTTGTCCATTATGTATAATGCCTTTGTTTAAATAATGCTCAATGCTGTAAGAACATTAACTGCAATTTCATATCCAACTGCAATTTCATATTCATGGCCAAAAGGGTGTTAAATAAAAAATGAGTATAAATTTGAAAAAAATGAACCAAAATCCACAAAAATAATAGTGTTTTTTTCTTACAAAATAAATGTTTCTTTTTTGTAACAAATACTTTGGAGACCCACTCTTGATCAATGAACTCCATTTTACCAGGAGCTCCAAAATATGCCAAATCAATTGATGAAATACAAAGAAATTTTGAGAACGTGATATTATACAAATTAAGTTTGTGGTGTAACATAAGTGCACCTTGCAAGCAGTTTAATTTTGAGATGAATTCTATCATACTGGTAAGGCTAGTCTAAACCAAGGCTACCATGTTCAAGTCCCAGGATACCAGCCCCCTGGCTTTCTGAGATCTTAAGGGCCATTTCACCTCCCTTTCAGAAGGGTCCGGTACGCCACCCCAAGAACCATTTTAACTTCACAGTCAAAGACAGTTGCCTTGAACTCCAACTTCATCAGTTCAAAATATGCAAATTGTGCGCTTGCTTGCAAACGGTGCACTTACTTTTCACAAGAACATTCATGTAGATGTAATAATTGCAACGGGGTTGTACTAGACATCGATAATTAAGATGTCTACAATCTTACAAATAAGCAAACAGGTTGCTTGGTTGTTCATCCTTGATTCCTTGACGTGTAGTGCCTTGCAGATATTCAATAACCAATTATGAGTTGCTCTATCTTCAAACTCTTAAGTCTTCAAGATTGTAGTGAAAGTTATTTGCTACACACTTGGTTGTAGGACATCAGCTTGCCCATGCTGTCGAAGGTTAAAGAAAACGATTGTATACAGGTAACACATTAGGGAGCATGAAAAGACAGAGAAAGGTCAAATGAAAGAGCCCTCGCCCAGTGGTATCAATTGCCGCTGTCCTTGAATGTTACTAGCCATCAAACTTGACTTGATTTTGTTAATTTATTTCATTTTTTTAATTCAAATTTGCCAAAAGAGCCTATATACATCTACTTTAATTTGCATCCAATCTGAATGGTAATATCTAAACTGGAATTGATGAGGGCTTTTAGTCTAGAAGTTCAGCGTATGATTCAAAAACATTCTCTTCCCAGATTGATGGTGTAAAGTTGAGGCAATAACTCTCTTGAGGAGGGGTAATGTTGGTTTGTACTTGAAAACTTGAAAATACTAAAAACAGCACTAGTGTTAATAAAGTGCATTAGGACATGCCAGACATTGCAGTAAAACCCAATTTTTTTGACAAAATGACAGATAGCAGGAGAACACAGCAAGCAAATTTCATGAATCAGTATTTGAAAGAACTTCACACTCTCTCTTTCAAGTCACATAAGTTGTTTGCTTTTTAACATATGGGAACTGATTGCCTTTTGGGGTTGTTGGAGTTAGCCCCAAAACACGTAAAAACTTGCAAAACCTATCTTGCCGTAACACACATGTTGTATAGTGCATTTGTCTGCATAAAATTTCCTTAATTCCAGAAAAAATACTATGTTTACATATTTTTCATAACCATTTGGCACCAGATGGTGTTGTAGGGCCTACAAACACAAACATTTTCGGAGCCAGCAAACTGGTGATAGTTAAAACTGCTACTGTGTAAAATTGAACCAAGATCAAATGTCGACCGGACATTCCAGAGCTAAGCATGCACAGAGCGTGCACACGCCATGTAACGCTTTGTTTCGGCTACACAGAGGAAACAGGTAGCAGCATTGCAAAAGCACATTCTTGGGGTGTTGGTGGCCTAAAATTTGCCGACAGACATGACCAAATGAAAGTAAAAGTGCAATGACATGGGACTCACCTACATGTGGTGGTTCGGGGGAAAAATTGCTAACACTCATGAGGTTTCTGAGTGATTCCCAAGTTAAAAATGGCCCTCAGATGCCGAGAATTAGACGACTTATATAGAAATGCAAGCTTTAAAAACTGAAGAAAAAAAATTGCGAATCCCTTTTTGGAGTATATGGGCACACGTTCTAGCTTGGGTCCATTTGATGATCTACGGTTTTAAGTGTTTTTAGGGCTAAGGAGGGCATTTTGACATTCAAACTTTGAATACTTTTGGACTTGAGACAAATCCCCTGTTGGAGTTTTTACTGACAACAATAGACCGATTCAGTAAGCCCCGCCTACCTTAGCAACTGCCTAGCAACAGCACATGGTGTGACTTTCTTTCCACGATCGCAGCGGTGGTTCGGTTGCGGCCAGACACACGTATCAGATGCACACACGTACATGGTTTTCGTGAACGGTATGGATTTAGTTTCGTTGCCTTTTGAGCAGTGCCGTGAGTCCAAAGCACAACACAGGCAGGAAAAATGTTAAACCACTTTTACACGACTGTACAGAGACCACTGCTGTGGGATTTGCACCACCAGAAATACAAAAAATTCAAACAAATGTTGGTATAGTTTTGTGTGTTGTTATGTGTCAGAACAGTGGCGCACGCAGTTCGTTTACTTTTCGTATGTTTTTTTAACGTGTCGGACTTTCGTCGGACTTTCAATGGCATTGTCAAGGCTGTGATTGGTCAACACGATAGTAGGTGGGGCTTAATGGTTCGGTCTATTCTAATGGGGGTCCAGGGCGAATTCCCTGGACGCTCTATGAAGTCTAAGGGCTGGAAATTTTGCAAAGGCAGCCCCCCGACGCTCATTGGCTTTAAGAGCTTTGGCAGAACTCAGAGGCCTGCACATTGCCATGAATATCCAATTTGGTAATTCAAAGTTGGACTTCCCACAGTCACACGACAAGGTTTAAATTCAAATATTCAGCCGGCAAATGTACAGGCTTGCTGAATGGATTTGTGTTCAGCCCGAGCCCTTTCTCAGATTAAGTTTGGTGCTCAATTTGCCGACTGTGGCTCTAAATGCCGTCTTAGGAAAAATATTTGGGGGAGTCACACCCCCCACTCAAATCCCCCACCCTCGGTCGCTAGGCCACTGGAAACATGGTCTTAAATATTTCACTGATTTTTTAAAACTATGCAGGGGTTATTGTGTAATCCCTGATTCCAGACCATTGTCTTTCTGTTGGCCAAGAAGAGTATTACCAGACGTAGAGAGGCTTCCACTATTTATTTCGGCTCAATGAAGGTAAGTCAGAGTAGGCCAAAATCTAAAGAGTCCAAATAAGGAACATTATACAAATAATGAATGTTTATGAGGGCAATGGTAAGAATATTTTCATGAGTTGAAAGATGGAATGTTCCATTCAACGAGGCAAAGCCGAGTTGAATGGAACATTCCATCTTTCAACTCATGAAAATATTCTCTCCCTGGCATGAATGCAAAACATTTATTATTTGTTTTATATAACATCCAAGTAGATCTGTCATTGGATTGGAGGATAACACTATAAAGTATAATAATAAAATAAAATGTACAAGCTTCAGCCATTTTTAATCGAATACTCACTTTCGTCAATGGAGGGCGGATGAGCGTGCAATAGAACAAATCGGATGGAACAAAAAATGCACGGTGAATGGAACGAAAAATGCACGGTGAATGACGTAGCATGCAATGGTACGTTTATTTGCTATCACTTGCCTGACAATCCTCCAATCAAATGACAAGGATCTGCTTGGGTGTTATATAATAAGTGCTATTAGGTGTGGAACCCACATGTTGAAACTGGTGCTTAGGCCAAACAAAATAAATGTTGTGTTTACGGTAACCCGACCGACCTGAATTTTTTGCGGCCGAATTGCCGACCTCAAAACATTTTTCTAAATATTTTGTGAGTTGGTAAAATTTAAAATGAGAATTTTAACATGTTGCCTCACTTTAAAACTGTTTATTACGACTTACCAGTGTAATAATGCATTTTTGCGAAAATCATGGCAATACCAAAACTTGTGCACCCGGCCCACGGCTAGCCTAGCTTACTGTACTGCCACAATTTTTTCTGTGAAAGGTGCACGCGCCGCCCAATGCCCGGCCCCCGACGCACCCGCTGTGTTCACAGCGTACTTCGGGGCGATCCAATGTCACACAAAACGAAATTGGGCCCCTGGCAGCCGGCCGCATATTGGACACCACAACAAAACACGGTACAACAGTACAGTACAGCTAGCTGTCAGTGGTACAGCACGAAACGAAATTGGGCCCCTGGCAGCCGGCCGCATATTGGACACTACAACAAAACATGGTGTAGCTGTCAGTGGTGTACAGCACGTGGGTGACCGGCCGCGTACGTTTACAACACGTTTTACACTTTACGGACGGACTGCGAATGAAAACTGCATCAAAACATGGCGTCGACGTCAGGCAGTTCTTCGTGCGGTAACATAAACAAATTGTTTAGCTTGAAAACAGAAAAGTGCCTCCATCAGCCAGCCAAGTTGAAGCTAGTAAACATCGATGTCAGCAAGACATTTCTCAATATTTTCGAAGATCACCATGGGCCAAACTTTTATCACGTTTGTGCTCAATGTTCGACGTCCCAATGTGGAGACTGGCACGATGTCGAACTTACCAGCACGTTATACAGCATTGTAGATGTGTTTCCCAACATCAAATTTATCAAACTTAGTGATTAGTGATTTGTTTGTTCGGAGTATGATTACCCATCAGACACTAGTTGAACTGGCCATCGGGAAGCTCTTGAGTTGTTTTGAAGTATATTTAAACTACCCAGAGACTCACAACACACATTCAGATCAGATCAGGTTGACATTCAAAATAAGTTTGACCCTCAAAAGTGTTTATTCATTTTGCTATATTATTTTGGGGAAAATGTGAGTTGTGAGTTTCGGCTCTGTTGTTAATGTTATGGTACACCTTGCACCACTGAGCCTACTGAGTGACATCATTTTCACCCAGCAACCCGGAGCTTCGTCAGTTTGGGTAAAGTGCAAGTAAGTGTACAACAATGGAATGAAAAATGTGAACAAAATAACCACACCTCAAATTGAAAGTTGGTAAAACTGATGTCAGCATTTAAAACATGGCCCTGATTTAATGGTAAGATAAAAAAGTTTCCTTGTAACTTCTAAAGCGCTTGCAACTTGACCTATGTTATGTTTTTTTCTAAACAACTTATAAACTTTTATATTTTACCACTTTCCAACATGAGGGTTTATTTAAACTTGATGAGTCGAACAAGGTTAGTATAATGGTAACGGGTTTAAAATACTAACAAATAACTCGAAATTCAAGAACTTAAAAATAAAAATAAAATTACAAAATAAAATTATTTTCCTACCTACCTACCTGGAATTTTTTCGGGCCGTTACCGTAAACACAACATTTATTTTGTTTGGCCTTACCTGTTGATGGGGAAGATATCCTTGAATCTTGACATTGGGCAGCATGCGCATCACGCACTATGTTTGGTGTGGTAGACTTCATCTGTCAATGGCATGTCTGTAGCTAGCCTAAATGCAAACAAAATAAAAACATCATTTTGAGAATGGGGTGTGTTGTTGTTTTCCTTCAGTTGCAGCAATAGTTTGATGTTTTGACCAAAAGAGGGCGCCATACAGTAAATCTCAAAACACTTGTGGTTTTAAACAAGACGCATATTGGAAGATGACCCATGTTTATTTTTCTCCCTTGTTCACTGGAAGCGTATTGTTGGGTTGGGATTTGGGGACGGTTCCACTCTTTTTCACAATCTTGTACAAGTTTTTAAAGCATTCAGACTCAACTTCACTAGCGGTACTTGTGATTCATTTGCACTGTTGTTTGAGAATCTCGGTAGCTTGTGTTTTTTTTTTATAATATGAAACACTTATTGAAGGGACAACAAATGTGAATATTTGTTACACCTTTTTCAAGTGACTTTTAAAGGTTCAACCACTGTAAAGAGTCCAAGAGGGACATCGCAGCATTGCCGAAACAACATCATCTAGCAATGTTAGAGGTAGTGCCGTATTGACATGTCCTTTTCCGGCAACACACAAAATAAGATTCTTTTCAAATGAATGTTGCTCCTTCCCAACAAACCAGCTGAGCTTAAAATTAATCTTACAAGATCCCTCTTCTTTTATAACATAAAATAAAAAATGCAAAAAACATACATTGGTTTTCCCAGAAACTAAGAAAGATTCAGAGCATGGTTGTAGGGGGAACAATTTTACAAGCACCGCCACTTTTTAACAAAAAAGAATTTTTCGCGGAGTCATCATGTTTTTATTATTAATGCCCTCTAGTGACTTCTAAATCATTTTAAACTTGATGTCTCAAATAAAATACCGTATCCTTTACTCCAGAAAAAACTGTTTAATTTTGTTTACTTATTTTTCGTAAAGCCTTGTATCATCAAACTGTCCAAAATCTCTTGATGTATCTCAAATTAATGGTTGTTCATATTTCATTAAATTTACCTGTTGATGAAGTCGTCATTGAATCTTCATGCTGGGCAGCATGCGCATCAGGAATCTACTTTTAGAGAGGTAGACTTCATCTGTCAATGGCATGTCTGTAGCTAGCCTAAATGCAAACAAAATAAAAACAATATTTTGTGAAAGGGGTGTGTTGTTTTTCTTCCATTGCAGCAACGAGTTCAGTTGGTAATGCTTTGATCATATGAGGGGGCCACAGTAATCTCAAAACACTTGCTTTATATCATGTGATTTTAAACAATGCGAATAATAAAAGAGGCGACCCATCTTTTTCTTGCTTGCCTACTGGGGGTGTATTGTTGTGTGGGGATTTGACAACAGTTCTACTCTCTTTTGGGTGAATCTCTGTGTACTAAAACACTGGCACAGTTTTGTCTCCATAACATTACACAATATATAGTTTAAGGTTTTAAAGCAATGACTCTACTTCACTCATCACCATTATCATGTGCTCTCCCGTCCAAAAAATTGTGATTGGAGCAAATCGAAGCAAACTTCAATTATTTTTTTAAGCTGGGTGGTCATTAAAGGTCATGGGTTCGAATCCAACCTGAGTAATATGCCTGCGGGAAAGCACTGTATATACAATGCTTAAAAGACATTGATGTATGGCTAAAACACAAATAATATTTTTTTTTAAACTGCTGTTTTGGAGACTACTTACTATTTTCATTGCTTTACTACCAAAATAATTAAGCTGACTTCTCCATTAATTGTACAGAACTGTCAATGTGCTTTCAAACTTGCAAATGTTTGATGAATTACTATTTCCTAAACACATCCGTCACATTAAAATGAAAAAGTCATACCCTGCCAGCGCTATGTATTTCAATACATGTAGGTAGGCCCAAAGTGACAAATTATCATACCTCATACCACGAAATGGCAAATCTAGTGATGAGTTGCTTATAATGCTAATAACTACAAAACTATTCTGTGTTGGGTATTGAAACTTGCTGAAAATGTTAGCAGTAATCATGTGACTTTTGTAAGGCCAAGATTGTACACAGTCCAATTGAGGAACAAGGTTTCGATGTCAGGAAACGTTTCTGTCAGTGTGAGTTTGCACGGACTGTTGTCTGCCGTGGTCTACAGCCATGCAAGGTTTGGTCTATTCATGGTGAAGATCTTTAGGAAAATGAAATACTGTGCAGAGGTACTGTATATCAGTTTGTTAGCACTCCTTTTCAAGCGTTCACACAGTCACTCATTTTTTTCGCTATGGGAATTGCCATCAAAAACTGCAACTCGGTATAATGTTTTGTACTCAACTAAAAAGAGCAACAGCGCTTTGACTTCTCAAAAGAATATAAGAAAGACAATATAATTCTATAGCACACTGATACTTTTATTAAAGAACAATTTCATACCGATTTGTATTGTTTTTTTAGGCAGAATTTATCACAATTTTTTTTTTGTAAAATCGTGGTTGTCAGTAAAAAGATTCTCTTTAAGTCACCGTAAATGTAAACAGCGCCACCGTGTGACCTTAAAAGGTGTTGTTAAGGAAGATTCTAGTCTAACTAATTATCTAAAACATTTTCTGATTGGACCTTGTTAAGGCTGATACTTTTTCGTGTCACTGTTTGCATTGCTCGGAATCTTTACATCCTCAATTCGAGATAAATTTCGCAAGAAGACTGCTGGTACAAAGACTAGAGGAGTACAGGTCATAGCACTGTACAGTGTGCATGCGCAACAGCAACCATCATGGCACTGACGATGTTAAATTGTGTCTGTATCGATCAGCTCTAAGATTTTTCATAAAATTCCACCAAAATAAGTCAGTGCATCTCGGATCTAGTCTCAATTCAAAAGTTGATGTCACATTGTGGGTCAAAGCCTTCGTAAGTCCAAGAGGCGGAGGTAGTCCAGCAAATTAGCAATATTTATAAGGCTACCTTCCACACAGTTCGCACACACAAAAAGTTTCAGATTACAGTCGCACAACAGAGTAAAATTGAGCGAAATTGAGTAAAATCCAGTAAAATAAATAGGGGCTGTTTGGGCCACAAACAAGTTGATATGAGGTAAAGATTTTGTTATACGCCAGTAAAACAGTCATCATTAAAGTCTAGGATTTCCTTTGTAAGCTCAATAATGCATGTTGAATTGTCAGCTATTTCTACCTCCATGGTTACACTGCCCCAATGCCACTGACACTAATTCAGGTGATAACATTATTGAACACTGTTGAAGGCTATTTTTTTTATTAACGGTAAGAAATTTCCAAAACGCAATTTGTTTTGAAAAAAAAAACCTGGAAGACAAAAGGTGTGGAGTATTTGGGCAGCTTCTGATGAGAAATATACCCAGAATCTCAGAATCACAGAAATGTAACTGAACATTGTCGATGGGAATGGTGTAAGGCATGAATGAGTGTCACCCGTATACCCGTGCAGACTTTGATAACAAGTTAGTCACCGGTGAGAAATTGGTTGCACATTCGACGCCCGACGTTCGATATTCGAATGTCAAATAAGAACCTATGCCGGCCCAATGTCTATTGTCGATCGATTGATTTCAACAGGTGGCACCCTGCGCTGAGGCATGATGGGATAGGAAAGGGATCATGTGTCTTGGTGGCGCAGTTGCCACTGCCCCCTTTGCCTCCCATCATGCTTTGCGCTATTTCGTCGTCGTGATCAGCAATAAACCTTACGGTCTGGACATGTGAAAAGTGCTTCTTTCTACGAAGTACATCTCTATGGGTTATGTGCACAAATTTGAATGTCAAACCAGGAATTGGTTCTTGTTTGACATTCGAATATCGAACGTCGAAAGTGCAACCAACTTCACACCGGTGTTTAGTCACTGGCTTTTGAACCCCAACTTCCAAAGTTTCTTCTTCTTTTTCTTTGTGTGAAAATCCTTTATAACAAAATAATCATTATCACCATCAACTTAGTAACTCACCTTTCCACTTTTGTGGTAGTTGTGTCCTTTGAATTCGGCAAAAGCTTGAATTTGTTGGAGAATAAGGCTGAGGCATGATGACTCCGTCGGACTTGTCTTCAAAAATGAGCGCCGGTGGTTTGGCGCGCACAGCAGCTTGCCTAGTTTCCGCCCCCTAGCGGCCGACTGTGGTGATTGGACTGGACCACTTTTGCAAAAGATGGATGTGGTGGAATGGGTTTTTCCGATCAGCCAGAAATTCTTTTATTGACATGTTGTTTGTTGAGTTCCAATTAATAAGTGGTATTCTTCCACCCCATTCTTTGATATCTCGAAAAGATATGCCTAAATATATTTCTTCTAGGTCCTTCCATGGTCTCTCCATCTCACGCATTTACATGGGTGCATAAAGAGGGAGCTTTGACACTTTGCTTTTGACCCGATTTACCCCACCTTTTCCCCGCCCCTCCCCTAGCCTCAACATAATTCCAATGCACAGTAAGTAGGAGAAGTGCAGCCTGCATCCTCTGATGAATTCTATCTGTTCAGTTGAAATGCAGTTATATTATAGTTATACAGCTTGGCAACCATAATTCGGATTGAACACCAATGTATGAGCTTAAACAGCAAATTTTATGAAAATAGTCCAGTGAATGTAGATGTTATTCCCATTGACAAAAAATGAATCTGTGATATTCCTGTGCCCATTACTGGTGCACGGTATAAGTGCCTGGTTGACCTGGAATATGGCAATTTGCATGAAAAAAAAACCATTTTACTTTTTTGTTATATCTATATATATTTTTGCCATAAAATATATGAAAAGGGGGTCTCAAAGTAGTGTACAACCTATGGAAAGCTCATTTTATGTTGGTTTTAAACCCGAACTAAACACGTTTTCAATAAAAATCGAATTTAGAGAAGTTGTCAGAGTGCCTTGCAGTTTCAAAAATGTGCTACATCCAAAATTTGAAGAAAAAAAATATTTTACATGTTTTTCTTCTTTTTTTTCTTTTCTTCAAAAACCGTAAACTATTATACTTTGGGATCTCGAGAAAGTTAAAACAATTACTATTTAAACAAATTTCGAGTTACGAGGAAAACAATAAAAATACCCTCCATGGTGTAAATCGCGTTTTGACCCAGGATATGAGCGATTTCATATGCGGATATTTTGTACATGCCCTATCGAGCGTGTTGAACCAACTGTATGGGTATATTGAAGTCGCGGCGTCCTAATACACGGTGCAAAAGCAATGGGCACAGGAATATAGCCATATCCCGGATCCACAAGGCCCATACCCTGTGCACAAGCAATGGGCACAGGAATATAGCTATTTCTTGGATCCATCACGGCCCATACACTGTGCACAAGCAAAGGGGCAAGGAATATGCTTAAATCAGTGCAGTTCACAATGCTTAATAGGCCGCGCACAAAATACCCGTAAAGGAAATTTCCCATATCCTGGGTCAAAACGGCAATTTTCTCATGGAGGGGGTTTGGCGATATTTGGAATTATGATTAAAATAACATGTTTTGGGGAATTTGAAAAGCAAAAAGCCGTTTTTAAGGCTTTTAATGTTCAAATTTAGTTACCTGTTTGTTTGTTATTATTATTTTTGTTAAAATTTATTTCGATGACGACGATGTTGTGACCATTGAAAGTTGGTTAGCAAAAACCGCGTGTTATTTTTATGGCTTTATTAAACATGCATTTAAAAGTTTTTTTTTTTTAAATGACACGTATTGTAGCTATTTAAAGAAATGCAAGTCAATAATTGTAGTGTTTTTTGCGTGTAGGTTTACATCCCCCTACATTTTTAAAAACACTTTCCCAGTCTCGCAAGAACCCAAGTGTGTTTCCATCGGACGTCGCGGGCTTCTCTTCCTCAGTCCTCCCATTGTTTGAACTACGCAAGGGAACCAACCACCAGTTATTTTAAAATGGGGTTTCCCAAGTTAATTTCACATCGCGCGTGCGCATAAACACTACTGGCTGACAAAATGAGAGAACATCGCACCTTTTTTATGGGGCTAATGGTGGCGTGACGCATACGCGTGTGCGTCTGCCTAGCGTTTGTCAACCAATAGTGTCTGTACGCATGCGTGAATGTACTTAGCATATTTACCCAAGCAGTAAAACCACTCTTGGTTATTGAGAATTACCCGATTAAACATTTTAAGGCTAGTAGCTTATCCCTCCCAGCCCCCCCCCCCCCCATTAATTAAACCCCACTTCTCTTACCCTGGCAAAAGTGGCACTGAAAGTGAATGTCTCGTATGGACAAAGTAGCAGGCCAAACACTGTCAAAAAGATGCCAGATGAACTTGTTGGTTGACCTATAGTAACCATGTGCCTTTACATGGTTTGTGCACCTTTACCGTTATGCTACGATATTGACACGGAGAGCAGAGGGAGAAGACCGTTTCATCATGCACTGCCAACGGGACAATGCGGAGTGCTCATCCAACATTGGCTTTGTCTTATTACTGCCCAACAATAACTGGACTCCATTGACCCTTTTGTTGTCAAGGTATCGATTCCAACTTCTTGTCCCACAAAATGACGATTTTATATTGCAGAGCCTTCACATTTTTCTTCTATTAGTAGGCCTCTTGTCGTTTAGTAACTCTCGATATAATGTACACTCTAAAAACTAAGTCTTGAATTCAACACTTTTATAAGAGTGCGGTGAGTGACTACTTTTTGTTAAGTTAAATTCAGCTGATTCAAAAAGAGTTACAACAATATAGTATATTATATTTACTTTTGACTATGTTAATTTAACATGTTTATATTTTTTCAATCTTTTATGGAGTAATCACTGACCACACTATTTGAAGCATTCAAGACTGTAGTTACAGAGTAGTTTAACATACTGCCCTCATTCGCTGGGATCTAAAAATGAAGCTTTAGATGCTGACAACTTTCTTCCAACTATTCCTCAAACCGTACATCGTACCCGAGCCGGAATTAAGTCCACAAAATATTGCATGAACTTTCCCCATCTCAGTCTTCAATAACACATCATACATCCAAACTAAAGACAATTTCATCTCAGGAATTTTGCACACATTTTTGGTTTAAAAAGATTTCTGTCTCCACACAAATTAGTAAGCCAAAACGTGAACCGAGTGTTTGGAAGGAGTAATAATTTCTACTCCGTAGCAGAATTTCTAGACGGAAACTACGATCAGGACAGGACGGTTGCCAACGTTGTAGAAAGTTTAGGCTTTAGAAGTAAACATTTTCATTCCTCACCCCCCTAATAAAAACACATTTCCAACCATAGAAAACAAGACTCGACACAGATAATCTGACACACTGAACACGGTTTGTACGTTTATAGGCGAGATATCTACAGCTTTGTTTTTCGTGTTTTACCAATAGGATTGTACAACATAAACAAAATCCTTAAAGTAATTTTCATCAACAAAAATAAGACATTTTCTGTATCTCTTTTACTAAAAACCAAGAGATAGCATTTTGAAGCCACCTCGGATTAAATCAAAACTTGAAAATACAATTGAACAATCCAAAATGTCTCAACAACTTTTGGAATCGGACAAATACCCGTGTTTGTTTTAATTTTTCCAAAGGAAAGTAATTCAATTTTCTCAAAATTTGGGAAAATTTATCTGCTCAAAGTTTTCGCGAATGTTTACGTTCCTATCAGGGGCAAAGTTTAATTTACGGCCATTAACATATTAGTTAAACTTTTAAAAATAAAACATAAATTTAAATTAAACAGCTTTAAAATAATTCGAGCTAAACTGTTTTATTCACAGGATCATGGTCTTTTCAATTGGAAACAAAAACGTTGCCGAATGAGGAGTGAGTGTGACGACAAAATTAAAAAGTCATACGAAAAACAGAATGATATACTGTGAACTAATTTGGGTTAAAAATTTATAATTTTGGAATTTCCACCCCAATTTTGAAAACTGTCAATTTGAAAATTGACAAAATAAAAAGAGAGATAAGTTCTAACCTTTTAACAGTGACATCTCGATTTGTATAAATAACAATTCTGAAGAAAATAAAATGGCAGAAACCTTTGTTTTTTTGTTTTTGCTTTTTTCCTTTTTTTCTTCTTTGTTTCTTCTTTGTTTTCTTGAGGGAGGGGGGCAACCATGGCGTAAGTGAAAGAGCATCGTTGCCTTTGGGTCGACTGCAATTCGCAATTATTGTCACGGTGTCTTTTATTGCGTTTTCTTCCTTTGCATTCCCATTCTGCGTGTTCAAAGACGAATTTTAGCAATTTTTGTCTAAACTCTGGGACTTTAGAAAGTGGGTAGGTACGACAGTGGTAACTGTAATTCCATGGGCCATCTCAACACTTAACATGCAACGTATCTTGTAAATCAACCAATGAAAGTAATGTTCAAAACAATTTGTGATCTTTATGAGAACAAAGTTAAACGGTTTTTGGTATAACTATTTCATGTTTTTGTTAAAAGTTGTCGGGTTGCAACTATTTAATTCGATGTGCTTCTCTTTCCTCTGAGAATCACAATTGTTTTACAAACCAATCGATTTGTTTAAGGTTTTTGGTCACCTTATTCGCAGGAATAATTTCCAATGTCGTACCGTCCCTTTCTTAACACAAGACGTAGCGCTTTTCCTCACAAAAAAATGATCACAAAAACGACAATTTTCATTCCAAGACGCAAGCTATAATATGATGACGCCATGATATTGCAACTTTCCGCACGCTAAAAATGTACAAAATGTCAACTGTCATTAAAATCATAGGCAGAGAAAACCCTGCGTTAGAAACATTTACCACTAACGACAATAATAGAAATATCATTTTACTGAGTTGCATGCGTGGAAGCGTTAAACAGGTCGATTACTTATTAATTTAATCACTTATTAATCATGTTACCGTTTAAACTGATCAAACATTTTACAGGTTTTTTTTCTTTCGTGATATTAAAGCCAACTCGTTTGAGATACATTGTCCTCAGTCCATGGCGACTCGGCCTCAATATCCTAGAAAATTAACAATAAATTTACAAATATAGATGATTAATATAGCAATACTTGCGGGAAGATTAATACACAGGCAGATATAACACTTTTTGGCTCACACATAAAAAAAAAAAAAAATCTGCTTCATATAATATAAAACAGTTTTTTATGTTTCCATTACACCCTAAATAGATGCACAAAAAATATATATAACATACTTTAAGAAGGAAACGGACCTGTTCTGTTCCCTTGTGAGGTACCTGAACATCTACTGCTGGGCCTCTGTAAGGTGAAAAATATCTCTCCAACCTGTGAAATGAAAAACAATCCCGTAAAGGAAAACGAAGTTACTTTTTAATGCTTATTTACCTTTTCAAGAATGTTGTCAAGATTTGTCTCAGGAAAGTGACCCCTGAACCTTGTTTAAGTTAGAACTTTGTGTGATAAATAGTACCAGTACTGGAATGTATTTACCTGAAGTTATTTAAAGGCGCTAAAAAAGGATTGGTAAGGATAAAAATCATTCTTGTTAAGTTTCAGTTTGAAAGATTACTGTTTATGAAATTAATATGCTTATTAGAACCAATTTTTCTTTAAATACTGTCCAAAATGCTGTCATATTCAAGAAAACTGTATCTAAAAACCTTTAAAATTCTTTAAAGAACCCGCAGAAAAACCTTTAAAAAAAAACCAATGGCTGAATTCTATGGAAGCGTAAAAATAAATCGCCCGGGCGAAATAGTAAACTGCAATTTTTTTCTACTATGTCCTAAATACGCCTTCAGTAGAAATCAGCCATTTAGGTTGTAACAATCGAAATTAAGAACAACGTGTTTACATGCTGGGTGTGCACGGTTGTTCACTATTTTCTCCTGACTCGACGACGGATAGAGCCCAAATTTTCACAGCTTTGCTTTGTTCATGTATAGATTGAATCAGACCAAGTAAGAACACTGCACTATCATCTTACCAATCATGTATAGTGTCTTTAACGACATTGTAATATCGTTTTAACATTGTAACCTCAAGTAAATACATTAACTCTGACATTTTAAATTCCAACATACAAATATGTTGAAACCATCTTGTGTGGATGGAGCACATATAGTTTATAACAAAACAATTAGTGCGATTTCATAAAATGTATAAGTGTGGTTAACAATGTCTAAGATGATCCGTTTTGAAACTCTTGCACTCGTTCCCGATACGTTTGGGGTCCCTACGATAATTTGAACAAAGTAAGCACGATGGCTGCGTTTTGAAAAAAAAAACAAAGTTACTTGTATCTTTACTTATTATACCTTCAGCGCAGATTACTCCTGCAGTTTCTGTGTTCTTGCACTTCGGTTTATCCCAGCAGTGCGATGGGCAGTCGGTGATTTTGGACTCGGAACCGTCACATACAACCCCATCCATGAAGTTAGGACCACTCCCTTGACCAAAGAAAGCACCCAACTTGGCCTCCTTGGCGCCAGAGAAGCCCAGCTGTCTGCAGACGACCCCAGCATCAGTCATGTCCCACTCATTGTCGCAGATGGCACCCCATGTGCCATCCACATTGATCTCAACCCTTCCACTTTTCCTGGTTGGTCCACTCACAAGCCTAATAGGATCTTGAATAGAAGAAGAGTGCAAACTAATTTCTTATAACTATATAAATTCCCTGGCTAATGGGGCGTTTAAAACTTTACAAAAGTCGTAACAAGATATTTCTTAACACTGTCTGGACGTTGGGGGGGGGGGGATGTGCCCCCAACTTTTGCCCGTAACTTTCTAACATTTGGTCCGATCACCGCGAACTATTGACTTTTCCTAAAATATGTCTAGGATCATGTTAAAAAAATTGATACCAGGGGTTAGCTGTTGCTATGGCAACAATTTTGTTGATCTTGGGTCACACGATTTGAATGTTTTTTTAAGTTATTTTTTTGACTTTTTGAACATACATTCCACTATGTCCCCCCCCCCACACACACACACCCCGGGCCTCGTACATCCCAAAAAAGCCCTGTCGTCCTTGAGGGTTAAGGCAACGATTTATATTCTCCAAATAATGCCAGAGGAAGGTCTTTTATTTTAGGAAGGTTCAAGTCCACTCATCACAGCATTATCAAATCTTACTTCCGGTGTTGTAAACTGTTTCATCTCGTCAGTTTATCAGTTCGAATATTACTTCGATAGAACATTTATGTCTTGGAAAAAGAACGATTTTCGTAACAAATTTTAGTTTCTTAATTCTGAGATGAAGGATTCCTAAAAGGGTTAGAGAAAACATTAACACGAGTATTGGCAAATGGAGCCCATATATGGGCACATTAAAACAAATTTACTACCAAGAATTATTTCTAGTTCTTTATTTCATGCTCACAAAATCATTTCGTCCCCTCAAAATCATTTCGTGCGCTGTCATTACTTTATTTCGTGCGCACGAAATGAGTTCGAGGGGACGAATTATTATTTCGAGGGAACGAATTAATTTATGGAGGGAATGAAATAACTCTCAACTTTTTTTTCACCCGCCCAATTTTTTTTCTACACATTTCCCCTTAGGGACTCCGTACCTTGGGGCTACATATCGAACATAAAACTGTAGACAGTATCAACAAGTAAGGCGCTTTCTTACTTGGTTTGCAGACTACTCCAGCAGTGCTGGCGCACGGATTATTTTCCTTGCAAAGGAATGAGCATTTGGAAAGATATAGCTCCTTCCCTTTACAAGCGACTCGATCCATCACAATAGGAAGATCTGTCGCTCCATAAAATGATCCATTCTTTGCTTCGCTTGCTTCTGGGAATCCGAGCTGCCTGCATACAGTGTTCGCATCTTGTAGGTCCCAGTTTGTATCACATACCGCACCCCAAGCACCGTCATGGTAAATCTCAACTCGACCTGTAAGTGCGTCATTACCTCCAGCAAGCCGGATGATACCATCTTCAATAAAACCATACAAGCAGAATATTTTCGGTATCACCTCTGCCAAGGAGATTATATTTTGCCATTGTTTTTATTTATTTTGTTTTTTTCTCTCTATCTGTCTGTAAGCAGGATATCTGAAAAATTTGTTAATGATTTCGATAAAGCTTATTGAAAAAAGTAATCATGCAAAAATAATTGATTAAATTTTCGCGATGACAGTATCATCAGGTACTAAATACTATTAATTCAACTATATCTCCTTAACTACATAATAAACAATTTTTAGATTCTTTACTTCGTATGAAAGTTCTTTAAAAACTAAACGAGAGTATTGACATGGCTTAGACTTAACCTTGTTTTCTGTTAGCAATCGGAAGTTGAAGTGAAAACATACACGGGCATCATTTTCATGCCTGCAGGTATAAAAAGTACTTGACACGGTTCCTGTGTTTGAAGTGACAATTGACTCGTGGCCTTTTAATAGTCTTTCACATTGCTTATAGCATTAAGTCATCGTGTATGTAAAGCATAGCTGCGTTCAGCGTGTTAAAGGCAGGTGATACTTTTGGTAATTACTCCAAAAATAAATGACCATTTGGTAAGAAGCAACGGAGAGCTGTTGAAAGTATAAAACATTGTGAGAAACGAATCCTTTTGAAGTAACGTAGTTTTTGAGAAAGAGGTAACTTCTTGCTAATTTAATATTTGAATCTGAGAAAGTACGAGTACATGCATTAGTGTCCATTGATTACTTTATAAAGAAAAATGAGGAATCAACACATTTTTGAACTCATTCTATAATTAATAACAATGTGTCCTTCTTATGTATGATATCTATCTTTTAAACATAAATACATCAGTTTTACGTTTTACTTTTTCCAGTGGCGCTTCATTCCTCTATTCCATTATATAGAAATGGCATAAATTTACATAGAACCCAACATAATATAGACAACGGTATTTTGACCACGAGTACTTAAAATCGAGTCCGACTACATTTTCAGTCGTCGAGTATCGAGTACATGACATCGAGTACAGGTTATTTTTTAGTCGAGTATCGGGTAAAGTGCGAGTACCATGAAAATGGTACTCAAATGCGCGTTAGTGCTATCTTCCTTTGAAAAATGTCCAACTAAAGCAACGTTTGAAAGTCCCTGAAATCTCAAGTGGTTATTTGGATTGCCGTTATCATAAGCCCGATATAAACGTGAGCAAAACCACTGACAAAATAACAACAATTTTTCGTTATTTTGTCTAAAATGTTATCACTTTGATTAAAATTTCACGGGTTGCTTGTATGGCATGCTTATTGAAAAAAAAAAAAAACCCAAACAAACCAAACAAACAAACAAACAAACAACCCAACAAACAAACAAACAAACCAAACAAACAAACAAACAAACAAACAAACAAACAAACAAACAAACAAACAAACAAACAAACAAACAAACAAACAAACAAACAAACAAACAAACAAACAAACAAACAAACAAACAAACAAACAAACAAACAAACAAACAAACAAACAACCCAACAAACAAACAAACAAACAAACAAACAAACAAACAAACAAACAAACAAACAAACAAACAAACAAACAAACAAACAAACAAACAAACAAACAAACAAACAAACAACCCAACAACCCAACAACCCAACAAACAAACAAACAAACAAACAAACAAACAAACAAACAAACAAACAAACAAACAAACAAACAAACAAACAAACAAACAAACAACCCAACAAACAAACAAACAAACAAACAAACAAACAAACAAACAAACAAACAAACAAACAAACAAACAAACAAACAAACAAACAAACAAACAAACAAACAAACAAACAAACAAACAAACAAACAAACAAACAAACAAAACAGACAGACAGACAGACAGACAGACAGACAGACAGACAGACAGACAGACAGACAGACATGGGAATTGATTAAGTCGTCTAAAACAGAACGATCTAATTTCCTTTTAATAATAGAACTTATGAATTGTTTTAGTCCTGATAAAACGTATTGGTAAAAACCCGAAAAACCACAGTAGTCAAGTGTAAAAAAAATAATCACGTTATGATATTATTCCAGTATTTAACTGGCTGGTAGGTAACCCATTTTGTTTTCTTTTAAATTTAGAGTTTGGTTTAAAATTTTACCACTTACACTGTGCTCATTTATATGTTTTACTAACCTGTGTGTAACAAGAAAACACTTTAGAACCTTGCAATGGAGTATACAGAAAGCCAATGACCAAGAAAAATTATTTCACGCACGTAAAGGAGATTCTAATGGAGCACGTAAAAGAGTATTGAAACAGTAATTACAGATGTTAAATAATTTGTGTTATTAATTAAATCGCTTTGTTAATTATGTTTAAAACATAAGACTGAGTTTGAACGTCACCTCGGCATCCAAGAACTTCAAATGCAAAGAATGGATAAGGATGAGTCCAAGTTAGTGTCATTAGTCGAAGGAATCTGGTCCTCAATACTGCAGGGAAGGTGACATTTGCTCGTTGACCACCCAGAACATTCCCGTTGAACTGTGGAAATGAAAACGTTTCTTTTAGTAGGAAAGGATTTTGTGAGCAACATAACGATAACAGCTATTTCATATTATTCAAATCTAAGGATATGATAACTCTTGATAAGGACTGTCAAAGTGTGATCTTTTGTACAGCTGAGAATGCATCAATATTAACTTTGTTAATTGTTGAAGTTAATTTTGTATGACCGTAATCAATTTTTTATTGTTTATAATGAGCGGGGTCTGGGAGGTCACTTTGACAACAGTTTTTGGATTTTTGCCCTTCCCTGGACGGCCTCAAAGAATTAAAATAAAAAAGAAAATCATGTTAGTTATTAAGTGCATAATCGTAGGCTTAGACTTGTGTACAATTCGTTAATTGTTTGTTGCGGTGATATCTTAACGGCTCTCATGCTACTATTCTCTCGTAAGACTGCTGCTACCCCGAGACTTTTGCTCTCGCGACTACAGCCTGATTTAACTGGGGCAGTAGACGTGAGCCAGCTGCAGTCTCGCGAGAGCAGGAGTATAGTCGCGTGAGAGCCATTATTGCAACAAACATTTAACAATTGATATTAATGGTAAAATTCGACGTAATATTAATTAAAATCAGGTTTATCGACGGTTTCTCGAAATTCTAGACATTGTCTTTATCCAATTAAAAAAACATTACCAAAATAGATAATCAATATTTAAAGAAAAAGTGATGCACTAACGGAAAACAGACCATGTATCATACATAAAACAGTTTTAAAAACATTTGAAATTACTACATATGTAACATTTTACTTTGGCGATTTTTAATTTAAAAAAAACCAGATTTCAAATGGGGTGGGTGGGTGGGGGCACCCGGGGGTCATCAACTTCAGGTACGCCACTGGTTATTGGATGGGTAGACGTATTATGACGTATAGCTATGGACATCGTTGGGTTTTGAGTTGATATTGCCCTTTTTGGGGGCGATAGCGTTCTGTAGGCCTAATGCTGTTTTATTGGCAAAATAAACAGGACCCGTAAAGATCGACGTCACTTTATTCCGAAAACACACAAATAGGTCAATTACGTAATACGTATATTAAAAACAACTATAAAAAAATCATCAATTAAGTTACAGAAGAGGCTTGTGGTCTTCAAGGTTCGATGACCGACTTCGTGTGTGGTCAAATTCAGGGTTGGAAAGTATGGAGATGAGTTATCCGTTTTTGAAGGTTGTCTACGCCAGCAGGGTCTGCTGCAGGAATTACTTATTTCTTCCCCCGGCCTAGAGCCGACTATGTAGTGCGCGCGAGTTTGTGCCCCAAAGCGCAAATTTAAGTACATATTGGCGACAAAAGTCACGATTTTGCCCGTGTCGTAAATTTGTATGCCAATATTCGTATAAATTCACGAACTGTACTCCAAATCGCAAACATTTACGCAAATGTTGGTGTCTAAATTCACGATTTGTATTCCAAGTCGTAAATATTTACGCCTTTGAATATTATTGGCGTATATATTAGCGTATTAAATCACGACTGTTGTAAGCCCACTCATGCGTAAATTTTGTTTCCAGCAACATTGGGTGTCCATAAACTACATGTACAGTCTGGCACCTAGACACCCTGATCACTGACTTTAAGCGAGGCATTTTCGAGTAAAAAAAGTCTGCACCTCCATCGGCCGCGGCTACACAATGCAGTTACTTGTATCTTTCCAAAACTATGGGCTTGCCTACCTAGGTTCACGTATGAGTGGGTTTGCGACTTATGGCCCCAAACCGTCAATTTTGACGCCAAAATTGGCGTAAATATCATTTGCCTCGTACGATTTTAAATACTGTATAAATGCAGTTCCAGGGGCGTCGATTGGTGGGGGACGGGGGGACATGCCCCCCCCCCCCAACTTTTTAGAGTGGGGGGGGGTAGCATATCAAATGCCCCCCCCCCCCCCATTTCATGACCCCCCCCCCCCCCAAAAAAAAAATAAATAAAAAATAAATAAATAAATATATAAATAAATAAATAAATAATTAAGATAAAAATAAATAACTATAACTAAATAACTAAATAACTAAATAACTAAATAACTAAATAACTAAATAACTAACTCACTAATTCCCTCCCTCCCTCCCTCCCTCCCTGATTTTTTTTTTGTCGTTTAACAAATATGACAAGACTATAGAAAAGGTATCTGACCCGAATGGTATCTCCGTCAGCATTCTGTAAGTCATGCCAGTCGTCAGATTCTCCTGTAAAACTGTACTGCACACTAAAGGTTTCCATTGGGTATGATGTACGACTCTGTACGATCAGTCCTGTAACAGCTGGACCTGGTAGTCCAAGATCAACTTGAATCCAAGAACCTGTTACAGCATTCTCATCTGGTATCCAGTGGTGGCTGTTTCCTATGTAAAATAAACATCAATGATAAATGCCACTTTTAAGCTGAACTTAGAATCAATCCCTTCGTTCCTACGAAATACTTTTTTTTTATGAACTGTTTTTGGAGGACTTCTTAAAATAGACCGATTGCGCGACCCGCGTCACCTGACCTATTGTGAGTATTAACTGTAAACACACACGATGTCCTCCATAGGAAAGTGCGGTAAAGTACACGATGATTGTTGCATTTAGTTTATTCGATTGAGGCTTTTCTTGCTCGAAATCTGTAAAAAATATTCCAGAGTTTGTACCAGAGACTTTCGAGTGGCTGAATAATCCCAGTAAGGACAGTTCCAGTAAGTCTTGAAAATTGTACAGTAACGTATAAATGTGCATGATGTGTACTAGTGCACGACGGAACGTTTGGGCCAGACAACCGCGATCACACACTTTTCAACACAAAAATTTCTAAGTTTTGAAGCTGAAATCATCCATAAAGAAATTGCTTTCCAAAACTGTGTGATTCCTTTGCCTATTTGAAATTTCGCAATGCTAGGTATAAATGCTCACTTTTCAAAGGTTCTCTATCCTGTTTTTTTTTTTTTTTTTTTTTTTTTTTTTTTTAGTTTTAGGCCTACATTACAAACAAAATAACAGGCGGGTGGCTACATCGTCCGACGTCGGTAGTGCATGACTAAAAAGACCTTTTTTAGTAGAATTCTGTTAAATTATGAAACAGAGATGTGATTTAGATTAATGCCACAACATACTACTTTAAATAAAGGGGCTGATTAACTAATTTATCACTTAACAAAAATAAAATCGACTATTTTTGTACGCACTCTGTGTCACGGCATATCTCTTTACACGTATTTTGCCATTAGCTGATATGGCGTTTTACCTACGGGAGGTCACGTGACCGCATGTCAACAATGGTCGCGCAATCGGTCTATTGTCTGTTTTATTTCAACAAAATGCAAACATCTATGATGCAAACTTTAGGTTGTACTGAGTACACTAATTCTCTAAGCCACGTTTCATTATTAGAAACAAAACAAAAACGAATGTAAAAAAAGAAATAACAACTATAAAAATAAAAAATGGAAGTTTAATTTACAAACGAGTTAGGTTGTGTGATTTTCTTTGCAAAATCTCATGATGTCCAATGAGTAAATAAACAAGTATAATAAAGTGTTGATCAGGTCAGCAGAGTCTGTCAGCAGTTGAACATAAATAAATTACGACTTGCCCTCATTCAGTCGAGCTTTTTGAGGTGAATATTTCGACGAATAGGATGATGATGCAGTAATGCTTCCATCAGGGATCGCTCCACTCTCCATTCCCAACGGTCCAATGGTACATGGTCCTGAAATAAGGCGATAAAATAACCAATACATTTTTTTTAAGAGGAAGGGCATCATTGCTTTTTTGAATAGTAAACTAATTGCTACCCTGTAGTTTTTAACACGCACCATGCAAAACACATGGAAGATTCGTCATCCAAATTGCTCGATGTTCACATTTTCTTGTGAGAGGAAACAATAATGGTTTATTTTATGTTGGGGAATGTTGGGCATATTCATTTTGGCTAATTCCCAATGCGGCAGCCAAACAACCGACGTTGATTTTTCGAGGTCATAAAATGTTGCTTCCTCGGTTCTGTTTGTCAGCGTTTCAGGGACAACAAGATTTCACTGGATGATCGGTGATGGAATGAACTTTTAAAATCAGTGAGCTTTCAGACCGTAGGGGCCTAACGAGTCAACCCTCCCACCGATTGTTACCAGTGCTGCTATGTAAGTTTAATCAAACCACATTAATGAGAAAAAAAAATAGCTGTTGCAAACTGCTTACCAACCACAAGGACCTGTTGTATAAATGTAAAAAAAAAATGTTAATGGCCTCACGTTTCGACCCTAGCAGAGTCTTTCTCAAAGGCTAAATGAGAAAGCCTTTGAGAAAGACTCTGCTATAGGGTCATTATTTGCAAGTCATTAAAATGTACCACAGGAAATGTTACCTTAAACTTCGGTTACTGAACTGAACTCTGCAAAGTAATTACATGGTTATTGTGTACTTGATCTCAAACGATAATTGTTTTTTATTAAATAAAAAACTGTTTTGAAAAACAATAAACATACAACCAAACAACCCAACAAACAACTCAACAACCCAACAAACACACAAACACCCCCAACGTTCCAACACCCCCAAACCCAAACAATTTACTGAATATTAACTATAAATAGTTACCGACTGAGGATGATCCCGTGGGTTTCTTGTTGCTAATTGGGTGGGACAAACAAAGTCCTGGATTACAAGCAAGATAAAAAATAAATATAACATAACAGTGGATTAATAACATTTTTACCAAAAACTTTCACTTAAGTTTGTTAACTTTTTACTTTACATGATATGGCATTAAATCGCAACGAATGAAAAAGGTTCGCATTGAAAGAAAAGCAGTCTTTGCCCCTCGTTAGAACGGAAGACAATTTGTCATACGTAACATAAATCATTTCGGCTGGTTACGTCAGTATTCGCTGTCGACGCGTGTTTGCTATAAGGACGTTTTATTAAAGCTTATCATCACCTGAAATTCGCGACTGTCACGTGGTCAACAAAATTACTAATATAACTAGCAATTTTAACCTAGTGGCCTTTACAGGCTTTTTGAATACTATCTTTCATAATGCAACTTACGTATAAACACATTTAGCATGTTTATCAATATAGCTTTTGGCGGAAAGTAACTACAATGAAATAATCATCTTGATAAAAATAATGTCTGATCGGACTAAATACACACAAAACTGGACAATTTAAATAACAGTCGGGCGGAACAGTTTAGTAGTTTGACAAATACAGTAGCTGTTCCGATAAATTAAACGAAACAGAACAACTAAAAATAATGTCTTGATATACAATTATTTAAGGTTCCGGCTGTAAGATTGGATCGGGCAGTATATATATGATAACAAAATCAGGGCAAAACAGAACGATTTTCGGCCGAGGTCCGAAACGGCCAATAAATAGACAAACAACATCCACCAAAAATGTAAACAAGTGAATAATAAACAAGGGAGTTCGTAACTGGGAGAATATTTACCCCAAAAAGAGCGTACACTTAGTTATATTGAAAGGGGAAATTTAGTTTATCCATAATATCGCGAGTCAATGTTTCTTTACGACCTCGATATGGTCTTTACAATTAAATCATCCAATATTTGGATATTAAAACCGTTTTCATTTAGTCCAAAATCGCCATAATATTAATTAGAAGCTGTGTGTGTTTTACACTGAGAGACAACCTAGTCATTCAATTTTATGGATGTACGCTAAAGTTGATTCAAAAACACTCACCAAACAGAAGTAAAATCAGCAGCAGCATCGAACCAGCTCCAGCTAAAATAGACATCATGAGATGATGGTAGATACAAAAATTGAGTGCACAGTATTATTTCAATGCGCGGGCGCGGTCGTTTTTCTCAAAATCTGGCAAAAACCGTCACTGTCAAGAGCTACTTTGCCATACAGGAACAACTCAGAAAATGATGTTATAGTCCATGCGATATACGTGTGCAACATTGTCACGATCCGAGATGTCAGCGTTTAAGTAACGGAAATATGACAAACTGATTGTTATCTATAGAAACCGATTGTTATCAAACTGCAGTTTAAAGTTTCAAAGTTGTTGTTAAGAGTGAAATTTTGCATGAAAGAAGTTTCATTCATTTTTTTAATTGTCAAACGTCTTAACGTACAGTAAAGTTACGAGTATCGGTGACGTCGTCTTTATCTGAATTCAGTCAGTCAATCGTCCAGTCCTCAGACTATTTATGAAGGCAGAGAAGTTTTCCAATTAATTTTTTGTAGCAATTAATATTTAATTTTGTGCAGCAATTAACATTTAATTTTGTGCAGCCAATTAAATGTGGAATTTTAGTTTGAGGGTGAACAAAGAAAAATCGACCAGAATTGAACACTGAACATGCGACCTCCGGATTAACATTCCGGTGCTCTACCAACTGAGCTATCTAGCCCTAATGTTGGTGGTCAGTTTACCAAGTCAGTTCCCCTTGTGGTATATCCCTTGTGGTCTTTTTTATACGTGATATTTGTTTAAATTTAGAACAGAATCTTTTGAAAACCATCATTAAATAATGCTGTTGTATTAGACTTGTCTGATCATACAAATAAATCTTTGGAGAGATTGTCTGAATATGCGATTTGTGTATATCACTTTAATTGCAGGTGTTCAGTGTAGAGGAAATGTGAGTCAAAATGTTACTGCCGCTTACATCATGGATTGAATCTTCTCATTTTATTTCGTTTAAGTTCGCTTTCGTTCTCTTGTCTGACTGCCAAGAAACATGTGGAAGAAAATGTAACCTACAAGCGAAAAGTTCGCTACATAGGTATGGGCAAGATGGTTTCAATCTTCCAATAAATTGAGGGATTGACTTTCCATTCAAAATAATCTCAAAATTGTCGGGAAGCTGAGTCCGCCATGTGTGTTTTGCATACCAAGGATTTGTGAGGTTGAATGCCACCATTTTACGTTTCACGCACCACAAATCAGATTATGAGCTACCAAAATGTTGAAGAAAGGGTACCACCATTGTGTTGTCTGCCGGTGGTCTAATATGGTTCAACACGATGTTATCATTTTCCACGCAGAATCACTGCAAATTGAAAATCATGCTTTTTGATCCAGCCAATTAATGTGTTATATGGCCTCAACTTATAACTGCCACGACATATAACATAACACGACTGTTCAAATGTGCACCCAAACTCCAATGTGGAAACGTCGGTTTGAATTACGGTCCCGCATCTAGAAGCAAAAGCCATCCACCAGTGAGTTTAAATGATACTACTGTTTATTTGAAATGCTCATTTTAGTTTCAAAGTCGCAACCATTTTCTGTTATTGTGTGGTCCTTGTCGCTTTCTAATCAGCTGAACAGCCGCAGGTGAGTGCTGGCTTGCACCCAAACAAACGGCCCATTTACTCTGGCAAAGTATCGGACTTTTGGATTCTAACCAGTGCTTATCACACATCGGTGTTAGAGTAAAACCAAAATTATATTGCTCTTTATCATGATGCAATTATAACATTAATTTGATTTCATGATTTCCACAAAAATTGCATGAAAAGCAAGCACAGGTGAGAGATCTACGTTCACACAGTAAATACTCAGAGCATAAAAATAAACAGCAACACAAGCAGAAGCATTTAGCAGTGAGGTTTAAGAATTTCTTATAGTTTTGTTGTTTTTATGAGATGCTCCTCAAAAGTGGCCAGATTGTTACACAATAATTCTCACCCTATATCCCACTTTTGAACTTTTATAAGTCATAATAATAAAAATAAAATCGTAAATGAAGTAGCGTTACAATGATCGCTCAATAGATTTTTGAAATCCACCGTTCTTTCGTTTTTCATGAAGCCACAAATTCAAAGAATTTCTTGTTGCCTTAATAGTTTACACAGTAAAAACACTTTAACATTAAACAAAAAGTATTCAACAAGTTGATGTCTGTTTTAAGGAATGTTTAAATACACCCTTCATTAAAATGTTTGCATTATTTAACTATTCTAAACTCTAATTTGAAAAGTCTGGTTTCACAACCAGGAGGAAACAGGGGAGGAGAAGAGGAAGGGAAAAAGGAGGAGGAAAAAGAGGAGGAAGTAGAAAAAGAAAAAGAACAATAAGAGGAAGAAGAGGAAGAAATTATGCTTATTAACTTATAAGTTTTATTACTTAGTTATTTCATAGCACATCCAACAGCACGATTGCCATCGATAAAAGGATGAATGGGAGATGATAAAATATTCAGTTTAAGATGTGGGAGGAAAACCCCAATGGCACATTCTTAAAGTTTAGTAACTGGATCCTACTGTTCTGGAGA
Organism: Marthasterias glacialis; assembly: GCA_911728455.2. Classification (NCBI taxonomy): domain Eukaryota; kingdom Metazoa; phylum Echinodermata; class Asteroidea; order Forcipulatida; family Asteriidae; genus Marthasterias; species Marthasterias glacialis. Next base: position 31,818,589 of record OU452219.1, read on the forward strand.
TGACGCACAGAATACAACATATTGCACTTGCGTGGTTGACAGACTCCACACACTACTACCCCAACAGAAATCTAGAGGTTTTGTCATAACATAGAAAGCCCTGACAAACCAAGGCCTAGATACTGATTCAAACTATAGACAACCTACCGGTCAAGTTTATCAAAATAGTAGCTGACAGCCACAGCAGTATGAGGACAAACACGATACTTGTGTTCCTGCCAACATCTCTGCATAGTCTTGGTTATCTGGTCGTCTTGACACAAATAAGAAGACCAAGCCTCTTTCATCTAATGAAATGAATAGTATACAAAACTGAAACGATTTGCTTTGAGAAAGGCATAATATCTGGGGTAATGATAACTATCATTTAATTTTCAGTTAAATGATAAAGCAATGTGCTATACATTTATATTGGACATTCTACCAAAAGCAATGACTTTCCTCGCCCTAGTCTACGTGAATGGGATCGAATGTAATGGCATGATAGCTGAAGCTTTCTTGATAGAATACCCAAATTAATTGTTTTCTGGGTCTGAAGCATGGCAAAATAAACCATATCAACCAGTGGAAAAGCTCAACATTTGCTATGCAGCTTAACAGACGAACTGGCACAAAGCAGGTTCTCACAACTGATATAATTTCCATATGAATATGGGGACTCTTTGGTGAGGGGGGTAGATGGATTGATTTGCTCAAAATTGTACTCAATTAAAAACTAATAAGTAGGCCCCCTACTAATTTATTATAAAATCTTCTTTTGCTTTACCAGAATTGTCATCACTGTTTCGTCCGATTTTGGGGGGCAAGTGCCCCCTCGCCCCCTGGCTCGCACGCCTTTGCATATTTCCATGAATAAAACCGCCTACGAATCAAGCGTCTTCAACTGTATGGCTTAGCCCGGTAAGGCTGGCATATAGCCACTCCCAAAGCCATGAAGTCAGACATTGTCTCCTTAACGGATCAACAACCCTCTAAAGAGTTGGAACAAACATTGAGTAGATTGTTCTCTGGAATCTGTGTCTTGTCAGTACTCTCAAATTCCTCCATGACTTTCTTGACTTGGCCAGTGTCTTGATTTGAGAACAGGAACAAAATTCGCTCCATGTTGTATGGAATCTGTTCACAAAGTAAGGTTTTCTGTCCCAAACCCCATTGCAACCCCTCCACATTAAAACCACTGTTCGCAAAAATTCCATATCTTTGGCAGTATCAGGCAAGAACAATCTGCACAGTAAAGTAGATATTATATACTGACCTGACCAGTAATATGACCCACTGCTCCAGTGGGCACCACGATCTCCACCGTCTCTCCTACCGTCTCGCAGACTGCCAGGTAGCCGTAGAAGAAGTTTACAATCTGTACAAGAGTTCTGATCATATTGATGGAATTCATGGTGCAGAGGTTGTGGAGTTTCTTAAAATGCTGGTCTAAGATGACAGGTTTGATGATCAGATCTAAATCGTCTGAAGAACCCTCCACTAAAAGGAGAAGAAGAAAAAAAATCCAAGCTAATAAAGGCGGCAAAGCTTGACCGGATCTAATGTTTTTAAATCAAGAGTTTGACAACAGCTTTATTTACATACGGCTCAAAAATTTGACTGAATTTCTTTGTCTTCTCATACTCATGATAAAAACAAAAGACATACTTTTCGCCAGCGCTATTTTAAAATGCAGTTCAATTCAGGCCAATTATTACTATTAGAATTCAGTTCATATGTGTCTGAATGCAAACACACACACAAACACAAAACTGAAAACAGTCCCGATTCGACAAACGAAAACACAACGCAGCGGGCGACGGCATGAAGCGACACCCTGTACCACTTAAAGGATTTGGAAAACAGGCCACGCAGCATGTGACGGAAGAACCGAAGCGACAGGGAACGGACCTTTTGATGAAGCCGACGACGGAACGTCGCGACGGAAAGACAAAACGTCTTTAAAAAAAGTCTTTGCAAAATTCAAATCCATTTTCGTCAAAGTTTTTCTCAATTCAAGAGTATAAAGTTGGTGAACAGAAATGTACGTTGAAGCATATGAATGATTGAAGCACAAAGGGATTGCTTTCACCACTGCCAATTATTTTTTTCAATATTCCAAAAGGGAGACTTTGGAACGCTAGATGGCAGCAGACTTACCAGGTAAATTCCCATTGGGGTGCACCATACTAAATAAACTCCCATAGCACCCAATGCTAAATGCTAAATATTCAAAAATACTCAAAAAATATATGAAAGTCTCTCGGCCTCTATCTGAAACAAACCAAATATATTTTATGACAACTGAACCTCGGTTTTCTGTTCAAATTTCAGTAGGTTAGCCGTTGAGAATTTTTGCTATTTGCCCCAAGAAATAACACCCCCCGAAAATGTCATTTTTCCCACACCGACTTGCTGCCACTTTTCATGAAGCATCCCTCCACTTCCCAGGCCAAATAGGACCATCTTTAAAACCAAAATTTATCAAGTCTACTCAAAACTTGAAGTAAGGAACCCCTAGGTTGTGATAACTAAGCATAATGACACAATAAATTATTTGCATGACCCCAAAAATATTGTTATTCAAAAAAAGTTGTGGGGTTTACAAATTATGATAAGCAGTTTTGCGCACGATTTTTGACCTATTTAGTGTAGTGCACCCATTGTTTGCGTAGTTCTGCTGCTGTCCAAATAAACAACATTAAGGAATCGAGGCTGAGTCAAAGACTGGAGTACAGACAGAGTTCCCAGTACAGGAATTTAGGCCTACCATATTGTAATCAATTCTCGCAAAAAATTCACACAATCAATATGGTGTTCAAAACTTTTGAAGACACACTTACGATTCATCTTGAAATGCCCGTATTTACGCACCAGTATGTCCACCATGGTTACGTCTGACGACATATTTGCTTGGATTTATACTGAAGTGTTAAGTAACAACCCTCTACATACTTGATATGCAGTATGAACATTTCTCGCGTCTGGTGTAATCATCTGAAGTACTTGTACATACCTGATATACAGTGGACATTTTCTTCCATGGTTGTAATCATTTGAAGTTCTTGTATATGAGTACAGTAACCATGGGGAAAGAGTACAACGATATCAATCCCATCTAAACCCCGGACTGCCTCGATGGAAGATGGCCCTGTGTCTCCAGATGTTCCTGTCCAAAGTAAATTAGTATTAAAACGGAATCACCATTATTTGCCTTTTATTTCTAACAGCGAGTTTCAAATTTCCTTGAATTTTTATAACAAAGTAGAGTGAGTTTAAGGTTTGCGAAAAGAGGACAGCTCGTTGCACTTTTCCTGAAAATGTTGATGCATTGGAAAATTCTCACCTTTGACCTGCTCTATAGCTCCACATACTGAAGCCAAAGCGTTTAAAGGTAATAAAGGTCATGAGTACCCCTCTTAACTTAGTTACCACAACTACAGACCTATCTTGTGTTTACAAACATTGTCTATCATTTTGTAAGGGAGGCCTTGAGTATCACAAAATGCTTAAACTGGATGGGCAAAAATTTGATCCTTTTGTACAAAATTTAACACAGTGCACCCTATAAAGGCACTTAATTTCTTTTTTTAGTCAACAAATCATGCTTAAAATGTTGAGAATAAGTCACTGATTAGATATCTGGAAAAATATTTGAAAATTTGTATTGCGTTTGTTCACAAGGTCAAACGTGTTGGAGCATATACATGCTACTTTAAGCACTGTGAGTTGAAAAACCTGCATGTCTCTGTACACTCTAAGGACAAGTCAGAAGTTATATCCAAATCCTCCCTCAAAAAGTTATTTTCGTGTCACCTTTTTGATGATAGGATTCTCACAACATCACCCTTTGTTTAATTAATCAACAAGAAGGGGGTTAATTAATGTGGGAAAGCTGTAAAAAGGAAAAGGCCTGGAGGGGGGCAGATTTTGCTTTCCCCTCAACTTTTCTAACCTTGCATTCATATTGAGTCTAAAATGGAGAGCTTTAAGCAAACTAGAAAAATACAAAGGCCATTTTACTACATTTAACTGTCCTTCCAAGTTTCATTTTACCTCTGGAAAGGGGGGGGAAAGGGGGAAGGGGTGGGCGTGGCATGGGCGGGGCTTGTTGCAGAAGGCCATTCCAGACACTGTATGCTTAGTTATGGTTGATGTGGACAAGTGCACTCTGTCCAGAGACAGGTGGCTATGATCTGATACACCTCCCATGGGGGGTGGCCCATGGGGGTGGTGATTTGGAGAACATACCTCACACAGCCTCTTCAGTGTCAGGACTTTTAAGGGCAAGAATTTGTAACTCAAGAATGTTTGCAAACGTCACAAATGGCCTTTAATTACTTGGAAGAAAAAAATTTTCTATTGAACCCATTAAATTAATGAAATACATTGGGATAATTGTTATATAAGTGAGAGTGTTCTTGCTTCAGACCACAATTACTGTGAAATCACTACTAGTATTTACAGAGTAACAAATCCATTACCACAAAAAGGGGTAGAGTAAGACGTGGTATTTTCAAGATGGGAAAAACTTGGTTCAAGCCAAGAAATCAATTCAATTCGCTACAACACACAAACCGTGAAACTCAAAGTACACTTACGCCACGGTATGTCAGGCCTACCCATCAGCAGTTAAGTTTAGCCGCCCCTAAAGATGAGCGAGGAGATTTCTGCTACACTGCAGCACAGATGGAACAAGACAACCGTCATGCTGCTTCACCCAAAAGTTGAAGAAATGACTCCTGTTGAGAAAATCCAGCTCAAGAGAGTGAAGCCTGTAGCCCACAAATGTGGCCAGCCACTGCCCAAGAGTGGAACCGATCAACGAGGAGGAGGTTATCGTTTTGTGAACGTTAACTCCGCTGTGGAGCTGGGTGCACAAGCTGTACTTGATCACCAAAAAACTCATCCTGAGTGTGGTGGTCAACCCAAATTATTGGCAGAGGTGGAGGAGCGTAGGGGTTTGGCCGTCTCAGAGGTGATGTTCTGCCCAAAGTGTGGTTTTAAAACACAAAAGACAAAACTGTATAGTGAAATACCTCACAAGGGTAGGCAGCGGGGACGACGCACTGCAATCCACCACATTTCTTTCCAAGTTGGCCTGCAGAACACTGGCATTGCAACCTCAGGTGCAAGGAGGCTCTTGACATCAATGGACACAGCTGTACCATCCAACAGCGGGCTGCAAAAAATTTCAAACAAATGTGGTGAAATTATCAAGAATGAAAACATTAGGGTCATGGTCGACAAGAGGAAACAAGTGAAAGACATCCGCGAGCTCCAAGGCTTCAAGCGAGACAGTCCGATTGCAGTTGAAATGGACAGGCAGTACAACAACCCCCTCCGCAACTGCAGGAAAAAAACACCGTTTGTCCATGCAACACAGACAAGAGACACCGTGTGCGAGAACGTGACAACTGCAAAGTATGTTATAATGTACCATCAAGAGAACAAACTTTGTTAAAGTAGTGCAATGTCACAATCATCATTCGTGATGACGTCATCAGCCGTGATGACGTCATCAGCCATGCACATCCACTAAGCACAGCGACAAGTGCACAGCCACTTGTCCAGCGCATTTTAATATGGGAGACAAGAGAGAGGGGGGTGTGCAATGTGCTACCAAACTTTTGGAGTGCACGGAATCAGTGCTTGTGGATAGAATAACAACAGATGTGGATGGTTGTCTAACCCAAGGAATGAATTCTGTTATGAGCAAAACAACTGGAAAGGAAATGGAAAGTTTGCTGGACTCAGCCCACTTGAACCACTCGCTTTGTGCGGCAGTCAGCCGAACCAACTTTCGCAGGGACATGTTCCCTGGGAACAATGTAAAAGCGTGGAACAGAGTACATGACCGATTTGCTGATGACGTGAGTCACAGAGCACAGGCTGAGGCACACCATATTTCCATTAAATGTGGAAATGACACAGCAAAAATGAAAAGACTGTCTGCAAAGATGGTTGCTGCAATTCCGAACTGCTACATGGGAGACCATGAGAAATGCCAAAAAAATTCTCAAGTTTGCCATGGCAAATATAAGTACCCATACCTCTCCCACTATGTCCGGGGCAGATTGACTTTAACCTCTCAAGATGAACAACTTTTAAAAAAACTCTTCAGAAAACGCATAGGAGATGAGGCGATGGAGAGAACCAAGTACAGAACGAGTACCCAGAAGGCTGAATCCATGAACCATGCATATGCTATGACAAATCCAAAAGAAACACTAACCTTTTCACGGAATGGAGCTTCAAGAGATCACAGCGCCATCCATCTTGTGAACAACAAACACGCTAAGTCTATTACCAAAAAGTGTGAAGCTGCTCGCTGCCCCATAACCACCGGGTCACCCGCTGCAAGTGCTCTTGCTGCAATGGACAAAAAACAGCAATATCATAAAACATGTGTAATGGGAAAGAACTATTAAAAGAGACGGGCACAGTGTTGAGCTGAAAGACATCATACTTACTATGCTAAGGACAATTTGTATCAACCTGGCAAACTAGATCCAAAGTCACAGGACATTAATTGTATAACGTATTATAACTATGAGGGGCTAAAAACCTACAAGGAGCACAATTACAGCAGAATGTTATCAAAAAGGAAGAGAAAAAGATAAAGATTTCAGTCCTTAAATTCTAAGGGTTTAACGCTGCGGGTTAGGGTTAGAGCTGGGGGTTAGGGTTTGGGCCAAGGGCTAGGGTAAGAGCTGGGGGTTAGGGTTTGGGCCAAGGGCTAGGGTAAGAGCTGGGGGTTAGGGTTTGGGCCAAGGGCTAGGGTTGGAGCTTGGGGTTAGGGTTTGGGCCAAGGGCTAGGGTAAGAGCTGGGGGTTAGGGTTTGGGTCAAGGGCTAGGGTAAGAGCTGGGGGTTAGGGTTTGGGCCAAGGGCTAGGGTAAGAGCTGGGGGTTAGTGTTTGGGTCAAGGGCTAGGGTAAGAGCTGGGGGTTAGGGTTTGGGCCAAGGGCTAGGGTAAGAGCTGGGGGTTAGGGTTTGGGTCAAGGGCTAGGGTAAGAGCTGGGGGTTAGGGTTTGGGCCAAGGGCTAGGGTAAGAGCTGGGGGTTAGGGTTTGGGTCAAGGGCTAGGGTAAGAGCTGGGGGTTAGGGTTTGGGCCAAGGGCTAGGGTTGGAGCTTGGGGTTAGGGTTAGAGCTGGGAGTTAGGGTTTGGGCCAAGGGCTAGGGTAAGAGCTGGGGGTTAGGGTTTGGGTCAAGGGCTAGGGTTGGAGCTTGGGGTTAGGGTTTTGGCCAAGGGTTAGGGTTGGAACTTGGAGTTAGGGTTAGAGCTGGGAGTTAGTTGAGACAAAAATAACTCACAAGTTTCAGAATAGACAGTCTTTAAACTGATCTCCATGACCCATACATGTCTTGTATCGGTTACATGTCACTGTGTGGCTCTAGGGAGAGGTGCTGGAAATTCACACACAATGAATTGTGGCAAAGGTGGCTCACATCATACTGATCAGATATTACCTTTCCAGTATGTACGATGTAAGCCAACCGATGCACACGCATCATTGTGCGTGAATCACTGTCAGGGAACTTGACATTCATGATGCCATATCCACCACCCCTCCCGCTACTCCTCTTTACATAGCCGGTCCATAACAGGCATCCGGTTGACACTTTCACTGCACTTTTCTTTTGTATCGCAGCAAAAATCTTCACCCTCCACTCTTCATCTATGGTTTTCTTATATGCAACTTAGCCTCGCATTCGTAGTCTTCTAGCAGTAGTAACTGTAGTAGTAGTAGTTGTCGAAAAGTACCGTTCTTAAAAACTTTGACTTATTTTGTTAAGAAATTATTTTAACTTTTAGGAAATTACAGTTATATTGCTATACTTTACTTACTGTTTAGCCAATGGAATGATGTTTGGAATGATGTTTTCAACAAAAAAACAGCACCAACTGATGAAAACTGCCTCAAACAACTCTTTTCTGTCCCCGTGTCAAGCCTACAGATGATTGTAAACAAAGTAGACATTTTTAAATCACCACCAAAATGGCTGATGGGCGCCACCATTTTGTATATATAGGGTGCACCCCACTAAATAAACTCCCATAGCAACCAATGCTAAATGCTAAATATTCAAAAATACTCAAGAAATATATGAAAGTCTCTCAGCCTCTAGGAAACAAACCAAATATATTTTATGACAATTGAACTTTGGTTTTCTGCTCAAATATTTCATTTTATCGAATAAACGATCAAATGCTTTATACTCAGCACTCCAACTCTTCATCCTAGTCCATTCTATGTCGGCACATGGCTTTGATGTTTGCCGAACATACACGTTTGGATGCGTGGCATGTATGTAATATTATATACTTAACTGGCCCATTCACTGCGTGTGCTGGGGGTTGTACACGCTGGTGCATTATAATGGGATGGGGGCCTATGAAGCTAATATTAGCTCTGAGGGGGGAGGGTCCACAGGGCTAGCTGGGAACCAATCAGCAAAATGTAAGGATTCAAGTAATATGATTGGTTGCAGATTTAAAATAGCAGCCAATGAGAGCGCAATGGTTGCATCAGCTTTTCTCATTTGGGCGGGAATTTCTCCCAGTTAACCGCACTTTGCCACAGCTTGTAGCGAGGTTGAGTTTAATAATAATTTATTGCTCTGTATTTATTCGCAATTTTACATTTTTTATAGCGATTTAGCGCAACGTATCTTTGTCATCCCGCTTGTGGGGGGATACACTGCCATCAGGCTGTGTTGCCTATACTGAATTTAAGTTTGTCACGTTAATTTTAACGTTTTTTTTTTAATCTTGCATTTGTGCGCTAACGTAAGTTACGCACGGCCTAGTCTAGGCCTAAATAGTGTTGTAGGTGAGGTTTAGTCTTCGCTTGCTTTTAGTTTTTATAGCTGTTTGGTGGATTTTTCTCAAGGCAATACAGCTTTCTTCGAGACCAAGGAACATTCTTCAAAGAATTATAGCTTTGAACTGTAGGTTTTTTTTTGATCAAGCCGACCTTATGCCTCGTCCGCGAAAGAGGGCAATACGCCCGCCGGCCAGGTTCAGGGCCGGGGCCGACGATCAGCCGCCGGCTAAGCAAGGTCAAGGCAACGCCATGGGGCGTGACAGGCGCCAGGCCAGCACTAGCACTGGCACTAGTACTAGTACTGGTAGCACTAACACTAGCAGCTCTGCTGCGTCTGCTCCGGTGGAGTCCGGGACTCCGGAAAGACAAGCCGCTGGCACCAACGGAGGAGGCATTGTGCCAGGGGGTGGTGAGTTTTTTATAGGGCCGTTGCCAGTTAGTGATAGTGGCTCAGATAGCATAGATAAGGTACAGCTGCTGTCCAGTAATAATACTATTACTAATACTAGTACTGTTTGCTTTCCCGGACAGGCCGGCCTCCCCAATCCAATCTCAAGTTTTGCGAAAAGCAATTCTTTGGGTTTTGCGGTTTCAGCTGCTCAGAAGCAAAAGATTTGGGATGGCGAATTTGTGGACTTTGCTACTGCAAGGTAATGCAGTCAAGCTTTTAGCTCATAAACCGCAGAATTCGGAAATGATTTTTGCTGTCAATGACGCTGGGAATATGGTGGTACGCCCAGCAGTTCAGCCTAAAACTAAACTTGACACGTTGGACAAGTGGGTCTCTGCTTTTCATGTTTATATGGCAATTTTTGTTGAGAAACACCCGTACAGAGTGGGGGAGCTGCTCAAATATGCAGAGATCATCCGCTTGGCCGCCATGCAGTTTCCTGGGCTGAGTTGGCGGGCGTATGATGAGCAGTTCACGTTTCGCCGCGCGGCCGACCCTAGCAGTAGTTGGGCCGACATTGACATGGAATTGTGGGTCACGGTGGCCGCTGCGGCGACTCTTGGCACAGCTCCCACATACAATATTGGCGGCGGTAACTCGGGAATGCCAGTCCGGGCGGCATATAGTACTGGTACTCGGTCAGCTGGTGTTTGTTTTGCTTTTAATAAGGCGGGCGGCTGTCGTTTGATAGCTTGTCGATTTATGCACAAGTGTAGTAATTGCTTTCGCGCAGGTCATGGCGCACTTGCGTGCCGCTTTGGCAACCAAGGCAACAGGCAGTTCATGAGCGTTGCAGCAGGGAGGACTGGTTTCGCTGGTGATCGGTCACTTGTGAGCGTTAGTGGCAGCAATGGTAAGCGCTACTTTGCGAATAACAAACGTGCACCAGTGCCCCAAGATGGCGTCCAGCGATCACTCGTACCTCAGTCTCCGTTGCCGTTATTGCCAGCGCACAGGCCTGCGACTCAGGGTAAGCCCGGGGGTTTTCGTTCTCCCAACGCCCATTAAACTGTTTGTTTCGAGTAAATGTTCCCAGATAAACATGTCAGTTCTGTGTTACTTGATGGTTTTGCTCATGGTTTTCGTGTTGGTTATTCCCGTCCCAGGGTGTGTAGGGATTCAGTTTGCTTGCCGTCTGCTGCACAGCGCCCACAAATAGTGCGGGACAAGCTCGCCAAAGAAATAAGTTTAGGTCGTGTTGCCGGCCCCTTTGCTGGTCGCCCCCTGCATCAGTTGCAGTGTTCGCCCATTGGGCTTGTTCCCAAACGTAAGCCGGGTTCATTTAGGCTTATACATCATCTTTCTTATCCACATGGCGGGTCAATCAATGATTTTATCCAGCGTGATCAATGTGTAGTGCATTATACTTCCTTTGACACAGCAGTGAACCTTGTTATGAGGGCCGGCAAGGGTGCTTGGCTGGCAAAATCTGACATCAAATCGGCTTTCAGACTACTCCCTGTACACCCTGAGGATTATGAATTGTTAGGTTTCATTTTTGACGGTTTGTTCTATTATGATAAATGTTTGCCTATGGGTTGCTCAAGTTCTTGTTCACTGTTCGAAATGTTTAGTACTTTTTTGGAATTTCAAGTCAAGAAACGTATCCAATCCAACTTTGTAACTCATTATTTAGATGATTTTTTGTTTATTGCACCCTCCTTTTTGAATTGTGGGCAGGCACTTGCAGCCTTTACATGTCTATGTGGGGAGTTAGGTGTGCCTTTAGCTCAAGAGAAAACTGTTGGACCGGTGCAGGTTATCACTTACCTAGGTTTAGAGATTGATTCTATTTCGCAGCAAGTTCGCGTACCTGCAGTTAAAGTGCAGGCCCTCTGCGTTAGGATCCATGAGGCATTGGGTAGGCCAAAGCTTTCTTTGGTTCAGCTGCAGTCGCTGATTGGATCATTGAACTTTGTTTGTAAGGCAGTTTCCCCTGGCCGGGCTTTTTTAAGACGATTGATCGCCCTCACCCGTGGGCTCTCACAGCCTCACCATCGGGTACGCTTGTCAAAGGGGGCTAGGCTGGACTTGCTTATGTAGAAGGAGTTTTTAGAACACTTTAATGGTGTTTCACCGATTGCTTGCAGGGATTGGGACAATTCTGTTGAGCTTTTTACCGATGCCGCAGCTTCCGTTGGGTATGGCGGCTTTTTTCAGGGCAAATGGTTCAACGGACGCTGGCCATCATATGTAATCGAGTCTCCTCCTTCTATTGCTTTTCTTGAATTTTTCCCTGTACTAGTTGCAGTTTTGTGTTGGGGTCCTATGCTGGCAAATCGCCAGGTTACATTTCGCTCGGATAATTCGGCTGTTGTTCATATCTGTATAGTAAACAGTCAAACGTCACAGTGTGATAGGATCATGCATCTCGTTAGGTTGTTTGTTTTGCATTGTCTCAAGTACAATAATATTATCTTTAAGGCAGTGCATGTACCGGGGGCGGCTAATGAATTTGCTGATTATCTATCCCGTTTTCAGATGAACAAGTTTCGGGCCGCGGCTCCCGATGCGGATCAGATGATGTCACCCATTCCATCGATCCCCATCCCTTGATAACGGGTGAGATATCTAGGTTGTTATCTATTGCCTTGGCCAAGAACTCTTACAAAACATATTGTACGGGTTGGAATGCATTTTGCAAGTTTACTGGGTGGGGGTCTCTGGCTCCCACATTGCCGCTGGACTCTGCTAGGGTCAGAGAATTTATTGCTTGGCTGTCACTTAAAGGATGTGCTGCATCCACGATAGCCACTTACGTTACTGGGGTAGGGTTCTATCACAAGTTTCAAGGGTATTCCGATCCAACTAAAGATTTCTTAGTTTCTAAGCTATTGGAGGGTTGCCGTCGAGATACTCAAAGCACGGATACTCGTGCTCCAATTACACTGCCCATTCTAGTTGCAATTTTAAGGGCTTTGCCCCATGTTTGCAAATCACACTTTGAAGAGCAGTTATTCAAAGCTGCTATGTTGAGTGCATTTTTGGGGTTCATGAGGGTAGGGGAGTTTACAGCTGACGCTACAAATCGTATTCAAGATTCAATGTTACTCAATTCAGATGTCACATTTAGTTCAGTGGGTATTGAGTCCGCGCTGGTTTCATTCCGTACATGTAAGACGCACCAGTCAGGTCGACCTCTCGTCATTGGGCTGGGGAGGATGGATGATGTGGCTATTTGCCCTGTCCATGCTTTACGCGCATTCTTAAGGGTCCGACCGTTAGGCCAGGGTCCTCTATTTTGTCATTTTGGTGGCCAGCCTTTAACGCGTTGGCAATTTAATGCAGTACTTCAGAAAGCGATTTTTGACCTATTTAGTGTAGTGCACCCATTGTTTGCGTAGTTCTGCTGCTGTCCGAATAAACAACATTAAGGAATCAAGGCTGAGTCAAGGACTGGAGTACAGACAGAGTTCCCAGTACAGGAATTTAGGCCTACCATATTGTAATCAATTCTCGCAAACCAATTCACACAATCAATATGGTGTTCAAAACTTTTGAAGACACACTTACGAATCATCTTGAAATGCTCGTGTTCATGTTTATGCACCAGTATGTCCGCCATGGTTACGTCTGACGACAATTTTGCTTGGATGTATACTGAAGTGTTAAGTAACAGCCCTCTACATTCTTAATATGCAGTGACATGACCATTTCTCGCGTCTGGTGTAATCATTGTAAAGTACTTGTACATACCTGATATGCAGTGGACATTTTCTTCCAAGGTTGTAACCATTTGAAGTTCTTGTATATGAGTGCAGTAACCATGGGGAAAGAGTACAACGATATCAATCCCATCTAAACCCCGGACTGCCTGGATGGAAGATGGCCCTGTGTCTCCAGATGTTCCTGTCAAAAGTAAATTAGTATTAAAACGGAATCACCATTATTTGCCTTTTATTGCGCACCTTGAGCAAATTGTCTCATTCCCAACAGCGAGTTTCAACTTTCCTTGAACTTTTATAACAAAGTACAGTGAGTTTAAGGTTTGCGCAAAGATGACAGCTCGTTGCACTTTTCCTGAAAATACGAACTGGTAGAACCACAAGCGCATTTACCAAACTGTAAAGCGAATAAATTAGTTCTTTCTTTTTTTTTGTCAATGGGGGACTTTTGGACCGTCTTTCTTCACAGATCTCACCAGTAGTACGCATGCTCAACTGTCAAAATGGCCCGTTGTGTCTACTGCCGCCAGCGTCTCAAAAGTCTCACACATACATTTTTTTGTACCAATCACGCTGTTGGCCAATTTGAATCAAACACTTGAACAGCGGCGTAAAAAGCAACAACACTCTTTTCATTTCAAGCTTTTTAGGAAGCAAACAGGAAAACAGGACATTAGCATTGCCCAAACCGTGTGAAGGGAAACCATAAAAGCAGCAGACGTCCACTTTTGTTTACAGTCAGTGCAAGTTAAAAATTTAAATCCGTTTTTCTTAAAATTGAGCAGCAGCAAAAAAAAAAAAAAAAAGAGAGAACATTTTACAAAATTGTTCTCTCTAATTTTGGGAAGTATTAAGCAGAAAGAGCAGAAAAAGGCACTCGCCAACATTATTCAATCTTCTCTTTGTTCACTAAGTAAGCTAAAAATCTGTGTGCATTTTTGACCTTCATTCGGTATATTTATGGCCCATTGCTGTATCACCTGAATTTAAGTTTGGAGTGAGCCAAAGAAACCCTGCGACCCCGGATCGACAAGATACAGTTGAGTGCCGTCTTTGTTCACCCCAAAAATGAATTAAATTTGTACCCAGTCAGTTAAGGTGGCTGTAATAAGCCAAAAACGTTCCACATGAAGAAAAACAATGAGGCCTACCTTCTAAGTCCTCCCGGCTGATATCACCTTCATTTCCCCACATACTTCATAGGTTTATATTACGGTGCAAATTTGTGATGAACAAAATCGCTTAACATGAATGTTTGGTGAGAGATAATATAATAAAGATTGTTGCAAAAATATTGATTACCTTTTTATGAACTTATTTTAAGTAAATTCTGGGTTTAATGTTTACCACAAGAGGGCGCCAAACCGGACTAGCCCCTAGTCCCTTTAGAACCTGCGCGCGCACATGAATGGATTTTCAGCGAGGCCGAGCATGTGACAAAAATGAGCAAGGTAATTTTATGCTTTTTTACTTCATTTATCACAAATATTCCTTCATTGCAATACAAAATAACATATCTACAGATGTTTCTTGTTCAAAAAATCAAACTGATACTTTTGCATATAGCTTCTCGGAGTACAAACATGTGTGTTTAATGTTTTGCCAGCGCGGAAAATATTTCGAAATGGCCCCGACTTGCCCGCCAAAGACTACTGTAGACAGAATGTGTCTGAAGTTTCCATAATTTGCTCGTTATACATTGTGTGTAATATTTGTATTATTGCTCGGTGCGCTGTGCAAATGATCCAAGCAGTCCAAGCAATTAGACTTTTTGCTGCATTTCACCACGTTCACAGTATGCAATAATGCCGGTAAGAATTCTGGCTTTCGTTTATTCTCCCAAACTGAGTTCTTTTCATCTGCATAGTGCATGTAGCAAATTGGCAATAGCCTAGACCCAGTAACTGGGGCGTTGTACTCTTTTCAATTTTTTTATTTTTTATTTTGACTTTATCGGTCATACTACTACTAGCGAATTAAAACGAATGTGTGATGCCCTGTTTAGAAAGTGCCAAAGATTCAAATAAATTGCTACAAAACCACCTATTAGCTTCTCAAGATATCAAAGATGAATTAAAATGCATTTAATTGTTTTCATAATCATTTTATGTCCTCCAATTGGATGCTTTTTTAGGCCCACTAAAAATGCAGCTGTCACAATCTACATTTTATCACTACATCACATGATATCAACAACTATTTCCTTAAAAAAGAAAAGGATTACCTGTTCGCTGATGCCCTGACTTGCATATTGTTTTGCGCAGTCATCATAGGATACAAGTCCCTATAAGCCAACACACAACCCAAACTGTATAGAAGTTCCATTGGTCATGATTGGCCGAGTGCACGCTCTACACAGCTGGTATCCTGCGTTGACTGCAGTAGACTGATTGCGCGACCAATGTTTACATGTCATCACATGACCTTTTGTGGGGTACTACGTCATCTGAGCTGATGGAAAAGGCGTGCAAATTTATGCTGTGACCGACAGAGTCACACCTAAAGTGGTAATAATAACACAGTTAGTAAGCCATTTTATTAAAGTTGTAGGGCCCTATGTTGTGACATTGATTTTAATCACATTACAGTTTCATAAACTACTGGCCAGTATTCCACTACAACCGGTGTCAAAAGACTATGTCGCCAACTGCCTGTTACTTTGTTCGCAATGTAGGCCTAAATCACTAAAAAAGGGTAAAGAACGTTGAAAAAGTGAGCATTTATACCTAGCCTTGCGAAATTTCAAATAGGCAAAGGAATCACACAGTTTTGGAAAGCAATTTCTTTGGATGATTCACCTTCGAAACTTTGAAATTCTTGTGTTGAAAAGTGTGTGATCGCGGTCGTCTGGCCTAAACATTCCGTTGTGCACTAGTATACATTGTGCACATTATACGTTTTCTTGTACATTTTCCAAGACTCGCTGGAACTGTCCTCACTGTCTTTATTCAGCCACTCGAAGGTCTCTGATACAAACTCTGGAATATTTTTCACAGATTTCGAGAAAGAAAAGTCTCGATGGAATAAAGAAATGCAACAATCACCATGTATCGTACCGCAATTTCCTATTGAGGACGTTGTGCTTGTTTACATTTAATACCCACAATAGGTCACATGACACTGGTCGCGCAATCGGTCTATACTCGTAGCGTTAATACATCTTTTTACACATAAGGAAATAGTCGCTGAATAAATAATACTAATAACAACCCCGTAATCCGCTCGATCTTCGACATGTCATTTCCTGACCTAACAATTCCAGTCAAGCACACCACGTTCGCATCATGCACACTCATCATGCAGTGCTAGCTCCGTTAGCCCCCCACACTCACACCACTTGCGCATAAACACAACCTGTGCCATACAGCTGATGTCATGTCGTATATTTTGAAACTTACGTATTATTTTTTTTTATGTAGCCAGTGGTACTTTAAAGGCTTTTTAGTCACATTTTTTTTGGTAATTTTTTATTAAATAAAGGCATGTGCCACTGACTAATTGTCGTGTTTGTTTAGAATTGAATTGTTTAGATTTAAAATGTCAATGTCTTTATGATAATTCCAGTTACATGACTTACATTATGTCCAACATGTGTTAACTGTTTGGCTGTTTCTTGTGTACAGTGTCAACCAACTTCAACACGAATGATGTCTGTTACCACACAACTGCTAGTATATGCACACATTCATGTATGATCCTCCCTGCAGTGTGAAGCATGCAAGCGCATAGACAAGTAAAAACGTATATCACAGCTACAACCTGAAGTTGCTCAGGTGAGTCATGAAATAGAACTTTCTGTCTGAATGTCAGTTGGTGCTTAGAAAGGCACATGGTAGATAGTTTTGGCCTATTCACTCAGTGCATCTTTAAAGGTTACTTGCTGGAGGCAACCAACTGCACGTACACGTGCATGAGAAAATGAGATTTTAATCGGGTAATTATCAAACATGCAAAGTTATTCATGCCTCCCTGCTTTTAAAGGGCCCATTAAGTGGTATTTTTTCACATTACATTTTCCAGGCTTAAGGAAGATCATGGTTTGATATTAAGACAAATTAAGACATACTGGTTTATAAGTTGTTATTAGTTACTACCCTTTAATTTATCCCTCAAAATTTGTATTTTCCGTTTCTATCGCCTGGTGGTGTGCTTTCGTGACGTAGATCGAGGCACTGAATGACAACGCAGTGACAATGTACATTCCTGACCAGTTAGCTCTGGTATGTTTCACAGCAGCCACTCAAATTTGTCAGTCTGATGGCAATCTGTGCAGACTGAAACCATTTTAGTTGTGTTGCAACCAGCAACAATACACCTCGATGGTCATTTTCCGAATAACAAAAGCCAGATATCAAGAGATTTGTCCAAAGAAACTAGGCACATGGCGGTACATAAGTTTGCATAACATATCATGTCATTTTGTATTGATCGCCGAGCACTGACCGACAGCAATTGCCTTCTTCTACGTCACGACTGTTTTCCCTTTAGGGGGTAGGGGTGCCAGTTTCACCCCTTATTTCAGTTTTTATTGTTTTGCGATACATTTTTAACAAAACTTGCATTTGTAGGTTACTGTGAGCATACTTTATAGTTTATATTGGAAACAAATTCCATTTCATTGGACCTTTAACCAGTTCGTTTCGGACACACTTACACGCCGAACTCTTATGCAACACACCATTTTCTTTGTGTGCGTGGTCATATCAACAGGCCATGTGTCACGAGACTCAAATGCATAATGCGTGAATGCTTAATGCTGTCCTTTTGACCAGGTGTGGGTCAATGATCAGCCATAGTAGCTTTCCAATGGTCTTAATGTGCTTCAGAAACATGACCTGAACCAGTTGCCGCCAAGAATCTTACGTTTAGTTCTGTCCCCCTGGTGGGATTCTTTTGTCAGAATTGCCAGAATCTTTTTTCTTTGAGGGTACCGTTACCACAAAGAAACTCTGACTTGACATTGCCAAAAGAAAAAAGATTCTCTTTATTGGATTGTCTGTTTGGTTTCTCGACCAAGCAAATGTCAAGACTGGGACTGGAACCTGCATTCTGCTGATCAGAAACACCAGAGTTTGAGTCCAGTGCGCCTGATGACCCCTAAGCCACGACACACCACCAAAGCGAACTGGTTAAACATTGAATGATTCCTGTAATTCCTGTAAAGTGTTTGGAAATACATTTTTCCTAAAGTAATGACCCTATTGCGTTGTAGTGCACAATCTTTTTGCAATAAATTGAATCCTTGAAAAACTCTGACCCTAACAAGTGAAATAGTGTTATTCTGTACTTGTTGTGAAATGTGTTTCGTCCAGTAGGGAATGGTTGTCTTGAAAGCAAAGTAACAACTCTTATACATGTATTACTTGCCAAATAAATGTGTTATTTTGTCAAGATTCCATTATATATTTGATCTCATATCAGACCTTAAAACTTGATTCATTGTGCAGAGATGTCAAATAAATTTGTCCAGCTGTGAGTTTACTGTCCCGAGGCTAAAATTACGGGCCTGTGGTGGTCCAATGTCAATTTTAAGCCCTGTTACTTACTTTCTCTAACATCAGGCTAAAAAACTGATCATTTTCATGTGTTATAAACATATTTCCTTTTAAAAGTGGTTTGTGTTTCATTCTGTCAAACTATTTGTGGTGTGTGTTTTTTTTTTTACTTTGTTTGGTTTGTCTTGAAGTAAAATTAACACAAAGTGCTTCCCTGTTGAGTTTCCATTGATTATTTTTAATATTTTAATGAAATAAATTCGGCCTAAAGTAACTGACCGTAGGAAGTAAATTTTCTTTATTCTGTGTCATCTCATTGATGTATACTGAAACCTGGAGGCTCACCACCCAGTAGGAGAAGACCTTGGATGGGATGTACTGTACACCCCTATGTTAAGAATGGTCTTTGATGTGTCATAGACTGACCATATGAGAAGCACCAACCTCTACGGTAGTCTACTAAAAGTATCAAACAAGACTTGTAAGTGATGGGTTTTGGCATCCTGAGAACTAATCTAAGGAAAGGCCTCCAGATGCAACAGGAAATCGGAAGTCCTACATTGACATCCTGATGAGAGACACAGGGTCACCACAACTGAAGCCTGCGCTCCCACGAAGAAACAATCTGACCAAAATAAGAAAATCTGATGTTGGTGGAGGACCATCCCCAGCCACAACCTCATTGACTCATTTTGCATCGTACTAAAAGAAATTGTCTTATCAAAGTGTGTTTTGTCAGACTGTGATTGATTGTATTGAAGGCAAATAATTCCATTTGTATAATACTATTTGTCAAACATTATTTTCTTGTTGAGTTTCCGTTATTTATTTAATCGAACAATCAGACTATAAAAAGGACGATAGATAATTTTTGTAAAGGGTAAAAATAAAGCCTGAAGTTGTGACCCCCAAGAAATGTGTTGGTTTTATTCCGTGTCAATTTTTATTTTTTGTGATGTGTGTTTTGTCAGAAGAATTGTCTTGAAAGGAAAGTTACACCATATACTATTTGTAAAATAAGTGTGTCTTATTGAGTTTCCTTATTCATTTCATTGTACTTAGTGTACAATGAAATGAATAAGGAAACTCAACAAGAAACAGGATTTTATTTTATTAAGAATCAGACAATGCATTCTTTTGGTCATTGTTGGTATGTTAATTTGTCTGTGTACTGCAGTAGCCAATAATAACAATATAGAAATAAATGTAACCTTGAATGAAATTGAATCATGGTGTTTGACTGTTAATTAAAGGAGCAATCCTTTAGCTGCTAACTGCATCTGGTCATAGGGTTGAAATTTAAGAACTTGATGGTGTAAGGTTGGTAGTGATCTAGCTACACGTATGCTGAGATGTATGCAAACATTCATCTGGAGCAAACATAAGCCACTGATTGTGCATATAGTGATGCAAGAGATGTAGATGGTAGTCAGCTTGGTCTTCCCATCAGAGTGGTGAAGTTTGACTGTTCAGACCTGGATGAAATCTGAAGGACTACCTACTAATGGGAATACGTGTCATGAACACATGCAGTCACTTTCCAGATAGGAACACAGCCACAAATTCTGCAGATGGCAGACCAGGAAAAATGCCTTGAGTTGCTTTGCAAAAATGAACTACCAGCAAGTGATGTTGCGCAGTTCAAGACAAAGTCTAGGACAGAGATTAAGACGAGGCTTACGACAACTTGGTGAGAGTTAAAACCCTAACCTCCTCGAGTTCTTCAAACTCAGCTGGATTTGGAGACAAGGGAGCTAAAATGAGAAGGACACAGATGAGCAATGTGATGGAAATGGCACCAGACTCCTTGAAGCTGAAACACAAGAGACTCAGCTATGCAACAGAATGTGAGATCCAAGCATGAAGAGTGTAGCTCTGCAAAGTTGGATTATGAGGCTATTCAAGTTCAAAAAGTCCTGACATGTTTTTGTGTGTACCTACTTACTCACCAAGGACCATCTAAAGTCACTCAGACCTTTAAGATGGAGAAAAAGATGTGATTATTGTAGTCTAAATGTTCTTGTGTATTATGATTCCAAAATGGAAAGCTCTATTTGAATGGAAGGTAAATGTTTATCTTGGCAGTTGAGTAGGGTACCTGTCAAGAGACTTTGCTAGGTTATTTTATTTTATGCTTTGTTTTACCCAACATCGATGTGTGATAAGCGCTGCATATTTGACTTTCTACAATAAAGAGGAGGGCCCATTTTCTTGGCTATGCTCACTGAAGCCTTACTCTGTAAATGTAAAAGAGTGAAAGTTTCATTTCCTTGCCAGAGTGATGTCAGTTTGGCTCTTTTGAGAGTGAAACTCACTCTTCACCACCCTTTTGCTAGTGAAGGTGGAGTGAATTTCACTCTGAATCTAGTGAAAATACATGTTTTTTCACTCTAAAAAGAGTTTTCTGCCATATGGCTCCTTGCAAGAGTGGTATGGTGGCCAAAAAGAGTGGTGTTTCACTCTTTTACATTAAGAGAGTACGTTAAGCGTGTTTCACAGGTGTTTCATTTTTGCTTGTGCATGTTTGTACATCACACTGCTAAGCATTCTTCACTTATACACAGCTAGCATAGAAATTCAGCGCTTACCCTGTAAACAGAGAATGATGACAGTAAGCGTGGAATTCCGCAGTAAGCACAATTCTGAAATTGCGTTCAGATGTCTTAACCACCAGACCAAAATACTTGCCCGGTCCTATTTTTGTATATTTCTCAGGAAGGTTAATACCAAAACATATTTAACTATAATATTACCAAGTATGACAAGGTTAACAAGTTTTTTTTTATCAGTGATAACCATTAAAAGACATTTTTTCTGCTAGATACTTTGCAGGCTAAAAATCATCTCTATAGCCAAGGAGATTCTCAGTCTGACATACCAGAGAGATGGGTTGCTGGCCGGAACTTAAATCCTCATCATCAAAATTCAAGGTTAGTCTTAACTGAAACCTTAGAAGGTTTGATTTCATGCATTCTTTCAATAACCAAAAATGTACCATCCTTTTAAAACCCTGGCGTCAGCGGGGAGGTTAAAAAATAATCCAAAAATTACCAAATATTGTCATAATTTTTTTTTCAATGGGCCAATAAGGCCAAGATTTCATGTAATCCTCACCCCTGGTATACCCCACAAGCCTGTAGACTCCTATTGGATAGACCCTAACCACTGCAGAGTAAGAAGTGTTGAAAGACGGTAGCCCCAAGGTGCCACCATATCTTAGTGCAGTAATTGGATAATCTTTTGCTAGGATGTTCATGTGTAAACCCCTTGAGCCGCCCAGGGATTAGACAGGTCGTAAATGAAATAATCCTGGCCCACACAAAAGCCATGTCAATGTCCTCTGTGGACTGCCTGTGTCTTATGCACAAGAGTCATGGTGGAAAAAAATCCAGCTAGATACACTGTGTAAGAAGGATGGGGAGGTACATTGTGGCCGGAGGAGGGTCCAATGTTTATTTGGTGATAATTACTGACCAGCTGCAAAGTTTTGTGCTTCCCTCTTTTTATGAGGTGTTGATTGATGAGCGGCCCCAGCAGATCTAGCACCTTGTTTGATAGGCCCCCCCCCTTTTCTTATGTTTTTTATTGTTTGAGTTCTGCAAAAAGGCAGTGGTTGTTTAGCTTGAGTTTATTTTATCGTCATGGCTTTGAGTAGCAAGCAAGTAATTTTGATCGATGATGCTTTGCAAGGTGTGTTTGCTGGTGAATCCAGCGATGAGAACTCGGAGTATTCAGAGAAAGAGTTCTCGGATGCCTCTTCCTATGAGAAACTGGAGGACGACTCAGAAATTTCCAGTTCAAAGAGTAAGGAAGATGCTCCTCCACCCCACAAGAAACGGCCTCCATTCATCCTGCCGAAGCAGGCCCGTCTACCGCCGGCACCTGCCCAGCCAGCTGCACCGGTCCAGCCAGCCGCCCCGGCTCAGCCAGCTGCCCCAGCCCAAATGGGTCGCCCATCAAGACGGGGGCGCAACACAGTAGCTTCCACGGCCCAGCCAACCGCCCTGGCCCAGCCAGTCGCCCAGCCAGTCCCCAGCTAGCCGCCCAGCCAGCCGCCCCGGCCCAAAGGGGTTGCCCATCAAGACGGGGGCGCAACCCAGTAGCTTCCACGGCCCAGCCAACCGCCCTGGCCCAGCCAGTCGCCCAGCCAGTCCCCAGCTAGCCGCCCAGCCAGTCCCCAGCTAGCCGCCCAGCCAGCCGCCCCGGCCCAAAGGGGTTGCCCATCAAGACGGGGGCGCAACCCAGTAGCTTCCACGGCCCAGCCAACCGCCCTGGCCCAGCCAGTCGCCCAGCCAGCCACCCAGCTAGCCGCCCAGCCAGCCGCCCCGGCCCAAAGGGGTGGCCCATCAAGACGGGGGCGCAACCCGGTAGCTGCCCCGGCCCAGCCAACCGCCCTGGCCCAGCCAGCCGCCCAGCCAGCCGCCCCGGCCCAGCCAGCCGCCCAGCCAGCCGCCCAGCCAGCCGCCCCGCCCCAGCCAGCCGCCCTGGCCCAAAGGGGTGGCCCATCAGAACGGGGGCCCAAACCAGCAGCGGCCCAGGCCCAACCAGCTCGTGCTGGGCAAGTAACTTTGAGAGACAGGACGGTGTGGAGCGACCAACCACGCACAGCTGCCAGAACGGCCCCTGCAAATATCCTCACGCAAGCAATGGGTCCTAAGAATCTGGGAGGAGCAACATCACCACTGGAGCTTTCCAGCCTCTTCATCCCCCTCACCATGCTGCAAACCATCCTGCGTTACACCAATGCAGAGGGGCTGGCCAAGAGAGGACGGGGTTGGATCGACGTTGGGATGGTGGAGCTGCACTCGTTCATCGGCCTCCTCTTCTTTCTTGGTCTGACCAAATCAGGCCATGAAAGACTGAAGTCAATCTGGCAACCGGGTTTCTTCTGCAGACCACTTTGCGAGTGCACCATGGCAGGGAAGCGATTCCAGGAAGTACTTGCAGTGATGCGCTTTGACGACAAGAACACTCGATTACAGCGCAAGCAGACCGACAAGTTTGCGCCTATCCGGGATGTTTTTGAGATGTTCAGATCCACCCTCACCCAGCATTTCAGCCCAAATGACAGCCTGACAGTGGATGAACAGTTAGTGGCTTTTCGCGGACACTGCAGCTTCAAGCAGTACATGCCCAAGAAACCTGCTAAGTATGGACTAAAATTTTGGGCAGCAGTGGACAGCCGCACCAGTTACACTTACAATATGCAGCCATACGTCGGAAAAGAACATGGCCAAAGAGAAACAGAGCTTGGCGCTAGGGTGGTCAAAGACATGGTGGAACCCGTCTTTGGCACAGGACGCAATGTTACCGCAGATAACTTTTTTGTAAGCAAGGCGTTGGCCGACTACCTTTGGACGAAGAAATTGACCCTCGTCGGCACAATCAAAGGTAATCGGAAGGAGGTTCCTGACGACATGCGCAAAGAACAAACCCGAGGCAGGCCGGTAAAGTCATCTCACTTCCGTTTCATTGGCATGAACACTCTAGTTTCATTTGTACCGAAGCAGTACAGAAATGTACTGCTTCTGTCATCGATGCATCACGATGCCACCACCGATCCGAGGAGCCAAAAACCAGAAATAATTGACTTTTATAACTCGACCAAGGCCGGTGTAGGCACTGTGGATCAGATGTGTAGTGTTTACAACTGTGCCCACATCTCCAACAGATGGCCAACGGTGGTTTTTTCCACATTTTGAACTGCGCTGGCATCAATGCCTATGTGCTCTTCAAGCAGCTCCATCCCCGCCCAAGCACAACCAGGCATGAATTCTTGAGGCAACTCATCATGGCCCTCACACATCCGCAGATGGAACTTAGACGGCAGCATCCGCAACACCTCTGCCCACACACAATACAAGCGTTTACCTATGTTGGCAGGAAAGTTGAACTCCCAGCTCTTCAACAGTAACAAACCGTGGCACGGACAGCAAGATGCTGGCTGTGTCCCATAGGACAACGACGGAGGTCTTCACGAGTGTGCAGGGAATGTAATCACTTCGTTTGCAAGGATCACTCCACCGTTCAAACAGCCAGGACCTTTGAGTGTCAGGAGTGTGCTTTTCACAATTAGACTGTTGCCTTTTGTGGATCATGGACAGTTGAGTCATGGACTATAGGAGTTCACTTCACTTTTATTTTACAATCATGCCAATAATGTTTGCTATTTGATTCACTTTGATTCATCAGTTTCTTCTTTGTAAATATTGTTGTTGGGGGTTGAGTTTTGCAGTCAGCAGTTTGATTTTCTAATTTCATGATCATGGGCATTTGGTGTTTACTTTTATTTTACAATCATGCCATTAATGTTTGCTATTTGATTCACTTTTGATGCATCAGTTTCTTCTTTGTAATTATTGTTGTTGGGGGGGGGAGGGTTGAGTTTTGCAGTCTGCAGTTTGATTTTCTAGTTTCATGATCATGGGCATTTGGCGTTTACTTTTATTTTACAATCATGCCAATAATGTTTGCTATTTGATTCACTTTTGATTCATCAGTTTCTTCTTTGTAATTATTGCTGTTGGGGGGGGGGGGGGGTGAGTTTTGCAGTCTGCAGTTTGATTTTCTAATTTCATGATCATGGGCATTTAGTGTTTACTTTTATTTTACAATCATGCCAATAATGTTTGCTATTTGATTCACTTTTGATTCATCAGTTTCTTCTTTGTAAATATTGTTGTTTGGGGTTGAGTTTTGCAGTCAGCAGTTTGATTTTCTAATTTCATGATCATGGGCGTTTGGCATTTATTTCTATTTTACAATCATGCCAATAATGTTTGCTATTTGATTCAATTTTGATTCATCAGTTTCTTCTTTGTAATTATTGTTGTTGGGGGGGGGGGGGGTGTTGAGTTTTGCAGTCAGAAGTTTGATTTTCTAATTTCATGATCATGGGCATTTGGTGTTTACTTTTACTTTTACTAGAGAAATCATTCCCTCCTGCAGAAGATTGGTAGGGGTGCTTATGACAGATACATGTATGTGGCAATTGTGTAATCTCCAATTCCAGACCTTTGTCCTTTTCCAAGAAGAGGATTTGAGACAGAGAGAAACTTCCACTGTTGTTTATTCATCGTATTTCGGCTGGATGGAGGTAAGTCAGAGTGAGCCGAGTTTCCAGCCTTGGTTCCCTTTTGCTGTAGCTCACAGCCAAGGTTTTACATTCACAATATGCGTGAATTTGACATTTTCACTCAGTGAGTGAAATAATGGGTATGTTGCTGTTTATCTTTATTCACTTGGTATCAATACTCAAGGTGTTTTCTTTTTTGTATTCATTTTTACCAATTAAAGCTGACTTAATGATGCCTTATACAATTTCCTTTTCACTTCCAGCTGACAGGGATGATCTTGTTAGTCGACCCTCACAGTCAAAACTGAGTACAGACATTTAGGTGATGAGGTTTGAGACATGGAGAGGAATGCAAAGAGACATGTTTATGGTGAGTTAAAACTAATACAATTTGCTAACCTGTAGCTAATTGTAATAACAACTTCAACCCTCACAGATCTTTAGAAGTAACTAAAGATAAAGAGACATGACCAGGCACACTGGGGAAACATACCCATAGGGCTCAGTTTAACCATACTGTACAAACACTTAAACTAAGAGTGCTGTGGTCTAGTCAAACCTGCTTCTCAGGTAGCCCTACGTGCAATAAAAATTTTTAACCACTTACAGTACTGCTAGAATTTCTAAAATAAATTCCTTGTCCTGGTAGAATTCATTTTTTTGAATTGCCGGAATAATTTGTTTTAGAGAATATCATTGTCACTTTGAAGCCCTGACTAAACAAAGCCAATGCAACGAAGGTCTCTCGTAGGAAACATTGGGATTTATTGTTCCTTTTTTTCCCGAAAAGTATGAGATCCATTCAGTGTGAATCACAAAACCTTGGCTGTAAACCATGGCTGATAATTGGCCCCATGGCCTGAATTTATCCTGGAATCTCGATTCACTCGGACTTGCCCCCCATCAAGCCAACAACAATGATAAACAATGGTGGCAGTCTATCGATCTCCCGTAACCCTTTTTATACCAAAATGACAAAGATCTGGAATTGGGAATTACACAGTAACCCTCGGAAAAAAGGGATATTTAGACAATGAATTTAAGTACCATCTGTCCCTCTGTACCAGGGGGGGGGGGGGGAGAAAGTGTTGCAAAGTGCATGCACTGTGCACATTTCACAATGAAATGTGTGCATTGTTGTGTGATTCTGTGCAGAAGTGGACAATCTTCAAGGACTGGAATGAGGCAAAGATTTTTTACGTTGTTGCTTTACAATTTATTCACATATGTTTTTTGTATGCTGTTTTGCAATCAACTCAGAGTTGAAAGGCTGGGTTCTGATTTCCCAAAGCGGTTTTAAAGATTTTGGGAAGGTTGTTTATAGGATGCTTCGTTTTAAACACAAATATCAAGACAAATTCTCAGCTTTTGGTAATTCAGATTTGTTTGTTAATTGCTAGATTAGTTTCATTCTGAGAGCTCACTGATGTAAAAGTTCATACCAGCACCAATCCTCAAGAGAACTGTTTCAAGCATTTTACTTCTCTCCAGTAAAAGGTGAATTCCCAAAATTTAAAGAAAACTTACAAATATTTACTACATGTCCCAATGGGAGGCCTGTGATCATTGTTGTTTAAACTTAAGTTAATATCTGTCTTCTTTATGCAGAAGTGCAGCTTGATCAAAGATGTTTTGCATTAATTAAGAGTTGGAAGACTTGGTTGTTCTTTTTCTGTCAGATATCTCAAGAAGCTTGATGTTAAACACAAATATCAAGACAAATTCTTAGCTTTTGGTTATTTAAATCTTGCATGCCATTTTGCTAGATAAGTTTCATTCTGAGAGAGCTCACTGATAATAAAGTTCATACCAGCACCAGAAAACTGTTCAGGCATTTGACGTTCACAAATTTACTGTTGGTTGTTTTGATTGCAGCAATTGAAATGATCCTGAAATGAATGAGTTACTCCAACAGTTTGTTGCTGCTTACAGTGTTTTTCTTTCTTTCGTTTTATTTAAAGTGTAGACAAATTCTTAGTTACTTTTGTGTAAAAGCAACTAACTGTTCTGATGATGGGTAATGTTTAAAACACTAAATGCAAACTATGCATTTTGTTTGTGTTGCAGTCGAGCTTAGCAACTCAGAAGACGTATACCCGTCAACAAGTAGATGTCCAAGACCAGCCTACGATAAAAGGAGCTGCACTCTCCAGTAAAAGGTGAATTCCCAAAAAGTATACTGTAAATATTTATTTAAATAGAGCTCTGTAATAATTGTACAGAATTGTGCAGATTGTCTGTTGTTGCTCTGTTGAAGTTAATTTCAGAGTTTTTCTTTTAGCATTAAAATTCATTCAAAGATGTTTGGCAATTGTTTAAGAGTTGGAGTGACTGGGTTGTGTTTTTTCTGTCAGATTTTAAAGATTTTGGAAAAGTACCTCAGGAAGCTTTATGTTAAACACAAATATCAAGACAAATTCTAATATTTTGTTAATTTATCTTCAACATCGTACACGTTGCAAATTATGCGATTTGTTTGTGGTCAGACTTACCATCTCCAAAGATCTACACATTAACAAGTAGATGTTCAAGACTAAACCTATGATAACGGAGCTGCTCTCTTCAGTAAAAGGTGATTTCCCCAAAAGTGTACTTTAAATATCTACCCCTGGTCCCAAATGGAGCTCTGTGCAGACTGCATGTTGTTGCTGTTGTTTAAACTGTAGTTAATATCAGTGATTTTTTTATTAGCACTATATTTCATTTACAGATATTTATATGTTGTTTGGCAATCATCTCAGAGTTTGTGGGGGGGGGGGTGTCAGGTTTGAGAGATTTTGGGAAAGTCTCTTAGGAAGTACATACAAATATAAATGCAAACTCTTAGCTTTTGACAGCCATTTGCCAGATTAGTTTCAATGTGAGAGCTTACTGATAAATAAAGTTTATACTAACACCAATCCTCAACAGAAATCTTTGAGGCAAGTGATGTACCTCAAATTACTGTTGCTTATTTTGATTGCGATGTTTTGTCTTCCATTTATTTTTGATTGAAAGTATCGAAAAATCCAAGTTATTCAAAACTTACTGTTTTAATGTTTAAATGACCCATTTTGTTTGTGTTGCAGTGAGTGAGGTTTACCATCTCCAAAGTTCTACCTGTCAACAAGTAGATGTTCAAGACCAGCCTATAATGATACAGAAGCTGCACTCTTTAGTAAAAGGTGAGTTCCCCAAAACTATATACTTTAAACATTTACACCCTGTCCCAAATGGAGCTCTGTAATAATTGTGCAGAAAGTCTCTTGTTGCCTTGGTTTAAAACGATTTTAGTTTCAGTCTTTTTCTTGTCCCATGATAGTTCTTTCAAAGATGTTTGGCTATAATGTAAGGGTTGACAGGCTAGGTTGTGTTTTTTGTGTCAGTTTTCACCGATGCTTCATGTTAAACACAAATGTAAAGACTCTTTTTTAGCTTTTGTTAATTTAAATTTTGGTATGCCATTTGCTACATAACTGAGAGATAACTCAGTGATAATAAAGTTCATACCGGTAGCAATCCTCAGGAGAACTAATTGTCACAGGAATTTCAAATGTCAGAAAATCATTGTTGCTTATTTTGATTGCACAATCAAATCAAAGCCTCAAGTGCATGAGTTCCTCCAAACATTTTGTTGGTACTTTCAACGTTGGTGTTCTTCATTTACTTTTTGATTGAAAATATAGAACAAATCCTAAGGTAAAAGTAATTTATTGGAACCTAACTGGTTGCAGATAGATAATGTTTATACTTCTGGAAACGTTATGCTGCTGTAAATTCTTGCTTGTATGATGGTCGCTGCAACGTGCACGATCGGAAGACCGCAACGTAAGGTACGCACGCTGGCTGGGCATGTAAATTGCTTGTGAATGACATTACAGATAAGCTCAAAAGTTTTTAATGGAAAACAAAGATCTGGATTTGGCCACTGTTTCTGTGTTGACTACAGTAAATGCTGTCACGCTTTTGTTCACCTGAAATTAAACTGTGCTCAATAGCCTTTATTTTCGGTCTTTTTCTGAAAAAATACTGCGGCTTATGGGGTATAGCGGCTTATGTGCCGACAACTGAATCTTGCTTTGTAAATTCTTGGGCGCAGCAGCTAATGGGCCGAGCGGCTTTTGGGCCGAAAATTACGGTAACCACTTCAAAGCAGTATTAAAACCTTTTTTCCCATGCCTCAGCGCTGTATATATTTTCGGATTTGTTCAGAACTTTTAAAATAATTTTTTGGAGAATATCGTTGTCACAACGAAACCATGACAAACAAAGTAAAGACAATGAACTTTCTCATAAAATGCACTTACCTTCCATATGCCAAATACAATAATAAACAATGGTGGCAGCCTATCAATCTCACATCATCCTCATTTTTGTGTACACCAAAAGGATGAAGGTCGGGAATCTGGGATTGGACACATAAACAACTCTAACCAACCAACTCTAACCAAAAGAGGAAGTTCCAAAATTGTTCTGAAACAGCTAAACATCCTCTGTATCTCAGCTTGGAGAAATCCTGTTAAATAAGATGTCATCTGGCATCAGAAGGTTAATCACTAAATGTTACAAACTGTGCAATTTGTTTGTGTTGCAGAAAGGCTTTGCATCTTCAAAGAGATCTACCCGTCAACAAGTAGATGTCCAAGACTTGCCTAAGATGTAGGAGCTGTACTCTCAAATAAAAGGTGAATTCCCCCAAAAATAAATAACATATTACCATCCATTCCCAATGAAGCTCTCTAGCTTTTGAATTGAATGTTTATTGTTGCTGTTGTTTGAACCGAAGTTAATATCAGTAAATTTTTGTAGCATTTACAATTCATTCAAAGATGTTTGTATGTTGTTTGGGAATCAATTTAAAATTGACCAGTTGGGTTGTGTTTTGTTTTTTATTGGGTTTGAAAGATCCATGTTCACCACAAAATACCAATAGCAATCTTTAGCTTTTGGTAGTTTATATTTTTGTATGTCATTTGCTTGTGAAGTTTCATTCTGAGAGCTCACTGATGATAAAGTTTCTGTCCCGTCCCCCTGGTGGGATTCTATTGGCAGAATTGCTGGAATATCATGTCTTTGTGGGTACTGCTGGCACACTAAAAAAAAAAAAAATTAATTGACAATGCCAAGAGATCGTCCATTTTGTTGCTCGACCAAGAAATTGTCAAATTCACGCGTGAATTGCAAAACATCGGCCGTTGCGTGCAGCTTAGGAGTGGCACTAAACACGGAACCATGGCTCAATTGCCAACTCACTCTTACTTACCTCCATTCAGCTGAAATACCACAAATGAACAATGGTGGAAGCCTCTTGATGCAACATAATCCCCTTCTTGGAACAAAAGGACAAAGTTCTGTTATCAGGGATTACACAAATATCGCCTTTAAATGGCCACAAAATGCAAGTAAAAACACAACCATTTTTTGTCCTTGTGCGGGCGTAATGAAACGTTAGACGGCGTGTACACACGTTTATTCTGCGCACACTCCGTAGTTGAATGACTGGGTGAACTTCGGTATGTTAGTGCAAAATTACATAAAGGTGTTGTAAGACGATTTCCGATTTCAGGAAGGGGAAACATCAGTGCATGTTCTCTTGTCGTCTGGTGTCAACTGGTTAAACACTAAATATTACAAATTGTTCATTTTGTCAGTGCCACAGTGAGGCTTAGCATCTACAAAGACATCTACCCGTCAACAAGTAGATGTCCAAGACCAGCCTATGATAAAAGGAGCTGCACTCTCCAGTAAAAGGTGAATTTTTCAAAAGTATGCTTTTAATATTTTACCCCCTGTTCTCCAAATGGAGCTCTGTAAGAATTGTGCAGAATGCATGTTGTCACTCTTGTTTATCAATTATTTTCTTGTAGCATTACAATTTCTTCAAAGATTGTTATTTGTTTGGCATTCATTTCAAAGTTGGAAATTTAAAAAAAATGTTTTAGGGTATTTAAAGATTTTGGGAAAGTCCCTAATGATGCTTCATGTTAAGCACAAACTCAATATAAATACATAATAGCTTTTGGTATTTTAGATTTTGTTATGTCATTTTCGACATAAGAACTGTCACAGGCATTTGGCATCCCCCAAAATCACAGTTGTTGCTTATTTTGTTTGCAACAATCAAAAGAATCTCGAAACGCTTTTGTTCAGTTTTTTGCTGCTTACAATTTTGTTTTCTAAATTTATTTTTGATTGAAAGTATAACAACACCTCAGGTAAAAGCAATTCATCTGAAACAAACTGTTTTAATGATGGATAATGTTTAGAAAACTAAATAGTGCAAGTTGTCCTTCTTGTCTGTGTTGCAGTCAGGCTTAGCATCTCCAAAGACATCTACCCGTCAACAAGTAGATGTCCAAGACCAACCAGCCCACGATAAAGGAGCTGCACTCTCAAGTAAAAGGTGAATTCCCCAAAAGTATTAGCCACAAGGAACCCTCTCACTAGCATCAGGTTAGTCTGTAGATAAAATGATGCCAACCAGCACTTTTGGGAGCGGAGGAGTGGGGGGTTAAACATCAATGGTTACAATTCTTATCTGTAAACTTGACCTTTCAGTGCCAGAGATGTAGCTTTTTGTTTCCTGAAATCAAGTGCAGAGGGAATCAGCTCTACTGACATCTTGAAGGCTACAGGGTATGGAGAGCAACGCATATGTAAACATCATCAAGACATCCTAGCAGTTCATCTAGGGATCATGAATGAACAACCAAGTAATTTGTTGTCATCAATAGTAAGATATTCTAGATGTGTTAGTTTGATGTTTAATGTTTTTGTTATCGTCGTATAGTGGGCTGTTTTTGCAGCACTATACAGTTAATGTCAACCAAGTAATTTGTTGTCGTCAATAGTAAGATATTGTAGATGTGTTAGTTTGATGTTAGATGTGTTTTGTTATCGTTGTATAGTGGGCTGTTTTTGCAGCACTATACAGTTCATGTCTTGTAAATAAGTACACCATTGCAAGCAAGCACATACGCGTTTGTTGAAATTGGAGATCTTAGAGCCTTGGTGGTGCGGAGATTCGATTGGTGGTGCGACGATTCGATTGGTGGGGCGGAGGTTCGATTGGTGGTGCGGAGATTCGATAGGTGGGGCGGAGATTCGATTGGTGGTGCGGAGATTCGATTGGTGGTGTGGAGATTCGATTGGTGGTGCGGAGATTCGATTGGTGGTGCGGAGATTCGATTGGAAGTGCGGGGATTCGATTCGGAATCGTTGGTGGTAAACACGGGAAATTCCGAATAGTTAAAGGGACCTGGACACTTGCACGTGGCATGTGGGGTCCTACTGCCGGCCAGGGTGATAGCTGGATGTTGATCTTAAAGATGCATCAGGCTGCTCTACCGGGGGAGCATGGTGCTGGTGTGATCACAAATGGTTGGCAAACGGCAGTAGTCCCTAGTCTTGGCCGTGGGGCTAGTGGACCGCGTTACTACAGCTAGGGGACTGCTCCGGGGTTCTGCCTTGGGGTGGCGGACCGGACCCTGCCGAAAGGTGGGTGAAATGGCCCTGACGATCTGGAAAGCGTCGTGGGGCTGGTATCCTGGGACCTGCACGTGGTGGCCCTGCTTAAGACTAACCTAACCAGGATGAAATTGGCAAAATTGAAAGCTGACTGAATTAAAATGCTTGCATTGGTGTACTTATCAAATATTTGTTATTTTTAATTGTAAGATTATGAGTCCATTTTAAGATGACTGTTGATTGGGTACATCATATACTAAAGCAACTGTTTGTAATGTTAATGTTTATCAGTGGTGTGAACAGTAACTTTGATTTGGTACTTTTTTGCCAAATTGTTTTGGTTAAAATTGTGATCATGTTAAAATCAAAAGCGAGGCTGCTGCTAATCGGTTGGTGTGTGAGTCGGCGGATGTTAAGTCGTCGCGTGCTGAAGATATTGCGGGCAATATCAACGTTTCCATCTCGTATAGAAGTAGGGCGTTACTTTCAGTCCACAAGACCCATGATAATGCACAGAAATGTGCTGTTATTTCATTTCTCCGTATTTCATAGACAAATGTTCATATTACAAAATTTCACAAGGAACAAGAGTATGACAGTATGTACATGCACACATTATGTATAAGATTACAAAAATACTGAACCACAAAATGGAATTATGGAGAAGGCTAGACTGAAGGGGGGGGGGACATTTTTCCTGTAACCGCAAAATTACAGAGTTATGGGTTTAAACAAGGAATTGATAATGCAATATATATGTAAACCGTTGACTGATTTGTAGTGAGGGCTTTATGATTTGGTTAAAAAATGACTTAAAACAAATAACCACATTACAAAGTAGCATATTGGTATTTTAATTAGACAACAAATTGAAATTTGCGACTACAAAATTTTGAAAACATTGCAAAATTAATAATGGGAATTCGGGTCCCCTTTAAGGTATATGAAGACTGCCCAATTTTATTACATACAATGACAGTGTAAAATAAATGAATAGTTAATATTTATGTTATTGGTCAGTAATTATTTGAAAAGTTGATATCACTAATGGGTGGGTGGTTCTTTTGGGGTCATGCCCTCTTACATAAGTCAGGCCTACATTATCAACTATTTCTTAACATTTATGATTACTAACATTAATATAAAACCAATCATTTATATGAACTTTATAATCAGTTAGCATACATCCTCTTAATTCAAGTTCCATTGAATGTACATGTAGATTTACTCTTTTCTGTTAATTATGATTAGTAAATATATAGCCTAATGATTAATAAAGCTAAAAAAAAACTTTTACCAATGGATTACTTTGTAACTTCTCAGTGACGGAAATAACTCGCAACAATTCAAATTATCTAATATATAATTATTCTCTTAACACTTTTCTAACATGATAGTTTGTTATTATTGATATTATATATATGTTATATCAATAACTTGGGCTTGAGGATCTAAATTGAAACGTCATGTATTTTATTTATTACAACAAAAAAATCATATACTTATATGCAATTATTACAATAACTTTTTCATTCATGAACTGTCTTTGAAAAGTTAAATCTTAGAAATTAACTAAATTATTATCTACTAGTTATTTTGAACACCACTAACAAGAATTTGAAACTTCGTCTTTGTTAACAAAGATGGGTTATAGTGTGTGTCGGGCGGACATAAAGTCATCGCGCGTTAAAGAAATTGCGAGCAATGTTAGTTTTTGTTTACTATAGAGTACGTTATTGTTCGACCAAAAGACGCACAAAAAGGCACTAGAATGTGTTATTTTATTTCTCCATAATACACAACAAATGTACATTTTACAAAATTTCAAAAGAAAAAAAGAGTATGACAATACATGTATATATCAGGTTATATAAAAAAGAACATTAAAAAAAATAAGGAGAAGGATAGAAGGGGGGAATAAAGGTCACAGAGTTAAAGGATCCCACAAGGTATAACAAATAATAAATATGGAAATATGTATAAACCATTAAATTTATAATTTGTACATGATTTGTAGTCAAGGCTTGTTGACAAATGCTATTTTATAAAACAACTAATTATTTATTAAAATTCCATTAGATTTCACCACTGAAATCTGAAATGTAATAGCCTATAGTGTTTTATTAAAATTACATTTCATGTGCAATACTGGTATTTTAAAGACAAATTACATGCACAAAATAACAAATTCATCATAAAATAATTATTTTCATTGCACTAACTACTGTAAAAATAAAACCTTCATCTGTCACAGTTATAGGCCTATGTCCTTATGGAAAAAAAGAATTTGTCCGCAATTTTAACTTTACAAATTTTTTTTTGTGTATGTTATGTTTGTCTAATAGTTCATGAATTTGACAATATATGTGATAGAATTACTGTGTAGTGTCTCCTACTAACATTCCATAATATTAAGCTAATATTTAAATGCATTAGACATTTAACTTATCTTTCGATGATTTTTTTCCCTCTGAATACCCCCCCCCCATAAATAAATTCGGAATCTAAAACAAATTCTCTGTTTTAATTATTTATATATTGGTGAATAGATTAACATTGACATGACAAAATGTATATAAATTAAATCAACATTAATCTAACTCTAACAAGTCTATGTTTCAAATTTAAATAAACCATACATTTTTGACAATACTAACTTACAACATACCCCCCCCCCCCGGTCCTGATAGGGTGAAGAAATTAATGTTGGAATTGGGGTCCCCTTTAAGGCCTATGAAGTCTGCCCAATTTTATTATGTACAATGAAAGTTAAAAAATAATAAAATTATTGTTACTATTTATACTTGTGTATAATAAATAAGCCAGGCCTACATAGAGATTAACTCTTTCTTGACAACTATGATTACAAACATTTTATTGAAAAACATCATTGGTATGAACTTGATAGTTATTGTTTACTCTTTTTGATAAATTGAAATTAAAACACTAAATGAAACTATTACCAATGGATTACATTTTAAATTCTCAGTGACACAAATAACTCTAAATAGTTGAAAATTATTTAACATAATATTATGATCTCTAAACACTTTTCTAAACAAGTGTTGTTTTAGTTGTTACAAAAATAAATAATCAGTATACTTAAATGAATGCAATTATTACAGTAAAACTTTTCAGTCATAAACTGTTTCTGAATAGTTAAATGTTTGAAGTTAGCTAAAGTATTAACTACATGTTATATTGTGCATAACTAACAAAAAATTTAAATTGAAACTTTGTCTTTGTTAACAACAAATGTTGAATGTGTATGTTATTTCTCTTTTAAATTATGCACCGCATTTAACCAATGAAAATGAATAATCATTGAGAATTTCTTTATTTTATGAAATAGAATGAAACTTAAAAGGAAACCTATAAATTGGGCTATCACTTTAAGTTAATAAAAATCTTACGAGTTACGTCGTCGGTGAAACTAAATATTGTGTTTTGGTTTTTTATAAACGGTCGCTGCAGCGATTAAACGTTTTGTTTGTACACGATCGCCGTGCAAAAAGCAGCCTCGCTTCAGAAACACTGTCTAATACTTGAACTGTGATAAGAAAATAAAGAAATGGTTATCTCAGTTGCAGCAAATTTGATTAAATCCGTTTAAAGATCAGAATGATCCCACATTTTATTTAGTTGTAAATAAATAAAATTGAAGTAAACTTCATCTTCTCTACACAGGTATCTTCAGGCCTACGGGTCACTTTTGAACGATAATATAAAACCACTTTTATCGTATGTAAGAAATATTACTTAGCTTTTCAAGACAAGTGTGTAGGAGTATAACTTTATTAGGAATGACTAAAATGAGATGAAGTTAAATAGTGATAGCGCCCTCTAGCAGTGACCAAAATGAACTTGGAAATATACTTCTTTTATGAATACTTAAAGTATAATAGTATAAGTATAATAGTTGATGTAAATCACTTAACATTTTAGGAATTGAAATGAAGTGTATTTTAAATTCTGCTGAGGTTTAGAAATCAAGGGGGGTTAACTTAACCGTTCCTTCGATAAGAGAATGCAACATTTTAAACCTGTTTTACTGCGAATAATTAGTGTTTTTAAACAGTAACAGCATTGTACAGTAAAATTTTGCAATTAATAGTTCATTTGTTCATTCTGAGACAATCCGCATCTTATTACTTATTTATTTTTGCTAAAAAAAGATTGATTATTTGACAAGAAAAACAACTTAAGCTATTTGAGCAAATTAGGCAATACTTAAAGTAAAGGACCCATATCTCTGGTAAATATTTTTTATTATTTAAGTTGTAGTTTTCTAATGTTAAACTACTATCTTGGTTTTTAGTCTTAATAGTCTTTACTTGTATTCGTTAAATGCATTTTTATTATGTAACGTTATGTTGTTTTGTTTCTATAAATAAACTATTTTTAAACGGACACCAACAGACATTTCTTAATTATCTTTTTCTCTCCTTGCTCTTGCAAAGGTCATAGGTAAAAGGGCGCATCTTATTATTTTTTTATTTGACCCATCCATTCTAAGGTTTAAATATAACGTCCGAGCGATTTTTTTCAAGTGGCGATTTAGCCCAGTGGGCTAGCTCACAGCTCCCGGAATTCTGGAGCTGTGAGCTCGGGGGTTCAAATCCTGGTGGGCCCCTCTTTTACCAGTAAAAAAGAACTTTTTTTTAATTTCTTATAAAAATGGGTAGGGCTTGAACCTGGTACCTTTAGCCCTGTAACCTCTACCTCTCACCACTCTGCTACTGAGCTTTCATGAAAATCTAACGGTTTTTGACCTGATGAATATTAGAATGGCCCGACTTAGAAAATTTTTCAAAATAATTTCTCCCTGGCTATACCCTTGGATTTTTGGCTGATCTGAGGGTTGACCAAGGGCCTTGGAGCTGAGATTGGGGAGTAAAATTTCTAAGGGCTGAGGGGCTTCCTCTGCTCTGAGACTCACTGAGCCAGAGGCTGGGAGGATGTTGGGAGGATGTTGGGCAGTCAGTCAGCCAGTGGAATGGACTGGGCTGGTTGGAGTGAAGGCTTGGTGTGGGATGTGGGTAGGGGTGATGGGCTAGTAGTCATCATGCTGGAGTGATGGGTGGCTAGGCATTGGCATCATAAGGCTGGGTAGAGGACTTGGGCTATGGGATGGGGTGATGGGTGGGCTGGGCTGGTTGGACGATGGGTTTTGGGTGGGATGAGGGTAAGAGTGATGGGCTAGTAGTCATGCTAGGGTGATGGGTGGCTTGGCATGATGAGGATGAGTAGAGGACTTGGGCTATGGGATGGGGTGATGGGTGGGCTGGGCTGGTTGGATGATGGGTTTTGGGTGGGATGAGGGTAAGAGTGATGGGCTAGTAGTCATGCTGGAGTGATGGGTGGCTAGGCATTGGCATCATAAGGCTGGGTAGAGGACTTGGGCTATGGGATGGGGTGATGGGTGGGCTGGGCTGGTTGGACGATGGGTTTTGGGTGGGATGAGGGTAAGAGTGATGGGCTAGTAGTCATCATGCTAGGGTGATGGGTGGCTTGGCATGATGAGGATGAGTAGAGGACTTGGGCTATGGGATGGGGTGATGGGTGGGCTGGGCTGGTTGGATGATGGGTTTTGGGTGGGATGAGGGTAAGAGTGATGGGCTAGTAGTCATCATGCTAGGGTGATGGGTGGCTTGGGATGATAAGGATGGGTAGAGGACTTGGGCTATGGGATGGGGGTGCTGGGCTGAGGACAGTCAGCCAGCCAGTGGGATGAGCTGGTTGGACTGATGACTTGGGATGGGATGGGATGGGATGAGGGTGGAGATGGACAATAGTCATCATGTTGGGTTGATGGCTGGCTGAACACTATGGACATTCTGAAGCGAGGACGCAGACCATGGGCCGAGATTGCTGAGTCGGCTGATGAGCTGGTTGGATTTGAGTATAGGAGAGATGGACCAGTAGTCATCATGCTGGGGTGTGGCTGGCTGGACATGGGCATGATGGAGATGGCAGTGGAGGAGAGATGGACAAGTAGTTATACTGGGCCATGGCTGTTATGTGGGTATATGTTCATAGGATTTCACTATAGGTGGAATTGATTTGAGGGAACAATTAAAATTGTATTGAAGGAAAATATTACATGGGTAGAAAACATGTGGGTTTAGGTTCATGGGATTTAATTGCAGGGTGGAGCTGATTTAAAGGAACAGTTGTATTGTATGTAACTGTCTTGCAACATTGATTTAAAGGTATACATGTATAGTTCATTATTGAACTTTTTATATTATAGGAGTTATGGTAATTTTCTAGGAAATGATTAGGTGGATATAGAGATGTTTTGCTGCGGCCATCTTTGTTGGATTCCCTGTCTATTAATATATCACTGAATTACGTCGGTTTACTGAATGGGACCAGTCTATTTTATTTGCGCAAGGTTGGATTTCAAACTATCTATTGTTCAAACTGACTGTACTTTTGACCACATGAGGGCGCTTTCAACAGCGAATTTCCTTGGACAACAATTACAATTTAATCTTATTTTGTCTTGAAACAATGTTCAAATGTATAATATTACTGATGAAAAAATATTTTTTTTACTTGTTTTGCATCACCTAAATTTGGTTCACACACGCCCTCACTCACTCGGTCAAAAATACTGCGAATTGAAATAATCCTGCATTTTAATTCTGCTGCATGTCTTGTTACTAACACATTACATGTAAGCACATTAAGTAAGGGAATTCAAAAGATTTCTTGCTACATTTATAGAATCATTTTATTTGACCACTCAAAATTATATTATTTGAACAATATAATTGTAAAAATTTATCAACATAAGAATAACAATTTTACTGTAATTGAATTAGCCTGAAAAAATAGATAAACTTTCAATTTTTTTAAGAGCGATTTTTTTTCTGTACTATCTGGACACAGATCTTTTTGAGGCCTAATTTCAGTTATCATGTTTTTCATCAATACCACTAAGCTGTGGAAACTTCATCATTAGTTTGGGCTTGTTTTAAAGTTTACCCTTAACCACATTTCCCTGTCGAGCATTTTCTCTAGGTTTTGTTCAAGAGATATCTTGTTGGAAACGTAGCTTTCAAGATAAAGACCAAAATCTCACTCATTCTTTCTCTCATTTTAGGATTTTGCCAGAGCCAGTCCAGATTGGATTAAACCTAACTTGTGGATATCTTTTTCACAAAATGTAAGCTTTTGAAATAAAAATAATATTTGTTTCCTTTGTGATCTTTGTCCATTATGTATAATGCCTGTGTTTAAATAATGCTCAATGCTGTAAGAACATTAACTGCAATTTCATATCCACAGTGGCCAAAAGGGCGTTAAATAAAAAATGAGTATAAATTTGAAAAAAATGTACCAAAATCCACAAAAATAATAGTGTTTATT
Source organism: Marthasterias glacialis (assembly GCA_911728455.2). Classification (NCBI taxonomy): domain Eukaryota; kingdom Metazoa; phylum Echinodermata; class Asteroidea; order Forcipulatida; family Asteriidae; genus Marthasterias; species Marthasterias glacialis. Next base: position 31,858,905 of record OU452219.1, read on the forward strand.
TCTTAGAAAATAAATGTTTCTTTTTGTTACAAATACTTTGGAGACCCACTCTTGATCAATGAACTCCATTTTACCAGGAGCTCCAAAATATGCTAAATCAATTGATGAAATACAAAGAAATTTTGAGAACTTGATATTATTTAAGTTATGTTTGTTGAGTGAAATAAGTGCACCTTGCAAGCAGTTTGATTTTGCGATAAATTTTATTACAGTGGCAAGGTTAGTCTGAACCAGGGCTACCATCTTCAGGTCCCAGGATACAGGCACCATGGGCTATCTGAGATCTTAAGGGTCATTTCACCTCCCTTTCAGAAGGGTCCGGTACGCCACCCCAAGAACCATTTTAACTTCACAGTCAAAGACAGTTGCCTTGAACTCCAACTTCATCAGTTCAAAATATTCAAATTGTGCGCTTGCTTGCAAACGGTGCACTTACTTTTCACAAGAACATTCATGTAGATGTAATAATTGCAACGGGGATGTACTAGACATCGATAGTTAAGATGTCTACAATCTTACAAATAAGCAAACAGGTTGCTTGGTTGTTCATCCTTGATTCCTTGACGTGTAGTGCCTTGCAGATATTCGATAACCAATTATGAGTTGCTCTATCTTCAAACTCTTAAGTCTTCAAGATTGTAGTGAAAGTTATTTGCTACACACTTGGTTGTAGGACATCAGCTTGCCCATGCTGTCAAAGGTTAAAGAAAACGATTGTATACAGGTAACACATTAGGGAGCATGAAAAGACAGAGAAAGGTCAAATGAAAGAGCCCTCGCCCAGTGGTATCAATTGCCGCTGTCATTGAATCTTACTGGCCATCAAACTGGACTTGATTTTGTTAATTTATTTCATTTGTTTAATTCAAATTTGCCAAAATAGCCTTTATACATCTACTTTAACTTGCATCAAATCTGAATGGGAATATCTAAACTGGAATTGATGAGTGCTTTTAGTCTAGAAAGACTTGAGAAGTTCAGCGTATGATTCAAAAACATTCTCTTCCCAGATTGATGGTGTATAGTTGAGGCAATAACTCTCTTGAGGGGTAATGTTGGTTTGTACTTGAAAACACTAAAAACAGCACTAGTGATAACAAAGTGCATTAGGATGTGCCAGACATTGCTGTAAAACCCAAATGTTTTGACAAAATGACAGATAGCAGGAGAACACAGCAAGTAAATTTCATGAATCAGTATTTGAAAAAACTTCACACTCTCTCTCTTTCAAGTCACACAAGTTGTTTGCTTTTTAACATATGGGAACTGATTGCCTTTTGGGGTTGTTGGAGTTAGCCCCAAAACACGTAAAAACTTGCAAAACCTATCTTGCCGTAACTCACATGTTGTATAGTGCATTTGTCTGCATAAAATTTCCTTAATTCCAGAAAAATACTATGTTTACATATTTTTCTTAACCATTTGGCACCAGATGGTGTTGTAGGGCCTACAAACACAAACATTTTCGGAGCCAGCAAACTGGTGACAGTTTAAACTGCTATTGTGTAAAATTGAACCAAGATCAAATGTCGACCGGACATTCCAGAGCTAAGCGTGCACAGAGCGTGCACACGCCATGTAACGCTTTGTTTCGGCTACACAGAGGAAACAGGTAGCAGCACTGCAAAAGCACATTCTTGGGGTGTTGGAAGCCTAAAATTTGCCGACAGACATGACCGAATGAAAGTAAAAGTGCAATGACATGGGACTCACCTACATGTGGTGGTTCGGGGGCAAAATTGCTAACACTCATGAGGTTTCTGAGTGATTCCAAAGTTAAAAATGGCCGTCAGATGCTGAGAATTAGACGACTTATATTGAAATGCAAGCTTTAAAAACTGAAAAAAAAAATTGCAAATCCCCTTTTGGAGTATATGGGCACACGCTCTAGCTTGGGTCCATTTGATGATCTACGGTTTTAAGTGTTTTTAGGGCTAAGGAGGACATTTTGACATTCAAACTTTGAATACTTTTGGACTTGAGACAAATCCCCTGTTGGAGTTTTTACTGACAACAATAGACCGATTCAGTAAGCCCCGCCTACCTTAGCAACTGCCTAGCAACAGCACATGGTGTGACTTTCTTTCCACGATCGCAGCGGTGGTTCGGTTGCGGCCAGACACACGTATCAGATGCACACACGTACATGGTTTTCGTGAATGGCATGGATTAAGTTTCGTTGCCTTTTGAGCAGTGCCGTGAGTCCAAAGAACAACACAGGCAGGAAAAATGTTAAACCACTTTTACACGACTGTACAGAGACCACTGCTGTGGGATTTGCACCACCAGAAATACAAAAAATTTAAACAAAAATTAGTATAGTTCTGTGTGTTGTTATGTGTCTGAACAATGGCGCACGCAGTTTGTTTACTTTTCGTATGTTTTTTTAACGTGTCGGACTTTCAATGGCATTGTCAAGGCTGTGATTGGTCAACACAATAGTAGGTGGGGCTTAATGGTTCGGTCTATTCTAATGGGGGTCCAGGGCAAATTCCCTGGACGCTCTATGATTGTTAGGTTTTTTTTCAGGGCTAAAAAAAAGGCTGTCAAGTTGCCGAAAATAAACATTTTTCATTTTTGACAAGTAAACTAATGCCCCTAATGAAATCTAAGGGGTGGAAATTCTGCAAAGGCAGCCCCTGGACGTTCATTGGTTTTAAGAGTTTGCAGAACTCAGAGGCCTGCACATTGCCATGAATATCCAGTTTGGGAATTCAAAGTTGGACTTCCCACAGTTACACGACAAGGATTAAATTCAAATATTAAGCCGGCAAACGTACAGGCTTGCCGAATGGATTCGTGTTCAGCCCGAGCCCTTTCTCGGATTAAGTTTGGTGCTCAATTTGCTGACTGTGGCTCTAAATGCCGACTTAGGAAAGATATTTGGGGGTGTCACACCCCCACTCAAATCCCCCACCCTCGGTCGCTAGGCCGCTGGAAACATGGTCTTAAATATTTCACTGATTTTTTAAAACTATGCAGGGGTTATTGTGTAATCCCTGATTCCAGACCATTGTCTTTCTGTGGGCCAAGAAGAGAATTACCAGACGTAGAGAGGCTTCCACCATTGTTTATTCATTATATTTCGGCTCAATGAAGGTAAGTCAGAGTAGGCCAAAATCTAAAGAGTCCAAATAAGGAACATTATACAACTAACGAATGTTTATGAGTGCAATGGTAAGAATATTTTCATGAGTTGAAAGATGGAATGTTCCATTCAAGGAGGCGAAGCCGAGTTGAATGGAACATTCCATCTTTCAACGAATGAAAATATTCTTACCATTGCACGAATGAAAAACACTTATTATTTGTTTTATATAACATCCAAGTAGATCTGTCATTTGATTGGAGGATAACACTATAAAGTATAATAATAAAATAAAATGTACAAGCTTCAGCCATTTTTAATCGAATAGTCACTTTCGTCAATGGAGGGCGGACGAGCGTGCAATAGAACAAATCGGATGGGACGAAATATGCACGGTGAATGATGTAGCGTGCAATGGTACGTTTATTTGCTATCACTTGCCTGACAATCCTCCAATCAAATGACAAGGATCTGCTTGGGTGTTCCATAATAAGTGCTTTTAGGTGTGGAACCCACATGTTGAAACTGGTGCTTACCTGTTGATGGGGAAGATATCCTTGAATCACGCACTATGTTTGGTGTGGTAGACTTCATCTGTCAATGGCATGTCTGTAGCTAGCCTAAATGCAAACAAAATAAAAACAATATTTTGAGAATGGGTGTGTTGTTATTTTCCTTCAGTTGCAGCAATAGTTTGATGTTTTGACCAAAAGAGGGCGCCATACAGTAAATCTCAAAACACTTGTGGTTTTAAACAAGACGCATATTGAAAGATTACCCATGTTTATGTTTTCTCGCTTGTTCACTGGAAGTGAAGGGTCGGGATTTGGGGGCGGTTCCACTCTTTTTCACAGTCTTGTACAAGTTTTTAAAGCATTCAGACTCAACTTCACTAGCAACACTTGTGGTTCATTTGCACTGTTGTTTGAGAATCTCGGTAGCTAGTGGTTTTATAAAATGAAACACTTATTGAAGGGACAACAAATGTTAATATTTGTTACACCTTTTTAAAGTGACTTTTGAAGGGTCAACAACTGTAAAGAGTCCAAGAAGGACATCGCAGCGTTGCCGAAGCAACAGCATGTAGCAATGTTAGAGGTAGTGCCATATTGACATGTCCTTTTCCGGCAACACACAAAATAAGATTTTTTTCAAATGAATGTTGCTCCTTCCCAACAAACCAGCTGAGCTTAAAATTAATCTTACAAGATCCCTCTTCTTTTATAAAATAAAATAAAAAAAATGCAAAAAACATACATTGGTTTTTCCAGAAACTAAGAAAGATTCAGAGCATGGTTGTAGGGGGAACAATTTTACAAGCACCGCCACATTTTAACAAAAAGGAATTTTTCGCGGAGTCATCATTTTTTTTTTAATTATTAATATAATAATGCCCTCTATAGTCACTTCTAAATCATTTTAAACTTGATGTCTCAAATAAAATACCGTATCCTTTACTCCAGAAAAAAAACTGTTTAATTTTGTTTACATATTTTTCTTATAGCCTAGTATCATCAAACTGTCCAAAATCTCTTGGTGCATCTCAAATTAATGGTTGTTCATATTTCATTAAATTTACCTGTTGATGAAGTCGTCATTGAATCTTCATGCTGGGCAGCATGCGCATCAGGAATCTACTTTTAGAGAGGTAGACTTCATCTGTCAATGGCATGTCTGTAGCTAGCCTAAATGCAAACAAAATAAAAACAATACTTTGTGAAAAGGGTGTGTTGTTTTTCTTCAATTGCAGCAACGAGTTCAGTTGGTAATGCTTTGACCATATGAGGGGGCCACAGTAACCTCAAAACACTTGCTTTATATCATGTGATTTTAAACAATGCGAATAATAAAAGAGGCGACCCATCTTTTTCTTGCTTGCCTACTGGGGGTGTATTGTTGTGTGGGGATTTGACAGTTCTACTCTCTTTTGGGTGAATCTCTGTGTACTAAAACACTGGCACAGTTCTGTCTCCATAACATTACACAATACATGTATAATGCAATGACTCTACTTCACTCGTCACCATTATCATGTGCTCTCTCTTGCCAAGAATTTTGTGATTGGAGCAAATTGAAGTAAAATTCAATTACTATTTTAAGCTGGGTGGTCTAGTGGTGAGACATACACTCTACAATGGCAATTAAAGGTCATGGGTTCGAATCCAACCTGAGTAATATGCCTGCGGGAAAGCACTGTATATACAATGCTTAAAACACATCGGTGTATGGCTAAAACGCAAATAATATTTTTTTTTAAACTGCTGTTTTGGAGACTGCTTACTATTTTCATTGCTTTTTACTACCAAAATAATTAAGCTGACTTCTCCATTAATTGTACAGAACTGTCAATGTGATTTCAAACTTGCAAATGTTTGATGAATTACTATTTCATAAGCACATCCGTCACATTAAAATGAAAAAGTCATACCATGCCAGGGCTATGTATTTCAATACATGTAGGTAGGCCCAAAGTGACAAATTATCATACCTCATACCACGAAATGGCAAATCTAGTGATATGTTGCTTATAATGCTAATAACTACAAAACTATTCTGTGTTGGGTATTGAAACTTGCTGAAAGTGTTAGCAGTAATCATGTGGCTTTTGTAAGGCCAAGATTGTACACAGTCCAATTGAAGAACAAGGTTTCCATATCAGGAAACGTTTCCGTTAGTGTGAGTTTGCAGGGACTGTTGTCGGCTGTGGCCTACAGCCATGCAAGGTTTGGTCTATTCCTGGTGAAGACCTTTAGGAAAATGAAATACTGTGCAGAGGCACTGTATATCAGTTTGTTAGCGCTCCTTTTCAAGCGTTCACACAGTCACTCATTTTTTCGCTATGGGAACTGCCATCAAAAACTGCAACTCGGTATAATGTTTTGTACACAAATAAAAAGAGCAACAACGCTTTGACTTCTCAATAGAATAATTATAAGAAAGACAACATAATTCTATAGCACACTGATACTTTTATTAAATACTTTTATTAAAGAACAATTTCATACCGATTTGTATTGTTTTTTTAGGCAGAATTTATCACAATTTTTTTTGGTAAAATCGTGGTTGTCAGTAAACAGATTCTCTTTAAGTCACCGTAAATGTAAACAGCGCCACCGTGTGACCTTAAAAGGTGTTGTTAAGGAAGATTCTTGTCTAAATAATTATTTAAAACATTTTCTGATTGGACCTTGTTAAGGCTGATACTTTTTCGTGTCACTGTTTGCATTGCTCGGAACCTTTACATCATGAATTCGAGTTAAATTTCGCAAGAAGACTGCTGGTACAAAGACTAGAGGAGTACAGGTCATAGCACTGTACAGTGTGCATGCGCAACAGCAACCATCATGGCTCCGACGATGTTAAAATGTGTCTGTATCGATCAGCTCCAAGATTGTTCATAAAATTCCACCAAAATAGGTCAGCGCATCTCGGATCTAGTCTCAATTCAAAAGTTGATGTCAGATTGTGGGTCAAAGCCTTCGTAAGTCCAAGAGGCGGAGGTAGTCCAGCATTATTAGCAATGTTTATAAGGCTACCTTCCACACAGTTCGCACACACAAAAAGTTTCAGATTACAGTCGCACAACAGAGTAAAATTGAGCGAAATTGAGTAAAATCCAGTAAAATAAATAGGGGCTGTTTGGGCCACAAACAAGTTGATATGAGGTAAAGATTTTGTTATACGCCAGTAAAACAGTCATCATTAAAGTCTAGGATTTCCTTTGTAAGCTCAATAATGCATGTTGAATTGTCAGCTATTTCTACCTCCATGGTTACACTGCCCCAATGCCACTGACACTAATTCAGGTGATAACATTATTGAACACTGTTGAAGGCTATTTTTTTTATTAACGGTAAGAAATTTCCAAAACGCAATTTGTTTTGAAAAAAAAAACCCTGGAAGACAAAAGGTGTGGAGTATTTGGGCAGCTTCTGATGAGAAATATACCCAGAATCTCAGAATCACAGAAATGTAACTGAACATTGTCGATGGGAATGGTGTAAAGCATGAATGAGTGTCACCCGTATACCCGTGCAGACTTTGATGACAAGTTAGTCACCGGTGAGAAGTTGGTTGCACATTCGACCTTCGAGGTTCGATATTCGAATGTCAAACAAGAACCTATGCCGGCCCAAGGTCTATTGTCGATCGATTGATTTCAACAGGTGGCACCCTGCGCTGAGGCATGATGGGATAGGAAAGGGATCATGTGTCTTGGCGGCGCAGTTGCCACTGCCCCCTTTGCCTCCCATCATGCTTTGCGCTATTTCGTCGTCGTGATCAGCAATAAACCTTAGGCCTATGGGGTCTGGACATGTGAAAAGTGCTTCTTTCTACGAAGTACATCTCTATGGGTTATGTGCACAAATTTGTATGTCAAACCAGGAATTGGTTCTTGTTTGACATTCGAATATCGAACGTCGAAAGTGCAACCAACTTCACACCGGTGTTTAGTCACTGGCTTTTGAACCCCAACTTCCAAAGTTTCTTCTTCTTTTTCTTTGTGTGAAAATCCTTTATAACAAAATAATCATTATCACCATCAACTTAGTAACTCACCTTTCCACTTTTGTGGTAGTTGTGTCCTTTGAATTCGGCAAAAGCTTGAATTTGTTGGAGAATAAGGCTGAGGCATGATGACTCCGTCGGACTTGTCTTCAAAAATGAGCGCCGGTGGTTTGGCGCGCACAGCAGCTTGCCTAGTTTCCGCCCCCTAGCGGCCGACTGTGGTGATTGGACTGGACCACTTTTGCAAAAGATGGATGTGGTGGAATGGGTTTTTCCGATCAGCCAGAAATTCTTTTATTGACATGTTGTTTGTTGAGTTCCAATTAATAAGTGGTATTCTTCCACCCCATTCTTTGATATCTCGAAAAGATATGCCTAAATATATTTCTTCTAGGTCCTTCCATGGTCTCTCCATCTCACGCATTTAAATGGGTGCATAAAGAGGGAGCTTTGACACTTTGCTTTTGACCCGATTTACCCCACCTTTTTCCCACCCCTCCCCTAGCCTCAACATAATTACAATGCACAGTAAGTAGGAGAAGTGCAGCCTGCATCCTCTGATGAATTCTATCTGTTCAGTTGAAATGCAGTTATATTATAGTTTATACAGCTTGGCAACCATAATTCGGATTAAACACCAATGTATGAGCTTAAACAGCAAATTTTATAAAAATAGTCCAGTGAATGTAGATGTTATTCCCATTGACAAAAAATGAATCTGTGATATTCCTGTGCCCATTACTGGTGCACGGTATAAGTGCCTGGTTGACCTGGAATATGGCAATTTGCATGAAAAAAAAAAACCATTTTACTTTTTTGTTATATCTATATATATTTTTGCCATAAAATATATGAAAAGGGGGTCTCAAAGTAGTGTACAACCTATGGAAAGCTCATTTATGTTGGTTTTAAACCCGAACTAAACACGTTTTCAATAAAAATCGAATTTAGAGAAGTTGTCAGAGTGCCTTGCAGTTTCAAAAATGTGCTACATCCAAAATTTGAAGAAGAAAAAAATATTTTACATGTTTTTCTTCTTTTTTTTCTTTTCTTCAAAAACCGTAAACTATTATACTTTGGGATCTCAAGAAAGTTAAAACAATTGCTATTTAAACAAATTTCGAGTTACGAGGAAAACAATAAATAAATAAATAAAAATACCCTCCATGGTGAAAATCGCGTTTTGACCCAGGATATGAGCGATTTCCTATGCGGATATTTTGTACATGCCCTATCGAGCGTGTTGAACCAACTGTATGGGTATATTTGAAGTCGCGGCGTCCTAATACTTAGTGCAAAAGCAATGGGCACAGGAATATAACCATATCCCGGATCCACAAGGCCCATACCCTGTGCACAAGCAATGGGCACAGGAATATACCTATTTCTTGGATCCACCACGGCCCATACACTGTGCACAAGCAAAGGGGCAAGGAATATGCTTAAATCAGCAGTTCACAATGCTCAATAGGCCGCGCACAAAATACCCGTATAGGAAATTACCCATATCCTGGGTCAAAACGGCAATTTTCTCATGGAGGGGGGTTTGGCGATATTTGGAATTATTATGATTAAAATAACATGTTTTGGGGAATTCGAAAAGCAAAAAGCCGTTTTTAAGGCTTTTAAGGTTCAAATTTAGTTACTTGTTTGTTTGTTATTATTATTTTTGTTAAAATTTATTTCGATGACGACGATGTTGTGTTTTAAAGTGTGACCATTGAAAGTTGGTTAGCAAAAACCGCGTGTTATTTTTATGGCTTTATTAAACATGCATTTAAATGTTTTTTTTTTTTTTTTTTTAATGACACGTATTGTAGATATTGAAAGAAATGCAAGTCAATAATTGTAGTGTTTTTTGCGTGTAGGTTTACATCCCCCTACATTTTTAAAAACACTTTCCCAGTCTCGCAAGAACCCAAGTGTGTTTCCATCGGACGTCGCGGGCTTCTCTTCCTCAGTCCTCCCATAATTGAACTACGCAAGGGAACCACCAGTTATTTTAAAATGGGGTTTCCCAAGTTAATTTCACATCGCGCGTGCGCATAAACACTACTGGCTGGCAAAATGAGAGAACATCGCACCTTTTTTATGGGGCTAATGGTGGCATGACGCATACGCGTGTGCGTCTGCCTAGCGTTTGTCAACCAATAGTGTCTGTACGCATGCGTGAATGTACTTAGCATATTTACCCAAGCAGTAAAACCACTCTTGGTTATTGAGAATTACCCGATTAAACATTTTAAGGCTAGTAGCTTATCCCTCCCAGCCCCCCCCCCCCCCCCCCCCATTAATTAAACCCCACTTCTCTTACCCTGGCAAAAGTGGCACTGAAAGTGAATGTCTCGTATGGACAAAGTAGCAGGCCAAACACTGTCAAAAAGATGCCAGATGAACTTGTTGGTTGACCTATAGTGGCCATGTGCCTTTACATGGTTTGTGCACCTTTACCGTTATGCTACGGTATTGACACGGAGAGCAGAGAGAGAGAGAGAAGACCGTTTCATCATGCACTGCCAACGGGACAATGCAGAGTGCTCATGTCTTATTACTGCCCAACAATGACTGGACTCCATTGACCCTTTTGTTGTTCAACTATCGATTCCAACTTCTTGCCCAACAAAATGACGATATTGCAGAGCCTTCACATTTTTTTTTCTATTAGTAGGCCTCTTGTCGTTCAGTAACTCTCGATATAATGTACACTCTAAAAACTAAGTGTTGAATTCAACACTTTTATAAGAGTGCGGTGAGTGACTACTCTTCGTTTAGTTAAATTCAATTGATTCAAAAAGAGTTACAATAAAGTATATTTGATTTACTTTTGACTATGTTAATTTTTTAACGTGTTTATGTTTTTTCAATCTTTTATGGAGTAGTCACTGGCCATACTATTTGGAGCATTCAAGACTGCAGTTACAGAGTAGTTTAACATACAGCCCTCATTCGCTGGGATCTAAATGAAGCTTTAGATGCTGATAACTTTCTTCCAACTTTCCTCAAACCGTACATCCGAGCCGGAATTAAGTCCACAAAATATTGCATGAACTTTCCCCATCTCAGTCTTCAATAACACATCATACATCCAACCTAAAGGCAACTTCATCTCAGGAATTTTGCACACATTTTTGGTTTAAAAAGATTTCTGTCTCCACACAAATTAGTAAAGCCAAAACGTGAACCGAGTGTTTGGAAGGAGTAACAATTTCTACTCCGTAGCAGAATTTCTAGACGGAAACTACGATCAGGACAGGACTGTTGTCAACGTTGTAGAAAGTTTAGGCTTTAGAAGTAAACATTTTCATTCCTCACCCTCCCCTCCCTAATAAAAACACATTTCCAACCATAGAAAACAAAACTCGACACAGATAATCTGACACATTGAACACGGTTTGTACGTTTATAGGCGAGATATCTACAGCTTTGTTTTTTATGTTTACCAAATAGGATTGTACAACATAAACAAAATCCTTAAAGTAATTTTCATCAACAAAAATAAGACATTTTCTGTATCTCTTTTACTAAAACCAAGAGAAAGCATTTTGAAGCCACCTCGGATTAAATCAAAACTTGAAAATACAATTGAACAATCCAAAATGTCTCAACAACTTTTGGAATCGGACAAATACCCGTGTTTGTTTTAATTTTTCCAAAGGAAAGTAATTCAATTTTCTAAAAATTTGGGAAAATTAATCTGCTCAAAGTTTTCGCGAATGTTTACGTCCCTATCAGGAGCAAAGTTTAATTTACGACCATTAACATATTAGTTAAACTTTTAAAAATAAAACATAAATTTAAATTAAACAGCTTTAAAATAATTCGAGCTTAACTGTTTTATTCACAGGATCATGGTCTTTTAAATTGGAAACAAAAACGTTGCCGAATGAGGAGTGAGTGTGACGACAAAATTAAAAAGTCATACGAAAAACAGAATGATATACTGTGAACTTATTTGGGTTAAAAATTGATAATTTTGGAATTTCCACTCCAATTTTGAAAACTGTCAATTTGAAAATTGACAAAAGAAAAAGATACATAAGTTCTAACCTTTTAACAGTGACATCTCGATATGTATAAATAACAAATCTGTAGAAAATAAAATGGCAGAAACCTTTGTTTTTTGTTGTTGGTTTTGTTTTTTTCCTTCTTCTTTTTTTCTTCTTTGTTTTCTTGAGGGAGGGGGGGGGGGCAACCGTGGCGTAAGTGAAAGAGCATGGTTGCCTTTGGGTCGACTGCAATTCGCAATTATTGTCACGGTGTATTTTATTGCGTTTTCTTCCTTTGCATTCCCATTCTACGTGTTCAGAGACGAATTTTAGCAACTTTTGTTTCACAATTTTCATTCCAAGACGCAAGCTATAATATGATGACGTCATGATATTGCAACTTTCCGCACGCTAAAAATGTACAAAATGTCAACTGTCATTAAAATCATAGGCAGAGAACACCCTGCGTTAGAAACATTTACCACTAACGACAATAATAGAAATATCATTTTACTGAGTCGCATGCGTGGAAACGTTAAACAGGTCGATTAATTATTAATTTAATCACTTATTAAGCATCCGTTTAAACCGATCAAATATTTACAGGTTTTTTTTCCTTTTGTGATATTAAAGCCAACTCGTTTGAGATACATTGTCCTCATTCCATGGCGACTCGGCCACAATATCATAGAAAATTAACAATAAATTTACAAACATAGATGATTAATATAGCAATACTTGCGGGAAGAATAATACACAGGCAGATGTAACACTTTTTGGCTCACACATAAAACAAACCAATTAATCTGCTTCATATAATATAAAACATTTTTTTATGTTTCCATTACACCCTAAGTAGATACACAAAAAACTATATATGATACTTTAAGAAGAAAACGGACCTGTTTTGTTCCCTTGTGAGGTACCTGAACATCTACTGCTGGGCCTCTGTAAGGTGAAAATTTTCTCTCTAACCTGTGTTATGAAAAACAATCCCGTAAAGGAAAACGAAATTACTTTTTAATGCTTATTTACCTTTTCAAGAATGTTGTCAAGATTTGTCTCAGAAAAGTGACCCCTGAACCTTGTTTAAGTTAGAACTTTGTGTGATAAATAGTACCAGTACTGGAATGTATTTACCTGACGTTATATAAAGGCGCTATAAAGGATTGGTAAGGATAAAAATCATTCTAGTTAAGTTTCTGGAGCACCAGTCTACTTACAACATTGCGCAACATTGTCACGTAAACTTGACAGTTGCAACGGCTGGAAAAGCGTATAAGCTGACTTTTGACCGTGTTTTGTTTTTTACACATTTTTCGTTAATTACGTGGTATTTTGATGATTTTTTTTCACAACCACCATTTAAATATTATTGTCTGTTATTCCACACCACTAAATTAGGTAAACAGTAAGCCGGTGTGTCCCTTTAAGATCCACGTGCCGGACAAGCAGTTTTCACAAATTGCATACCAACCTGTGCCAAGGGAATTCTTGGCACAGGGGTCAATCAATTACTACACTGAGAGAGGTGGCTGCTGTCTTTAAACACTCCTTACTCTGCAATGGTTAGGGTCTGGCCAATGGGAGTCTACAGGCTTGTTGGGTATACCAGGGGTGAGGATTACATGGAATCTTGGCTTTATTGGCCCATTAAAAAAATTATGACCATATTTGGTAACAATTGGATTATTTTTTGTCTCCCGGATGCTGCGAGAGTTAAAAAAAAACCAATGGCTGATTTCTATGGAAGCGTAAAAATAAATCGCCCGGGCGAAATAGTAAACCGCAATTTTTTTCTATATGTCCTAAATACGCTTCCGTAGAATCAGCCATTTAGGTTGTAACAATCGAAATTAAGAACAACGTGTTTACATGCTGGGTGTGCACGGTTGTTCACTATTTTCTCCAGACTCGACGACGGATTGAGCCCAAATTTTCACAGCTTTGTTTTGTTCATGTATAGATTGAATCAGAACAAGTAAGAACACTGCACTATCATCTTTACCAATCATGTTTAGTGTCTTTAACGACATTGTAATATCGTTTTAACATCGCAACCTCAAGTAAATACATTAACTCTGACATTTTAAATTCCAACATACAAATATGTTGAAACCATCTTTTGTGGATGGAGCACATATAGTCCATAACAAAACAATTAGTGCGATTTCATAAAATGTATAAGTGTAGTTAACAATGTCTAAGATGATCCGTTTTGAAATTCTTGCACTCGTTTCCGATACGTTTGGGGTCCCTACGATAATTTGAACAAAATAAGCACAATGGCTGCATTTTGAAAAAACAAAGTTACTTGTATCTTTACTTATTATACCTTCAGCACAGATTACTCCTGCAGTTTCTGTGTCGTTGCACTTCGGTGTATCCCAGCAGTGCGATGGGCAGTCGGTGATTTCGGACTCGGAACCGTCACATACAACCCCATCCATGAAGTTAGGACCACTCCCTTGACCAAAGAAAGCACCCAACTTGGCCTCCTTGGCGCCAGAGAAGCCCAGCTGTCTGCAGACGACCCCAGCATCAGTCATGTCCCACTCATTGTCGCAGATGGCACCCCATGTGCCATCCACATTGATCTCAACCCTTCCACTTGTCATGGTTGGTCCACCCACAAGCCTAACTACAGGATCTTGAATAGAAGAAAAGTGCAAACTAATTTCTTATAACTATATAAATTCCCTGGCTAATGGGGCGTTTAAAACTTTACAAAAGTCGTAACAAGATATTTCTTAACCCTGTCATTTTTTTTTCTACACATGTCCCCTTAGGGACTCCGTACTTTGGGGCTACATCAAACATAAAACTGTAGACAATATCAAAAAGTAAGGCGCTTTCTTACGTGGTTTGCAGACTACTCCAGCAGTGCTGGCACACGGATTATTTTCCTTGCAAAGGAATGAGCATTTGGAAAGGTATAGCTCCGTCCCTTTACAAGCGACTCGATCCATTACACTAGGAAGATCTGTCGCTCCATAAAATGATCCATTCTTTGCTTCGCTTGCTTCTGGGAATCCGAGCTGCTTGCATACAGTATTTGCATCTTGTAGGTCCCAGTTTGTATCACATACCGCACCCCAAGCACCGTCATGGTAAATCTCAACTCGACCTCTAAGTGCGTCATTACCTCCAGCAAGCCGGAGGATACCATCTTCAATAAAACCATACAAGCAGAATATTATCGGTATCACCTCTGCCAAGGACATTATGTTTTGCCATTGTTTTTATTTTTTTTTCTATCTTTCTGTAAGCAGGATATCTGAAAAATTTAATAATGATTTCGATAAAGTTTATTGAAAAAAAGTAATCATGCAAAAAACAATTGATTAAATTTTCGTGATGACGGTATCATCAGGTACTAAATACTATTAATTCAACTATATCTCCTTAACTACATAATAAACAATTTTTAGATTCTTTACTTCGTATGAAAGTTCTTTAAAAACTTAACAAGAGTATTGACATGGCTTAAACTTAACCTTGTTTTCTGTTAGCAATCAGAAGTTGAAGTGAAAACATACACGGGCATCATTTTCATGCCTGCGGGTATAAAAAGTACTTGACACGGTTCCTGTGTTTGAAGTGACAATTGACTCGTGGCCTTTTGATAGTCTTTCACATTGCTTAGCATTAAGTCATCGTGTATGTAAAGCATAGCTGCGTTCAGCGTGTTAAAAGCAGGTGATACTTTTGGTAATTACTCCAAAAATAAATGACCATAAAAGTTATTTGGTAAGAAGCAACGGAGAGCTGTTGATAGTATAAAACATTGTGAGAAACGAATCCTTTTGAAGTAACGTAGTTTTTGAGAAAGAGGTAACTTCTTGCTAATTTAATATTATCTTTATTTAATTTATTATCTGAGAAAGTACGAGTAGACGCATTAGTGTCCATCGATTACTTTATAAAGAAAAATATTACAAAATGAGGAATCAACACATTTTTGAACTAATTATATAATTTTAAATAACAATGTGTCCTTACATATGATATATATCTTTCAAACATAAATACATCAAAGACAACTTCAGTTTTACGTTTTACTTTTTCCAGTGGCGCTTCATTCCTCTATTCCATTATATAGAAATGGCATAAATTTACATGAAACGCAACATAAGTTAGACAACGGTATTTTGACCACGAGTACTTAAAATCGAGTCCGACTACATTTTCAGTCGTCGAGTATCGAGTACATGGCATCGAGTACAGGTTATTTTATAGTCGAGTATCGGGTAGAGTGCGAGTACCATGAAAATGGTACTCAAATGCGCGTTAGTGTTATCTTCCATTGAAAAATGTCCAACTAAAGTAACGTTTGAAAGTCCCTGAAATCTCAAGTGGTTATTTTGATTTCCGTTATCATAAGCCCGATATAAACGTGAGTAAAATCACTGACCAATATCAACAATTTTTCGTTATTTTGTCTAAAATGTTATCACTTTGATTAAAATTTCTCAGGTTGCTTGTATGGCATGTTTATTGGAAAAAAAGAAAAAAAGCACGGGAATTGATTAAGTCGTCTAAAACAGAACGATCTAATTTCCTTTTAATAATACAACTTATGTATTGTTTTAGTCCTGATAAAACGTATTGGTAAAAACCCGAAAAACCACAGTAGTCAAGTGTAAAAAAAATAATCACGTTATGATATTATTCCAGTATTTAACTGGCTGGTAGGTAACCCATTTTGTTTTCTTTTAAATTTAGAGTTTGGTTTAAAATGTTACCACTTTACACTGTGCTCATTTATATATGTTTTACTAACCTGTGTGTAACAAGAAAACACTTTAGAACCTTGCAATGGAGTATACAGAAAGCCAATGACCAAGAAAAATTATTTCACGCACGTAAAGGAGATTCTAATGGAGCACGTAAAAGAATATTGAAACAGTAATTACAGATGTTAAATTGTGTTATTAATTAAATCGCTTTGTTAATTATGTTTAAAACATAAGACTGAGTTTGAACGTCACCTCGGCATCCAAGAACTTCAAATGCAAAGAGTGGATGAGGATTAGTCCAAGTTAGTGGCATTAGTCGAAGGAATCTGGTCCTCAATACCGCAGGGAAGGTGACGTTTGCTCGTTGACCACCCTGGACATTCCCGTTGAACTGTGGAAATGAAAACGTTTTTTTTTTAGTTGGAGAGGCTTTTGGGAGCAACATAACGATAACAGCTATTTCATATTATTCAAAATCTAAGGATATGATAACTCTTGAGAAGGACTGTCAAAGTGTGATCTTGTGTACAGCTGAAAATGCATCAATATTAGGTTTGTTAATTGTTGAAGTTAATTTTGTATGACCGTAATCAATTTTTTATTGTTTATAATGAGCGGGGTCTGGGAGGTCACTTTGACAACAGTTTTTGGACTTTTGCCCTTCCCTGGACGGCCTCAAAGAATTAAAATAAAAAAGAAAATCATGTTAGTTATTAAGTGCATAATCGCAGGCTTAGACTTGTGTACAAGTCGTTAATTGTTTGTTGCGCAGATATCTTAACGGCTCTCATGCGACTATTCTCTCGTAAGACTGCTGCTAACCCGAGACTTTTGCTCTCGCGACTACAGCCTGATTTAATGGGGGCACTAGACGTGAGCCAGCTGCAGTCTCGCGAGAGCAGGAGTAGTCGCGTGAGAGCCGTTATTGCAGCAAACATTTAACAATTGATATTAATGGTAAAATTCGACGTACTATTAATTAAAATCAGGTTTATCGACGGTTTCTCGAAATTCTAGACATTGTCTTTATCCAATTAAAAAAACATTACCAAAATAGATAATCAATACTTAAAGAAAAAGTGATGCACTAATTCAAACAGAAAACAGACCCTGTATCATACATAACACAAAAAAACAGTTTTAAAAACATTTGAAATTACTACATAAAATGTAACATTTTACTTTGGTGATTTTTAATCTAAAAAGTCCAGATTTCAAATGGGGTGGGCGGGTGGGGGCACCCGGGGTCATCGACTTCAGGTTCGCCACTGGTTATTGGATGGGTAGACGTATTATGGCGTATAGCTATGGACATCGTTGGGTCTTGAGGTGATATTGCCTTTTTGGGGGGCGATAGCGTTCTGTAGGCCTAATGCTGTTTTATTGGCAAAATAAACAGGACCCGTAAAGATTGACGTCATTTTATTCCGAAAACACACAAATAGGTCAATTATACGTAATACGTATATTAAAAACAACTATAAAAAAATCATCAATTAAGTTACAGAGTTGGCTTGTGGTCTTCAAGGTTCGATGCCCGACTTCGTATGTGGTCAAATTCAGGGTTGGAAAGTATGGAGATGAGTTATCCGTTTTTGAAGGTTGTCTACGCCAACCGGGGTCTGCTGCAGGAATTACTTCTTTCTTCCCCCGGCCTAGAGCCGACCATATAGTGCGCGCGAGTTTGTGCCCCAAAGCGCAAATTTAAGTACATACTGGCGACAAAAGTCACGATTTTGCCCGTGTCGTAAATTTGTATGCCAATATTCGTATAAATTCACAAACTGTACTCCAAATCGCAAACATTTACGCAAATGTTGGTGTCTTAATTCACGATTTGTATTCCAAGTCGTAAATATTTACGCCTTTGAATATTATTGGCGTATATATTAGCGTATTAAATCACGACTGTTGTAAGCCCACTCATGCGTAAATTTTGTTTCCAGCAACATTGGGTGTCCATAAACTACATGTACAGTCTGGCACCTAGACACCCTGATCTCTGACTTTAAGCGAGGCAATTTCGAGTAAAAAAAGTCTGCACCTCCATCGGCCGCGGCTACACAATGCAGTTACTTGTATCTTTTTTTAAAACTATGGGCTTGCCTACCTAGGTTCACGTATGAGTGGGTTTGCGACTTATGGCCCCAAATCGTCAATTTTGACGCCAAAATTGGCGTAAATATCATTTGCCTCGTACGATTTTAAATACTGTATAAATGCAGTTCCAGGGGCGTCGATTGGTGGGGGACGGGGGGACATGCCCCCCCCAACTTTTTAGAGTGGGGCGGGGGTAGCATATCAAATGCCCCCCCCCCCCCCCATTTCATGACCCCCCCAAAAAAAAAAAAAAAATTAAATAAATAAAAATATAAATAAACAAATAAATAATAAATAATTAAGATAAAAATAATTAACTATAACTAAATAACTAAATAACTAAATAACTAAATAACTAAATAACTAAATAACTAAATAACTAAATAACTAAATAACTAAATAACTAAATAACTAAATAACTAAATAACTAAATAACTAAATAACTAAATAACTAAATAACTAAATAACTAAATAACTAAATAACTAAATAACTAACTCACTAAATCCCTCCCTCCCTCCCTCCCTGATTTTTTTTTGTCGTTTAACAAATATGACGAGACTATAGAAAAGGTATCTGACCCGAATGGTATCTCCGTCAGCATTCTGTAAGTCATGCCAGTCGTCAGATTCTCCTGTAAAACTGTACTGCACACTAAAGGTTTCCATAGGGTATGATGTATGACTCTGTACAATCAGTCCTGTAACAGCTGGACCTGGTAATCCAAGATCAACTTGAATCCAAGAACCTGTTACAGCATTCTGATCTGGTGTCCAGTGGTGGCTGTTTCCTATGTAAAATAAACATCAATGATAAATGCCACTTTTTTAAGCTGAACTTAGAATCAATCCCTTCGTTCCTACGAAATACTTTTTTTTATTAACTGTTTTTGGAGGACTTCTTAAAATAGACCGATTGCGCGACCCGCGTCACCTGACCTATTGTGAGTATTAACTGTAAACACACACGATGTCCTCCATAGGAAAGTGTCGTAAAGTACACGATGATTGTTGCATTTAGTTTATTCGATTGAGGCTTTTCTTGCTCGAAATCTGTAAAAAATATTCCAGAGTTTGTACCAGAGACTTTCGAGTGGCTGAATAATCCCATAAGGACAGTTCCAGTAAGTCTTGAAAATTGTACAGTAACGTATAAATGTGCATGATGTGTACTAGTGCACGACGGAACGTTTGGGCCAGACAACCGCGATTACACACTTTTCAACACAAAAATTTCAAAGTTTTGGAGCTGAAATCATCCATAAAGAAATTGCTTTCCAAAACTGTGTGATTCCTTTGCCTATTTGAAATTTCGCAAGGCTAGGTATAAATGCTCACTTTTCAAAGGTTCTCTATCCTGTTTTTTTTTTTTTTTTTTTTTTTTTTTTTTTAGTTTTAGGCCTACATTACAAACAAAATAACAGGCGGGTGGCTACATCGTCCGACGTCGGTAGTGCATGACTAAAAATACCTTTTTTAGTAGAATTCTGTTAAATTATGAAACAGAGATGTGATTTAGATTAATGCCACAACATACTACTTTAAATAAAGGGGCTGATTAACTAATTTATCACTTAACAAAAATAAAATCGACTATTTTTGTACGCACTCTGTGTCACGGCATATCTCTTTACACGTATTTTGCCATTAGCTGATATGGCGTTTTACCTACGGGAGGTCACGTGACCGCATGTCAACAATGGTCGCGCAATCGGTCTATTGTCTGTTTTATTTCAACAAAATGCAAACATCTATGATGCAAACTTTAGGTTGTACTGAGTACACTACTTCCCTAAGCCACGTTTCATTATTAGAAACAAAACAAAAACGAATGTAAAAAAAGAAATAATAACAACTATAAAAATAAAAAATGGAAGTTTAATTTACAAACGAGTTAGGTTGTGTGATTTTCTTTGCAAAATCTCATGATGTCCAATGAGTAAATAAACAAGCATAATAAAGTGTTGATCAGGTCAGCAGAGTCTATCAGCAGTTGAACATAAATAAATTACGACTTGCCCTCATTCAGTCGAGCTTTTTGAGGTGCATATGACGACGAATAGGATGATGATGCAGTAATGCTTCCATCAGGGATCGCTCCACTCTCCATTCCCAACGGTCCAATGGTACATGGTCCTGAAATAAGGCGATAAAATAAACAATACATTTTTTTTAAGAGGAAGGGCATCATTGCTTTTTTGAATAGTAAACTAATTGCTACCCTGTAGTTTTTAACACGCACCATGCAAAACACATGGAAGATTCGTCATCCAAATTGCTCGATGTTCACATTTTCTTGTGAGAGGAAACAATAATGGTTTATTTTATGTTGGGGAATGTTGTGCATATTCATTTTGGCTAATTCCCAATGCGGCAGCCAAACAACCGACGTTGATTTTTCGAGGTCATAAAATGCTGCTTCCTCGGTTCTGTTTGTCAGCGGTTCACGGACAAGATTTCACTGGATGATCGGTGATGGAATGAACTTTTAAAATCAGTGAGCTTTCAGACCGTAGGGGCCTAACGAGTCAACCCTCCCACCGATTGTTGCTATGTAAGTTTAATCAAACCACATTAATGAAGAAAAAAAACTAGCTGTTGTAAACTGCTTACCAACCACAAGGACCTGTTGTATAAATGTAAAAAAAATGTTAATGGCCTCACGTTTCGACCCTAGCAGAGTCTTTCTCAAAGGCTAAATGAGAAAGCCTTTGAGAAAGACTCTGCTATAGGGTCATTATTTGCAAGTCATTAAAATGTACCACAGGAAATGAAAAATTATTTCACGCACGTAAAGGAGATTCTAATGGAGCACGTAAAAGAATATTGAAACAGTAATTACAGATGTTAAATTGTGTTATTAATTAAATCTCTTTTTTAATTATGTTTAAAACATAAGACTGAGTTTGAACGTCACCTCGGCATCCAAGAACTTCAAATGCAAAGAGTGGATGAGGATTAGTCCAAGTTAGTGGCATTAGTCGAAGGAATCTGGTCCTCAATACCGCAGGGAAGGTGACGTTTGCTCGTTGACCACCCTGGACATTCCCGTTGAACTGTGGAAATGAAAACGTTTTTTTTTTTAGTTGGAGAGGCTTTTGGGAGCAACATAACGATAACAGCTATTTCATATTATTCAAAATCTAAGGATATGATAACTCTTGAGAAGGACTGTCAAAGTGTGATCTTGTGTACAGCTGAAAATGCATCAATATTAGGTTTGTTAATTGTTGAAGTTAATTTTGTATGACCGTAATCAATTTTTTATTGTTTATAATGAGCGGGGTCTGGGAGGTCACTTTGACAACAGTTTTTGGACTTTTGCCCTTCCCTGGACGGCCTCAAAGAATTAAAATAAAAAAGAAAATCATGTTAGTTATTAAGTGCATAATCACAGGCTTAGACTTGTGTACAAGTCGTTAATTGTTTGTTGCGCAGATATCTTAACGGCTCTCATGCGACTATTCTCTCGTAAGACTGCTGCTAACCCGAGACTTTTGCTCTCGCGACTACAGCCTGATTTAATGGGGGCACTAGACGTGAGCCAGCTGCAGTCTCGCGAGAGCAGGAGTAGTCGCGTGAGAGCCGTTATTGCAGCAAACATTTAACAATTGATATTAATGGTAAAATTCGACGTACTATTAATTAAAATCAGGTTTATCGACGGTTTCTCGAAATTCTAGACATTGTCTTTATTCAATTAAAAAAACATTACCAAAATAGATAATCAATACTTAAAGAAAAAGTGATGCACTAATTCAAACAGAAAACAGACCCTGTATCATACATAACACAAAAAAACAGTTTTAAAAACATTTGAAATTACTACATAAAATGTAACATTTTACTTTGGTGATTTTTAATCTAAAAAGTCCAGATTTCAAATGGGGTGGGCGGGTGGGGGCACCCGGGGTCATCGACTTCAGGTTCGCCACTGGTTATTGGATGGGTAGACGTATTATGGCGTATAGCTATGGACATCGTTGGGTCTTGAGGTGATATTGCCTTTTTGGGGGGCGATAGCGTTCTGTAGGCCTAATGCTGTTTTATTGGCAAAATAAACAGGACCCGTAAAGATTGACGTCATTTTATTACGAAAACACACAAATAGGTCAATTATACGTAATACGTATATTAAAAACAACTATAAAAAAATCATCAATTAAGTTACAGAGTTGGCTTGTGGTCTTCAAGGTTCGATGCCCGACTTCGTATGTGGTCAAATTCAGGGTTGGAAAGTATGGAGATGAGTTATCCGTTTTTGAAGGTTGTCTACGCCAACCGGGGTCTGCTGCAGGAATTACTTCCTTCTTCCCCCGGCCTAGAGCCGACCATGTAGTGCGCGCGAGTTTGTGCCCCAAAGCGCAAATTTAAGTACATACTGGCGACAAAAGTCACGATTTTGCCCGTGTCGTAAATTTGTATGCCAATATTCGTATAAATTCACGAACTGTACTCCAAATCGCAAACATTTACGCAAATGTTGGTGTCTAAATTCACGATTTGTATTCCAAGTCGTAAATATTTACGCCTTTGAATATTATTGGCGTATATATTAGCGTATTAAATCACGACTGTTGTAAGCCCACTCATGCGTAAATTTTGTTTCCAGCAACATTGGGTGTCCATAAACTACATGTACAGTCTGGCACCTAGACACCCTGATCTCTGACTTTAAGTGAGGCAATTTCGAGTAAAAAAAGTCTGCACCTCCATCGGCCGCGGCTACACAATGCAGTTACTTGTATCTTTTTTTAAAACTATGGGCTTGCCTACCTAGGTTCACGTATGAGTGGGTTTGCGACTTATGGCCCCAAATCGTCAATTTTGACGCCAAAATTGGCGTAAATATCATTTGCCTCGTACGATTTTAAATACTGTATAAATGCAGTTCCAGGGGCGTCGATTGGTGGGGGACGGGGGGACATGCCCCCCCCCCAACTTTTTAGAGTGAGGCGGGGGTAGCATATCAAATGCCCCCCCCCCCCCATTTCATGACCCCCCCCCCAAAAAAAAAAAAATTAAATAAATAAAAATATAAATAAACAAATAAATAAATAAATAATTAAGATAAAAATAAATAACTATAACTAAATAACTAAATAACTAAATAACTAAATAACTAAATAACTAAATAACTAAATAACTAAATAACTAAATAACTAAATAACTAAATAACTAAATAACTAAATAACTAAATAACTAAATAACTAACTCACTAAATCCCTCCCTCCCTCCCTCCCTGATTTTTTTTTGTCGTTTAACAAATATGACGAGACTATAGAAAAGGTATCTGACCCGAATGGTATCTCCGTCAGCATTCTGTAAGTCATGCCAGTCGTCAGATTCTCCTGTAAAACTGTACTGCACACTAAAGGTTTCCATAGGGTATGATGTATGACTCTGTACAATCAGTCCTGTAACAGCTGGACCTGGTAATCCAAGATCAACTTGAATCCAAGAACCTGTTACAGCATTCTGATCTGGTGTCCAGTGGTGGCTGTTTCCTATGTAAAATAAACATCAATGATAAATGCCACTTTTTTAAGCTGAACTTAGAATCAATCCCTTCGTTCCTACGAAATACTTTTTTTTATTAACTGTTTTTGGAGGACTTCTTAAAATAGACCGATTGCGCGACCCGCGTCACCTGACCTATTGTGAGTATTAACTGTAAACACACACGATGTCCTCCATAGGAAAGTGTCGTAAAGTACACGATGATTGTTGCATTTAGTTTATTCGATTGAGGCTTTTCTTGCTCGAAATCTGTAAAAAATATTCCAGAGTTTGTACCAGAGACTTTCGAGTGGCTGAATAATCCCATAAGGACAGTTCCAGTAAGTCTTGAAAATTGTACAGTAACGTATAAATGTGCATGATGTGTACTAGTGCACGACGGAACGTTTGGGCCAGACAACCGCGATTACACACTTTTCAACACAAAAATTTCAAAGTTTTGGAGCTGAAATCATCCATAAAGAAATTGCTTTCCAAAACTGTGTGATTCCTTTGCCTATTTAAAATTTCGCAAGGCTAGGTATAAATGCTCACTTTTCAAAGGTTCTCTATCCTGTTTTTTTTTTTTTTTTTTTTTTTTTTTTTAGTTTTAGGCCTACATTACAAACAAAATAACAGGCGGGTGGCTACATCGTCCGACGTCGGTAGTGCACGACTAAAAATACCTTTTTTAGTAGAATTCTGTTAAATTATGAAACAGAGATGTGATTGAGATTAATGCCACAACATACTACTTTAAATAAAGGGGCTGATTAACTAATTTATCACTTAACAAAAATAAAATCGACTATTTTTGTACGCACTCTGTGTCACGGCATATCTCTTTACACGTATTTTGCCATTAGCTGATATGGCGTTTTACCTACGGGAGGTCACGTGACCGCATGTCAACAATGGTCGCGCAATCGGTCTATTGTCTGTTTTATTTCAACAAAATGCAAACATCTATGATGCAAACTTTAGGTTGTACTGAGTACACTACTTCCCTAAGCCACGTTTCATTATTAGAAACAAAACAAAAACGAATGTAAAAAAAGAAATAATAACAACTATAAAAATAAAAAATGGAAGTTTAATTTACAAACGAGTTAGGTTGTGTGATTTTCTTTGCAAAATCTCATGATGTCCAATGAGTAAATAAACAAGCATAATAAAGTGTTGATCAGGTCAGCAGAGTCTATCAGCAGTTGAACATAAATAAATTACGACTTGCCCTCATTCAGTCGAGCTTTTTGAGGTGAATATGACGACGAATAGGATGATGATGCAGTAATGCTTCCATCAGGGATCGCTCCACTCTCCATTCCCAACGGTCCAATGGTACATGGTCCTGAAATAAGGCGATAAAATAAACAATACATTTTTTTTAAGAGGAAGGGCATCATTGCTTTTTTGAATAGTAAACTAATTGCTACCCTGTAGTTTTTAACACGCACCATGCAAAACACATGGAAGATTCGTCATCCAAATTGCTCGATGTTCACATTTTCTTGTGAGAGGAAACAATAATGGTTTATTTTATGTTGGGGAATGTTGTGCATATTCATTTTGGCTAATTCCCAATGCGGCAGCCAAACAACCAACGTTGATTTTTCGAGGTCATAAAATGCTGCTTCCTCGGTTCTGTTTGTCAGCGGTTCACGGACAAGATTTCACTGGATGATCGGTGATGGAATGAACTTTTAAAATCAGTGAGCTTTCAGACCGTAGGGGCCTAACGAGTCAACCCTCCCACCGATTGTTACCAGTGCTGCTATGTAACTTTAATCAAACCACATTAATGAAGAAAGAAAAACTAGCTGTTGCAAACTGCTTACCAACCACAAAGACCTGTTGTATAAATGTAAAAAAAAAATGTTAATGGCCTCACGTTTCGACCCTAGCAGAGTCTTTCTCAAAGGCTAAGAGAAAGCCTTTGAGAGACTCTGCTATATGGTCATTATTTGCAAGTCATATTACAACACATTAAAGTGTATCACAGGAAATGATAGCTTAAACTTCTGTTACTGAACTCTGCAAAGTAATTACATGGTTGTTGTGTACTTGATCTCAAACGATAATCGTTATTTAAATAAAAAAACTGTTTTGAAAAACAATAAACATACAACCAAACAACCCAACAAACAACTCAACAACCCAACAAACACACAAACACCCCCAATGTCCCAACACCCCCAAACCCAAACAATTTACTGATTATTAACTACAAATAGTTACCGGCTGAAGATGATCCCGTGGGTTTCTTGTTGCTAATTGGGTGGGTCAGACAAAGTCCTGGATTACAAGCAAGATAAAAAATAAATACAACATAACAGTGGATTAATAAAATTTTTACCAACAACTTTGACTTAAGTTAACTTTTTACTTTACATGATATGGCATTAAATCGCAACGAATGAAAAAGGTTCGCATTAAAAGAAAAGCAGCCTTTGCCCCTCGTTAGAACGGAAGACAATTTGTCATATAACATAAATCATTTCGACTGGTTACGTCAGTAATCGCTGTCGACGCGTGTTTGCTATAAGGACGTTTTATTAAAGCTTATCATCACCTGAAATTCGCGACTGTCACGTGGTCAACAAAATTACTAATATAACTAGCAATTTTAACCTAGTGGCGTTTACAGGCTTTTTGAATATTATCTTTCACAATGCAACTTACGTATAAACACATTTAGCATGTTTATCAATATAGCTTTTGGCGGAAAGTAACTACAATGAAATAATCATCTTGATAAAAATAATGTCTGATCGGACTAAATACACACAAAACTGGACAATTTAAATAACAGTCGGGTGGAACAGTTTAGTAGTTTGACAAATACAGTAGCTGTTCCGATAAATTAAACGAAACAGAACAACTAAAAATAATGTCTTGATATACAATTATTTAAGGTTCCGGCTGTAAGATTGGATCGGGCAGTATATATATGATAACAAAATCAGGGCAAAACAGAACGATTTTCGGCCGAGGTCCGAAACGGCCAATAAATAGACAAACAACATCCACCAAAAATGTAAACAAGTGAATAATAAACAAGGGAGTTCGTAACTGGGAGAATATTTACCCCAAAAAGAGCGTACACTTAGTTATATTGAAAGGGGAAATTTAGTTTATCCATAATATCGCGAGTCAATGTTTCTTTACGACCTCGATATGGTCTTTACAATTAAATCATCCAATATTTGGATATTAAAACCGTTTTCATTTAGTCCAAAATCGCCATAATATTAATTAGAAGCTGTGTGTGTTTTACACTGAGAGACAACCTAGTCATTCAATTTTATGGATGTACGCTAAAGTTGATTCAAAAACACTCACCAAACAGAAGTAAAATCAGCAGCAGCATCGAACCAGCTCCAGCTAAAATAGACATCATGAGATGATGGTAGATACAAAAATTGAGTGCACAGTATTATTTCAATGCGCGGGCGCGGTCGTTTTTCTCAAAATCTGGCAAAAACCGTCACTGTCAAGAGCTACTTTGCCATACAACTCAGAAAATGATGTTATAGTCCATGCGATACGTGTGCAACATTGTCACGATCCGAGATGTCAGCGTTTAAGTAACGGAAATATGACAAACTGATTGTTATCTATAGAAACCGATTGTTATCAAACTGCAGTTTAAAGTTTCAAAGTTGTTGTTAAGAGTGAAATTTTGCATGAAAGAAGTTTCATTCATTTTTTTAATTGTCAAACGTCTTAACGTACAGTAAAGTTACGAGTATCGGTGACGTCGTCTTTATCTGAATTCAGTCAGTCAATCGTCCAGTCCTCAGACTATTTATGAAGACAGAGAAGTTTTCCAATTAATTTTTTTGTAGCAATTAATATTTAATTTTGTGCAGCAATTAAAATTTAATTTTGTGCAGCAATTAACTGTGGAATTTCAGTTTGGGGGTGAACAAAGAAAAATCGACCAGAATTGAACACTGAACATGCGACCTCCGGATTAACATTCCAGTGCTCTACCAACTGAGCTATCTAGCCCTAATGTTGGCGGTCAGTTTACCAAGTCAGTTCCCCTTGTGGTATATCCCTTGTGGTCTCTTTTATACGTGATATTTGTTTAAATTTAGAACAGAATCTTTTGAAAACCATCAATAAATTATGCTGTTGTATTAGACTTGTCTGATCATACAAATAAAACTGGAGAGATTGTCTGAATATGCGATTTGTATATATCACTTTAATTGCAGGTGTTCCGTGTAGAGGAAATGTGAGTCAAAATGTTACTGCCGCTTACATCATGGATTGAATCTTCTCATTTTATTTCGTTTAAGTTCGCTTTCGTTCTCTTGTCTGCCTGCCAAGAAACATGTGGAAGAAAATTTAACCTACAAGCAAAATGTTCGCTACATAGGTATGGGCAAGATGGTTTCAATCTTCCAATAAATTGAGGGATTGACTTTCCATTTAAAATAATCTCAAAATTGTCGGGATGCTGAGTCCGCCATGTGTGTTTTGCATACCAAGGATTTGTGAGGTTGAATGCCACCATTTTACGTTTCACGCACCACAAATCAGATTACAACTACCAAAATGTTGAAGAAAGGTTACCACCATTGTGTTGTCTGGTCGATGTTATCATTTTCTACGCAGAATCACTGCAAATTGAAAATCATGCTTTTTGATCCAGCCAGTTAATGTGTTATGTGGCCTCAACTTATAACTGCCACGACATATAACATAACACGACTGTTCAAATGTGCACCCCAACTCCAATGTGGAAACGTCGGTTTGAATAATTACGGACCTGGATCTAGAAGCTAAAGCCATCCACCAGTGAGTTTAAATGATACTACTGTTTATTTTAAATGCTCATTTTAGTTTCTAAGTCTCAACCATTTTCTGTTATTGTGTGGTCCTTGTCGCTCTCTAATCAGCTGAACAGCTGCAGGTGAGTGCTGGCTTGCACGAAACCAAACGGCCCATTTACTCTGGCAAAGTATCGGACTTTTGGATTCTAACCAGTGCTTATCACACACTCTATCGGTGTTAGAGTAAAACCAAAATTATATTGCTCTTTATCATGATGCAATTATAACATTAATTTGATTTCATGATTTCCACAAAAATTGCATGAAAAGCAAGCACAGGTGAGAGATCTAGGTTCACACAGTAAATACTCAGAGCATAAAAATAAACAGCAACACAAGCAGAAGCATTTAGCAGTGAGGTTTAAGAATTTCTTATAGTTTTCATGTTTTTATGAGATGCTCCTCAAAGGTGGCCACATTGTTACACAATAATCTCACCCTATATCCCACTTTTGAACTTTTCTAAGTCACAATACAAATAAAATCGTAAATGAAGTAATATTACAATGATCTTTTAATAGATTTTTGAAATCCACCCGTTCTTTCGTTTTTCATGAAGCCACAAATTCAAAGAATTTCTTGTTGCCTTAATAGTTTACACAGTAAAAATACCTTAACATTAAACAAAAAGTATTCAACAAGTTGATGTCTGTTTTAAGGAATGTTTAAATACACCCTTCATTAAAATGTTTGCATTATTTAACTATTCTAAACTCTAATTTGAAAAGTCTGGTTTCACAACCAGGAGGAAACAGGGGAGGAGAAGAGGAAGGGGAAAAGGAGGAGGAAGAAGAGGAGGAAGTAGAAAAAGAAAAAGAACAATAAGAAGAAGAAGAGGAAGAAATTATGCTTATTAACTTATAAGTTTTATTACTTAGTTATTTCATAGCACATCCAACAGCGTGATTGCCATCGATAAAAGGATGAATGGGAGACGATGAAATATACAGTTTTAGATGTGGGAGGAAAACCCCAATGGCACATTCTTAAAGTTTTGTAACTGGATCCTACTGTTCTGGAGATGACGCACAGAATACAACATATTGCACTTGCAAGGTTGACATACTCCACACACTACTACCCCAACAGAAATCTAGAGGTTTTGTCATAACGAAGAAAGCCCTGACAAACCAAGGCCTAGATACTGATTCAAACCGAAGACAACCTACCGGTCAAGTTTATCAAAATAGTAGCTGACAGCCACAGCAGTATGAGGACAAACACGATACTTGTGTTCTGCCAACATCTCTGCATAGTCTTGGTTATCTGGTCGTCTTGACACAAATAAGAAGACCAAACCTCTTTCATCTAATGAAATGAATAGTATACAAAACTGAAACGATTTGCTTTGAGAAAGGCATAATATCTGGGGTAATGATAACTATCATTTAATTTTCAGTTAAATGATAAAGCAATGTGCTATACATTTATATTGGACATTCTACCAAAAGCAATGACTTTCCTCGCCCTAGTGTACGTGAAAGGGATCGAATGTAATGGCATGATAGCTGAAGCACAGTCGCTTTCTTGATAGAATACCCAAATTAATTGTTTTCTGGGTCTGAAGCATGGCAAAATAAACCATATCAACCAATGGAAAAGCTCAAAATTTGCTATGCAGCTAAATAGGCAGCTTAACAGACGAACTGACACAAAGCAGGTTCTCACAACTGATATAATTTCCATATGAATATGGGGACTCTTTGGTGAGGGGGGTAGATGGATTGATTTGCTCAAAATGTTACTCAATTAAAAACTAATAAGTAGGCCCCCTACTTATTTATTATAAAATCTTCTTTTGCTTTACCAGAATTGTCATCACTGTTTCGTCCGATTTTGGGGGGCAAGTGCCCCCTCGCCCCCTGGCTCGCACGCCTTTGCATATTTCCATGAATAAAATCGCCTACGAATCAAGCGTCTTCAACTGTATGGCTTAGCCCGGTAAGGCAGGCATATAGCCACTCCCAAAGCCATGAAGTCAGACATTGTCTCCTTAACGGATCAACAACCCTCTAAAGAGTTGGAACAAACATTGAGTAGATTGTTCTCTGGAATCTGTGTCTTGTCAGTACTCTCAAATTCCTCCATGACTTTCTTGACTTGGCCAGTGTCTTGATTTGAGAACAGGAACAAAATTCGCTCCATGTTGTATGGAATCTGTTCACAAAGTAAGGTTTTCTGTCCCAAACCCCACTGCAACCCCTCCACAATAAAACCACTGTTCGCAAAAATTCCATATCTTTGGCAGTATCAGGCAAGAACAATCTGCACAGTAAAGTAGATATTATATACTGACCTGACCAGTAATATGACCCACTGCTCCAGTGGGCACCACGATCTCCACCGTCTCTCCTACCGTCTCGCAGACTGCCAGGTAGCCGTAGAAGAAGTTTACAATCTGTACAAGAGTTCTGATCATATTGATGGAATTCATGGTGCAGAGGTTGTGGAGTTTCTTAAAATGCTGGTCTAAGATGACAGGTTTGATGATAAGATCTAAATCGTCTGAAGAACCCTCCGCTAAAAGGAGAAGAAGAAAAAAAATCCAAGCTAATAAAGGCGGCAAAGCTTGACCGGATCTAATGTTTTTAAATCAAGAGTTTTGACAACAGCTTTATTTATATACGGCTCAAAAATTTGACTGAACTTCTTTGTCTTCTCAAACTCAAGATAAAAACAAAAGACATACTTTTCGCGAGGGCTATTTTAAAATGCAATTCAATTCAGGCCCATTATTACTATTAGAATTCAGTTCATCTGTGTCTGAATGATGTCAAATATATGCTGTTCTAAAGAAGACTGTTTGCCGTTGTCCATTACGTGTTGCTGTCGTCCGTCACATTGTGCTGTCCGTCCAAATGTGCCGTCTTCCGTCGTGTCGTCCCTCGCGTCGTTCGTTGTGCTGTGCTGTCGTGACGCACTACCACCACTGCAAACACACACACAAACACACAAAACTGAAAACAGTCCCGATTCGACAAATGAAAACACAACGCAGCGGGCGACGGCACGAAGCGACACCCTGTACCACTTAAAGCATTTGGAAAACAGGCCACGCAACATGTGGCGGAAGAACCTTTTGATGAAGCGGACAACGGAACGTCGCTACGGCAAGACAAAACATCTTCCAAACAAGTCTTTAAAATATCAAATTGAGTTTCTCACGTCTTTGCAAAATTCAAATCCATTTTCGTCAAAGTGTTTCTCAATTCAAGAGTATAAAGTTGGTGAACAGAAATGTACGTTGAAGCACATAAATGATTGAAGCAGAAAGGGATTGCTTTCACCACTGTTAATTATTTTTGTCAAAATTCCCAAAGGGAGACTTTGGAACGCTAGGTGGCAGCAGACTTACCAGGTAAATTGCCATTGTTTGCGTAGTTCTGCTGCTGTCTCAGAGGTGATGTTCTGCCCAAAGTGTGGTTTTAAAACACTAAAGACAAAACTGTATGGTGAAATACCTCACAAGGGTAGGCAGCGGGGACGACGCACTGCAACCCCCAACATGTCTTTCCAAGTTGGCCTGCAGAACACTGGCATTGCAACCTCAGGTGCAAGGAGGCTCTTGACATCAATGGACACAGCTGTACCATCCACCAGCGGGCTGCAAAAAATTTCAAACAAATGTGGTGAAATCATCAAGAATGAAAACATTAGGGACATGGCCGACAAGAGGAAACAAGTGAAAGACATCCGCGAGCTCCAAGGCTTCAAGCGAGACAGTCCGATTGCAGTTGAAATGGACAGGCAGTACAACAACCCCCTCCGCTACTGCAGGAAAAAAAAACACTGTTTGTCCCTGCAACACAGACAAGAGACACCGTGTGCGAGAACGTGACAACTGCAAAGTATGTTATAATGTACCATCAAGAGAACAAACTTTGTAAAAGTAGTGCAATGTCACAATCATCATTCGCTCAGCCATGCACATCCACTAAGCACAGCACAAGTGCACAGCCACATGTCCAGCGCATTTTAATATGGGAGACAAGAGAGAAGGGGGTGTGCAATGTGCTACCAAACTTTTGGAGTGCACGGAATCAGTGCTTGTGGATAGAATAACAACAGACGTGGATGGTTGTCTAACCCAAGGAATGAATTCTGTTATGAGCAAAAAAACTGGAAAGGAAATGGAAAGTTTGCTGGACTCAGCCCACTTGAACCACTCGCTTTGTGCGGCAGTCAGCCGAACCAACTTTAGCAGGGACATGTTCCCTGGAAACAATGCAAAAGCGTGGAACAGAGTACATGACCGATTTGCTGACGACTGAGTCACAGAGCACAGGCTGATGAGGCACACCATATTTCCTTTAGATGTGGAAATGACAAAGCAAAAATGAAAAGACTGTCTGCAAAGACGGTTGCTGCAATTCCGAACTGCTACATGGGAGACCATGAGAAATGCCAAAAAAATTCTCAAGTTTGCCATGGCAAATATAAGTACCCATACCTCTCCCACTATGTCCGGGGCAGATTGACTTTAACCTCTCAAGATGAACAACTCTTAAAAAAACTCTTGGGAAAACGCATAGGAGATGAGGCGATGGAGAGAACCAAGTACAGAACGAGTACCCAGAAGGCTGAATCCATGAACCATGCATATGCTATGACAAATCCAAAAGGAACACTAACCTTTTCACGGAATGGAGCTTCAAGAGATCACAGCGCCATCCATCTTGTGAACAACAAACACGCTAATAAGTCTATTACCAAAAAGTGTGAAGCTGCTCGCTGCCCCATAACCACCGGGTCACCCGCTGCAAGTGCTCTTGCTGCAATGGACAAAAAACAGCAATATCATAAAACATGTGTAATGGGAACGAACTATAAAAAGAGACGGGCACAGTGTTGAGCTGAACGATATCACACTTACTATGCTAAGGACAATTTGTATCAACCTGGCAAACTAGATCCAAAGTCACAGGACATTAACTGTATAACGTATTATAACTATGAGGGGCTAAAAACCTACAAGGAGTACAATTACAGCAGAATGTTCTCAAAAAGGAGGAGAAAAAGATAAAGATTTCAGTCCTTAAATTCTAAGGGTTTAACGCTGTGGGTTAGGGTTAGAGCTGGGGGTTAGGGTTTGGGCCAAGGGCTAGGGTAAGAGCTGGGGGTTAGGGTTTGGGCCAAGGGCTAGGGTTGGAGCTTGGGGTTAGGGTTTGGGCCAAGGGCTAGGGTTGGAACTTGGAGTTAGGGTTAGAGCTGGGAGTTAGGGTTTTGGCCAAGGGCTAGGGTAAGAGCTGGGGGTTAGGGTTTGGGCCAAGGGCTAGGGTTGGAGCTTGGGGTTAGGGTTTGGGTCAAGGGTTAGGGTTGGAGCTTGGGGTTAGGGTTAGAGCTGGGAGTTAGTTGAGACAAAAATAACTCACAAGTTTCAGAATAGACGGTCTTTAAACTGATCTCCATGACCCATACATGTCTTGTATCGGTTACATGTTTTGCAGGCATTATTTGTACTGTGTGGCTCTAGGGAGAGGTGCTGGAAATTCACACACAATGAATTGTGGCAAAGGTGGCTCATATCATACTGATCAGATATTATCTTTCCAGTATGTACGATGTAAGCCAATCCGATGCACACGCATCATTGTGCGTGAATCACTGTCAGGGAACTTGACATTCATGATGCCATATCCACCAACCCTCCCGCTACTCCTCTTTACATAGCCGGTCCATAACAGGCATCCGGTTGACACTTTCACTGCACTTTTCTTTTGTATCGCAGCAGAAATCTTCACCCTCCACTCTTCATCCATGGTTTTCTTATATGCAACTTACCTTCGCATTCCTAGTCTTCTAGCAGTAGTAACTGTTGTAGTAGTAGTCGTCGAAAAGTACCGTTCTTAAAAACTTTGACTTATTTTGTTAACAAATTATTTTAACTTTTAGGAAATTACAGTTATATTGTTATACTTACTTACTGTTTAGCCAATGGAATGATGTTTGGAATGATGTTTTCAACAAAAAAACAGCACCAACTGATGAAAACTGCCTCAAACAACTCTTTTCTGTCCCCGTGTCAAGCCTACAGATGATTGTAAACAAAGCAGATATTTTTGAATCACCACCAAAATGGCTGATGGGCGCCACCATTTTGTATATATAGGGTGCACCCCACTAAATAAACTCCCATAGCAACCAATGCTAAATGCTAAATATTCAAAAATACTCAAGAAATATATCAAAGTCTCTCAGCCTCTAGGAAACAAACCAAATATATTTTATGACAATTGAACTTCGGTTTTCTGTTCAAATTTCAGTAGGTTAGCCATTGAGAATTTTTGATAATTGCCCCAAGAAAAAACACCCCCCGAAAATGTCATTTTTCCCACACCGACTTGCTGCCACTTTTCATGAAGCATCCCTCCACTTCCCAGGCCAAATATAACCATCTTTAAAGCCAAAATTAATCAAGTCTACCCAAAACTTGAAGTAAGGAACCCCTAGGTTGTGATAACTAAGCATAATGACACAATATATTAATTGCATGGCCCACAAAATATTGTTATTCAAAAAGAGTTGTGGGTTTACAAATTATATTAAGCAGTTTGGCGCACGATTTTCTACCTATTTAGTGTAGTGCACCCATTGTTTGCATAGTTCTGCTGCTGTCCAAATAAACAACATTAAGGTATCAAGGCTGAGTCAAGGACTGGAGTACAGACAGAGTTCCCAGTACAGGAATTTAGGCCTACCATATTGTAATCAATTCTCGCAAAAAAATTCACACAATCAATATGGTGTTCAAAACTTTTGAACACACACTTACGATTCATCTTGAAATGCCCGTATTTACGCATCAGTATGTCCGCCATGGTTACGTCTGATGACATATTTACTTGGATTTATACTGAAGTGTTAAGTAACAACCCTCTACATATTTCATATGCAGTATGAACATTTCCCGTGTCTGGTGTAATCATTGTAAAGTACTTGTACATACCTGATATGCAGTGGACATTTTCTGCCATGGTTGTAATCATTTGAAGTTCTTGTATATGAGTACAGTAACCATGGGGAAAGAGTACAACGATATCAATCCCATCTAAACCCCGGACTGCCTCGATGGAAGATGGCCCTGTGTCTCCAGATGTTCCTGTCAAAGTAAATTAGTATTAAAACGGAATCACCATTATTTGCCTTTTATTGCGCACATTGAGCAAATTGTCTCATTCCCAACAGCGAGTTTCAACTTTCCTTGAACTTTTATAACAAAGTACAGTGAGTTTAAGGTTTGCGAAAAGATGACAGCTCGTTGCACTTTTCCTGAAAATGTTGATGCATTGGAAAATTCTCACCTTTGACCTGCTCTATAGCTCAACATATTGAAACCAAAGCGTTTAAAGGTAATAAAGGTCACGAGTTCGCCTCTTAACTTAGTTACCACAATTACAGACCTATCTTGTGTTTACAAACATTGTCTATCATTTTGTAAGGGAGGCCTTGAGTATCACAAAACGCTTGAACTGGATGGGCAAAAATTTGATCCTTTTGTACAAACTTTAACACAGTGCACCCTATAAAGGCACTTAATTTCTGTTTTTTAGTCAACAAACGCTTAAAATGTTGAGAATAAGTCACTGATTAGATATCCGGAAAAATATTTGAAAACTTTTATTGCGTTTGTTCACAACAAGGTCAAACGTGTTGGAGCATATACATGCTACTTTAAGCACTGTGAGTAGAAAAACCTGCATGTCATTCTCTACACTCTAAGGACAAGTTCAGAAGTTATATCCAAATCCTCCCTCAAAAAGTTATTTTCGTGTCTCTTTTGTGATGATAGGATTCTCACAACATCACCCTTTGTTTAATTAATCAACAAATAGGGGGTTAATTAATGTGGGAAAGCTGTAAAAAGGAAAGGGACTGGAGGGGGGCAGATTTTGCTTTCCCCTCAACTTTTCTAACCATTCATATTGAATCTAAAATGGAGAGCTTTATGCAAACTAGAAAAATACAAAGGCCATTTTACTACATTTAACTGTCCTTCCAAGTTTCATTTTACCTCTGGAAAGGGGGGGAAAGGGGGAAGGGGTGGGCGTGGCATGGGCGGGGCTTGTTGCAGAAGGCCATTCCAGACACTGTATGCTTAGTTATGGTTGATGTGGACAAATGGACTCTGTCCAGAAACAGGTGGTGATTTGGAGAACATACCTCACACAGCCTCTTCAGTGTCAGAACTTTTAAGGGCAAGAATTTGTAACTCAAGAATGTTTGCAAACGTCACAAATGGCCTTTTATTACTTGGAAGACAAAACTTTTCTATTGAACCCATTAAAATTAATGAAATACATTGGGATAATTGTTATATAAGTGAGAGTGTTCTTGCTTCAGACCACAACTACTGTGAAATCACTACTAGCATTCACAGAGTAACAAACCCATTACCACAAAAATGGGTAGAGTAAGATGTGGTATTTTCAAGATGGGAAAAACTTGGTTCAAGCCAAGAAATCAATTCAATTCGCTACAACATACTAACCGTGAAACTCAAAGTACACTTACGCCACGGTATGTCAGGCCTACCCATCAGCAGTTTGAGTTTAGCCGCCCCTAAAGATGAGCGAGGAGATTTCTGCTACACTGCAGCACAGATGGAACAAGAGAACTGGAGAATTGTCATGCTGCTTCGCCCAAAAGTTGTAGAAATGACTCCTGTTGAGAAAATCCAGCTCAGGAGAGTGAAGCTTATAGCCCACAAATGTGGCTAGCCAATGCCCAAGAGTGAAACTGATTAACGAGGAGGAGGTTATCAACCCAAATTATTGGGAGAGGCGGAGGAGCGTAGGGGTTTGGCCGTCTCAGAGGTGATGTTCTGCCCAAAGTGTGGTTTTAAAACACAAAAGACAAAACTGTATAGTGAAATACCTCACAAGGGTAGGCAGCGGGGACGACGCACTGCAATCCCCAACATGTCTTTCCAAGTTGGCCTGCAGAACACTGGCATTGCAACCTCAGGTGCAAGGAGGCTCTTGACATCAATGGACACAGCTGTACCATCCACCAGCGGGCTGCAAACAATTTCAAACAAATGTGGTGAAATCATCAAAAATGAAAACATTAGGGACATGGCCGACAAGAGGAAACAAGTGAAAGACATCCGCGAGCTCCAAGGCTTCAAGCGAGACAGTCTGATTGCAGTTGAAATGGACAGGCAGTACAACAACCCCCTCCGCAACTGCAGGAAAAAAACACTGTTTGTCCCTGCAACACAGACAAGAGACACCGTGTGCGAGAACGTGACAACTGCAAAGTATGTTATAATGTACCATCAAGAGAACAAACTTTGTAAAAGTAGTGCAATGTCACAATCATCATTCGTGATGACGTCATCAGCCATGCACATCCACTAAGCACAGCAACAAGTGCACAGCCACACGTCCAGCGCATTTTAATATGGGAGACAAGAGAGAAGGGGGTGTGCAATGTGCTACCAAACTTTTGGAGTGCACGGATTCAGTGCTTGTGGATAGAATAACAACAGACGTGGATGGTTGTCTAACCCAAGGAATGAATTCTGTTATGAGCAAAGAAACTGTAAAGGAAATGGAAAGTTTGCTGGACTCAGCCCACTTGAACCACTCGCTTTGTGTAGTCAGCCGAACCAACTTTAGCAGGAACATGTTCCCTGGGAACAATGCAAAAGCGTGGAACAGAGTACATGACCGATTTGCTGACGACTGAGTCACAGAGCACAGGCTGAGGCACACCATATTTCCTTTAAATGTGGAAATGACAAAGCAAAAATGAAAAGACTGGCTGCAAAGATGGTTGCTGCAATTCCGAACTGCTACATGGGAGACCATGAGAAATGCAAAAAAAATTCTCAAGTTTGCCATGGCAAATATAAGTACCCATACCTCTCCCGCTATGTCCGGGGCAGATTGACTTTAACCTCTCAAGATGAACAACACTTAAAAAAACTCTTGGGAAAACGCATAGGAGATGAGGCGATGGAGAGAACCAAGTACAGAACGAGTACCCAGAAGGCTGAATCCATGAACCATGCATATGCTATGACAAATCCAAAAGGAACACTAACCTTTTCACGGAATGGAGCTTCAAGAGATCACAGCGCCATCCATCTTGTGAACAACAAACACGCTAATAAGTCTATTACCAAAAAGTGTGAAGCTGCTCGCTGCCCCATAACCACCGGGTCACCCGCTGCAAGTGCTCTTGCTGCAATGGACGAAAAACAGCAATATCATAAAACACGTGTAATGGGAAAGAACTATAAAAAGAGATGGGCACAGTGTTGAGCTGAACGATATCACACTTACTATGCTAAGGACAATTTGTATCAACCTGGCAAACTAGATCCAAAGTCACAGGACATTAACTGTATAACGTATTATAACTATGAGGGGCTTAAAAACCTACAAAGAGCACAATTACAGCAGAATGTTCTCAAAAAGGAGGAGAAAAAGATAAAGATTTCAGTCCTTAAATTCTAAGGGTTTAACGCTGTGGGTTAGGGTTAGAGCTGGGGGTTAGGGTTTGGGCCAAGGGCTAGGGTGAGAGCTGGGGGTTAGGGTTTGGGCCAAGGGCTAGGGTAAGAGCTGGGGGTTAGGGTTTGGGCCAAGGGCTAGGGTAAGAGCTGGGGGTTAGGGTTTGGGCCAAGGGCTAGGGTTGGAGCTTGGGGTTAGGATTTGGGCCAAGGGCTAGGGTTGGAGCTTGGGGTTAGGGTTTGGGCCAAGGGCTAGGGTTGGAACTTGGGGTTAGGGTTTGGGCCATGGGCTAGGGTTGGAGCTTGGGGTTAGGGTTTGGGCCAAGGGCTAGGGTTGGAGTTAGGGTTAGAGCTGGGAGTTAGTTGAGACAAAAATAACTCACAAGTTTCAGAATTTATCAAGTCTACCCAAAACTTGAAGTAAGGAACCCCCAGGTTGTGATAACTAAGCATAACGACACAATATATTAATTGCATGACCCCCAAAATATTGTTATTCAAAAAAAAGTTGTGGGTTTACAAATTATGATAAGCAGTTTGGCGCATGATTTTTGACCTATTTAGTGTAGTGCACCCATTGTTTGCGAAGTTCTGCTGCTGTCCAAATAAACAACATTAAGGAATCAAGGCTGAATCAAGGATGGAGTACAGACAGAGTTCCCAGTACAGGAATTTAGGCCTACCATAATTTTTATTGTAATCAATTCTCGCAAAAAAATTCACACAATCAATATGGTGTTCAAAACTTTTGAAGACACACTTACAATTCATCTTGAAATGCCTGTATTTACGCACCAGTATGTCCGCCATGGTTACGTCTGACGACATATTTGCTTGGATTTATACTGAAGTGTAAAGTAACAACCCTCTATACTTGATATGCAGTATGAACAATTCTCGTGTCTGGTGTAATCATTGTAAAGTACTTGTACATACCTGATATGCAGTGGACATTTTCTGCCATGGTTGTAATCATTTGAAGTTCTTGTATATGAGTACAGTAACCATGGGGAAAGAGTACAACGATATCAATCCCATCTAAACCCCGGACTGCCTGGATGGAAGATGGCCCCGTGTCTCCAGATGTTCCTGTCCAAAGTAAATTAGTATTTAAACGGAATCACCATTATTTGCATTTTTTTACGCACATTGAGCAAATTGTCTTATTCCTAACAGCGAGTTTCAAATTTCCTTGAATTTTTATAACAAAATACAGTGAGTTTAAGGTTTTATACTGAAGTGTAAAGTAAAATGGAAATGTTGATGCATTGGAAAATTCTCACCTTTGACCTGCTCTATAGCTCAACATGTTGAAGCCAAAGCGTTTAAAGGTAATAAAGGTCACGAGTACCCCTCTTAACTTAGTTACCACAACTACAGACCTATCTTGTGTTTACAAACATTGTCTATCATTTTGTAAGGGAGGCCTTGAGTATCACAAAATGCTTAAACTGGATTGGCAAAATTTGATTACAAAATTTAACACAGTGCATCCTATAAAGGCACTTAGTTTCTGTTTTTTAGTCAACAAATTATGCTTAAAATGT
Source organism: Marthasterias glacialis (assembly GCA_911728455.2). NCBI lineage: Eukaryota > Metazoa > Echinodermata > Asteroidea > Forcipulatida > Asteriidae > Marthasterias > Marthasterias glacialis. The sequence goes on from OU452219.1 coordinate 31,899,670, forward strand.
CGAGAATAAGTCACTGATTAGATATCTGGAAAAATATTTGAAAATTTTTATTGCGTTTGTTCACAACAAGGTCAAACGTGTTGGAGCATATACATGCTACTTTAAGCACTGTGAGTTGAAAAACCTGCATGTCATTCTGTCACTCTAAGGACAAGTCAGAAGTTATATCCAAATCCTCCCTCAAAAGTTATTTTCATGTCTCCTTTTTGATGATAGGATTCTCACAACATCACCCTATGTTTAATTAATCAACAAGAAGGGGGTTAATTAATGTGGGAAAGCTGTAAAAAGGAAAGGGACTGGAGGGGGGCAGATTTTGCTTTCCCCTCAACTTTTCTAACCTTGCATTCATATTGAGTCTAAAATGAAGAACTTTATGCAAACTAGAAAAATACAAAGGTCATTTTACTACATTTAACTGTCCTTCCAAGTTTCATTTTACCTCTGGAAAGGGGGAAAAGGGGGAAGGGGTGGGCGTGGCATGGGCGGGGCTTGTTGCAGAAGGCCATTCCAGACACTGTTTGCTTAGTTATGGTTGATGTGGACAAGTGCACTCTGTCCAGAAACAGGTGGCTATGATCTGATACAGCTCCCATGGGGGGTGGCCCATGGGGGTGGTGATTTGGAGAACATACCTCACACAGCCTCTTCAGTGTCAGGACTTTTAAGGGCAAGAATTTGTAACTCAAGAATGTTTGCAAACGTCACAAATGGCCTTTTATTACTTGGAAGACAAAACTTTTCTACTGAACCCATTAAAATTAATGAAATACATTGGGATAATTGTTATATAAGTGAGAGTGTTCTTGCTTCAGACCACAATTACTGTGAAATCACTACTAGCATTCACAGAGTAACAAATCCATTACCACAAAAATGGATAGAGTAAGACGTGGTATTTTCAAGATGGGAAAAACTTGGTTCAAGCCAAGAAATCAATTCAATTCGCTACAACACACAAACCGTGAAACTCAAAGTACACTTACGCCACGGTATGTCAGGCCTACCCATCAGCAGTTGAGTTTAGCCGCCCCTACAAATGAGCGAGGAGATTTCTGCTACACTGCAGGACAGATGGAACAAGACAACCGGAGAATTGTCATGCTGCTTTGCCCAAAAGTTGTAGAAATGACTCCTGTTGAGAAAATCCAGCCAAAGAGAGTGAAGCTTATAGCCCACAAATGTGGCTAGCCACTGCCCAAGAGTGAAACTGACCAACGAGGAGGAGGTTATCGTTTTGTGAATGTTAACTCCGCTGTGGAGCTGGGTGCACAAGCTGTACTTGATCACCAAAAAACTCATCCTGAGTGTGATGGTCAACCCAAATTATTGGCAGAGGCGGAGGAGCGTAGGGGTTTGGCCGTCTCAGAGGTGATGTTCTGCCCAAAGTGTGGTTTTAAAACACAAAAGACAAAACTGTATAGTGAAATACCTCACAAGGGTAGGCAGCGGGGACGACGCACTGCAACCCCCAACATGTCTTTCCAAGTTGGCCTGCAGAACACTGGCATTGCAACCTCAGGTGCAAGGAGGCTCTTGACATCAATGGACACAGCTGTACCATCCACCAGCGGGCTGCAAAAAATTTCAAACAAATGTGGTGAAATCATCAAGAATGAAAACATTAGGGTCATGGCCGACAAGAGGAAACAAGTGAAAGACATCCGCGAGCTCCAAGGCTTCAAGCGAGACAGTCCGATTGCAGTTGAAATTGACAGGCAGTACAACAACCCCCTCCGCTACTGCAGGAAAAAAAACACCGTTTGTCCATGCAACACAGACAAGAGACACTGTGTACGAGAACGTGACAACTGCAAAGTATGTTATAATGTACCATCAAGAGACAAACTTTGTTAAAGTATTGCAATGTCACAATCATCATTCGTGATGACGTCATGAGCCATGCACATCCACTAAGCACAGCGACAAGTGCACAGCCACTTGTCCGCGCATTTTAATATGGGAGACAAGAGAGAAGGGGGCGTGCAATGTGCTACCAAACTTTTGGAGTGCACGGAATCAGTGCTTGTGGATAGAATAACAACAGACGTGGATGGTTGTCTAACCCAAAGAATGAATTCTGTTAAGAGCAAAAAAGATGGAAAGGAAATGGAAAGTTTGCTGGACTCAGCCCACTTGAACCACTCACTTTGTGCGGCAGTCAGCCGAACCAACTTTCGCAGGGACATGTTCCCTGGGAACAATGCAAAAGCGTGGAACAGAGTACATGACCGATTTGCTGACGACTGAGTCACAGAGCACAGGCTGAGGCACACCATATTTCCTTTAAATGTGGAAATGACACAGCAAAAATGAAAAGACTGGCTGCAAAGACGGTTGCTGCAATTCCGAACTGCTACATGGGAGACCATGAGAAATGCCAAAAAAATTCTCAAGTTTGCCATGGCAAATATAAGTACCCATACCTCTCCCACTATGTCCGGGGCAGATTGACTTTAACCTCTCAAGATGAACAACTCTTAAAAAAACTCTTGAGAAAACGCATAGGAGATGAGGCGATGGAGAGAACCAAGTACAGAACGAGTACCCAGAAGGCTGAATCCATGGACCATGCATATGCTATGACAAATCCAAAAGGAACACTAACCTTTTCACGGAATGGAGCTTCAAGAGATCACAGCGCCATCCATCTTGTGAACAACAAACACGCTAAGTCTATTACCAAAAAGTGTGAAGCTGCTCGCTGCCCCATAAACACCGGGTCACCCGCTGCAAGTGCTCTTGCTGCAATGGACAAAAAACAGCAATATCATAAAACATGTGTAATGGGAAAGAACTATAAAAAGAGACGGGCACAGTGTTGAGCTGAACGATATCACACTTACTATGCTAAGGACAATTTGTATCAACCTGGCAAACTAGATCCAAAGTCACAGGACATTAATTGTATAACGTATTATAACTATGAGGGGCTAAAAATCTACAAGGAGCGCAATTACAGCAGAATGTTCTCAAAAAGGAGGAGAAAAAGATAAAGATTTCAGTCCTTAAATTCTAAGGGTTTAACGCTGTGGGTTAGGGTTAGAGCTGGGGGTTAGGGTTTGGGCCAAGGGCTAGGGAAAGAGCTGGGGGTTAGGGTTTGGGCCAAGGGCTAGGGTTGGAGCTTGGGGTTAGGGTTTGGGGTAAGGGTTAGGGCTGGAGCTTGGGATTAGGGTTAGAGCTGGGAGTTAGTTGAGACAAAAATAACTCACAAGTTTCAGAATAGACAGTCTTTAAACTGATTTCCATGACCCATACATGTCTTGTATCGATTACATGTTTTGCGGGCATTATTTGTACTGTGTGGCTCTAGGGAGAGGTGCTGGAAATTCACACACAATGAATTGTGGCAAAGGTGGCTCACATCATACTGATCAGATATTATCTTTCCAGTATGTACGATGTAAGCCAACCGATGCACACGCATCATTGTGCGTCAATCACTGTCAGGGAACTTGACATTCATGATGCCATATCCACCACCCCTCCCGCTACTCCTCTTCACATAGCCGTTCCATAACAGGCATCCGGTTGACACTTTCACTGCACTTTTCTTTTGTATCGCAGCAGAAATCTTCACCCTCCACTCTTCATCCATGGTTTTCTTATATGCAACTTACCCTCGCATTCGTAGTCTTCTAGCAGTAGTAACTGTTGTAGTAGTAGTCGTCGAAAAGTACCAATCTTAAAAACTTTGACTTATTTTGTTAACAAGTTATTTTAACTTTTAAAAAAATTACAGTTATATTGCTATACTTACTTACTGTTTAGCCAATGGAATGATGTTTGGAATGATGTTTTCAACAAAAAAACAGCACCAACTGATGAAAACTGCCTCAAACAACTCTTTTCTGTCCCCGTGTCAAGCCTACAGATGAACGTAAACAAAGCAGACATTTTTAAATCACCACCAAAATGGCTGATGGGCGCCACCATTTTGTATATATAGGGTGCACCACACTAAATAAACTCCCATAGCAACCAATGCTAAATGCTAAATATTCAAAAATACTCAAGAAATATATGAAAGTCTCTCAGCCTCTAGGAAACAAACCAAATATATTTTATGACAATTGAACTTTGGTTTTCTGCTCAAATATTTCATTTTATCGAATAAACGATCAAATGCTTTATACTCAGCACTCCTACTCTTCATCCTAGTCCATTCTATGTCGGCACACGGCTTTGATGTTTGCCGAACATACACGTTTGGATGCGTGGCATGTATGTAATATTATATACTTAACTGGCCCATTCACTGCGTGTGCTGGGGGTTGTACACGCTGGTGCATTATAATGGGATGGGAGCCTATGAAGCTAATATTAGCTCTGAGGGGGGAGGGTCCACAGGGCTAGCTGGGAACCAATCAGCAAAATGTAAGGATTCAAGTAATTTGATTGGTTGCAGATTTAAAATAGCAGCCAATGAGAGCGCAATGGTTGCATCAGCTTTTCTCATTTGGGCGGGAATTTTTCCCAGTTAACCGCACTTTGCCACAGCTTGTAGCGAGGTTGAGTTTAATAATAATTTATTGCTCTGTATTTATTCGCATTTTTACATTTTTTATAGCGATTTAGCGCAACGTATCTTTGTCATCCCGCTTGTGGGGGGATACGCTGCCATCAGGCTGTGTTGCCTATACTGAATTTAAGTTTGTCACGTTAATTTAACGTTTTTTTTTAATCTTGCATTTGTGCGCTAACGTAAGTTACGCACGGCCTAGTCTAGGCCTAAATAGTGTTGTAGGTGAGGTTTAGTCTTCGCTTGCATTTAGTTTTTATAGCCGTTTGGTGGATTTTTCTCAAGGCACTACAGCTTTCTTCGAGACCAAGGAACATTCTTCAAAGAATTATAGCTTTGAACTGTAGTTTTTTTTTTGATCAAGCCGACCTTATGCCTCGTCCGCGAAAGAGGGCAATACGCCCGCCGGCCAGGTTCAGGGCCGGGGCCGACGATCAGCCGCCGGCTAAGCAAGGTCGAGGCAACGCCATGGGGCGCGACAGGCGCCAGGCCAGCACTAGCACTGGCACTAGTACTAGTACTGGTAGCACTAACACTAGCAGCTCTGCTGCGTCTGCTCCGGTGGAGTCCGGGACTCCGGAAAGACAAGCCGCCGGCACCAACGGAGGAGGCATTGTGCCAGGGGGTGGTGAGTTTTTTATAGGGCCGTTGCCAGTTAGTGATAGTGGCTCAGATAGCATAGATAAGGTACAGCTGCTGTCCAGTAATAATACTATTACTAATACTAGTACTGTTTGCTTTCCCGGACAGGCCGGCCTCCCCAAACCAATCCCAAGTTTTGCGAAAAGCATTTCTTTGGGTTTTGCGGTTTCAGCTGCTCAGAAGCAAAAGATTTGGGATGGTGAATTTGTGGACTTTGCTACTTTGTTGCAAGGTAATGCAGTCCAGCTTTTAGAGAAAACTGTTGGACCGGTGCAGGTTATCACTTACCTAGGTTTAGAGATTGATTCTATTTCGCAGCAAGTTCGCGTACCTGCAGTTAAAGTGCAGGCCCTCTGCGTTAGGATCCATGAGGCATTGGGTAGGCCAAAGCTTTCTTTGGTTCAGCTGCAGTCGCTGATTGGATCATTGAACTTTGTTTGTGAGGCAGTTTCCCCTGGCCGGGCTTTTTTAAGACGATTGATCGCCCTCACCCGTGGGCTCTCACAGCCTCACCATCGGGTACGCTTGTCAAAGGGGGCTAGGCTGGACTTGCTTATGTGGAAGGAGTTTTTAGAACACTTAAATGGTGTTTCCCCGATTGCTTGCAGGGATTGGGACAATTCTGTTGAGCTTTTTACCGATGCCGCAGCTTCTGTTGGGTATGGCGGCTTTTTTCAGGGCAAATGGTTCAACGGACGCTGGCCATCATATGTAATCGAGTCTCCTCCTTCTATTGCTTTTCTTGAATTTTTCCCTGTACTAGTTGCAGTTTTGTGTTGGGGTCCTATGCTGGCAAATCGCCAGGTTACATTTCGCTCGGATAATTCGGCTGTTGTTCATATAGTAAACAGTCAAACGTCACAGTGTGATAGGATCATGCATCTCGTTAGGTTGTTTGTTTTGCATTGTCTCAAGTACAATATTATCTTTAAGGCAGTGCATGTACCGGGGGCGGCTAATGAATTGGCTGATTATCTATCCCGTTTTCAGATGAACAAGTTTCGGGCCGCGGCTCCCGATGCGGATCAGATGATCTCACCCATTCCATCGATCCCCATCCCTTGATAACGGGTGAGATATCTAGGTTGTTATCCATTGCCTTGGCCAAGAACTCTTACAAAACATATTGTATGGGTTGGAATGCATTTTGCAAGTTTACTGGGTGGGGGTCTCTTGCTCCCACACTGCTGCTGGACTCTGCTAGGGTCAGAGAATTTATTGCTTGGCTGTCACTTAAAGGATGTGCTGCATCCACGATAGCCACTTACGTTACTGGGGTAGGGTTCTATCACAAGTTTCAAGGGTATTCCGATCCAACTAAAGATTTCTTAGTTTCTAAGCTATTGGAGGGTTGCCGTCGAGATACTCAAAGCACGGATACTCGTGCTCCAATTACACTGCCCATTCTAGTTGCAATTTTAAGGGCTTTGCCCCATGTTTGCAAATCACACTTTGAAGAGCAGTTATTCAAAGCTGCTATGTTGAGTGCATTTTTGGGGTTCATGAGGGTAGGGGAGTTTACAGCTGACGCTACAAATCGTATTCAAGATTCAATGTTACTCAATTCAGATGTCACATTTAGTTCAGTGGGTATTGAGTCCGCGCTGGTTTCATTCCGTACATGTAAGACGCACCAGTCAGGTCGACCTCTCGTCATTAGGCTGGGGAGGATGGATGATGTGGCTATTTGCCCTGTCCATGCTTTACGCGCATTCTTAAGGGTCCGACCGTTAGGCCAGGGTCCTCTATTTTGTCATTTTGGTGGCCAGCCTTTAACGCGTTGGCAATTTAATGCAGTACTTCAGAAAGCGTTGGTTTTTTGTGGATTGCAGGATCTGCGAATTCAGGCACATTCTTTTCGGATTGGAGCTGCCACGGTGGCGCATAGCTTAGGGGTCCCTCTTGCTGATATTCAACGCATGGGCCGCTGGCGTTCTGATGTGGCACTTGCGTACATAAGACCAGAAACACTTTGTGCTTTCCCTGGCATTAATAGGGGTTAAACAGTTTTAAATTGGGTTTCTATCTTTTTGGATTTATACAGGTATAGCGTGTGGATCGTGGGAGATTCCCTGATTCGTTGGGCTCAGCGTTCTCTGGCAGTTTGTGCGGTACCTGTTCTTTGGCGGGGTAGGGGTGGGGCCAGGTTATGTGACCTGCCAGCCCTGCTGGAAACAATGCCTAGAAATGCCCCTCCGCCTGCAATACTGATAATTCACCTTGGGACAAATGACCTCCTCTCTATGGATGTTTTTTCACTTCGCCAGTCCATTGAAATTTTTATGGAGGGGATTCGTGTTCAGTTTCCGCATAGTGTGGTGGTGTGGTCGGAAATTTTACCACGGGTTTTTTTATTTTGGGGCCCATTCTCAAAAAGCCATAGAGAAACAACGAAAAAAGGTAAATAGATGGATGCGCACCTGCTGCCAGAGAAAAGGGGGTAGGGTGTTGCGGCACAATCAGTTTCAAGGGTCAAATTTAGCACTATACAGGTTTGATGGGGTTCATCTTTCCGAGGCTGGTAATGCAGTTTTCTGTGACAATATTGCTTCTTGTATTAGCTCGATTAATAATCTTTAGTCTGGGCTTAGGGTTGATGTGGTGGGTTTCTGTCTATTTTCTTGGGACGCGCGTTGCACGTGTGGCAGTTCTTTTGGAGAAAATGACAGAAAAAGTTACAAGTAAAAGGATTTCAATTTTGGAAATCACATTTGTTAACATAATTTTGAGTTGTAATGTTAACGGTAATGTAATTTTCTTAGGATAGATAGTGCCATCCGGGTATCGGTCGGGCTATCTTGCCTGTTCCCCTCGTTTTCCAACTGGGGGAATTTATGATGTGTTTGTAGGAATGGGATACTCTTCTCTCTTTTAGCTTGCATAACTGTTGGATAGGTTAGAGTTACATGTAGGGTGCCTGACGGTTCCGTCCGGGCCATTTCCCCCCCTCGTTTTCCAACTTGGGGTACAACAATGTGTAGGACGTTTTTAAATACATGTACTTTAGGGATATAAGTGCAAAGATAACGTTTTAAGGCAAGGTGCGTCAATATGTTTACTTGTGGGGGTCGGGTCGACCTGTATCCGGGGGTCATTGGACCCCACATGTTCATGTGCGAGTTTGTGCAGTCGTTTTTGTGCAGTTGTATTTGGGAACGGTTGCCCATTGTGTGTTTGGTAAGGACACGGTAGTCCTTTGAGGCAGTCATGAACGAGGTGTTCATGAATTTTTATGTGTATGGACACGGTAGTCCATCAGCTTACATGTTGGTCCTGTTTGTCTGTCCAGGCCGGTTTGCCCTGTGTTTGGTATCCGGCCCCTTGCCATTTATTACATAATTCAAATTTGGTGTATCTGTTAAGTGTTGATATGATGGTGGAAACCTCAATAAATTACAGTTTCAAGCTGTGGCAGGATTTCAAATACACTGGTCATTTCCCTTGCTTGTGTCTGAGTATAACAGTAGGTTAGCCGTTGAGAATTTTTGCTAATTGCCCCAAGAAATAACACCCCCGAAAATGTCATTTTTCCCACACCGACTTGCTGCCACTTTTCATGAAGCATCCCTCCACTTCCCAGGCCAAATAGGACCATCTTTAAAGCCAAAATTTGTCAAGTCTACCCAAAACTTGAAGTACATGTAAGGAACCCCTAGGTTGTGATAACTAAGCATAATGACACAATATATTAATTGCATGACCCCAAAAATATTGTTATTCAAAAAAAGTTGTGGGTTTACAAATTATGGTAAGCAGTTTGGCGCACGATTTTTGACCTATTTAGTGTAGTGCACCCATTGTTTGCGTAGTTCTGCTGCTGTCCAAATAAACAACATTAAGGTATCAAGGCTGAGTCAAGGACTGGAGTACAGACAGAGTTCCCAGTACAGGAATTTAGGCCTACCATATTGTAATCAATTCTCGCAAACCAATTCACACAATCAATATGGTGTTCAAAACTTTTGAAGACACACTTACGAATCATCTTGAAATGCTCGTGTTCATGTTTATGCACCAGTATGTCCGCCATGGTTACGTCTGACGACAATTTTGCTTGGATGTATACTGAAGTGTTAAGTAACAGCCCTCTACATTCTTAATATGCAGTGACATGAACATTTCTCGCGTCTGGTGTAATTATCTGAAGTACTTGTACATACCTGATATGCAGTGGACGTTTTCTGCCATGGTTGTAATCATTTGAAGTTCTTGTATATGAGTACAGTAACCATGGGGAAAGAGTACAACGATATCAATCCCATCTAAACCCCGGACTGCCTGGATGGAAGATGGCCCTGTGTCTCCAGATGTTCCTGTCAAAAGTAAATTAGTATTAAAACGGAATCACCATTATTTGCCTTTTTTGCGCACATTGAGCAAATTGTCTCATTCCCAACAGCGAGTTTCAACTTTCCTTGAACTTTTACAACAAAGTACAGTGAGTTTAAGGTTTGCGCAAAGATGACAGCTCGTTGCACTTTTCCTGAAAATGCGAACTGGTAGAACCACAAGCGCATTTACCAAACTGTAAAGCGAATAAATTAGTTCTTTCTTTTTTTTTGTCAATGGGGGACTTTTGGACCGTCTTTCTTCACAGATCTCACCAGTAGTACGCATGCTCAACTGTCAAAATGGCCCGTTGTGTCTACTGCCGCCAGCGTCTCAAAAGTCTCACACATACATTTTTTTGTACCAATCACGCTGTTGGCCAATTTGAATCAAACACTTGAACAGCGGCGTAAAAAGCAACAACACTCTTTTCATTTCAAGCTTTTAAGGAAGCAAACAGGAAAACAGGACATTAGTATTGCCCAAACCGTGTGAAGGGAAACCATAAAAGCAGCAGACGTCCACTTTTGTTTACAGTCAGTGCAAGTTAAAAATTTAAATCCGTTTTTCTTAAAATTGAGCAGCAGCAAAAAAAAAAAAAAGAGAGAACATTTTACAAAATTGTTCTCTCTAATTTTGGGAAGTATTAAGCAGAAAGAGCAGAAAAAGGCACTCGCCAACATTATTCAATCTTCTCTTTGTTCACTAAGTAAGCTAAAAATCTGTGTGCATTTTTGACCTTCATTCGGTATATTATGGCCCATTGCTGTATCACCTGAATTTAAGTTTGGAGTGAGCCAAAGAAACCCTGCGACCCCGGATCGACAAGATACAGTTGAGTGCCGTCTTTGTTCACCCCAAAATTGAATTAAATTTGTACCCAGTCAGTTAAGGTGGCTGTAATAAGCCAAAAACGTTCCACATGAAGAAAATCATTGAGTCCTACCTTCTAAGTCCTCCCGGCTGATATCACCTTCATTTCCCCACATACTTCATAGGTTTATATTACGGTGCAAATTTGTGATGAACAAAATCGCTTAACATGAATGTTTGGTGAGAGATAATATAATAAAGATTGTTGCAAAAATATTGATTACCTTTTCATGAACTTATTTTAAGTAAATTCTGTGTTTAATGTTTACCACAAGAGGGCGCCAAACCGGACTAGCCCCTAGTCCCTTTAGAACCTGCGCGCGCACATGAATGGATTTTCAGCGAGGCCGAGCATATATGACAAAAATGAGCAAGGTAATTTTATGCGTTTTTACTTCATTTATCACAAATATTCCTTCATTGCAATACAAAATAACATATCTACAGATGTTTCTTGTTCAAAAACTCAAACTGATACTTTTGCATAGCTTCTCGGAGTACAAACATGTGTGTTTAATGTTTTGCCAGCGCGGAAAATATTTCGAAATGGCCCCGACTTGCCCGCCAAAGACTACTGTAGACAGAATGTGTCTGAAGTTTCCATAATTTTGCTCGTTATACATTGTGTGTAATATTTGTATTATTGCTCGGTGCGCTGTGCAAATGATCCAAGCAGTCCAAGCAATTATATAGACTTTTTGCTGCATTTCACCACGTTCACAGTATGCAATAATGCCGGTAAGAATTCTGGCTTTCGTTTATTCTCCCAAACTGAGTTCTTTTCATCTGCATAGTGCATGTAGCAAATTCGCAATAGCCTAGACCCAGTAACTGGGGCGTTGTACTCTTTTCAATTTTTTATTTTTTTATTTTGACTTTATCGGTCATGCTAGCGAATTAAAACGAATGTGTGATGCCCTGTTTAAAAAGTGCCAAAGATTCAACAAAATTGCTACAAAACCACCTGTTGGCTTCTCAAGGTATCAAAGATGAAATAAAATGCATTTAACTGTTTTCATAATCATTTTATGTCCTCCAATTGGATGCTTTTTTAGGCCCACTAAAAATGCAGCTGTCACAATCTGCATTTTATTACTACATCACATGATATCAATGACTATTTCCTAAAAAAAGAAAAGGATTTTACCTGTTCGCTGATGCCCTGACTTGCATATTGTTTTGCGCAGTCATCATAGGATACAAGTCCCTATAAGCCAACACACAACCCAAACTGTATAGAAGTTCCATTGGTCATGATTGGCCGAGTGCACGCTCTACACAGCTGGTATCCTGCGTTGACTGCAGTAGACTGATTGCGCGACCAATGTTTACATGTCATCACATGACCTTTTGTGGGGTACTACGTCATCTGAGCTGATGGAAAAGACGTGCAAATTTATGCTGTGCCCGACAGAGTCACACCTAAAGTGGGCTTTTGGTAATAATAACACAGTTAGTAAGCCATTTTATTAAAGATGTAGGGCCCTATGTTGTGACATTGATTTTAATCACATTACAGTTTCATAAACTACTGGCCAGTATTCCACTACAACCGGCGTCGAAAGACTATGTCGCCAACTGCCTGTTACTTTGTTCGCAATGTAGGCCTAAATCACTGTAAAAAAGGGTAAAGAACGTTGAAAAAGTGAGCATTTATACCTAGCCTTGCGAAATTTCAACTAGGCAAAGGAATCACACAGTTTTGGAAAACAATTTCTTTGGATGATTCACTTTCGAAACTTTGAAATTCTTGTGTTGAAAAGTGTGTGATCGCGGTCGTCTGGCCTAAACATTCCGTTGTGCACTAGTATACATTGTGCACATTATACGTTTTCTTGTACATTTTCCGAGACTCACTGGAACTGTCCTCACTGGCTTTATTCAGCCACTCGAAGGTCTCTGGTACAAACTCTGGAATATTTTTCACAGATTTCGAGAAAGAAAAGCCTCGATGGAATAAAGAAATGCAACAATCACCATGTATCGTACCGCAATTTCCTATTGAGGACGTTGTGCTTGTTTACATTTAATACCCACAATAGGTCACATGACACTGGTCGCGCAATCGGTCTATACTCGTAGCGTTAATACAACTTTTTACACATAAGGAAATAGTCGCTGAATAAATAATACTACCGTAATTTTCGGCCTATAGGCCGCGGCTTGCTGGTTGTTTTTCGCCCGCAAAAAGTTTCGCGCGGCTTATGGGCCGGGCGGCTTATGGGCCAACGTGTCAGTATTGTAAGCCGAAAATTACTGCACTTGCACAAAAAAATTCAAGACGACAATGAAAATGGCAATGTGACAAAAAAAAACTAACCAGAAAACATAAAAGCCTTTAGTTCAGCTATGACAAATGTTTATATCCAATTCCAATCAAAACACGTTAAGCCGACCGAGCTGGCGCTGCTGAAATAACATCGGCATTCAATCAGAAAAATTGGTATCCGCATGCCGACCTGTGCATTGATTATGCTATTGTAAACCAGTGCGTCAATACACTACATGCATGTAAACAGGAAGTTGCAAAATGTCGGATGTTATCGACCGTTTTGCATTCATTGACGGACTTTACCGGTCTTTGCCGCAGTCTTTGCCGTAAGCTGCCACTGGAGGGCGCTATAAAAATGTAGCGCGCCCTCTGCCGGTAACTTCTAAGAGGAAACTTCTGGAAACGTTGTGCTGCTGTAAATTCTTGCTTATGATGGTCGCTGCAACGTGCACGATCGGAAGACCGCAACGTATAAGGTACGCACGCTGGCTGGGCTTGTAAATTGCTTGTAAATGACATACAGATAAGCTCAAAAGTATTTAATGGAAAATACAGATCTGGATTTGGCCACTGTTTCTGTGTTGACTACAGTAAATGCGGTCACGCTTTTGTTTACCTGAAATTAAACGTGCTCAATGGCCTTTATTTTCGGTCTTTTTCTGAAAAATTACTGCGGCTTATGGGGTATAGTGGCTTATGTGCCGACAACTGAATCTTGCTTTGTGAATTCTTGGGCGCAGTGGCTAATGGGCCGAGCGGCTTTTGGGCCGAAAATTACGGTAATAACAACCCCGTAATCCGCTCGATCTTCGACATGTCGTTTCCTGACCTAACAGTTCCAGTCAAGCACACCACGTTCTCATCATGCACACTCATCATGCAGTGCTAGCTCCTTTAGCCCCCCATACTCACACCAATTGCGCATAAACACAACCTGTGTCACACAGCTGACGTCATGTCGTATATTTTGAAAGTTACGTATTATTTTTTTTTATGTAGCCAGTGGTACTTTAAAGGCTTTTGAGTCAGATTTTTTTTGTAATTTCTTTTAATTACAGGCATGTGCCACTGGCTAAATATCGTGTTTGTTTAGAATTGACTTGTTTAAATTTAAAATGTCAATGTCTTCATGATAATTCCAGTTACAGGACTTACATTATGTGGGCCCAACATGTGTTAACTGTTTGGCTATTTCTTGTATACAGTGTCAACCAACTTCAACATGATTGATGTCTGTTACCACACAACTGCTAGTATATACACACATCCATGTATGATCCTCCCTGCAGTGTGAAGCATGCAACAAGCGCATAGACAAGTAACAGCGTATATCACAGCTACAACCTGAAGTTGCTCAGGTGAGTCATGAAATAGAACTTTCTGTCTGAATGTCAGTTGGTGCTTAGAAAGGCACATGGTAGAAAGTTTTGGCCTATTCACTCAGTGCATCTTTAAAGGTTACTTGCTGGAGGCAACCAACTGCACATACAGGTGCATGAGAAAATGAGATTTTAATCGGGTAATTATCAAACATGCAAAGTTCTTCATGCCTCCCTGCTTTTAAAGGGCCCATTAAGTGGTATTTTTTCACATTACATTTTCCAGGCTTAAGGAAAATCATGGTTTGATATTAAGACAAATTAAGACATACTGTTTTATAAGTTGTTATAAGTTACTACCTTTTAACTCATCCCTCAAAATTTGTATTTTCCGTTTCTATCGCCTGGTGGTGTGCTTTCGTGACGTAGATCGAGGCACTGAATGACAACGTAGTGACAATGCACATTCCTGACCAGTTAGCTCTGGTATGTTTCACTGCAGCCACTCAAATTTGTCAGTCTGATGGCAATCTGTGCAGACTGAAACCATCTTAAGTTGTGTTGCAACCAGCAACAGTACACCTCGATGGTCATTTTCCGTATAACAAAAGCCAGATATCAAGAGATTTGTCCAAAGAAACTAGGCACATGGCGGTACATGAGTTTGCATAATGTATCATGTCAATTGTATTGATCGCCGAGCACTGACCGACAGCAATTGCCTTCATCTATGTCATGACTGTTTTCCCTTTTGGGGGTAGGGGTGCGAGTTTCACCCCTTATTTCAGTTTTTATTGTTTTGCGATACATTTTTAACAAACTTGCATTTGTAGGTTGCTGTGAGCATACTTTATAGTTTATACAAATTCCATTTCATTGGACCTTTAACCGGGTCGCTTCGGACACACTTACACGCCAAACTCTTATGCAACACATAATTTTCTGTGCGTGCGTGGTCATGTCACCGGGCCATGTGTCACGAGACTCTAATGCGTATTGTGTGAACACAGGCAGTGGGAGACTTTTGAGATGCTGGCAGCAGGAGACACAACAGGCCTTTTTGACAGTTGTGAGTGTGCGCGCATATGCCCATTATTGCGTGTGTAGTTCTGAACGTGCCTACTACTGGAAAGAACTGTGAAAAATGACCATCCAAAAGTCTCCCATAGTTTTACTGAGTCCATGGGGTCATGGTTTGGTGGCAAAAGGCAATGCAAACAATGAACTCTTTGCTTAGATTTGGTGTTACCAGACTTGTTCATTCGAGGGGTGGGGGCATACAGGGGAAAGATAATTTAGGGTGCATTGGATTAGCTTACACGTGTAAGTAAATCTTAAACGTTGAGCGTTCAATTAGCCATCACATGACACTCGTGTCTGCCGTGGTGTATGCTACCATAGCCCGAGCTCGCGAGTGGGTCTCTGGTGGATGCCAAGGTGTAATGACGTATTTCCGGCTGCAGCGCAGGCCCATCATACCAAGATGGTGGGGAATAATCAGTTGAATTTGACAAGAGTACAAACAAATTGATGCACAGTGTTGGAAAATGTTTTAAGTATTCAACTTAACTAAATTGGGAATGAGTTCTCCAAACTTAATTGTCTGGGCCTCAACTCTGGACAATACCCAAGTTGTCTGGATTCAAAACTCAAAAGTGTTTCCTTCAAGGTGGAAATGATTCTCAAAATCATCTGGTTCATACTGCTGGACGGTGTACTCGCGTACTTGTCTACTTTTGGTACGGATTCTCTGCTGCGTAATGTCCTGCCTCCCCACAACAACCTTTAACCTTACTTTTCCCAGAATGACAAGTGAAATCACGGCAGCGTTCGATTAGCTACCACTCGTGGCTACCACGAGTGTAACTCCCCAGTATACCTGTGTAAGCTAATCGAACACACTCTTAGAGGGGCTGTGTAGTGTTGTACCATTCATTTTTTTTTTTTTGGGGGGGGGGGGTCCAAGCATTCTGAGCGAGAGGCTTTCCCCTGCAACTGCTATGGGATGCTGACCTTTTGTCGATGATCAGCCAAAGTAGCTTTCCAATGGTCTTAATGTGCTTCAGAAACATGACCTTAACCGTTGCCGCCAAGAATCTTACGTTTTGTCCTGTCCCCCTGGTGGGATTCTTTTGTCAGAATTGCCAGAATCTTTTTTCTTTGAGGGTACCTTTGCCACAAAGAAACTCTGACTTGACATAGCCAAGAGAACAAATAGTCTCTTTATTGGATTGTCTGTTTGGTTTTTCGCCAAAGCAAATGTCAAGACTGGGACAGGAACCTGCATTCTGCTGATCAGAAACACCAGAGTTTGAGTCCCCTAAGCCACGACACACCACCAAAGCGAACTGGTTAAACATTGAATGATTCCTGTAATTCCTGTAAAGTGTTTGGAAATACATTTTTCCTAAAGTAATGACCCTATTGCGTTGTAGTGCACAATCTTTTTGCAAGTTGAAGAAATAAATTGAATCCTTGAAAAACTCTGACCCTAACAAGTGAAATAGTGTTATTCTGTACTTGTTGTGAAATGTGTTTCGTCCAGTAGGGAACGGTTGTCTTGAAAGCAAAGTAACAACTCATATATTACTTGCCAAATAAATGTGTTATTTTGTCAAGATTCCATTATTTATTTGATGTCATATCAGACCTTAAAACTTGATTCATTGTGCAGAGATGTCAAATAAATTTGTCCAGCTGTGAGTTTACTGTCCCGAGGCTAAAATTATGGGCCTGTGGTGGTCCAATGTCAATTTTAAGCCCTGTTATTTACTTTCTCTAACATCAGGCTAAAAAACTGATCATTTTCATGTGTTATAAACACATTTTCCTTTTAAAAGTGGTTTGTGTTTCATTCTGTCAAACTATTTGTGGTGTGTGTTTTTTCTAACTTTGTTTGGTTTGTCTTGAAGTAAAATTAACACTAAGTGCTTCCCTGTTGAGTTTCCATTGACTATTTTTAATATTTTAATGAAATAAATTTGGCCTAAAGTAACACTAAGTGCTTCCCTGTTGAGTTTCCATTGACTATTTTTAATATTTTAATTCAATAAATTTGGCCCAAAGTAACTGACCCTAGGAAGTGAATTGTCTTTATTCTGTGTCATCTCATTGAGTTGAGTCAACCTCAGTGTACTGAAACCTGGAGGCTCACCACCCAGCAGGAAAAGACCTTTAATTGGATGGGATGTACTGTACACCCCTATGCTGAGGATGGTCTTTGATGTGTCATAGACTGACCATATGAGAAGCACCAACCTCTACGGTAGTCTACTAAAAGTATCGAACAAGACTTGTAAGTGATGGGTGAGACTTGCAGGGCAGTTGATTTTTTGGCATCCTGAACTGGGAGCCTTTTACCTCATCTTGTGGGAACTAATCTAAGGAAAGACCTCCAGAGACGAGGAAATCGGAAGTCCTACATTGACGTCCTGATGAGAGACACAGGGTCACCACGACTGAAGCCTGCGCTCCCACGAAGAAACAATCTGACCGAAATAAGAAAATCTGATGTTGGTGGAGGACCTTCCCCAGCCACAACCTCATTGACTCATTTTGCATCATACTAAAAGAAATTGTCTTATCAAAGTGTGTTTTGTCAGACTGTGATTGATTGTATTGAAGACAAATAATTCCATTTGTATAATACTATTTGTCAAACATTATTTTCTTGTTGAGTTTCCGTTATTTATTTAATCGAACAATCAGACTATAAAAAGGACGATAGATAATTTTTGTAAAGGGTAAAAATAAAGCCTGAAGTTGTGACCCCAAGAAATGTGTTGGTTTTATTCCGTGTAAATTTTTATTTTTTGTGATGTGTGTTTTGTCAAAAGAATTGTCTTGAAAGGAAAGTTACACCATATACTATTTGTAAAATAAGTGTGTCTTATTGAGATTCCTTATTCATTTCATTGTACTTAATGTACAA
The DNA here is from genome assembly GCA_911728455.2 of Marthasterias glacialis. Lineage (NCBI taxonomy): Eukaryota > Metazoa > Echinodermata > Asteroidea > Forcipulatida > Asteriidae > Marthasterias > Marthasterias glacialis. The sequence goes on from OU452219.1 coordinate 31,917,558, forward strand.
TGAAATGAATAAGGAAACTCAACAAGAAACAGGATTTTATTTTATTAAGAATCAGACAATGCATTCTTTTGGTCATTCTTGGTATGGTAATTTGTCTGTGTACTGCAGTAGCCAATAATAACAATATAGAAATAAATGTAACCTTGAATGAAATTGAATCATGGTGTTTGACTGTTAATTGAGGGAGTAATCCTTTAGCTGCTAACTGCATCTGGTCATAGGGTTGAAATTCAAGAACTTGATGGTGTAAGGTTGGTAGTGATCTAGCTACACGTATGCTGAGTTGTATGCAAACATTCATCTGGAGCAAACATAAGCCACTGATTATGCATATAGTGATGCAAGAGATGTAGATGGTAGTCAGCTTGGTCTTCCCATCAGAGTGGTGAAGTATGACTGTTCAGACCTGGATGAAATCTGAAGGACTACCTACTAATGGGAATACGTGTCATGAACACATGCAGTCACTTTCCAGAAAGGAACACAGCCACAAATCCTGCAGATCCGCAGACCAGGAAAAATGCCTTGAGATGCTTTGCAAAAATGAGCTACCAGCAAGTGATGTTGCGCAGTTCAAGACAAAGTCTAGGACAGAGATTAAGACGAGGCTTACGACAACTTGGTGAGACTTAAAACCCTAACCTCCTCGAGTTCTTCAAACTCAGCTGGATTTGGAGACAAGGGAGCTAAAATGAGGACACAGATGAGCAATGTAATAGAAATGGCACCAGACTCCTTGAAGCTGAAACACAAGAGACTCAGCTATGCAACAGAATGTGAGATCCAAGCATGAAGAGTGTAGCTCTGCGGAGTTGGATTATGAGGCTATTCAAGTTCAAAAAGTCCTGACATGTTTTTGTGTGTACCTACTTACTCACCAAGGACCATCTAAAGCCACTCAGACCTTTAAGATGGAGAACAAGATGTGATTATTGTAGTCTAAATGTAGTGTATTATGATTTCAAAATGGAAAGCTCTATTTGAATGGAAGGTAAATGTTTATCTTGGCAGTTAAGTAGGGTACCTGTCAAGAGACTTTGCTAGATTATTTTATTTTATGCTTTGTTTTACCCAACATCGATGTGTGATAAGCGCTGCATATTTGACTTTCTACAATTAAGAGGAGGGCCCAATTTCTTGGCTTTGCTCACTGAAGCCTTACTCTCTAAATGTAAAAGAGTGAAAATTTCATTCCCATGCCAGAGTGGTGTCAGTTTGGCTCTTTTGAGAGTGAAACTCACTCTTCACCACCCTTTCTTGAGTGAAGGTGGAGTGAATTTAACTCTGAATCTAGTGAAAATACATGTTTTTCACTCTAAAAAGAGTTGTCTGCCATATGGCTCCTGGCAAGAGTGGTATGGTGGCCAAAACGAGTGGTGTTTCACTCTTTTACATTAAGAGAGTACGTTAAGCGTGTTTCACAGGTGTTTCATTTTTGCTTGTGCATGTTTGTACATCACACTACTAAAGCATTCTTCACTTATACACAGCTTGCGCAGAAATTCAGCGCTTACCCTGTAAACAGAGAATGATGACAGTAAGCGTGAATTCCGCAGTAAGCACAATTATGTAATTGCATTCAGATGTCTTAACCACTAGACCAAAATACTTGCCCAGTCCTATTTTTGTATATTTCTCAGGAAGGTTAATACCTAAACATATTTAACTATAATATTACCAAGTATGACAAGGTTAAAAAGGTTTTTTTTTTATCAGTGATCACTATTAAAAGACATTTTTTCTGCTAGATACTTTGCAGGCTAAACATCATCTCTATAGCCAAGGAGATTCTCAGTCTGACATACCAGAGAGATGGGTTGCTGGCCGGAACTTAAATCCTCATCATCAAAATTCAAGGTTAGTCTTAACTGAAACCTTAGAAGGTTTGAATTCATGCATTCTTTCAATAACCAAAAATGTACCATCCTTCTAAAGTTAAAATACAGGAGTGTTCTTGCTGGTAGAGAAATCATTCCCTCCTGCAGAAGATTGGCAGGGGTGCTTATGACAGATGCAAGTGTGGCAATGGTGTAATATCCAATTCCAGACCTATATTCTTTTCTAAGAAGAGGATTTGAGACATAAAGAAACTTCCACTGTTGTTTATTCATTGTATTTCGGCTCGATGGAGGTAAGTCAGAGTGAGCCAAGTTTCCAGCCTTGGCTCCGGATTTAGAAACAATTCTTTGCTGTAGCTCACGGCCAAAGTTTTACATTCACAATATGTGTGTCTTTGACATTTTCACTCAGTGAGTGAAATAATGGGTATGTTGCTGTTTGTCTTTATTCAATTGGTATCAATACTCAAGGTGTTTTCTTTTTTGTATTCATATTTTCCCAATTGAAGCTGACTTAATGATGCTTTATACAATTTCCTTTTCACTTCCAGCTGACAGGGATGATTTTGTTAGTCGGCCCTCACAGTCAAAACTGAGTACAGACATTTAGGTGATGAAGTTTGAGACATGGAGAGGAATGCAACGAGACATGTTCACGGTGAGTTAAAACTAATACAATTTGCTAACCTGTAGCTAATTGTAATAACAACTTCAACCCTCACAGATCTTTAGAAGTAACTAAAGATAAAGAGACATGACCAGGCACACTGGAGAAACATACACATAGGGCTCAGTTTAAACATAGTGTACAAACACTTAAACTAAGAGTGCTGTGGTCTAGTCAAACCTGCTTCTCAGGTAGCCCTACTTGCAATAAAATGTTTTAACCACTTACAATACTGCTAGAATTTCTAAAATAAATTCCTTGTCCCGGTAGAATTCATTCTTTTTGAATTGCCGGAATAATTGGTTTTAGAGAATATCAATGTCACTTTGAAGCCCAGACTAAACAAAGCCAATGCAACGAAGGTCTCGTAGAAAACATTTGGATTTATTGTTCCTTTTTTTCCCGAAAAGTATGAGATCCATTCAGTGTGAATCGCAAAACCTTGGCCGTAAGCCATGGCTGATAATTGGCCCCATGGCCTGAATTTATCCTGGACTCTGGATTCACTTGGACTTGCCCCCCATCAGGCCAACAACAATGATAAACAATGGTGGCAGTCTATCGATCTCTCGTAATCCTTTTTATACCAAAACGACAAAGGTCTGGAATTGGGAATTACACAGCAACCCTCAGAAAAAGGGATATTTAGAGTATGAATTTCAGTACCATCTGTCCCTCTGTACCGGGGGGGGGGGGGGGGGGGGGGGGTGGGGAAGAAAGTGTTGCACAGTAAGTGCATGCGCTGTGCACATTTCACAATAGAATGTGTGCATTGTTGTGTGATTCTGTGCAGAAGTGGACAATCTTCAAGGACTGGAATGAGGCAAAGATTTTTTATGCTGTTGCTTTTCAATTTATTCACATATGTTTTTTGTATGCTGTTTCGCAATCAACTCAGAGTTGAAAGGCTGGGTTCTGGTTTCCCAAAGCGATTTTAAAGATTTTGGGAAAGTTGTTTATAGGATGCTTCGTTTTAAACACAAATATCAAGACAAATTCTCAGCTTTTGGTAATTCAGATTTGTTTGTTAATTGCTAGATTAGTTTCATTCTGAGAGCTCACTGATGTAAAAGTTCATACCAGCACCAATCCTCAAGAGAACTGTTTCAAGCATTTGACTTCCCTCCAGTAAAAGGTGAATTCCCAAAATTTTAAGAAAGCTTACAAATATTTACACCATGTCCCAATTGGAGGCCTGTGATCATTGTTGTTGCCCTGGTTTAAACTTAAGTTAATATCTGTCTTCTTTATGCAGAAGTGCAGCTTTTTCAAAGATGTTTTGCATTAATTAAGAGTTGGAGGACTGGGTTGTTCTTTTTCTGTCAGGTATCTCAAGAAGCTTGATGTTAAACACAAATATCAAGACAATTTCTTAGCTTGTGGTTATTTAAATCTTGCATGCCATTTTGCTAGATAAGTTTTATTCTGAGAGAGCTCACTGATAATAAAGTTCATACCAGCACCAGAAAACTGTTCAGGCATTTGACGTTACCTAATTTACTGCTGCTTGTTTTGATTGCAGCAATTTAAATGATCCTGAAATGAATGAGTTACTCCAAACAGTTTGTTGCTGCTTACAATGTTGGTTTTCTTTCTATTTCTTATTTAAAGTGTAGCCAAATTTGTGTAAAAGCAATTTATCTAAAACTAAGTGTTTTGATGATGGGTAATGTTTAAAACACTAAATGGAAACTATGCATTTTGTTTGTGTTGCAGTCGGGCTTCGCAACTCAGAAGACGTATACCCGTCAACAAGTAGATGTCCAAGACCAGCCTACGATAAAAGGAGCTGCACTCTCCAGTAAAAGGTGAATTCCCAGAAAGTATACTGTTAAAATTTACCCCCGTCCCAAATAGAGCTCTGTAATAATTATACAGAATTGTGCAGATTGTCTGTTGTTGCTCTGTTGAAGTTAATTTCAGAGTTTTTCTTTTGGCATTAAAATTCATTCAAAGTTGTTTGGCAATCGTTTAAGAGTTGGAGTGACTGGGTTGTGTTTTTTTCTGTCAGATTTTAAAGATTTTGGAAAAGTACCTCAGGAAGCTTTATGTTAAACACAGACATCAAGACAAATTCTAATTGTTTGTTAATTTATCTTCAACATCATACACGTTGCAAATTATGCCATTTGTTTGTGGTCAGACTTACCATCTCCAAAGATCCACACGTTAACAAGTTTAAAGCTATGATAACGGAGCTGCTCTCTTCAGTAAAAGGTGATTTCCCCAAAAGTGTAGTTTAAATATCTACCCCTGGTCCCAAATCGAGCTCTGTGCAGACTGCATGTTGTTGCTGTTGTTTAAACCAAAGTTAATATCAGTGATTTTTTTATTAACACTATATTTCATTCACAGATATTTATATTTTTTATTTTATTTTTTTTATTTTTATATCTTTCTGGTAATGAAACCAAGGGACCCTCAAAAGTGACTTGCACTGTGACCCGTAGGCCTGAAGATACCTAGATGTAGAGAAGATGTTGAAGAAATGTCAGTTTTAGATGTGGGAGGAAAACCCCACAGGAAAACCCACGCAATCAGGTAGGGACTGAAAACCCAATCCACATGCAAGGCTGCAGTCCGGGATTCGTACCGGGGTCCACAGAGGTGAAAGGCAGGGAAAGAAACCACCGAGCCAACCTGAATGCCCTGTTGTTTGGCAATATGTTGTTTGGCAATCATTTCAGAGTTTGTGGGGGGGGGGGTGTCAGGTTTGAGAGATTTTGGGAAAGTCTCTTAGGAAGTACATACAAATATAAATGCAAACTCTTAGCTTTTGACAGCCATTTGCCAGATTAGTTTCAGTGTGAGAGCTTACTGATAAATAAAGTTCATACTAACACCAATCCTCAACAGAAATCTTTGAGGCAAGTGATGTACCTCAAATTACTGTTGCTTATTTTGATTGCGATGTTTTGTCTTCATTTATTTTTGATTGAAAGTATCGAAAAATCCAAGTTATTCAAAACTTACTGTTTTAATGTTTAAATTACCCATTTTGTTTGTGTTGCAGTGAGTGAGGTTTACCATCTCTAAAGTTCTACCCTCAACAAGTAGATGTTCAAGACCAGCTTATAATGATACAGAAGCTGCACTCTTCAGTAAAAGGTGAGTTCCCCAAAACTATATACTTTTAACATTTACACCCTGTCCCAAATGGAGCTCTGTAATAATTGTGCAGAAAGTCTCTTGTTGCCCTGGTTTAAAACGATTTTAGTTTCAGTCTTTTTCTTGTCCCATGATAGTTTTTTCAAAGATGTTTGGCTATAATGTAAGAATTGACAGGCTAGGTTGTGTTTTTTGGGGTCAGTTTTCACAGATTTTGGGAAAGTCCCTTCACATGCTTCATGTTGAACACAAAATAAAGAAACTTTTTTAGCTTTTGTTAATTTAAATTTTGGTATGCCATTTGCTACATAACTGAGAGATAACTCGGTGATAATAAAGTTCATACCGGTAGCAATCCTCAGGAGAACTAATTGTCACAGGAATTTCAAATGTAGATAGATAGATAGATAGATAAATGGTTTATTTCAAACTAAAAAAGACATCACAATCAGCAGATTGAATTGCATCTTAATTTACAAAAAAATCCATAAACAATAACATTAAAAAGTTACAAAATTACATGTAGATACAAAACATTACAAGAAAAGACAATAAAAAAAAAATTACATGGTGGATAAAAAACAAATTTCCCAAAGGGGAGATGAGACAAATTAAGGGAAATTAAAGGTTGGTAACTTATATACACCTGCAAGACTGACTCCCCCCTTAATAAAAAGAAGAAGAATGAACAAGAAAAAGATTTTATTAAAAACATTTCTAAAAAGATTAAACACTGAATCTGATAATTTAATAAGAATTGATTAAGTCAATGAGGTAAGGTATTGCACTGTGTTTGAATCTATTAGTTCTACATCTTACTTGTGGGAGTGATCTGCATGTTGATGAATGTAGGAATCTGTCATTTATAATTGGAGATGGAATTAAGTGAGACAATGTTGAGTTTGTTATCAATTCATTGGTAAATGTAAGACATAATGAGGTACGTCGGTCACATAATGTAGAGATGCCTAGAGTTTCAATGGCATTTTCATAGTCAATGTAGCTGGTACCAAGAATGAGCTTAAGAGTACGTTTCTGTACACGTTCAAGGAGTTTCACTTGAGTCTGGGTTATTCCACCATTCCAAACAGGCACGGCATATTCCAGAAGAGGTCGTAGGTAACCCTTATAAATTTTGAGTAGGTCCTCAGCCGGCAAACAGTGACTTTTTAGCACTCGAATCATGTGCAACCGACCATTTGCGCGTTTTAGTATTGTGTTAATATTAGTGTCCCATTTGAGGTCTTTTTGTATGTGTACACCAAGGAGTTTGACCGATTGTGACTGGTTGAGTGGTTGATCATTAATTCTAAAGATTGGTGGCGGGGGAGGAGTTTTCATGAAGGTGATTTCCATTGACGAGCATTTTGTGGGATTTAGTTTCATTTTGTTTGTTTCTGACCACTGCACAGGCGAGTTGAGGGATTCTTGCATTCCGGTTGCTCATGTGAAGAGCGCGTTTCCACGATACTTAAGTCATCAACATATTTCCAGTATTGTGAGTGGTTGGTCTTTCATGCGCCGTTGATGACAGCCAGGAATACGATTGGTCCAATGTTATTGCTCTTGTTCCAGCAGAAACTGATAGTCATTTTCCTTGTAGCGTTACAATTTCTTCAAAGATTGTAACTTGTTTGGCTTTCATTTTAGAGTTGGAAAGCTGTTTTTTAAACATTTTTTATGGGTTTTAAAGATTTTGGGAAAGTCCCTATTATAATGATGCTTCATGTTAAACACAAACTCAACACAAATACTTAGCTTTTGGTATTTTAGATACTGGTAAGTCATTTGCTACACAAGTTTCATTGTGAGAGCTCACAGATGATAAGTTCATACCAGTATTAATCCTCATGAGAACTGGCACAGGCATTTGACATCCCCAAAGTCACTGTTGCTTATTTTGATTGCAACAGTCAAAATAATCCTGAAATGCATTTGTTCTTGATAATATTTTGTTGTTGCTTTCAATGTTGATATTCTTCATTTTTGATCTGATTGAAAACATGGAGGGGAAAAAATGTAAAAGCAAGTTATCTGAAAATAACTTTTTTAATGCTGGTTTTCTTCACTTAGTTTTGATTAAATATATTTGTTTTTAAATGAGAGGTTAAAGCAATTTATCTGAACCTAAATGTTTTGCTGATGGCAAATGTTTTAAACACTAAATGTTGCAAATTGTGCGATTTGTTTGTGTTGCAGTTAGGATTAGCATCTCCAAAAACATCTACCCATCAACAAGTAGATGTCCGAGACATATAGAAGCTGCACTCTCCAGTTAAGGTGAATAGCCAAAAAGTGATTTCAAGTAACTAAAGAAGCGTCATGTTATAGACACGGATATTAAACCAGGTTCTTAGATTTTTGTAATTCATTATTGGTATGCCACTTGCTAGAGAGAGCTCACTGATGATAAAGTTCATACCAGCACCAATCCTCAAGAGAACTGTCACAGGCGTTTGGCGTCGCCCAAAAGTCACCACTGTTGCTTAATCAGATTGCAACAGTCAAAATAATCCTGAAATGCATTTGGTCTTCCAAACAGTTTTTTGCTTCTAACAATTTTGTTTTCAACATTTACTTTTGATTAAAAGTATAACAAATTCCGAAGGAAAAACAGAAATCTCTGAAATTATCTGTTTTAATGAGGGGTAATGTTCTTGAACACCAATTGTTGCAAGTTGTGCATTTTGTTGGTGTTGCGGTCAGGCTTAGCATCTCCAAAGACATCTACCCGTCAACAAGTAGATGTCCAAGACCAGCCTACGATAAAGAAACTGCACTCTCTATTAAAAGGTGAATAATGAAAAGTGAATGAATATATATTGTTGCTCAGGTTTAAACAGAAGCTCATATCAGTTATGTCTTGTACCTTTTACAATTCATTCGAAAACATTTGTATTTTTGGCAATCGTTGTAGAGTTGAAAGGCTGGGTTGTGTTTTTGCTGTCTGGGTTGAAAGATTTTGAGAAAGTACCTCAGAAAGCTTCATGTTAGAAACGGACCAAACTCTTAGCTCTTTGTAATTTAAACTGTTGTAATGATGGGTACTGTTCTTAAACACTCAAATGTTGCAAACTATGTATTTGTTTGTGTTGCAGTCAGGCTTAGCATCTCAAAAGACATCTACCCGTCCACAAGTTGATGTTCAAGACCAGCCTAAGATAAAAGGATTGCAATCTCCAGTAAAAGGTGAATAACCAAAAAGTGATTTTAGAGTTGATAGGCTGGGTTGTGTTTTTGCTGTCAGTCTTGAAAGATTTTTAAAAAGTATCCTATGGAAGCTTCGTGTTAGGCATGGATTTTAACCCAAATTCCTAGCTCTTTGTAATAAAAATTTGGCATGCCACTTGCTAGATACGTCTTATTCTGAGAGAGACCTCACTGATGATCAAGTTCATACCAGTACTAATTCTCAAGAGAACTGTCAGGCATTTGGCATCCCCCCAAATCACTGGGGTTGCTTATTTTGATTGCAACAATCAAAATAATCCTGAAATGCATTTATTCTCCCATCACTTTTTGCTGCTTATAATTTAGTTTTCTACATTTGTTTTTGATTGAAAGTAAAACCAAATCCTCGGGTAATAGCAAATTCTCTGAAGCTAACGGTTTTGATGGTGAGTAATGATGTTTAATACTAAATGTTGCAAATTGTGCGATTTGTCTATGTTACAGTCAGGCTTAGCATCTCCAAAGACATCTACCCGTCAACAAGTAGATGTCCAAGACCAGCCTATGATAAAAGGAGCTGCACTCTCCAGTAAAAGGTGAATTTTTCAAAAGTATGCTTTTAATATTTTACTCCCTGTTCTCCAAATGGAGCTCTGTAAGAATTGTGCAGAATGCATGTTGTCACTCTTGTTTAATATCACTTATTTTCTTGTAGCATTACAATTTCTTCAAAGATTGTAATTTGTTTGGCATTCATTTCAAAGTTGGAAATTTAAAAAAAATGTTTTAGGGTATTTAAAGATTTTGGGAAAGTCCCTAATGATGCTTCATGTTAAGCACAAACTCAATATAAATACTTAATAGCTTTTGGTATTTTAGATTTTGTTATGTCATTTTCGACATAAGAACTGTCACAGGCATTTGGCATCCCCCAAAATCACAGTTGTTGCTTATTTTGTTTGCAACAATCAAAAGAATCTCGAAACGCTTTTGTTCAGTTTTTTGCTGCTTACAATTTTGTTTTCCAAATTTAATTTTGATTGAAAGTATAACAACACCTCAGGTAAAAGCAATTCGTCTGAAACAAACTGTTTTAATGATGGATAATGTTTAGAACACTAAATAGTGCAAGTTGTCCTTCTTGTTTGTGTCGCAGTCAGGCTTAGCATCTCCAAAGACATCTACCCGTCAACAAGTAGATGTCCAAGACCAACCAGCCCACGATAAAAGAGCTGCACTCTCAAGTAAAAGGTGAATTCCCCAAAAGTATTAGCCACAAGGAACCCTCTCACTAGCATCAGGTTAGCCTGTAGATAAAATGATGCCAACCAGCACTTTTTGGAGCAGAGGAGTGGGGGGTTAAACATCAATGGTTACAATTCTTATCTGTAAACTTGACCTTTCAGTGCCAGCGATGTAGCTTTTTGTTTCCTGAAATCAAGTGCAGAGGGAATCAGCTCTACTGACATCTTGAAGGCTACAGGGTATGGAGAGCAACGCATATGTAAACATCATCAAGACATCCTAGCAGTTCATCTAGGGATCATGAATGAACAACCAAGTAATTTGTTGTCATCAATAGTAAGATATTCTAGATGTGTTAGTTTGATGTTTAATGTTTTTGTTATCGTCGTATAGTGGGCTGTTTTTGCAGCACTATACAGTTAATGTCAACCAAGTAATTTGTTGTCGTCAATAGTAAGATATTGTAGATGTGTTAGTGTGATGTTTGATGTGTTTTGTTATCGTCGTATAGTGGGCTGTTTTTGCAGCACTATACAGTTAATGTCTTGTAAATAAGTACACCATTGCAAGCAAGCACATACGCGTTTGTTGAAATTGGAGATCTTAGGGCCTTGGTGGTGCGGAGATTCGATTGGTGGTGCGACGATTCGATTGGTGGGGCGGAGGTTCGATTGGTGGTGCGGAGATTCGATAGGTGGTGCGGAGATTCGATTGGTGGTGCGGAGATTCGATTGGAAGTGCGGGGATTCGATTCGGAATCGTTGGTGGTAAACACGGGAAATTCCGAATAGTTAAAGGGACCTGGACACTTGCACGTGGCATGTGGGGTCCTACTGCCGGCCAGGGTGATAGCTGGATGTTGATCTTAAAGATGCATCAGGCTGCTCTACCGGGGGAGCATGGTGCTGGTGTGATCACAAATGGTTGGCAAACGGCAGTAGTCCCTAGTCTTGGCCGTGGGGCTATGGGACCGCGTTACTACAGCTAGGGGACTGCTCCGGGGTTCTGCCTTGGGGTGGCGGACCGGACCCTGCCGAAAGGTGGGTGAAATGGCCCTGACGATCTGGAAAGCGTCGTGGGGCTGGTATCCTGGGACCTGCACGTGGTGGCCCTGCTTAAGACTAACCTAACCAGGATGAAATTGGCAAAATTGACAGCTGACTGAATTAAAATGCTTGCATTGGTGTACTTATTAAATATTTGTTATTTTTAATTGTAAGATTATGAGTCCATTTTAAGATGACTGTTGATCGGTTACCTCATATACTAAAGCAACACTGTTTGTAATGTTAATGTTTATCAGTGGTGTGAACAGTAACTTTGATTTGGTACTTTTTTGCCAAATTGTTTTGATTAAAATTGTGATCATGTTAAAATCAAAAGCGAGGCTGCTGCTAATCGGTTGGTGTGTGAGTCGGCGGATGTTAAGTCGTCGCGTGCTGAAGATATTGCGGGCAATATCAACGTTTCCATCTCGTATAGAAGTAGGGCGTTACTTTCAGTCCACAAGACCCATGATAATGCACAGAAATGTGCTGTTATTTCATTTCTCCGTATTTCATAGACAAATGTTCATATTACAAAATTTCACAAGGAACAAGAGTATGACAGTATGTACATGCACACATTATGTATAAGATTACAAAAATACTGAACCACAAAATGGAATTATGGAGAAGGCTAGACTGAAGGGGGGGGGACATTTTTCCTGTAACTGCAAAATTACAGAGTTATGGGTTTAAACAAGGAATTGATAATGCAATATATATGTAAACCGTTGACTGATTTGTAGTGAGGGCTTTATGATTTGGTTAAAAAATGACTTAAAACAAATAACCACATTACAAAGTAGCATACTGGTATTTTAATTTGACAACAAATTGAAATTTGCGACTACAAAATTTTGAAAACATTGCAAAATTAATAATGGGAATTCGGGTCCACTTTAAGGTATATGAAGACTGTCCAATTTTATTACATACAATGACAGTGTAAAATAAATGAATACTTTATATTAATGTTATTGGTCAGTAATTATTTGAAAAGTTGATATCACTAATGGGTGGGTGGTTCTTTTGGGGTCATGCCCTCTTACATAAGTCAGGCCTACATTATCAACTATTTCTTAACATTTATGATTACTAACATTAATATAAAACCAATCACTTATATGAACTTTATAATCAGTTAGCATACATCCTCTTAATTCAAGTTCCATTGAATGTACATGTAGATTTACTCTTTTCTGTTAATTATGATTAGTAAATATATAGCCTAATGATTAATAAAGCTAAAAAAAAACTTTTACCAATGGATTACTTTGTAACTTCTCAGTAACGGAAATAACTCGCAACAATTCAAATTATCTAATATATATTCTCTTAACACTTTTCTAACATGATAGTTTGTTATCATTGATATTATATATATGTTATATCAATAACTTGGGCTTGAGGATCTAAATTGAAACGTCATGTGGTATTTTATTTATTACAACAAAAAAATCATATACTTATATGCAATTATTACAATAACTTTTTCATTCATGAACTGTCTTTGAAAAGTTAAATCTTAGAAATTAACTAAATTATTATCTACTAGTTATTTTGAGCACCACCAACAAGAATTTGAAACTTCGTCTTTGTTAACAAAGATGGGTTATAGTGTGTGTCGGGCGGAAATAAAGTCATCGCGCGTTAAAGAAATTGCGAGCAATGTTAGTTTTTGTTTACTATAGAGTACGTTATTGTTCGACCAAAAGACGCACAAAAAGGCACTAGAATGTGTTATTTTATTTCTCCATAATTCACAACAAATGTACATTTTACAAAATTTCAAAAGAAAAAAAGAGTATGACAATACATGTATATATCAGGTTATATAAAAAAGAACATTAAAAAAAATAAGGAGAAGGATAGAAGGGGGGAATAAAGGTCACAGAGTTGAAGGATCCCACAAGGTATAAAAAATAATAAATATGGAAATATGTATAAACCATTAAAATTATAATTTGTACATGATTTGTAGTCAAGGCTTGTTGACAAATGCTATTTTATAAAACAACTAATTATTTATTAAAATTCCATTAGATTTCATCACTGAAATCTGAAATGTAATAGCCTATAGTGTTTTATTAAAATTACATTTCATGTGCAATACTGGTATTTTAAAGACAAATTACACGCACAAAAACAAATTCATCATAAAATAATTATTTTCATTGCACTAACTACTGTAAAAATAAAACCTTCATCTGTCACAGTTATAGGCCTATGTCCTTATGGAAAAAAAGAATTTGTCCGCAATTTTAACTTTACAAATTTTTTTTTGTGTATGTTATGTTTGTCTAATAGTTCATGAATTTGACAATATATGTGATAGAATTACTGTGTAGTGTCTCCTACTAACATTCCATAATATTAAGCTAATATTTAAATGCATTAGACATTTAACTTATCTTTCGATGATTTTTTCCCTCTGAATACCCCCCCTCCCACCACATAAATAAATTCGGAATCTAAAACAAATTCTCTGTTTTAATTATTTATATATTGGTGAATTGATTAACATTGACATGAAAAAATGTATATAAATTAAATCAACATTACTCTAACTCTAACCAGTCTATGTTTCAAATTTAAATAATCATACATTTTGACAATTCTAACTTACAACATACACCCCCCCCCCCCCCCCCCCCCCCCCCGGTCCTGATAGGGTTAAGAAATTAATGTTGGAATTGGGGTCCCCTTTAAGGCCTATGAAGTCTGCCCAATTTTATTATGTACATTGAAAGTTAAAAAATTATTGTTACTATTTATACTTGTGTATAATAAATAAGCCAGGCCTACATAGAGATTAACTCTTTCTTGACAATTATGATTACAAACATTTTATTGAAAAACATCATTGGTATGAACTTGATAATTATTGTTTACTCTTTTTGATAAATTGAAATTAAAACACTAAATGAAACTATTACCAATGGATTACATTTTAAATTCTCAGTGACACAAATAACTCTAAATAGTTGAAAATTATTTAACATATGATCTCTAAACACTTTTCTAAACAAGTGTTGTTTTAGTTATTACAAAAATAAATAATCAGTATACTTAAATGAATGCAATTATTACAGTAAAAATTTTCAGTCATAAACTGTTTCTGAATAGTTAAATGTTTGAAGTTAGCTAAAATATTAACTACATGTTATATTGTGCATTACTAACAAGAAATTGAAATTGAAACTTTGTCTTTGTTAACAAATGTTGAATGTGTATGTTATTTCTCTTTTAAATTATGCACGGCATTTAACCAATGAAAATGAATAATCATTGAGAATTTCTATATTTTATGAAATAGAATGAAACTTAAAAGGAAACCTATAAATTGGGCTATCACTTTAAGTTAATAAAAATCTTACGAGTTACGTCGTCGGTGAAACTAAATATTGTGTTTTGTTTTTTTATAAACGGTCGCTGCAGCGATAAAACGTTTTGTTTGTACACGATCGCCGTGCAAAAAGCAGCCTCGCTTCAGAAACACTGTCTAATACTTGAACTGTGATAAGAAAATAAAGAAATAGTTATCTCAGTTGCAGTGAATTTAATTAAATCCGTTTAAAGATCAGAATGATCCCACATTTTATTTAGTTGTAAATAAATAGAATTGAAGTAAACTTTGATAATATAAAACCACTTTTATCATATGTAAGAAATATTACTTAGTAATTCAAGACAAGTGTGTAGAAGTGTAACTTTATTAGGAATGACTAAAATGAGATGAGTTTAAATAGTGATAGCGCCCTCTAGCAGTGACCAAAATAAACTTGGAAATATACTTCTTTTATGAATACTTAAAGTATAATAGTATAAGTATAATAGTTGATGTAAATCACTTAACATTTTAGGAATTGAAATGAAGTGTATTTTAAATTCTGCTGAGGTTTAGAAATCAAGGGGGGTTGACTTAACCGTTCCTTCGATAAGAGAATGCAACATTTTAAACCTGTTTTACTGCGAATAATTAGTGTTTTTAAACAGTAACAGCATTGTACAGTAAAATTTTGCAATTAATAGTTCATTTGTTCATTCTGAGACAATCCGCATCTTATTACTTATTTATTTTTGCTAAAAACAGATTGATTATTTGACAAGAAAAACAACTTAAGCTGTTTGAGCAAATTAGGCAATACTTAAAGTAAAGGACCCATATCTCTGGTAAATATTTTTTATTATTTAAGTTGTAATTTTCTAATGTTAAAATACTATCATGGTTTGTAGTCTTAATAGTCTTTACTTGTATTCGTTAAATGCATTTTTATTATGTAACGTTATGTTGTTTTGTTTCTATAAATAAACTATTTTTAAACGGACACCAACAGACATTTCTTAATTATCTTTTTCTCTCCTTGCTCTTGCAAAGGTCATAGGTCAAAGGGCGCGTCTTATTATTTTTTTATTTGACCCATCCATTCTAAGGTTTAAATATAACGTCCGAGCGATTTTTTTCAAGTGGCGATTTAGCCCAGTGGGCTAGCTCACAGCTCCCGGAATTCTGGAGCTGTGAGCTCGGGGGTTCAAATCCTGGTGGGCCCCTCTTTTACCAGTAAAAAAGAACTTTTTTTTAATTTCTTATAAAAATGGGTAGGGCTTGAACCTGGTACCTTTAGCCCTGTAACCTCTACCTCTCACCACTCTGCTACTGAGCTTTCATGAAAATCTAACGGTTTTTGACCTGATGAATATTAGAATGGCCCGACTTAGAAAATTTTTCAAAATAATTTTTCCCTGGCTATACCCTTGGATTTTTGGCTGATCTGAGGGTTGACCAAGGGCCTTGGAGCTGAGATTGGGGAGTAAAATTTCTAAGGGCTGAGGGGCTTCCTCTGCTCTGAGACTCACTGAGCCAGAGGCTGGGAGGTTGTTGGGCAGTCAGTCAGCCAGTGAACTGGACTGGGCTGGTTGGAGTGACGGCTTTGGGTGGGATGAGGGTAGGGGTGATGGGCTGCAGTCATCATGCTGGAGTGATGGGTGGCTAGGCATTGGCATCATAAGGCTGGGTAGAGGACTTGGGCTATGGGATGGGGTGATGGGTGGGCTGGGCTGCTTGGACGATGGGTTTTGGGTGGGATGAGGGTAGGGGTGATGGGCTAGTAGTCATCATGCTGGAGTGATGGGTGGCTAGGCATTGGCATCATAAGGCTGGGTAGAGGACTTGGGCTATGGGATGGGGTGATGGGTGGGCTGGGCTGCTTGGACGATGGGTTTTGGGTGGGATGAGGGTAGGGGTGATGGGCTAGTAGTCATCATGCTGGAGTGATGGGTGGCTTGGCATTGGCATCATAAGGCTGGGTAGAGGACTTGGGCTATGGGATGGGGTGATGGGTTTTGGGTGGGATGAGGGTAAGAGTGATGGGCTAGTAGTCATCATGCTGGAGTGATGGGTGGCTAGGCATTGGCATCATAAGGCTGGGTAGAGGACTTGGGCTATGGGATGGGGTGATGGGTGGGCTGGGCTGCTTGGACGATGGGTTTTGGGTGGGATGAGGGTAAGAGTGATGGGCTAGTAGTCATCATGCTAGGGTGATGGGTGGCTTGGCATGATGAGGATGGGTAGAGGACTTGGGCTATGGGATGGGGGTGCTGGGCTGAGGACAGTCAGCCAGCCAGTGGGATGAGCTGGTTGGACTGATGACGGGATGGGATGGGATGAAGGTGGAGATGGACTAGTAGTCATCATGTTGGGGTGATGGGTGGCTAGGCATTGGCATCAAGGCTGGGGAGAGGACTTGAGCTATGGGAGGGGGTGACGAGTGGGCTGGGCTGGTTGGACGATGGGTTTTGGGTGGGATGAGGGTAAGAGTGATGGGCTAGTAGTCATCATGCTAGGGTGATGGGTGGCTTGGGATGATAAGGATGGGTAGAGGACTTGGGCTATGGGATGGGGGTGCTGGGCTGAGGACAGTCAGCCAGCCAGTGGGATGAGCTGGTTGGACTGATGACTTGGGATGGGATGGGATGAGGGTAAGGAAGATGGACTAGTAGTCATCATGTTGGGTTGATGGCTGGCTGAACACTATGGACATTCTGAAGCGAGGACGCGGACCATGGGCCGAGATTGCCGAGTCGGCTGATGAGCTGGTTGGATTTGAGTATAGGAGAGATGGACCAGTTGTCATCATGCTGGGGTGTGGCTGGCTGGACATGGGCATGATGGAGATGGCAGTGGAGGAGAGATGGACAAGTAGTTATACTGGGCCATGGCTGTTATGTAGTCATATGTTCATAGGATTTCACTATAGGTGGAATTGATTAGAGGGAACAATTAAAATTGTATTGAAGGAAAATATTACATGTGGGTGTAGGTTCATGGGATTTAATTGCAGGGTGGAGCTGATTTAAAGGAACAGTTGTATTGTATGTAACTGTCTTGCAACATTGATTTAAAGGTTTACAGGGTGGAGCTGATTTAAAGGAACAGTTGTATTGTATGTAACTGTCTTGCAACATTGATTTAAAGGTTTACATGTATAGTTCATTATTGAACTTTTTATATTATAGGAGTTATGGTAATTTTCTAGGAAATGATTAGGTGGATATAGAGATGTTTTGCTGCGGCCGTCTTTGTTGGATTCCCTGTCTATTAATATATCACTGAATTACGTCGTTGGTTTACTGAATGGGACCAGTCTATTTTATTTGCGCAAGGTTGGATTTCAAACTATCGTTCAAACTGACTGTACTTTTTACCACATGAGGGCGCTTTCAACAGCGAATTTCCTTGGACAACAATTACAATTTAATCTTATTTTGTCTTGAAACAATGTTCAAATGTATAATATTACTGATGAAAAAATAGTTTTTTTTACTTGTTTTGCATCACCTAAATTTGGTTCACACACGCCCTCACTCACGCGGTCAAAAATACTGCGAATTGAAATAATACTGCATTTTAATTCTGCTGCATGTCTTGTTACTAACACATTACATGTAAGCACATTAAGTGAGGGAATTCAAAAGATTTCTTGCTACATTTATAGAATCATTTTATTTGACCACTCAAAATTATATTATTTGAACAATATAATTGTAAAAATTTATCAACATAAGAATAACAATTTACTGTAATTGAATTAGCCTGAAAAAATAGACAAACTTTCAATTTTTTTAAGAGCGATTTTTTTCTGTACTATCTGGACATAGTTCTTTTTGAGGCCTAATTTCAGTTATCATGTTTTTCATCAATACCACTAAGCTGTGGAAACTTCATCATTAGTTTGGGCTTGTTTTTAAGTTTACCCTTAACCACATTTCCCTGTCGAGCATTTTCTCTAGATTTTGTTCAAGAGATATCATGTTGGAAACGTAGCTTTCAAGATAAAGACCAAAATCTCACTCATTCTTTCTCTCATTTTAGGATTTTGCCAGAGCCAGTCCAGATTGGATTAAACCTAACTTGTGGATATCTTTTTCACAAAATGTAAGCTTTTGAAATAAAAATAATGTTTGTTTCCTTTGTGATCTTTGTCCATTATGTATAATGCCTTTGTTTAAATAATGCTCAGTGCTGTAAGAACATTAACTGCAATTTCATATTCACAGTGGCCAAAAAGGCATTAAGTGAAAAAAGAGTATAAATTTGAAGAAAAAAAAAACAAACCAAAATCCACAAAATTAATAGTTGATTTTCTTAGAAAATAAATGTCTCTTTTTGCCAAACAATTACTTTGGAGACCACTCTTGATCACTAAACTCCATTTTACCAGGAGCTCCAAAATATGCAAAATAAACTGCATGAAATCCATGCAAATTGCACTAACAACCTTAGAGTCCTGAGACAACTGAATGTAAAGAAATTTGAGAACAAATATGGAGTAAAATAAGTGCACCTTGCAAGCTGTTCAGTTTTGAGATGAATTGTATTATACTGGTAAGGCTAGTCTAAACCAGGGCTACCATGTTCAGGTCCCAGGATACCAGCCCCCTGGCTTTCTGAGATCTTAAGGGTCATTGCACCTCCCTTTCAGAAGGGTCCAGTACGCCACCCCAAGAACCATTTTAACTTCACAGTCAAAGACAGTTGCCTTGAACTCCAACTTCATCAGTTCAAAATATGCAAATTGTGCGCTTGCTTGCAAACGGTGCACTTACTTTTCACAAGAACATTTATGTAGATGTAATAATTGCAACGGGGATGTACTAGACATCGATAGTTAAGATGTCTACAATCTTACAAATAAGCAAACAGGTTGCATGGTTGTTCATCCTTGATTCCTTGACGTGTAGTGCCGTGCAGATATTCGATAACCAATTATGAGTTGCTGTATCTTCAAACTCTTAAGTCTTCAAGATTGTAGTGAAAGTTATTTGCTACACACTTGGTTGTAGGACATCATCAGCTTGCCCATGCTGTCAAAGGTTAAAGAAAACGATTGTATACAGGTAACACATTAGGGAGCATGAAAAAACAGAGAAAGGTCAAATGAAAGAGCCCTCGCCCAGTGGTATCAATTGCCGCTGTCATTGAATCTTACTGGCCATCAAACTTGACTTGATTTTGTTAATTTATTTCATTTGTTTAATTCAAATTTGCCAAAATAACCTATATACATCTACTTTAATTTGCATCCAATCTGAATGGTAATATCTAAACTGGAATTGATGAGTGCTTTTAGTCTGGAAAGACTTGAGAAGTTCAGCGTATGATTCAAAAACATTCTCTTCCCAGATTGATGGTGTATAGTTGAAGCATTAACTCTCTTGAGGAGGGGTAATGTTGGTTTGTACTTGAAAACGTGAAAATACTAAAAACAGCACTAGTGATAACAAAGTGCATTAGGATGTGCCAGACATTGCTGTAAAGACCAATTTTTTTGACAAAATGACAGATGAGCAGTAGAACACAGCAGGCAAATTTCATGAATCAGTATTTGAAAGAACTTCACACTCTCTCTCTTTCAAGTCACACAAGTTGTTTGCTTTTTAACATATGGGAACTGATTGCCTTTTGGGGTTGTTGGAGTTAGCCCCAAAACACGTAAAAACTTGCAAAACCTATCTTGCTGTAACTCACATGTTGCATAGTGCATTTGTCTGCATAAAATTTCCTTAACTCCAGAAAAAATACTATGTTTACATATTTTTTTTAACCATTTGGCACCAGATGGTGTTGTAGGGCCTACAAACACAAACATTTTCGGAGCCAGCAAACTGGTGACAGTTAAAA
Source organism: Marthasterias glacialis (assembly GCA_911728455.2). NCBI lineage: Eukaryota > Metazoa > Echinodermata > Asteroidea > Forcipulatida > Asteriidae > Marthasterias > Marthasterias glacialis. The sequence goes on from OU452219.1 coordinate 31,937,814, forward strand.
CTGCTATTGTGTAAAATTGAACCAAGATCAAATGTCGACCGGACATTCCAGAGCTAAGCGTGCACAGAGCGTGCACATGCCATGTAACGCTTTGTTTCGGCTACACAGAGGAAACAGGTAGTAGCATTGCAAAAGCACATTCTTGGGGTGTTGGAAGCCTAAAATTTGCCGACAGACATGACCAAATGAAAGTAAAAGTGCAATGACATGGGACTCACCTACATGTGGTGGTTCAGGGGCAAAATTGCTAACACTCATGAGGTTTCTGAGTGATTCCAAAGTTAAAAATGGCCCTCAGATGCCGAAAATTAGACGACTTATATAGAAATGCAAGCTTTGACAACTGAAGAAAAAAAATTGCGAATCCCCTTTTGGAGTATATGGGCACACGTTCTAGCTTGGGTCCATTTGATGATCTATGGTTTTAAGTGTTTTTAGGGCTAAGGAGGACATTTTGACATTCAAACTTTGAATACTTTTGGACTTGAGACAAATCCCCTGTTGGAGTTTTTACTGACAACAATAGACCGATTCAGTAAGCCCCGCCTACCTTAGCAACTGCCTAGCAACAGCACATGGTGTGACTTTCTTTCCACGATCGCAGCGGTGGTTCGGTTGCGGCCAGACACACGTATCAGATGCACACACGTACATGGTTTTCGTGAACGGTATGGATTTAGTTTCGTTGCCTTTTGAGCAGTGCCGTGAGTCCAAAGAACAACACAGGCAGGAAAAATGTTAAACCACTTTTACACGACTGTACAGAGACCACTGCTGTGGGATTTGCACCACCAGAAATACAAAAAATTTAAACAAAAATTAGTATAGTTTTGTGTGTTGTTATGTGTCTGAACAATGGCGCACGCAGTTTGTTTACTTTTCGTATGTTTTTTTAACGTGTCGGACTTTCAATGGCATTGTCAAGGCTGTGATTGGTCAACACAATAGTAGGTGGGGCTTAATGGTTCGGTCTATTGTAATGGGGGTCCAGGGCAAATTCCCTGGACGCTCTATGATTGTTAGGTTTTTTTTCAGGGCTAAAAAAAAGGTTGTCAAGTTGCCGAAAATAAACATTTTTCATTTTTGACAAGTAAACTAATGCCCCTAATGAAATCTAAGGGGTGGAAATTCTGCAAAGGCAGCCCCTGGACGTTCATTGGCTTTAAGAGTTTGCAGAACTCAAAGGCCTGCACATTGCCATGAATATCCAATTTGGGAATTCAAAGTTGGACTTCCCACAGTTACACGACAAGGATTAAATTCAAATATTCAGCCGGCTTGCCGAATGGATTTGTGTTCAGCCCGAGCCCTTTCTCGGATTAAGTTTGGTGCTCAATTTGCTGACTGTGGCTCTAAATGCCGACTTAGGAAAAATATTTGGGGGTGTCACACCCCCACTCAAATCCCCCACCCTCGGTCGCTAGGCCGCTGGAAACATGGTCTTAAATATTTCACTGATTTTTTAAAACTATACAGGGGTTCAGAGTAGGCCAAAATCTAAAGAGTCCAAATAAGGAACATTATACAACTAACGAATGTTTATGAGTGCAATGGTAAGATCATTTTCATGAGTTGAAAGATGGAATGTTCCATTCAACGAGGCGAAGCCGAGTTGAATGGAACATTCCATCTTTCAACGAATGAAAATATTCTTACCATTGCACGAATGAAAAACACTTATTATTTGTTTTATATAACATCCAAGTAGATCTGTCATTTGATTGGAGGATAACACTATAAAGTATAATAATAAAATAAAATGTACAAGCTTCAGCCATTTTTAATCGAATAGTCACTTTCGTCAATGTAGGGCGGACGAGCGTGCAATAAAACAAATCGGATGGAACGAAATATGCACGGTGAATGATGTAGCATGCAATGGTACGTTTATTTGCTATCACATGCCTGACAATCCTCCAATCAAATGACAAGGATCTGCTTGGGTGTTATATAATAAGTGCTTTTAGGTGTGGAACCCACATGTTGAAACTGGTGCTTACCTGTTGATGGGGAAGATATCCTTGCATCACGCACTATGTTTGGTGTGGTAGACTTCATCTGTCAATGGCATGTCTGTAGCTAGCCTAAATGCAAACAAAATAAAAACAATATTTTGAGAATGGGGTGGTTTGTTGTTTTCCTTCAGTTGCAGCAATAGTTTGATGTTTTGACCAAAAGAGGGCGCCATACAGTAAATCTCAAAACACTTGTGGTTTTAAACAAGACGCATATTGAAAGATGACCCATGTTTATGTTTTCTCGCTTGTTCACTGGAAGTGAAGGGTCGGGATTTGGGGACGGTTCCACTCTTTTTCACAATCTTGTGCAAGTTTTTAAAGCATTCAGACTCAACTTCACTAGCGGTACTTGTGATTCATTTGCACTGTTGTTTGAGAATCTCGGTAGCTAGTTGTTTTTTTATAATATGAAACACTTATTGAAGGGACAACAAATGTGAATATTTGTTACACCTTTTTCAAGTGACTTTTGAAGGGTCAACGACTGTAAAGAGTCCAAGAGGGACATCGCAGCGTTGCCAAAGCAACATCATGTAGCAATGTTAGAGGTAGTGCCATATTGACATGTCCTTTTCTGGCAACACACAAAATAAGATTCTTTTCCAATGAATGTTGCTCCTTCCCAACAAACCAGCTGAGCTTAAAATTAATCTTACAAGATCCCTCTTCTTTTATACCATAAAATAAAAAATGCAAAAAACATACATTGGTTTTTCCAGAAACTAAGAAAGATTCAGAGCATGGTTGTAGGGGGAACAATTTTACAAGCACCGCCACTTTTTAACAAAAATGAATTTTTTCGCGGAGTCATCATGTTTTTATTATTAATGCCCTCTAGTGACTTCTAAATCATTTTAAACTTGATGTCTCAAATAAAATACTGTATCCTTTACTCCAGAAAAAAAACTGTTTAATTTTGTTTACATATTTTTCTTATAGCCTAGTATCATCAAACTGTCCAAAATCTCTTGGTGCATCTCAAATTAATGGTTGTTCATATTTCAATAAATTTACCTGTTGATGAAGTCGTCATTGAATCTTCATGCTGGGCAGCATGCGCATCAGGAATCTACTTTTAGAGAGGTAGACTTCATCTGTCAATGGCATGTCTGTAGCTAGCCTAAATGCAAACAAAATAAAAACAATATTTTGTGAAAGGGGTGTGTTGTTTTTCTTCAATTGCAGCAACGAGTTCAGTTGGTAATGCTTTGACCATATGAGGGGGCCACAGTAACTCAAAACACTTGCTTTATATCATGTGATTTTAAACAATGCGAATAATAAAAGAGGCGACCCATCTTTTTCTTGCTTGCCTACTGGGGGTGTATTGTTGTGTGGGGATTTGACAACAGTTCTACTTTCTTTTGGGTGAATCTCTGTGTACTAAAACACTGGCACAGTTCTGTCTCCATAACATTAAACAATACATGTATATAATGCAATGACTCTACTTCACTCGTCACCATTATCATGTGCTCTCTCTTGCCAAGAATTTTGTGATTGGAGCAAATCGAAGTAAACTTCAATTACTTTTTTAAGCTGGGTGGTCTAGTGGTGAGACATACACTCTACAATGGCAATTAAAGGTCATGGGTTCGAATCCAACCTGAGTAATATGCCTGCGGGAAAGCACTGTATATACAATGCTTAAAACACATAGATGTATGGCTAAAACACAAATAATATTTTTTTTAAACTGCTGTTTTGGAGACTGCTTACTATTTTCATTGCTTTTTACTACCAAAATAATTAAGCTGACTTCTCCATTAATTGTACAGAACTGTCAATGTGATTTCAAACTTGCAAATGTTTGATGAATTACTATTTCATAAGCACATCCGTCACATTAAAATAAAAAAGTCATACCATGCCAGGGCTATGTATTTCAATACATGTAGGTAGGCCCAAAGTCAACGCCCTGTCAACGCAGGATACCAGCTGTGTCAACGACCCCATAATGGCAACATTGTACAGCATGCGCTCGGCAATCATGACCAATGGAACTTTGTGCTGTTCGTTGACTGGTATCCTGCGTTGACTACGCAAAACAATATTCAAGTCCGGGCATCAGCGAACACGTGATCCCGCTGCGTTAATACGACTTTTTTCAAGTCAGAAAACAGTCGTAACATTAGTAATCAAAATGGCGATTGTAACGGCAGGGTTGTCAGAGGCCCTAAAAATCATTGATTTGGAGGACAGAAAATGATCGTGAGTACAATTAAATGAATTTTATTACACCATAAACACTTGGAGAAGACAGTAGGCGAATTTTGAGCAATTCTGTTGAGTCTAAGGCATTTTTTTTAACAGAGGTGATTTAAATCCTCCTGACCGTCGCAGTTACTACATAATCCTTACTGGGGCGCTAGTACGACAGATAATGTCAAAATCTCAAAAAAGGAGTACAGCACCCCAGTTACTGGGTCTAGCCCCATTGTGTTGCGTCAGGAGGACATGTGAGCACAACACACCAGTACCGCAGCAGTAAAATACCCGCCTCGTACTAACGCGTGAAACGAGAAATGTAACGAGAATTGCAACGTAGCCTTCAGTCAAGGCCGTTGTGCACATTACGTTATTCTTATCGAGTATTTTTATAACTATTATAAATTTCTCTAAGCATGAGTTGCTTTAAAGATTTTTTTAAAGTGTATTATTTATGCCACTACCGCCCAGTGAGCCTGTGACGGCGTCATTAGCGTGCAGTGCGACTTTGGCGGCCGCCACTGCGCGGGGATCAACGGGGCATTAACAACCCCCACTGCATCCCATGGGGTCATTAACGACCCCCACTTGTCATAATGGCTAAAATGCCGTATCCGGCCGTCACTTTATATCCATGGAACAGGAAGTTTGAACAATTCTAAAGGATTGAAAACGTGAAAAAAATCCTCGAGGCTTCGCCTTGCAGTGACATGAAAATAAACACCATTTTTTGTTCATTTGCCCGTGTGCGCGCGAGTAACTCCAATAATTTGAGTCGGTCATCGTTCATGCGCAGTGGAGAAGTCAATGGGACCCTTCCCAAATAGGTAAACTGAGATGATGTTTAGGAGGGAAGTTGACATGGCATTCAAAACTGTAGCTTCGGGGATGGGGGTGATCACGACGTGCGTCTTCAGCAGTTGAACATACCCAGGACCGATACTAATGGAATCATCCATAGTGTTCCCTTCACGTGGCTCATGTGTAATGCATGTGGGCATTCATAAGGTTAGGAATATTCACATCATGCAAATTTTAGGACAATCCTGCTAATTTGATTATTCATAATTATTCGTAAAAACTTACATATTCATTATGACCTTTAGTATGGTAGTTTCACATAGAACTAACAAACCCATCATGGTGTCAAAGCCTCATAGCCTGGCAGTGTAGGCTGTGGTCTTGTGTGTTAATAATGTGTTCTTTCCCTTACAGGTTCGAATCCCAGTAACTAAAATGCAATATATAATTGTGTAATAAGTCAGGCCTCGAACTTCGTGTTGAAAAGGGCACAGCAATAAGTGCCTTGCTTTTTCTCAAATTTGTGGGCATTGCAGCAATTTTGTAAGTGTAACAAGGGCACCACGGCAATTTTGTGAAATTTGGGGGGCACCACGGCAAAAACTTAATTTAACAAAATGCAAACTGTGCTAGTTTGTTGAGTATCGATGATGAAAATAATTAATGAATTCTTACCATTTACGAATTATCATCTCCATTCTGGGCCTGTAAATAAAAAGGAGTGTTATTTTATTCACTTTACGCATACTCTACGTTGCCTTTTTTTTTGCTGACGCCAAATGCACTAAAACTGTGGTGAACGCGACACAAACTTCGTAATAGCTGGTCGTTGTTCGTACACACACGTACACACATCAGGAGCCATTTTAAACAACAAACGACATACCACATGAGGGAAACTTTCTACAAACACCATAGAGTTAACAAACACGCACACAGTATACAGGGCGCTAGTCGTGTGCAACATGGGGCCATGCTTTTACTGTACGGATACCAATGAAGGTTTATTTTAACACTAACTATCGCACATGGACACCAGCGGTTTCGTATGGGGATTTTCCTACATATCCTTAGGACTGCAATGCGGCCCACACGAAACGTGGGTTGCATTGAACCAACCGCTAGAGCAAGGACGAGTTTCTACACACACACACACACACACACACACACAGCGCTGTAAGTCAATTTTGTCCATTCTTTTGCGTGACATAGAGCTGGGGTAGCTTTTTTCAATTGTTCAACGACCATTTTTCTCGCCTGATTGTCTCTTTCAAAGCGGGTATTTTGGCATTTAATATGCATGTTACAATTTTTCAAAAGGGCACCGACGGCAGTTGGACAAAAAGGGCACGGCAATATATTGCCGTGAATTTTGGTTGATTTCGAGGGCATCGCGGCAATGGCACAGGGCACCGACGGCAATTGCCGTCGGTGCCGTCGGTAATTTCGAGGCCTGATAAGTAATAACTAATGTTCGATTCCTCCTAGCAAATAAGATACATGTAGAAACATGGAGAAAGTTAAGAGAGGACACTGGAAGGTGGGAGGGCATGAGGGTAAAGGTGATTGAGGGAAAGCGCGTTCATTTTTTTTTAAATACGTAAAAAAAGTGGCAGTCGGTTGCGGAAACATTTCCGTCATAATTCCTGTATAGAATTCTGAAGTCTATTGAGGGTACGAAGCATTCAGGGTATGAAACGCCCAAAGTCACTTTGTACCTTGGTGAAGATAAGAAGTGACCAAGGTACGAAGTGGCAAAGGTACGAAGTGGCAAAGGTACGAAGTGACAAAGGTACGAAGTGGCAAAGGTACGAAGTGACCTGACACCTCATGCTTTGCGCTATTTCGTCGTCGTGATCAGCAATAAACCTTATGAGGTCTGGACATGTGAAAAGTGCTTCTTTCTACGAAGTACATCTCTATGGGTTATGTGCACAAATTTGAATGTCAAACCAGGAATTGGTTCTTGTTTAACATTCGAATATCGAACGTCGAAAGTGCAACCAACTTCACACCGGTGTTTAGTCACTGGCTTTTGAACCCCAACTTCCAAAGTTTCTTCTTCTTTTTCTTTGTGTGAAAATCCTTTATAACAAAATAATAATTATCACCATCAAATTAGTAACTCACCTTTCCACTTTTGTGGTAGTTGTGTCCTTTGAATTCGGCAAAAGCTTGAATTTGTTGGAGAATAAGGCTGAGGCATCATGACTCCGTCGGACTTGTCTTCAAAAATGAGCGCCGGTGGTTTGGCGCGCACAGCAGCTTGCCTAGTTTCCGCCCCCTAGCGGCCGACTGTGGTGATTGGACTGGACCACTTTTGCAGAAGATGGATGTGGTGGAGTCAGGGAATGGGTTTCCGATCAGCCAGAAATTCTTTTATTGACATGTTGTTTGTTGAGTTCCATTAAATAAGTGGTATTCTTCCACCCCATTCTTTGATATCTCGAAAAGATATGCCTAAATATATTTCTTCTGGGTCCTTCCATGGTCTCTCCATCTCACGCATTTACATGGGTGCATAAAGAGGGAGCTTCGACACTTTGCTTTTGACCCAATTTACCCCACCTTTTTCCCACCCCTCCCCTAGCCTCAACATAATTCCAATGCACAGTAAGTATGAGAAGTGCAGCCTGCATCCTCTGATGAATTCTTTCTGTTCAGTTGAAATGCAGTTATATTATAGTTATACAGCTTGGCAACCATAATTCGGATGAAACACCAATGTATGAGCTTAAACAGCAAATTTTATAAATAGTCCGGTGAATGTAGATGTTATTCCCGTTGACAAAAAATGAATCTGTGATATTCCTGTGCCCATTACTGGTGCACGGTATAAGTGCCTGGTTGACCTGGAATATGGCAATTTGCATGAAAAAAAACCATTTACCTTTTTGTTATATCTATATATATTTTTACCTTAAAATACATGAAAAGGGGGTCTCAAAGTAGTGTAAAACCTTTGAAAAGCTCATTTGATGTTGGTTTTAAACCCGAAACACACACGTTTTCAATAAAAATTGAATTTTGAGAAGTTGTCAGAGTGCCTTGCAGTTTCAAAAATGTGCTACATCCTAAATTTGAAGAAAAAATATTTTTCATTTTTTTCTTTTTTTTTCTTTTCTTCAAAAACCTTAAAAATTATTATACTTTGGGATCTCGAGAAAGTTAGTTTCTCTAGAAAACTAGTTTTCTGCCAGTATTGAACCTAAAACAATTACAATTTAAACAAATTTCGAGTTATGAGGAAACCCACAATAGTTCACCATGCTTCATAGACCGCGCACAAAATACCCGTATAGGAAGTTACCCATATCCTGGGTCAAAACGGCAATTTTTTCATGGAAGGGGTTTGGCGATATTTGGAATTATGATTAAGTTAACATGTTTTGGGGAATTTGGAAAGCAAGTAGCCGTTTTTAAGGCTTTTAAGGTTCAAATTTAGATACTTGTTTATTATTATTATTTTTGTTAAAATTTATTTCGATGACGACGATGTTGTGTTTTACAGTGTGACCATTGAAAGTTGGTTAGCAAAAACCGCGTGTTATTTTTATGGCTTTACTAAACATGCATGTTTGTGTTCTTTTAAAATGACACGTATTGTAGATGTTGAAAGAAATGCAAGTCAATAATTGTAGTGTTTTTTTTGCATGTAGGTTTACATCCCCATACATTTTTAAAAACACTTTCCCAGTCTCGCAAGAACCCAAGTGTGTTTCCATCGGACGTCGCGGGCTTCTCTTCCTCAGTCCTCCCATTGTTTGAACTACGCAAGGGAACCACAAGTTATTTTAAAATGGGGTTTCCCATGTTAATTTCACATCGCGCGTGCGCATAAACACTACTGGCTGGCAAAATGAGATTACATCGCACCTTTTTTATGGGGCTAATGGTGGCGTGACGCATACGCGTGTGTGCGTCTGCCTAGCGTTTGTCAACCAACAGTGTCTGTACGCATGCGTGAATGTACTTAGCATATTTACCCAAGCAGTAAAACCACTCTTGGTTATTGAGAATTACCCGATTAAACATTTTAAGGCTAGTAGCTTATCCCTCCCAGCCCCCACCCCCCCATTAATTAAACCCCACTTCTCTTACCCTGGCAAAAGTGGCACTGAAAGTGAATGTCCCGTATGGACAAAGTAGCAGGCCAAACACTGTCAAAAAGATGCCAGATGAACTTGTTGGTTGACCTATAGTAACCATGTGCCTTTACATGGTTTGTGCACCTTTACCGTTATGCTACGATATTGACACGGAGAGCAGAGGGAGAAGACCGTTTCATCATGCACTGCCAACGGGACAATGCGGAGTGCTCATCCAACATTGGCTTTGTCTTATTACTGCCCAACAATAACTGGACTCCATTGACCCTTTTGTTGTCAAGGTATCGATTCCAACTTCTTGTCCCACAAAATGACGATTTTATATTGCAGAGCCTTCACATTTTTCTTCTATTAGTAGGCCTCTTGTCGTTTAGTAACTCTCGATATAATGTACACTCTAAAAACTAAGTCTTGAATTCAACACTTTTATAAGAGTGCGGTGAGTGACTACTTTTTGTTAAGTTAAATTCAGCTGATTCAAAAAGAGTTACAACAATATAGTATATTATATTTACTTTTGACTATGTTAATTTAACATGTTTATATTTTTTCAATCTTTTATGGAGTAATCACTGACCACACTATTTGAAGCATTCAAGACTGTAGTTACAGAGTAGTTTAACATACTGCCCTCATTCGCTGGGATCTAAAAATGAAGCTTTAGATGCTGACAACTTTCTTCCAACTATTCCTCAAACCGTACATCGTACCCGAGCCGGAATTAAGTCCACAAAATATTGCATGAACTTTCCCCATCTCAGTCTTCAATAACACATCATACATCCAAACTAAAGACAATTTCATCTCAGGAATTTTGCACACATTTTTGGTTTAAAAAGATTTCTGTCTCCACACAAATTAGTAAGCCAAAACGTGAACCGAGTGTTTGGAAGGAGTAATAATTTCTACTCCGTAGCAGAATTTCTAGACGGAAACTACGATCAGGACAGGACGGTTGCCAACGTTGTAGAAAGTTTAGGCTTTAGAAGTAAACATTTTCATTCCTCACCCCCCTAATAAAAACACATTTCCAACCATAGAAAACAAGACTCGACACAGATAATCTGACACACTGAACACGGTTTGTACGTTTATAGGCGAGATATCTACAGCTTTGTTTTTCGTGTTTTACCAATAGGATTGTACAACATAAACAAAATCCTTAAAGTAATTTTCATCAACAAAAATAAGACATTTTCTGTATCTCTTTTACTAAAAACCAAGAGATAGCATTTTGAAGCCACCTCGGATTAAATCAAAACTTGAAAATACAATTGAACAATCCAAAATGTCTCAACAACTTTTGGAATCGGACAAATACCCGTGTTTGTTTTAATTTTTCCAAAGGAAAGTAATTCAATTTTCTCAAAATTTGGGAAAATTTATCTGCTCAAAGTTTTCGCGAATGTTTACGTTCCTATCAGGGGCAAAGTTTAATTTACGGCCATTAACATATTAGTTAAACTTTTAAAAATAAAACATAAATTTAAATTAAACAGCTTTAAAATAATTCGAGCTAAACTGTTTTATTCACAGGATCATGGTCTTTTCAATTGGAAACAAAAACGTTGCCGAATGAGGAGTGAGTGTGACGACAAAATTAAAAAGTCATACGAAAAACAGAATGATATACTGTGAACTAATTTGGGTTAAAAATTTATAATTTTGGAATTTCCACCCCAATTTTGAAAACTGTCAATTTGAAAATTGACAAAATAAAAAGAGAGATAAGTTCTAACCTTTTAACAGTGACATCTCGATTTGTATAAATAACAATTCTGAAGAAAATAAAATGGCAGAAACCTTTGTTTTTTTGTTTTTGCTTTTTTCCTTTTTTTCTTCTTTGTTTCTTCTTTGTTTTCTTGAGGGAGGGGGGCAACCATGGCGTAAGTGAAAGAGCATCGTTGCCTTTGGGTCGACTGCAATTCGCAATTATTGTCACGGTGTCTTTTATTGCGTTTTCTTCCTTTGCATTCCCATTCTGCGTGTTCAGAGACGAATTTTAGCAATTTTTGTCTAAACTCTGGGACTTTAGAAAGTGGGTAGGTACGACAGTGGTAACTGTAATTCCATGGGCCATCTCAACACTTAACATGCAACGTATCTTGTAAATCAACCAATGAAAGTAATGTTCAAAACAATTTGTGATCTTTATGAGAACAAAGTTAAACGGTTTTTGGTATAACTATTTCATGTTTTTGTTAAAAGTTGTCGGGTTGCAACTATTTAATTCGATGTGCTTCTCTTTCCTCTGAGAATCACAATTGTTTTACAAACCAATCGATTTGTTTAAGGTTTTTGGTCACCTTATTCGCAGGAATAATTTCCAATGTCGTACCGTCCCTTTCTTAACACAAGACGTAGCGCTTTTCCTCACAAAAAAATGATCACAAAAACGACAATTTTCATTCCAAGACGCAAGCTATAATATGATGACGCCATGATATTGCAACTTTCCGCACGCTAAAAATGTACAAAATGTCAACTGTCATTAAAATCATAGGCAGAGAAAACCCTGCGTTAGAAACATTTACCACTAACGACAATAATAGAAATATCATTTTACTGAGTTGCATGCGTGGAAGCGTTAAACAGGTCGATTAATTATTAATTTAATCACTTATTAAACATGTTACCGTTTAAACTGATCAAACATTTTACAGGTTTTTTTTTCTTTCGTGATATTAAAGCCAACTCGTTTGAGATACATTGTCCTCAGTCCATGGCGACTCGGCCTCAATATCCTAGAAAATTAACAATAAATTTACAAATATAGATGATTAATATAGCAATACTTGCGGGAAGATTAATACACAGGCAGATATAACACTTTTTGGCTCACACATAAAAAAAAAAAAAAATCTGCTTCATATAATATAAAACAGTTTTTTATGTTTCCATTACACCCTAAATAGATGCACAAAAAATATATATAACATACTTTAAGAAGGAAACGGACCTGTTCTGTTCCCTTGTGAGGTACCTGAACATCTACTGCTGGGCCTCTGTAAGGTGAAAAATATCTCTCCAACCTGTGAAATGAAAAACAATCCCGTAAAGGAAAACGAAGTTACTTTTTAATGCTTATTTACCTTTTCAAGAATGTTGTCAAGATTTGTCTCAGGAAAGTGACCCCTGAACCTTGTTTAAGTTAGAACTTTGTGTGATAAATAGTACCAGTACTGGAATGTATTTACCTGAAGTTATTTAAAGGCGCTAAAAAAGGATTGGTAAGGATAAAAATCATTCTTGTTAAGTTTCAGTTTGAAAGATTACTGTTTATGAAATTAATATGCTTATTAGAACCAATTTTTCTTTAAATACTGTCCAAAATGCTGTCATATTCAAGAAAACTGTATCTAAAAACCTTTAAAATTCTTTAAAGAACCCGCAGAAAAACCTTTAAAAAAAAACCAATGGCTGAATTCTATGGAAGCGTAAAAATAAATCGCCCGGGCGAAATAGTAAACTGCAATTTTTTTCTACTATGTCCTAAATACGCCTTCAGTAGAAATCAGCCATTTAGGTTGTAACAATCGAAATTAAGAACAACGTGTTTACATGCTGGGTGTGCACGGTTGTTCACTATTTTCTCCTGACTCGACGACGGATAGAGCCCAAATTTTCACAGCTTTGCTTTGTTCATGTATAGATTGAATCAGACCAAGTAAGAACACTGCACTATCATCTTACCAATCATGTATAGTGTCTTTAACGACATTGTAATATCGTTTTAACATTGTAACCTCAAGTAAATACATTAACTCTGACATTTTAAATTCCAACATACAAATATGTTGAAACCATCTTGTGTGGATGGAGCACATATAGTTTATAACAAAACAATTAGTGCGATTTCATAAAATGTATAAGTGTGGTTAACAATGTCTAAGATGATCCGTTTTGAAACTCTTGCACTCGTTCCCGATACGTTTGGGGTCCCTACGATAATTTGAACAAAGTAAGCACGATGGCTGCGTTTTGAAAAAAAAAAACAAAGTTACTTGTATCTTTACTTATTATACCTTCAGCGCAGATTACTCCTGCAGTTTCTGTGTTCTTGCACTTCGGTTTATCCCAGCAGTGCGATGGGCAGTCGGTGATTTTGGACTCGGAACCGTCACATACAACCCCATCCATGAAGTTAGGACCACTCCCTTGACCAAAGAAAGCACCCAACTTGGCCTCCTTGGCGCCAGAGAAGCCCAGCTGTCTGCAGACGACCCCAGCATCAGTCATGTCCCACTCATTGTCGCAGATGGCACCCCATGTGCCATCCACATTGATCTCAACCCTTCCACTTTTCCTGGTTGGTCCACTCACAAGCCTAATAGGATCTTGAATAGAAGAAGAGTGCAAACTAATTTCTTATAACTATATAAATTCCCTGGCTAATGGGGCGTTTAAAACTTTACAAAAGTCGTAACAAGATATTTCTTAACCCTGTCTGGACGTTGGGGGGGGGGGGGATGTGCCCCCAACTTTTGCCCGTAACTTTCTAACATTTGGTCCGATCACCGCGAACTATTGACTTTTCCTAAAATATGTCTAGGATTATGTTAAAAAAATTGATACCAGGGGTTAGCTGTTGCTATGGCAACAATTTTGTTGATCTTGGGTCACACGATTTGAATGTTTTTTTAAGTTATTTTTTTGACTTTTTGAACATACATTCCACTATGTCCCCCCCCCCCCCCACACACACACACCCCGGGCCTCGTACATCCCAAAAAAGCCCTGTCGTCCTTGAGGGTTAAGGCAACGATTTATATTCTCCAAATAATGCCAGAGGAAGGTCTTTTATTTTAGGAAGGTTCAAGTCCACTCATCACAGCATTATCAAATCTTACTTCCGGTGTTGTAAACTGTTTCATCTCGTCAGTTTATCAGTTCGAATATTACTTCGATAGAACATTTATGTCTTGGAAAAAGAACGATTTTCGTAACAAATTTTAGTTTCTTAATTCTGAGATGAAGGATTCCTAAAAGGGTTAGAGAAAACATTAACACGAGTATTGGCAAATGGAGCCCATATATGGGCACATTAAAACAAATTTACTACCAAGAATTATTTCTAGTTCTTTATTTCATGCTCACAAAATCATTTCGTCCCCTCAAAATCATTTCGTGCGCTGTCATTACTTTATTTCGTGCGCACGAAATGAGTTCGAGGGGACGAATTATTATTTCGAGGGAACGAATTAATTTATGGAGGGAATGAAATAACTCTCAACTTTTTTTTCACCCGCCCAATTTTTTTTCTACACATTTCCCCTTAGGGACTCCGTACCTTGGGGCTACATATCGAACATAAAACTGTAGACAGTATCAACAAGTAAGGCGCTTTCTTACTTGGTTTGCAGACTACTCCAGCAGTGCTGGCGCACGGATTATTTTCCTTGCAAAGGAATGAGCATTTGGAAAGATATAGCTCCTTCCCTTTACAAGCGACTCGATCCATCACAATAGGAAGATCTGTCGCTCCATAAAATGATCCATTCTTTGCTTCGCTTGCTTCTGGGAATCCGAGCTGCCTGCATACAGTGTTCGCATCTTGTAGGTCCCAGTTTGTATCACATACCGCACCCCAAGCACCGTCATGGTAAATCTCAACTCGACCTGTAAGTGCGTCATTACCTCCAGCAAGCCGGATGATACCATCTTCAATAAAACCATACAAGCAGAATATTTTCGGTATCACCTCTGCCAAGGAGATTATATTTTGCCATTGTTTTTATTTATTTTGTTTTTTTCTCTCTATCTGTCTGTAAGCAGGATATCTGAAAAATTTGTTAATGATTTCGATAAAGCTTATTGAAAAAAGTAATCATGCAAAAATAATTGATTAAATTTTCGCGATGACAGTATCATCAGGTACTAAACACTATTAATTCAACTATATCTCCTTAACTACATAATAAACAATTTTTAGATTCTTTACTTCGTATGAAAGTTCTTTAAAAACTAAACGAGAGTATTGACATGGCTTAAACTTAACCTTGTTTTCTGTTAGCAATCGGAAGTTGAAGTGAAAACATACACGGGCATCATTTTCATGCCTGCAGGTATAAAAAGTACTTGACACGGTTCCTGTGTTTGAAGTGACAATTGACTCGTGGCCTTTTAATAGTCTTTCACATTGCTTATAGCATTAAGTCATCGTGTATGTAAAGCATAGCTGCGTTCAGCGTGTTAAAGGCAGGTGATACTTTTGGTAATTACTCCAAAAATAAATGACCATTTGGTAAGAAGCAACGGAGAGCTGTTGAAAGTATAAAACATTGTGAGAAACGAATCCTTTTGAAGTAACGTAGTTTTTGAGAAAGAGGTAACTTCTTGCTAATTTAATATTTGAATCTGAGAAAGTACGAGTACATGCATTAGTGTCCATTGATTACTTTATAAAGAAAAATGAGGAATCAACACATTTTTGAACTCATTCTATAATTAATAACAATGTGTCCTTCTTATGTATGATATCTATCTTTTAAACATAAATACATCAGTTTTACGTTTTACTTTTTCCAGTGGCGCTTCATTCCTCTATTCCATTATATAGAAATGGCATAAATTTACATAGAACCCAACATAATATAGACAACGGTATTTTGACCACGAGTACTTAAAATCGAGTCCGACTACATTTTCAGTCGTCGAGTATCGAGTACATGACATCGAGTACAGGTTATTTTTTAGTCGAGTATCGGGTAAAGTGCGAGTACCATGAAAATGGTACTCAAATGCGCGTTAGTGCTATCTTCCTTTGAAAAATGTCCAACTAAAGCAACGTTTGAAAGTCCCTGAAATCTCAAGTGGTTATTTGGATTGCCGTTATCATAAGCCCGATATAAACGTGAGCAAAACCACTGACAAAATATCAACAATTTTTCGTTATTTTGTCTAAAATGTTATCACTTTGATTAAAATTTCACGGGTTGCTTGTATGGCATACTTATTGAAAAAAAAAAAAAACCCAAACAAACCAAACAAACAAACAAACAAACAACCCAACAAACAAACAAACAAACCAAACAAACAAACAAACAAACAAACAAACAAACAAACAAACAAACAAACAAACAAACAAACAAACAAACAAACAAACAAACAAACAAACAAACAAACAAACAAACAAACAAACAAACAAACAAACAAACAAACAAACAAACAAACAAACAAACAAACAAACAAACAAACAAACAAACAAACAAACAAACAAACAAACAAACAAACAAACAAACAAACAACCCAACAAACAAACAACCCAACAACCCAACAAACAAACAAACAAACAAACAAACAAACAAACAAACAAACAAACAAACAAACAAACAAACAAACAAACAAACAAACAAACAAACAAACAAACAAACAAACAAACAAACAAACAAACAACCCAACAAACAAACAAACAAACAAACAAACAAACAAACAAACAAACAAACAAACAAACAAACAAACAAACAAACAAACAAACAAACAAAACAGACAGACAGACAGACAGACAGACAGACAGACAGACAGACAGACAGACAGACAGACAGACAGACATGGGAATTGATTAAGTCGTCTAAAACAGAACGATCTAATTTCCTTTTAATAATAGAACTTATGAATTGTTTTAGTCCTGATAAAACGTATTGGTAAAAACCCGAAAAACCACAGTAGTCAAGTGTAAAAAAAATAATCACGTTATGATATTATTCCAGTATTTAACTGGCTGGTAGGTAACCCATTTTGTTTTCTTTTAAATTTAGAGTTTGGTTTAAAATTTTACCACTTACACTGTGCTCATTTATATATGTTTTACTAACCTGTGTGTAACAAGAAAACACTTTAGAACCTTGCAATGGAGTATACAGAAAGCCAATGACCAAGAAAAATTATTTCACGCACGTAAAGGAGATTCTAATGGAGCACGTAAAAGAGTATTGAAACAGTAATTACAGATGTTAAATAATTTGTGTTATTAATTAAATCGCTTTGTTAATTATGTTTAAAACATAAGACTGAGTTTGAACGTCACCTCGGCATCCAAGAACTTCAAATGCAAAGAATGGATAAGGATGAGTCCAAGTTAGTGTCATTAGTCGAAGGAATCTGGTCCTCAATACTGCAGGGAAGGTGACATTTGCTCGTTGACCACCCAGAACATTCCCGTTGAACTGTGGAAATGAAAACGTTTCTTTTAGTAGGAAAGGATTTTGTGAGCAACATAACGATAACAGCTATTTCATATTATTCAAATCTAAGGATATGATAACTCTTGATAAGGACTGTCAAAGTGTGATCTTTTGTACAGCTGAGAATGCATCAATATTAACTTTGTTAATTGTTGAAGTTAATTTTGTATGACCGTAATCAATTTTTTATTGTTTATAATGAGCGGGGTCTGGGAGGTCACTTTGACAACAGTTTTTGGATTTTTGCCCTTCCCTGGACGGCCTCAAAGAATTAAAATAAAAAAGAAAATCATGTTAGTTATTAAGTGCATAATCGTAGGCTTAGACTTGTGTACAATTCGTTAATTGTTTGTTGCGGTGATATCTTAACGGCTCTCATGCTACTATTCTCTCGTAAGACTGCTGCTACCCCGAGACTTTTGCTCTCGCGACTACAGCCTGATTTAACTGGGGCAGTAGACGTGAGCCAGCTGCAGTCTCGCGAGAGCAGGAGTATAGTCGCGTGAGAGCCATTATTGCAACAAACATTTAACAATTGATATTAATGGTAAAATTCGACGTAATATTAATTAAAATCAGGTTTATCGACGGTTTCTCGAAATTCTAGACATTGTCTTTATCCAATTAAAAAAACATTACCAAAATAGATAATCAATATTTAAAGAAAAAGTGATGCACTAACGGAAAACAGACCATGTATCATACATAAAACAGTTTTAAAAACATTTGAAATTACTACATATGTAACATTTTACTTTGGTGATTTTTAATTAAAAAAAAAACAGATTTCAAATGGGGTGGGTGGGTGGGGGCACCCGGGGGTCATCAACTTCAGGTACGCCACTGGTTATTGGATGGGTAGACGTATTATGACGTATAGCTATGGACATCGTTGGGTTTTGAGTTGATATTGCCCTTTTTGGGGGCGATAGCGTTCTGTAGGCCTAATGCTGTTTTATTGGCAAAATAAACAGGACCCGTAAAGATCGACGTCACTTTATTCCGAAAACACACAAATAGGTCAATTACGTAATACGTATATTAAAAACAACTATAAAAAAATCATCAATTAAGTTACAGAATAGGCTTGTGGTCTTCAAGAATCGATGACCGACTTCGTGTGTGGTCAAATTCAGGGTTGGAAAGTATGGAGATGAGTTATCCGTTTTTGAAGGTTGTCTACGCCAGCAGGGTCTGCTGCAGGAATTACTTATTTCTTCCCCCGGCCTAGAGCCGACTATGTAGTGCGCGCGAGTTTGTGCCCCAAAGCGCAAATTTAAGTACATATTGGCGACAAAAGTCACGATTTTGCCCGTGTCGTAAATTTGTATGCCAATATTCGTATAAATTCACGAACTGTACTCCAAATCGCAAACATTTACGCAAATGTTGGTGTCTAAATTCACGATTTGTATTCCAAGTCGTAAATATTTACGCCTTTGAATATTATTGGCGTATATATTAGCGTATTAAATCACGACTGTTGTAAGCCCACTCATGCGTAAATTTTGTTTCCAGCAACATTGGGTGTCCATAAACTACATGTACAGTCTGGCACCTAGACACCCTGATCTCTGACTTTAAGCGAGGCATTTTCGAGTAAAAAAAGTCTGCACCTCCATCGGCCGCGGCTACACAATGCAGTTACTTGTATCTTTCCAAAACTATGGGCTTGCCTACCTAGGTTCACGTATGAGTGGGTTTGCGACTTATGGCCCCAAACCGTCAATTTTGACGCCAAAATTGGCGTAAATATCATTTGCCTCGTACGATTTTAAATACTGTATAAATGCAGTTCCAGGGGCGTCGATTGGTGGGGGACGGGGGGACATGCCCCCCCCCCAACTTTTTAGAGTGGGGGGGGAGCATATCAAATGCCCCCCCCCCCCCCATTTCATGACCCCCAAAAAAAAAAAAAAAAAAAAAAAATTAAATAAATAAATATATAAATAAATAAATAAATAAATAATTAAGATAAAAATAAATAACTATAACTAAATAACTAAATAACTAAATTACTAAATAACTAAATAACTAACTCACTAATTCCCTCCCTCCCTCCCTCCCTCCCTGATTTTTTTTTTGTCGTTTAACAAATATGACAAGACTATAGAAAAGGTATCTGACCCGAATGGTATCTCCGTCAGCATTCTGTAAGTCATGCCAGTCGTCAGATTCTCCTGTAAAACTGTACTGCACACTAAAGGTTTCCATTGGGTATGATGTATGACTCTGTACGATCAGTCCTGTAACAGCTGGACCTGGTAGTCCAAGATCAACTTGAATCCAAGAACCTGTTACAGCATTCTGATCTGGTATCCAGTGGTGGCTGTTTCCTATGTAAAATAAACATCAATGATAAATGCCACTTTTAAGCTGAACTTAGAATCAATCCCTTCGTTCCTACGAAATACTTTTTTTTTATGAACTGTTTTTGGAGGACTTCTTAAAATAGACCGATTGTGCGACCCGCGTCACGTGACCTATTGTGAGTATTAACTGTAAACACACACGATGTCCTCCATAGGAAAGTGTCGTAAAGTACACGATGATTGTTGCATTTAATTTATTCGATTGAGGCTTTTCTTGCTCGAAATCTGTAAAAAATATTCCAGAGTTTGTACCAGAGACTTTCGAGTGGCTGAATAATCCCAGTAAGGACAGTTCCAGTAAGTCTTGAAAATTGTACAGTAACGTATAAATGTGCATGATGTGTACTAGTGCACGACGGAACGTTTGGGCCAGACAACCGCGATCACACACTTTTCAACACAAAAATTTCAAAGTTTTGAAGCTGAAATCATCCATAAAGAAATTGCTTTCCAAAACTGTGTGATTCCTTTGCCTATTTGAAATTTCGCAAGGCTAGGTATAAATGCTCACTTTTCAAAGGTTCTCTATCCTGTTTTTTTTTTTTTTTTTTTTTTTTTTTTAGTTTTAGGCCTACATTACAAACAAAATAACAGGCGGGTGGCTACATCGTCCGACGTCGGTAGTGCATGACTAAAAAGACCTTTTTTAGTAGAATTCTGTTAAATTATGAAACAGAGATGTGATTTAGATTAATGCCACAACATACTACTTTAAATAAAGGGGCTGATTAACTAATTTATCACTTAACAAAAATAAAATCGACTATTTTTGTACGCACTCTGTGTCACGGCATATCTCTTTACACGTATTTTGCCATTAGCTGATATGGCGTTTTACCTACGGGAGGTCACGTGACCGCATGTCAACAATGGTCGCGCAATCGGTCTATTGTCTGTTTTATTTCAACAAAATGCAAACATCTATGATGCAAACTTTAGGTTGTACTGAGTACACTACTTCCCTAAGCCACGTTTCATTATTAGAAACAAAACAAAAACAAATGTAAAAAAAGAAATAACAACTATAAAAATAAAAAATGGAAGTTTAATTTACAAACGAGTTAGGTTGTGTGATTTTCTTTGCAAAATCTCATGATGTCCAATGAGTAAATAAACAAGTATAATAAAGTGTTGATCAGGTCAGCAGAGTCTGTCAGCAGTTGAACATAAATAAATTACGACTTGCCCTCATTCAGTCGAGCTTTTTGAGGTGAATATTTCGACGAATAGGATGATGATGCAGTAATGCTTCCATCAGGGATCGCTCCACTCTCCATTCCCAACGGTCCAATGGTACATGGTCCTGAAATAAGGCGATAAAATAACCAATACATTTTTTTTAAGAGGAAGGGCATCATTGCTTTTTTGAATAGTAAACTAATTGCTACCCTGTAGTTTTTAACACGCACCATGCAAAACACATGGAAGATTCGTCATCCAAATTGCTCGATGTTCACATTTTCTTGTGAGAGGAAACAATAATGGTTTATTTTATGTTGGGGAATGTTGGGCATATTCATTTTGGCTAATTCCCAATGCGGCAGCCAAACAACCGACGTTGATTTTTCGAGGTCATAAAATGTTGCTTCCTCGGTTCTGTTTGTCAGCGTTTCAGGGACAACAAGATTTCACTGGATGATCGGTGATGGAATGAACTTTTAAAATCAGTGAGCTTTCAGACCGTAGGGGCCTAACGAGTCAACCCTCCCACCGATTGTTACCAGTGCTGCTATGTAAGTTTAATCAAACCACATTAATGAAAAAAAAAAATAGCTGTTGCAAACTGCTTACCAACCACAAGGACCTGTTGTATAAATGTAAAAAAAAAATGTTAATGGCCTCACGTTTCGACCCTAGCAGAGTCTTTCTCAAAGGCTAATAATGAGAAAGCCTTTGAGAAAGACTCTGCTATAGGGTCATTATTTGCAAGTCATTAAAATGTACCACAGGAAATGTTACCTTAAACTTCGGTTACTGAACTGAACTCTGCAAAGTAATTACATGGTTATTGTGTACTTGATCTCAAACGATAATTGTTTTTTATTAAATAAAAAACTGTTTTGAAAAACAATAAACATACAACCAAACAACCCAACAAACAACTCAACAACCCAACAAACACACAAACACCCCCGACGTTCCAAAACCCCCAAACCCAAACAATTTACTGAATATTAACTATAAATAGTTACCGACTGAGGATGATCCCGTGGGTTTCTTGTTGCTAATTGGGTGGGACAAACAAAGTCCTGGATTACAAGCAAGATAAAAAATAAATATAACATAACAGTGGATTAATAACATTTTTACCAAAAACTTTCACTTAAGTTTGTTAACTTTTTACTTTACATGATATGGCATTAAATCGCAACGAATGAAAAAGGTTCGCATTAAAAGAAAAGCAGTCTTTGCCCCTCGTTAGAACGGAAGACAATTTGTCATACATAACATAAATCATTTCGGCTGGTTACGTCAGTATTCGCTGTCGACGCGTTTTGGCTATAAGGACGTTTTATTAAAGCTTATCATCACCTGAAATTCGCGACTGTCACGTGGTTAACAAAATTACTAATTTAACTAGCAATTTAAACCTAGTGGCGTTTACAGGCTTTTTGAATACTATCTTTCATAATGCAACTTACGTATAAACACATTTAGCATGTTTATCAATATAGCTTTTGGCGGAAAGTAACTACAATGAAATAATCATCTTGATAAAAATAATGTCTGATCGGACTAAATACACACAAAACTGGACAATTTAAATAACAGTCGGGCGGAACAGTTTAGTAGTTTGACAAATACAGTAGCTGTTCCGATAAATTAAACGAAACAGAACAACTAAAAATAATGTCTTGATATACAATTATTTAAGGTTCCGGCTGTAAGATTGGATCGGGCAGTATATATATGATAACAAAATCAGGGCAAAACAGAACGATTTTCGGCCGAGGTCCGAAACGGCCAATAAATAGACAAACAACATCCACCAAAAATGTAAACAAGTGAATAATAAACAAGGGAGTTCGTAACTGGGAGAATATTTACCCCAAAAAGAGCGTACACTTAGTTATATTGAAAGGGGAAATTTAGTTTATCCATAATATCGCGAGTCAATGTTTCTTTACGACCTCGATATGGTCTTTACAATTAAATCATCCAATATTTGGATATTAAAACCGTTTTCATTTAGTCCAAAATCGCCATAATATTAATTAGAAGCTGTGTGTGTTTTACACTGAGAGACAACCTAGTCATTCAATTTTATGGATGTACGCTAAAGTTGATTCAAAAACACTCACCAAACAGAAGTAAAATCAGCAGCAGCATCGAACCAGCTCCAGCTAAAATAGACATCATGAGATGATGGTAGATACAAAAATTGAGTGCACAGTATTATTTCAATGCGCGGGCGCGGTCGTTTTTCTCAAAATCTGGCAAAAACCGTCACTGTCAAGAGCTACTTTGCCATACAGGAACAACTCAGAAAATGATGTTATAGTCCATGCGATATACGTGTGCAACATTGTCACGATCCGAGATGTCAGCGTTTAAGTAACGGAAATATGACAAACTGATTGTTATCTATAGAAACCGATTGTTATCAAACTGCAGTTTAAAGTTTCAAAGTTGTTGTTAAGAGTGAAATTTTGCATGAAAGAAGTTTCATTCATTTTTTTTATTGTCAAACGTCTTAACGTACAGTAAAGTTACGAGTATCGGTGACGTCGTCTTTATCTGAATTCAGTCAGTCAATCGTCCAGTCCTCAGACTATTTATGAAGGCAGAGAAGTTTTCCAATTAATTTTTTGTAGCAATTAATATTTAATTTTGTGCAGCAATTAACATTTAATTTTGTGCAGCCAATTAAATGTGGAATTTTAGTTTGAGGGTGAACAAAGAAAAATCGACCAGAATTGAACACTGAACATGCGACCTCCGGATTAACATTCCGGTGCTCTACCAACTGTGCTATCTAGCCCTAATGTTGGTGGTCAGTTTACCAAGTCAGTTCCCCTTGTGGTATATCCCTTGTGGTCTTTTTTATACGTGATATTTGTTTAAATTTAGAACAGAATCTTTTGAAAACCATCATTAAATAATGCTGTTGTATTAGACTTGTCTGATCATACAAATAAATCTTTGGAGAGATTGTCTGAATATGCGATTTGTGTATATCACTTTAATTGCAGGTGTTCAGTGTAGAGGAAATGTGAGTCAAAATGTTACTGCCGCTTACATCATGGATTGAATCTTCTCATTTTATTTCGTTTAAGTTCGCTTTCGTTCTCTTGTCTGACTGCCAAGAAACATGTGGAAGAAAATGTAACCTACAAGCGAAAAGTTCGCTACATAGGTATGGGCAAGATGGTTTCAATCTTCCAATAAATTGAGGGATTGACTTTCCATTCAAAATAATCTCAAAATTGTCGGGAAGCTGAGTCCGCCATGTGTGTTTTGCATACCAAGGATTTGTGAGGTTGAATGCCACCATTTTACGTTTCACGCACCACAAATCAGATTATGAGCTACCAAAATGTTGAAGAAAGGGTACCACCATTGTGTTGTCTGCCGGTGGTCTAATATGGTTCAACACGATGTTATCATTTTCCACGCAGAATCACTGCAAATTGAAAATCATGCTTTTTGATCCAGCCAATTAATGTGTTATATGGCCTCAACTTATAACTGCCACGACATATAACATAACACGACTGTTCAAATGTGCACCCAAACTCCAATGTGGAAACGTCGGTTTGAATTACGGTCCCGCATCTAGAAGCAAAAGCCATCCACCAGTGAGTTTAAATGATACTACTGTTTATTTGAAATGCTCATTTTAGTTTCAAAGTCGCAACCATTTTCTGTTATTGTGTGGTCCTTGTCGCTTTCTAATCAGCTGAACAGCCGCAGGTGAGTGCTGGCTTGCACCCAAACAAACGGCCCATTTACTCTGGCAAAGTATCGGACTTTTGGATTCTAACCAGTGCTTATCACACATCGGTGTTAGAGTAAAACCAAAATTATATTGCTCTTTATCATGATGCAATTATAACATTAATTTGATTTCATGATTTCCACAAAAATTGCATGAAAAGCAAGCACAGGTGAGAGATCTACGTTCACACAGTAAATACTCAGAGCATAAAAATAAACAGCAACACAAGCAGAAGCATTTAGCAGTGAGGTTTAAGAATTTCTTATAGTTTTGTTGTTTTTATGAGATGCTCCTCAAAAGTGGCCAGATTGTTACACAATAATTCTCACCCTATATCCCACTTTTGAACTTTTATAAGTCATAATAATAAAAATAAAATCGTAAATGAAGTAGCGTTACAATGATCGCTCAATAGATTTTTGAAATCCACCGTTCTTTCGTTTTTCATGAAGCCACAAATTCAAAGAATTTCTTGTTGCCTTAATAGTTTACACAGTAAAAACACTTTAACATTAAACAAAAAGTATTCAACAAGTTGATGTCTGTTTTAAGGAATGTTTAAATACACCCTTCATTAAAATGTTTGCATTATTTAACTATTCTAAACTCTAATTTGAAAAGTCTGGTTTCACAACCAGGAGGAAACAGGGGAGGAGAAGAGGAAGGGAAAAAGGAGGAGGAAAAAGAGGAGGAAGTAGAAAAAGAAAAAGAACAATAAGAGGAAGAAGAGGAAGAAATTATGCTTATTAACTTATAAGTTTTATTACTTAGTTATTTCATAGCACATCCAACAGCGTGATTGCCATCGATAAAAGGATGAATGGGAGACGATGAAATATTCAGTTTTAGATGTGGGAGGAAAACCCCAATGGCACATTCTTAAAGTTTTGTAACTGGATCCTACTGTTCTGGAGATGACGCACAGAATACAACATATTGCACTTGCAAGGTTGACATACTCCACACACTACTACCCCAACAGAAATCTAGAGGTTTTGTCATAACGAAGAAAGCCCTGACAAACCAAGGCCTAGATACTGATTCAAACCGAAGACAACCTACTGGTCAAGTTTATCAAAATAGTAGCTGACAGCCACAGCAGTATGAGGACAAACACGATACTTGTGTTCCTGCCAACATCTCTGCATAGTCTTGGTAATCTGGTCGTCTTGACACGAATAAGAAGACCAAACCTCTTTCATCTAATGAAATGAATAGTATACAAAACTGAAACGATTTGCTTTGAGAAAGGCATAATATCTGGGGTAATGGTAACTATCATTTAATTTTCAGTTAAATGATAAAGCAATGTGCTATACATTTATATTGGACATTCTACCAAAAGCAATGACTTTCCTCGCCCTAGTGTACGTGAATGGGATCGAATGTAATGGCATGATAGCTGAAGCACAGTCGCTTTCTTGATAGAATACCCAAATTAATTGTTTTCTGGGTCTGAAGCATGGCAAAATAAACCATATCAACCAGTGGAAAAGCTCAAAATTTGCTATGCAGCTAAATAGGCAGCGTAACAGACGAACTGGCACAAAGCAGGTTCTCACAACTGATATAATTTCCATATGAATATGGGGACTCTTTGGTGAGGGGGGTAGATGGATTGATTTGCTCAAAATTTTACTCAATTAAAAACTAATAAGTAGGCCCCCTACTAATTTATTATAAAATCTTCATTTGCTTTACCAGAATTGTCATCACTGTTTCGTCCGATTTTGGGGGGCAAGTGCCCCCTCGCCCCCTGGCTCGCACGCCTTTGCATATTTCCATGAATAAAACCGCCTACGAATCAAGCGTCTTCAACTGTATGGCTTAGCCCGGTAAGGCAGGCATATAGCCACTCCCAAAGCCATGAAGTCAGACATTGTCTCCTTAACGGATCAACAACCCTCTAAAGAGTTGGAACAAACATTGAGTAGATTGTTCTCTGGAATCTGTGTCTTGTCAGTACTCTCAAATTCCTCCATGACTTTCTTGACTTGGCTAGCGTCTTGATTTGAGAACAGGAACAAAATTCGCTCCATGTTGTATGGAATCTGTTCACAAAGTAAGGTTTTCTGTCCCAAACCCCATTGCAACCCCTCCACATTAAAACCACTGTTCGCAAAAATTCCGTATCTTTGGCAGTATCAGGCAAGAACCATCTGCACAGTAAAGTAGATATTATATACTGACCTGACCAGTAATATGACCCACTGCTCCAGTGGGCACCACGATCTCCACCGTCTCTCCTACCGTCTCGCAGACTGCCAGGTAGCCGTAGAAGAAGTTTACAATCTGTACAAGAGTTCTGATCATATTGATGGAATTCATGGTGCAGAGGTTGTGGAGTTTCTTAAAATGCTGGTCTAAGATGACAGGTTTGATGATCAGATCTAAATCGTCTGAAGAACCCTCCACTAAAAGGAGAAGAAGAAAAAAAATCCAAGCTAATAAAGGCGGCAAAGCTTGACCGGATCTAATGTTTTTAAATCAAGAGTTTGACAACAGCTTTATTTACATACGGCTCAAAAATTTGACTGAATTTCTTTGTCTTCTCATACTCATGATAAAAACAAAAGACATACTTTTCGCGAGCGCTATTTTAAAATGCAGTTCAATTCAGGCCAATTATTACTATTAGAATTCAGTTCATATGTGTCTGAATGCAAACACACACACAAACACACAAAACTGAAAACAGTCCCGATTCGACAAACGAAAACACAACGGGCGACGGCATGAAGCGACACCCTGTACCACTTAAAGGATTTGGAAAACAGGCCACACAGCATGTGACGGAAGAACCGAAGCGACAGGGGACGGACCTTTTGATGAAGCGGACGACAGAACGTCGCGACGGAAAGACAAAACGTCTTTAAAAAAAGTCTTTGCAAAATTCAAATCCATTTTCGTCAAAGTTTTTCTCAATTCAAGAGTATAAAGTTGGTGAACAGAAATGTACGTTGAAGCATATGAATGATTGAAGCACAAAGGGATTGCTTTCACCACTGCCAATTATTTTTGTCAATATTCCAAAAGGGAGACTTTGGAACGCTAGATGGCAGCAGACTTACCAGGTAAATTCCCATTGGGGTGCACCATACTAAATAAACTCCCATAGCACCCAATGCTAAATGCTAAATATTCAAAAATACTCAAAAAATATATGAAAGTCTCTCGGCCTCTATCTGAAACAAACCAAATATATTTTATGACAACTGAACCTCGGTTTTCTGTTCAAATTTCAGTAGGTTAGCCGTTGAGAATTTTTGCTAATTGCCCCAAGAAATAACACCCCCCGAAAATGTCATTTTTCCCACACCGACTTGCTGCCACTTTTCATGAAGCATCCCTCCACTTCCCAGGCCAAATAGGACCATCTTTAAAGCCAAAATTTATCAAGTCTACCCAAAACTTGAAGTAAGGAACCCCCAGGTTGTGATAACTAAGCATAATGACACAATATATTAATTGCATGACCCCTAAAATATTGTTATTCAAAAAAAGTTGTGGGTTTACAATATATGATAAGCAGTTTGGCGCACGATTTTCTACCTATTTAGTGTAGTGCACCCATTGTTTGCGTAGTTCTGCTGCTGTCCAAATAAACAACATTAAGGAATCAAGGCTGAGTCAAGGACTGGAGTACAGACAGAGTTCCCAGTACAGGAATTTAGGCCTACCATATTGTAATCAATTCTCGCAAACCAATTCACACAATCAATATGGTGTTAAAACTTTTGAAGACACACTTACGATTCATCTTGAAATGCCCGTATTTACGCACCAGTATGTCCGCCATGGTTATGTCTGACGACATATTTGCTTGGATTTATACTGATGAAGTGTGAAGTAACAACCCTCTACATACTTGATATGCAGTATGAACATTTCCCGCGTCTGGTGTAATCATTGTAAAGTACTTGTACATACCTGATATGCAGTGGACATTTTCTTACAAGGTTGTAACCATTTGAAGTTCTTGTATATGAGTGCAGTAACCATGGGGAAAGAGTACAACGATATCAATCCCATCTAAACCCCGGATTGCCTCGATGGAAGATGGCCCTGTGTCTCAAGATGTTCCTGTCAAAAGTAAAGTAGTATTAAAACGGAATCACCATTATTTGCATTTTATTCCTAACAGCGAGTTTCAAATTTCCTTGAATTTTTATAACAAAGTACAGTGAGTTTAAGGTTTGCGCAAAGATGACAGCTCGTTGCACTTTTCCTGAAAATGTTGATGCATTGGAAAATTCTCACTTTTGACCTGCTCTAGCTCCACATATTGAAGCCAAAGAGTTTAAAGGTCACCAGTACCCCTCTTAACTTAGTTACCATAACTACAGACCTATCTTGTCTTTACAAACATTGTCTATCATTTTGTAAGGGAGGCCTTGAGTATCACAAAACGCTTGAACTGGATGGGCAAAAATTTGATCCTTGGGTACAAAATTTAACACAGTGCACCCTATAAAGGCACTTAATTTCTTTTTTTAGTCAACAAATCATGCTTAAAATGTTGAGAATAAGTCACTGATTAGATATCTGGAAAAATATTTGAAAATTTGTATTGCGTTTGTTCACAAGGTCAAACGTGTTGGAGCATATACATGCTACTTTAAGCACTGTGAGTTGAAAAACCTGCATGTCATTCTGTACACTCTAAGGACAAGTCAGAAGTTATATCCAAATCCTCCCTCAAAAAGTTATTTTCGTGTCACCTTTTTGATGATAGGATTCTCACAACATCACCCTTTGTTTAATTAATCAACAAGAAGGGGGTTAATTAATGTGGGAAAGCTGTAAAAAGGAAAAGGCCTGGAGGGGGCAGATTTTGCTTTCCCCTCAACTTTTCTAACCATTCATATTGAATCTAAAATGGAGAGCTTTATGCAAACTAGAAAATACAAAGGCCATTTTACTACATTTAACTGTCCTTCCAAGTTTCATTTTACCTCTGGAAAGGGGGGGAAAAGGGGGAAGGGGTGGGTGTGGCATGGGCGGGGCTTGTTGCAGAAGGCCATTCCAGACACTGTATGCTTAGTTATGGTTGATGTGGACAAGTGCACTCTGTCCAGAAACAGGTGGCTATGATCTGATACACCTCCCATGGGGGGTGGCCCATGGGGGTGGTGATTTGGAGAACATACCTCACACAGCCTCTTCAGTGTCAGGACTTTTAAGGGCAAGAATTTGTAACTCAAGAATGTTTGCAAACGTCACAAATTACCTTTAATTACTTGGAAGACAAAACTCTTCTATTGAACCCATTAAAATTAATGAAATACATTGGGTTAATTGTTATATAAGTGAGAGTGTTCTTGCTTCAGACCACAATTACTGTGAAATCACTACTAGTATTCACAGAGTAACAAATCCATTACCACAAAAATGGGTAGAGTAAGACGTGGTATTTTCAAGATGGGAAAAACTTGGTTCAAGCCAAGAAATCAATTCAATTCGCTACAACACACAAACCGTGAAACTCAAAGTACACTTACGCCACGGTATGTCAGGCCTACCCATCAGCAGTTAAGTTTAGCCGCCCCTAAAGATGAGCGAGGAGATTTCTGCTACACTGCAGCACAGATGGAACAAGACAACTGGAGAATTGTCATGCTGCTTCACCCAAAAGTTGAAGAAATGACTCCTGTTGAGAAAATCCAGCTCAAGAGAGTGAAACCCGTAGCCCACAAATGTGGCCAGCCACTGCCCAAGAGTGGAACCGATCAACGAGGAGGAGGTTATCGTTTTGTGAATGTTAACTCCGCTGTGGAGCTGGGTGCACAAGCTGTACTTGATCACTAAAAAACTCATCCTGAGTGTGATGGTCAACCCAAATTATTGGCAGAGGCGGAGGAGCGTAGGGGTTTGGCCGTCTCAGAGGTGATGTTCTGCCCAAAGTGTGGTTTTAAAACACAAAAGACAAAACTGTATAGTGAAATACCTCACAAGGGTAGGCAGCGGGGACGACGCACTGCAACCCCCAACATGTCTTTTCAAGTTGGCCTGCAGAACACTGGCATTGCAACCTCAGGTGCAAGGAGGCTCTTGACATCAATGGACACAGCTGTACCATCCACCAGCGGGCTGCAAAAAATTTCAAACAAATGTGGTGAAATCATCAAGAATGAAAACATTAGGGACATGGCCGACAAGAGGAAACAAGTGAAAGACATCCGCGAGCTCCAAGGCTTCAAGCGAGACAGTCCGATTGCAGTTGAAATGGACAGGCAGTACAACAACCCCCTCAGCAACTGCAGGAAAAAAAAACACTGTTTGTCCCTGCAACACAGACAAGAGACACCGTGTGCGAGAACGTGACAACTGCAAAGTATGTTATAATGTACCATCAAGAGAACAAACTTTGTAAAAGTAGTGCAATGTCACAATCATCATTCGTTCAGCCATGCACATCCACTAAGCACAGCGACAAGTGCACAGCCACACGTCCAGCGCATTTTAATATGGGAGAAGAGAGAGAAGGGGGTGTGCAATGTGCTACCAAACTTTTGGAGTGCACGGAATCAGTGCTTGTGGATAGAATAACAACAGACGTGGATGGTTGTCTAACCCAAGGAATGAATTCTGTTATGAGCAAAAAAACTGGAAAGGAAATGGAAAGTTTGCTGGACTCAGCCCACTTGAACCACTCGCTTTGTGCGGCAGTCAGCCGAACCAACTTTAGCTGGGACATTTTCCCTGGGAACAATGCAAAAGAGTGGAACAGAGTACATGACCGATTTGCTGATGACTGAGTCACAGAGCACAGGCTGAGGCACACCATATGTCCTTTAAATGTGGAAATGACAAAGCAAAAATGAAAAGACTGGCTGCAAAGACGGTTGCTGCAATTCCAAACTGCTACATGGGAGACCATGAGAAATGCAAACAAAATTCTCAAGTTTGCCATGGCAAATATAAGTACCCATACCTCTCCCACTATGTCCGGGGCAGATTGACTTTAACCTCTCAAGATGAACAACTCTTAAAAAAACTCTTGAGAAAACGCATAGGAGATGAGGCGATGGAGAGAACCAAGTACAGAACGAGTACCCAGAATGCTGAATCCATGAACCATGCATATGCTATGACAAATCCAAAAGAAACACTAACCTTTTCACGGAATGGAGCTTCAAGGGATCACAGCGCCATCCATCTTGTGAACAACAAACACGCTAAGTCTATTACCAAAAAGTGTGAAGCTGCTCGCTGCCCCATAACCACCAGGTCACCCGCTGCAAGTGCTCTTGCTGCAATGGACAAAAAACAGCAATATCATAAAACAAGTGTAATGGGAAAGAACTATAAAAAGAGACGGGCACAGTGTTGAGCTGAACGATATCACACTTACTATGCTAAGGACAATTTGTATCAACCTGGCAAACTAGATCCAAAGTCACAGGACATTAATTGTATAAGGTATTATAACTATGAGGGGCTAAAAACCTACAAGGAGCACAATTACAGCAGAATGTTCTCAAAAAGGAGGAGAAAAAGATAAAGATTTCAGTCCTTAAATTCTAAGGGTTTAACGCTGCGGGTTAGGGTTAGAGCTGGGGGTTAGGGTTTGGGCCAAGGGCTAGGGTAAGAGCTGGGGGTTAGGGTTTGGGCCAAGGGCTAGGGTTGGAGCTTGGGGTTAGGGTTTGGGCCAAGGGCTAGGGTTGGAGCTTGGGGTTAGGGTTTGGGCCAAGGGCTAGGGTAAGAGCTGGGGTTAGGGTTTGGGCCAAGGGCTAGGGTAAGAGCTGGGGGTTAGGGTTTGGGCCAAGGGCTAGGGTAAGAGCTGGGGGTTAGGGTTTGGGCCAAGGGCTAGGGTTGGAGCTTGGGGTTAGGGTTTGGGTCAAGGGCTAGGGTTGGAACTTGGGGTTAGGGTTAGAGCTGGGAGTTAGTTGAGACAAAAATAACTCACAAGTTTCAGAATAGACAGTCTTTAAACTGATCTCCATTACCCATACATGTCTTGTATCGATTACATGTTTTGCGGGCATTATTTGTACTGTGTGGCTCTAGGGAGAGGTGCTGGAAATTCACACACAATGAATTGTGGCAAAGGTGGCTCACATCATACTGATCAGATATTATCTTTCCAGTATGTACGATGTAAGCCAACCGATGCACACGCATCATTGTGCGTGAATCACTGTCAGGGAACTTGACATTCATGATGCCATATCCACCAACCCTCCCGCTACTCCTCTTTACATAGCCGGTCCATAACAGGCATCCGGTTGACACTTTCACTGTACTTTTCTTTTGTATCGCAGCAGAAATCTTCACCCTCCACTCTTCATCCATGGTTTTCTTATATGCAACTTACCCTCGCATTCCTAGTCTTCTAGCAGTAGTAACTGTTGTAGTAGTAGTCGTCGAAAAGTACCGTTCTTAAAAACGTTGACTTATTTTGTTAACAAATTATTTTAACTTTTAGGTAATTACAGTTATATTGCTATACTTACTTACTGTTTAGCCAATGGAATGATGTTTGGAATGATGTTTTCAACAAAAAAACAGCACCAACTGATGAAAACTGCCTCAAACAACTCTTTTCTGTCCCCGTGTCAAGCCTACAGATGATTGTAAACAAAGCAGACAATTTTAAATCACCACCAAAATGGCTGATGGGCGCCACCATTTTGTATATATAGGGTGCACCACACTAAATAAACTCCCATAGCAACCAATGCTAAATGCTAAATATTCAAAAATACTCAAGAAATATATGAAAGTCTCTCAGCCTCTAGGAAACAAACCAAATATATTTTATGACAATTGAACTTTGGTTTTCTGCTCAAATATTTCATTTTATCGAATACACGATCAAATGCTTTATACTCAGCACTCCAACTCTTCATCCTAGTCCATTCTATGTCGGCACACGGCTTTGATGTTTGCCGAACATACACGTTTGGATGCGTGGCATGTATGTAATATTATATACTTAACTGGCCCATTCACTGCGTGTGCTGGGGGTTGTACACGCTGGTGCATTATAATGGGATGGGGGCCTATGAAGCTAATATTATTAGCTCTGAGGGGGAGGGTCCACAGGGCTAGCTGGGAACCAATCAGCAAAATGTAAGGATTCAAGTAATTTGATTGGTTGCA
Source organism: Marthasterias glacialis (assembly GCA_911728455.2). Taxonomy (NCBI): domain Eukaryota; kingdom Metazoa; phylum Echinodermata; class Asteroidea; order Forcipulatida; family Asteriidae; genus Marthasterias; species Marthasterias glacialis. The sequence continues at coordinate 31,971,549 of OU452219.1, forward strand.
GATTTAAAATAGCAGCCAATGAGAGCGCAATGGTTGCATCAGCTTTTCTCATTTGGGCAGGAATTTTTCCCAGTTAACCGCACTTTGCCACAGCTTGTAGCGAGGTTGAGTTTAATAATAATTTATTGCTCTGTATTTATTCGTAATTTTACATTTTTTGTAGCGATTTAGCGCAACGTATCTTTGTCATCCCGCTTGTGGGGGGATACGCTGCCATCAGGCTGTGTTGCCTATACTGAATTTAAGTTTGTCACGTTAATTTTAAGTTTTTTTTTTAATCTTGCATTTGTGCGCTAACGTAAGTTACGCACGGCCTAGTCTAGGCCTAAATAGTGTTGTAGGTGAGGTTTAGTCTTCGCTTGCTTTTAGTTTTTATAGCCGTTTGGTGGATTTTTCTCAAGGCAATACAGCTTTCTTCGAGACCAAGGAACATTCTTCAAAGAATTATAGCTTTGAACTGTAGTTTTTTTTTTGATCAAGCCGACCTTATGCCTCGTCCGCGAAAGAGGGCAATACGCCCGCCGGCCAGGTTCAGGGACGGGGCCGACAATCAGCCGCCGGCCAAGCAAGGTCAAGGCAACGCCATGGGGCGTGACAGGCGCCAGGCCAGCACTAGCACTGGCACTAGTATTAGTACTGGTAGCACTAATTACACTAGAGACTCCGGAAAGACAAGCCGCCGGCACCAACGGAGGAGGCATTGTGCCAGGGGGTGGTGAGTTTTTTATAGGGCCGTTGCCAGTTAGTGATAGTGGCTCAGATAGCATAGATAAGGTACAGCTGCTGTCCAGTAATAATACTATTACTAATACTAGTACTGTTTGCTTTCCCGGACAGGCCGGCCTCCCCAATCCAATCCCAAGTTTTGCGAAAAGCAATTCTTTGGGTTTTGCGGTTTCAGCTGCTCAGAAGCAAAAGATTTGGGATGGCGAATTTGTGGACTTTGCTACTTTGTTGCAAGGCAATGCAGTCCAGCTTTTAAAGAAAACTGTTGGACCGGTGCAGGTTATCACTTACCTAGGTTTAGAGATTGATTCTATTTCGCAGCAAGTTCGCGTACCTGCAGTTAAAGTGCAGGCCCTCTGCGTTAGGATCCATGAGGCATTGGGTAGGCCAAAGCTTTCTTTGGTTCAGCTGCAGTCGCTGATTGGATCATTGAACTTTGTTTGTAAGGCAGTTTCCCCTGGCCGGGCTTTTTTAAGACGATTGATCGCCCTCACCCATGGGCTCTCACAGCCTCACCATCGGGTACGCTTGTCAAAGGGGGCTAGGCTGGACTTGCTTATGTGGAAGGAGTTTTTAGAACACTTTAATGGTGTTTCCCCGATTGCTTGCAGGGATTGGGACAATTCTGTTGAGCTTTTTACCGATGCCGCAGCTTCTGTTGGGTATGGCGGCTTTTTTCAGGGCAAATGGTTCAACGGACGCTGGCCATCATATGTAATCGAGTCTCCTCCTTCTATTGCTTTTCTTGAATTTTTCCCTGTACTAGTTGCAGTTTTGTGTTGGGGTCCTATGCTGGCAAATCGCCAGGTTACATTTCGCTCGGATAATTCGGCTGTTGTTCATATAGTAAACAGTCAAACGTCACAGTGTGATAGGATCATGCATCTCGTTAGGTTGTTTGTTTTGCATTGTCTCAAGTACAATATTATCTTTAAGGCAGTGCATGTACCGGGGGGCGGCTAATGAATTGGCTGATTATCCATCCCGTTTTCAGATGAACAAGTTTCGGGCCGCGGCTCCCGATGCGGATCAGATGATGTCACCCATTCCATCGATCCCCATCCCTTGATAACGGGTGAGATATCTAGGTTGTTATCTATTGCCTTGGCCAAGAACTCTTACAAAACATATTGTACGGGTTGGAATGCATTTTGCAAGTTTACTGGGTGGGGGTCTCTGGCTCCCACATTGCCGCTGGACTCTGCTAGGGTCGGAGAATTTATTGCTTGGCTGTCACTTAAAGGATGTGCTGCATCCACGATAGCCACTTACGTTACTGGGGTAGGGTTCTATCACAAGTTTCAAGGGTATTCCGATCCAACTAAAGATTTCTTAGTTTCTAAGCTATTGGAGGGTTGCCGTCGAGATACTCAAAGCATGGATACTCGTGCTCCAATTACACTGCCCATTCTAGTTGCAATTTTAAGGGCTTTGCCCCATGTTTGCAAATCACACTTTGAAGAGCAGTTATTCAAAGCTGCTATGTTGAGTGCATTTTTGGGGTTCATGAGGGTAGGGGAGTTTACAGCTGACGCTACAAATCGTATTCAAGATTCCATGTTACTCAATTCAGATGTCACATTTAGTTCAGTGGGTATTGAGTCCGCGCTGGTTTCATTTCGTACATGTAAGACGCACCAGTCAGGTCGACCTCTCGTCATTGGGCTGGGGAGGATGGATGATGTGGCTATTTGCCCTGTCCATGCTTTACGCGCATTCTTAAGGGTCCGACCGTTAGGCCAGGGTCCTCTATTTTGTCATTTTGGTGGCCAGCCTTTAACGCGTTGGCAATTTAATGCAGTACTTCAGAAAGCGTTGGTTTTTTGTGGATTGCAGGATCTGCGAATTCAGGCACATTCTTTTCGGATTGGAGCTGCCACGGTGGCGCATAGCTTAGGGGTCCCTCTTGCTGATATTCAACGCATGGGCCGCTGGCGTTCTGATGTGGCACTTGCGTACATAAGACCAGAAACACTTTGTGCTTTCCCTGGCATTAATAGGGGTTAAACAGTTTTAAATTGGGTTTCTATCTTTTTGGATTTATACAGGTAGCGTGTGGATCGTGGGAGATTCCCTGATTCGTTGGGCTCAGCGTTCTCTGGCAGTTGGTGCGGTACCTGTTCTTTGGCGGGGTAGGGGTGGGGCCAGGTTATGTGACCTGCCAGCCCTGCTGGAAACAATGCCTAGAAATGCCCCTCCGCCTGCAATACTGATAATTCACCTTGGGACAAATGACCTCCTCTCTATGGATGTTTTTTCACTTCGCCAGTCCATTGAAATTTTTATGGAGGGGATTCGTGTTCAGTTTCCGCATAGTGTGGTGGTGTTGTCGGAAATTTTACCACGGGTTTTTTATTTTGGGGCCCGTTCTCAAAAAGCCACAGAGAAACAACAAAAAAAGGCAAATAGATGGATGCGCACCTGCTGCCAGAGAAAAGGGGGTAGGGTGTTGCGGCACAATCAGTTTCAAGGGTCAAATTTAGCACTATACAGGTTTGATGGGGTTCATCTTTCCGAGGCTGGTAATGCGGTTTTCTGTGACAATATTGCTTCTTGTATTAGCTCGATAATAATCTTTAGTCTGGGCTTAGGGTTGATGTGGGGGGTTTCTGTCTATTTTCTTGGGGCGCGCGTTGCACGTGTGGCAGTTCTTTGGGAGAAAATGACAGAAAAAGTTACAAGTAAAAGGATTTCAATTTTGGAAATCACATTTGTTAACATAATTTTGAGTTGTAATGTTAAAGGTAATGTAATTTTCTTAGGATAGATAGTGCCATCCGGGTATCGGTCGGGCTATCTTACCTGTTCCCCTCGTTTTCCAACTGGGGGAATTTATGATGTGTTTGTAGGAATGGGATACTCTTCTCTCTTTTAGCTTGCATAACTGTTGGATAGGTTAGAGTTACATGTAGGGTGCCTGACGGTTCCGTCGGGGCCATTTCCCCCCCCCCTCGTTTTCTAACTTGGGGTACAACAATGTGTAGGACGTTTTTAAATACATGTACTTTAGGGATATAAGTGCAAAGATAACATTTTAAGGCAAGGTGCGTCAATATGTTTACTTGTGGGGGTCGGGTTTCGACCTGTATCCGGGGGTCATTGGACCCCACATGTTCATGTGCGAGTTTGTGCAGTCGTTTTTGTGCAGTTGTATTTGGGAACGGTTGCCCATTGTGTGTTTGGTAAGGACACGGTAGTCCTTTGAGGCAGTCATGAACGAGGTGTTCATGAATTTTTATGTGTATGGACACGGTAGTCCATCAGCTTACATGTTGGTCCTGTTTGTCTGTCCAGGCCGGTTTGCCCTGTGTTTGGTATCCGGCCCCTTGCCATTTATTACATAATTCAAATTTGGTGTATCTGTTAAGTGTTGATATGATGGTGGAAACCTCAATAAATTACAGTTTCAAGCTGTGGCAGGATTTCAAATACACTGGTCATTTCCCTTGTTTGTGTCTGAGTATAACAGTAGGTTAGCCGTTGAGACTTTTTGATAATTACTCCAAGAAAAAACACCCCCCCCCGAAAATGTCATTTTTCCCACACCGACTTGCTGCCACTTTTCATGAAGCATCCCTCCACTTCCCAGGCCAAATAGGACCATCTTTAAAGCCAAAATTTATCAAGTCTACCCAAAACTTGAAGTAAGGAACCCCCAGGTTGTGATAACTAAGCATAATGACACAATATTATATTAATTGCATGACCCCCAAAATATTGTTATTCAAAAAAAGTTGTGGGGTTTACAAATTATGATAAGCAGTTTGGCACACGATTTTCTACCTATTTAGTGTAGTGCACCCATTGTTTGCATAGTTCTGCTGCTGTCCAAATAAACAACATTAAGGAATCAAGGCTGAGTCAAGGACTGGAGTACAGACAGAGTTCCCAGTACAGGAATTTAGGCCTACCATTATTGTAATCAATTCTCGCAAACCAATTCACACAATCAATATGGTGTTCAAAACTTTTGAAGACACACTTACGAATCATCTTGAAATGCTCGTGTTCATGTTTATGCACCAGTATGTCCGCCATGGTTACGTCTGACGACAATTTTGCTTGGATGTATACTGAAGTGTTAAGTAACAGCCCTCTACATTCTTAATATGCAGTGACATGAACATTTCTCGCGTCTGGTGTAATCATCTGAAGTATTTATACATACCTGATATGCAGTGGACGTTTTCTGCCATGGTTGTAATCATTTGAAGTTCTTGTATATGAGTACAGTAACCATGGGGAAAGAGTACAACGATATCAATCCCATCTAAACCCCGGACTGCCTGGATGGAAGATGGCCCTGTGTCTCCAGATGTTCCTGTCAAAAGTAAATTAGTATTAAAACGGAATCACCATTATTTGCCTTTTATTGCGCACATTGAGCAAATTGTCTCATTCCCAACAGCGAGTTTCAACTTTCCTTGAACTTTTATAACAAAGTACAGTGAGTTTAAGGTTTGCGCAAAGATGACAGCTCGTTGCACTTTTCCTGAAAATGCGAACTGGTAGAACCACAAGCGCATTTACCAAACTGTAAAGCGAATAAATTAGTTCTTTCTTTTTTTTTGTCAATGGGGGACTTTTGGACCGTCTTTCTTCACAGATCTCACCAGTAGTACGCATGCTCAACTGTCAAAATGGCCCGTTGTGTCTACTGCCGCCAACGTCTCAAAAGTCTCACACATACATTTTTTTGTACCAATCACGCTGTTGACCAATTTGAATCAAACACTTGAACAGCGGCGTAAAAAGCAACAACACTCTCTTCATTTCAAGCTTTTTAGGAAGCAAACAGGAAAACAGGACATTAGCATTGCCCAAACCGTGTGAAGGGAAACCATAAAACAGCAGACGTCCACTTTTCTTTACAGTCAGTGCAAGTTAAAAATTTAAATCCGTTTTTCTTAAATTTGAGCAGCAGCAAAAAAAAAGAAGAAAAAAAAAGAGAGAACATTTTACAAAATTGTTCTCTCTAATTTTGGGAAGTATTAAGCAGAAAGAGCAGAAAAAGGCACTCGCCTAGACCCAGTAACTGGGGCGCTGTACTCCTTTTTTGAAATTTTTGACATTATCTGTCGTACTAGCGCCCCAGTCCGTGGTATATATGGAAAGTGCTCCGATTCGGAGTCCGAAGCGGTTTTTTTCTGAATCAGTTACAAAATTGTCAAAATTGCAACAAGGACTCGACAGAATTGCTTGAAAATCGCCTACTGGCTTCTCCAAGTATCTACGGTGAAATAAAATGCAGTTAATTGTACTCACGATCATTTTTGGTCATCCAAATCGATTATTTTTAGCCCACTATCACGCATATATCAAATTTGCCGTTAGAATCGCCATTTTGAATGTGATACTCAACGACCGTTTCCTTATGTCTAAAACGCTGCGAGGATTGCGTGTTCGCTGAGGCCCTGACTTTCATATTGTTTTCCGCGCAGTCAACGCAGGATACCAGGCTGTGTGCTGCTCCAATGTTCACTGATGCCCTGACATTCATATTGATTTGCGCAGTCAATGCAGGATACCAGCTGTGTAGCCTGGTATCCTGCGTTGACTGCGCAAATCAATATGATTGTCAGGGCATCAGCGAACATTGGCGCTACACACAGCCTGGTATCCTGCGTTGACTGCGCGGAAAACAATATGAAAGTCAGGGCCTCAGCGAACACGCAATCCTCGCAGCGTTTTAGACATAAGGAAACGGTCGTTGAGTATCACATTCAAAATGGCGATTCTAACGGCAAATTTGATATATGCGTGATAGTGGGCTAAAAATAATCGATTTGGAGGACCAAAAATGATCGTGAGTACAATTAACTGCATTTTATTTCACCGTAGATACTTGGAGAAGCCAGTAGGCGATTTTCAAGCAATTCTGTCGAGTCCTTGTTGCAATTTTGACAATTTTGTAACTGATTCAGAAAAAACCCGCTTCGGACTCCGAATCGGAGCACTTTCCATATATACCACGGACTGGGGCGCTAGTACGACAGATAATGTCAAAAATTTCAAAAAAGGAGTACAGCGCCCCAGTTACTGGGTCTACACTCGCCAACATTATTCAATCTTCTCTTTGTTCACTAAGTAAGCTAAAAATCTGTGTGCATTTTTTACCTTCATTCGGTATATTTATGGCCCATTGCTGTATCACCTGAATTTAAGTTTGGAGTGAGCCAAAGAAACCCTGCGACCCCGGATCGACAAGATACAGTTGAGTGCCGTCTTTGTTCACCCCAAAATTGAATTAAATTTGTACCCAAGTCAGTTAAGGTGGCTGTAATAAGCCAAAAACGTTCCACATGAAGAAAAATAATGAGGCCTACCTTCTAAGTCCTCCTGGCTAATATCACCTTCATTTCCCCACATACTTCATAGGTTTATATTACGGTGCAAATTTGTGATGAACAAAATCGCTTAACATGAATGTTTGGTGAGAGATAATATAATAAAGATTGTTGCAAAAATATTGATTACCTTTTTATGAACTTATTTTAAGTAAATTCTGTGTTTAATGTTTACCACAAGAGGGCGCCAAACCGGACTAGCCCCTAGTCCCTTTAGAACCTGCGCGCGCACATGAATGGATTTTCAGCGAGGCCGAGCATGTGACAAAAATGAGCAAGGTAATTTTATGCTTTTTTACTTCATTTATCACAAATATTCCTTCATTGCAATACAAAATAACATATCTACAGATGTTTCTTGTTCAAAAAATCAAACTGATACTTTTGCATAGCTTCTCGGAGTACAAACATGTGTGTTTAATGTTTTGCCAGCGCGGAAAATATTTCGAAATGGCCCGACTTGCCCGCCAAAGACTACTGTAGACAGAATGTGTCTGAAGTTTCCATAATTTTGCTCGTTATACATTGTGTGTAATATTTGTATTATTGCTCGGTCCGCTGTGCAAATGATCCAAGCAGTCTAAGCAATTAGACTTTTTGCTGCATTTCACCACGTTCACAGTATGCAATAATGCCGGTAAGAATTCTGGCTTTCGTTTATTCTCCCAAACTGAGTTCTTTTCATCTGCATAGTGCATGTAGCAAATTGGCAATAGCCTAGACCCAGTAACTGGGGCGTTGTACTCTTTTCAATTTTTTATTTTTTTATTTTGACTTTATCGGTCATACTAGTGAATTAAAACGAATGTGTGATGCCCTGTGTAAAAAGTGCCAAAGATTCAACAAAATTGCTACAAAACCACCTATTGGCTTCTCAAGATATCAAAGATGAAATAAAATGCATTTAATTGTTTTCATAATCATTTTATGTCCTCCAATTGGATGCTTTTTTAGGCCCACTAAAAATGCAGCTGTCACAATCTGCAATTTATTACTACATCACATGATATCAACGACTATTTCCTAAAAAAAGAAAAGGATTACCTGTTCGCTGATGCCCTGACTTGCATATTGTTTTGCGCAGTCATCATAGGATACAAGTCCCTATAAGCCAACACACAACCCAAACTGTATAGAAGTTCCATTGGTCATGATTGGCCGAGCGCACGCTCTACACAGCTGGTATCCTGCGTTGACTGCAGTAGACTGATTGCGCGACCAATGTTTACATGTCATCACATGACCTTTTGTGGGGTACTACGTCATCTGAGCTGATGGAAAAGGCGTGCAAATTTATGCTGTGACCGACAGAGTCACACCTAAAGTGGGCTTTTGGTAATAATAAGCCAGTTAGTAAGCCATTTTATTAAAGTTTAATCACATTACAGTTTCATAAACTACCGGCCAGTATTCCACTACAACCGGCGTCGAAAGACTATGTCGCCAACTGCCTGTTACTTTGTTCGCAATGTAGGCCTAAATCACTGTAAAAAAGGGTAAAGAACGTTGAAAAAGTGAGCATTTATACCTAGCCTTGCAAAATTTCAAATAGGCAAAGGAATCACTCAGTTTTGGAAAGCAATTTCTTAGGATGATTCACCTTCGAAACTTTGAAATTCTTGTGTTGAAAAGTGTGTGATCGCGGTCGTCTGGCCTAAAAATTCTGTTGTGCACTAGTACACATTGTGCGCATTTATACCTTTTCTTGTACATTTTCCAAGACTCGCTGGAACTGTCCTCACTGGCTTTATTCAGCCACTCGAAGGTCTCTGGTACAAACTCTGGAATATTTTTCACAGATTTCGAGAAAGAAAAGTCTCGATGGAATAAAGAAATGCAACAATCACCATGTATCGTACCGCAATTTCCTATTGAGGACGTTGTGCTTGTTTACATTTAATACCCACAATAGGTCACATGACACTGGTCGCGCAATCGGTCTATACTCGTAGCGTTAATACAACTTTTTACACATAAGGAAATAGTCGCTGAATAAATAATACTAATAATAACCCCGTAATCCGCTCGATCTTCGACATGTCGTTTCCTGACCTAACAGTTCCAGTCAAGCACACCACGTTCTCATCATGCACACTCATCATGCAGTGCTAGCTCCTTTAGCCCCCCCATACTCACACCAATTGCGCATAAACACAACCTGTGCCACACAGCTGACGTCATGTCGTATATTTTGAAAGTTACGTATTATTTTTTTTTATGTAGCCAGTGGTACTTTAAAGGCTTTTGAGTCACATTTTTTTTGTAATTTCTTTTAATTACAGGCATGTGCCACTGGCTAAATATCGTGTTTGTTTAGAATTGACTTGTTTAAATTTAAAATGTCAATGTCTTCATGATAATTCCAGTTACAGGACTTACATTATGTGGGCCCAACATGTGTTAACTGTTTGGCTATTTCTTGTATACAGTGTCAACCAACTTCAACATGATTGATGTCTGTTACCACACAACTGCTAGTATATACACACATCCATGTATGATCCTCCCTGCAGTGTGAAGCATGCAAGCGCATAGACAAGTAACAGCGTATATCACAGCTACAACCTGAAGTTGCTCAGGTGAGTCATGAAATAGAACTGTCTGTCTGAATGTCAGTTGGTGCTTAGAAAGGCACATGGTAGAAAGTTTTGGCCTATTCACTCAGTGCATCTTTAAAGGTTACTTGAAGGCAACCAACTGCACATACAGGTGCATGAGAAATTAACATTTTAATCGGGTAATTATCAAACAAGCAAAGTTCATGCCTCCCTGCTTTTAAAGGGCTCGTTAAAGGGCTTGTTAATGACATTTTCCAGGCTTAAGGAAAATCATGGTTTGATATTAAGACAAATTAATACATACTGTTTTATAAGTTGTTATGAGTTACTACCCTTTATTTCATCCCTCAAAATTTGTATTTTCCGTTTCTATCGCCTGGTGGTGTGTTTTCGTGACGTAGATCGAGGCACTGAATGACAACGCAGTGACAATGCACATTCCTGACCAGTTAGCTCTGGTATGTTTCACTGCAGCCACTCAAATTTGTCAGTCTAATGGCAATCTGTGCAGACTGTAACCATCTTTAGTTGTGTTGCAACCAGCAACAATACACCTCAATGGTCATTTTCCATATAACAAAAGCCAGATATCAAGAGATTTGTCCAAAGAAACTAGGCACATGGCGGTACATGAGTTTGCATAACGTATCATGTCATCTTGTATTGATCGCCGAGCACTGACCAACAGCAATTGCCTTCATCTATGTCATGACTGTTTTCCCTTTAGGGGGTAGGGGTGTGAGTTTCACCCCTTATTTCAGTTTTATTGTTTTGCGATACATTTTTAACAAACTTGCATTTGTAGGTTACTGTGAGTATACTTTATAGTTTATATTGGAAACAAATTCCATTTCATTGGACCTTTAACCAGTTCGTTTCGGACACACTTACACGCCGAACTCTTATGCAACACATCATTTTCTTTGTGTGCGTGGTCATATCAACAGGCCATGTGTCACAAGACTCTAATGCATAATGCGTGAATGCTTAATGCTGTCCTTTTGACCGGGTGTGAGTCGATGATCAGCCCTAGTAGCTTTCCAATGGTCTTAATGTGCTTCAGAAACATGACCTGAACCAGTTGCCGCCAAGAATCTTACGTTTTGTTCTGTCCCCCTGGTGGGATTCTTTTGTCAGAATTGCCAGAATCTTTTTTCTTTGAGGGTACCGTTGCCACAAAGAAACTCTGACTTGACATTGCCAAAAGAAAAAAGATTCTCTTTATTGGATTGTCTGTTTGGTTTCTCGACCAAGCAAATGTCAAGACTGGGACTGGAACCTGCATTCTGCTGATCAGAAACACCAGAGTTTGAGTCCAGTGCGCCTGATGACCCCTAAGCCACGACACACCACCAAAGCGAACTGGTTAAACATTGAATGATTCCTGTAATTCCTGTAAAGTGTTTGGAAATACATTTTTCCTAAAGTAATGACCCTATTGCGTTGTAGTGCACAATCTTTTTGCAATAAATTGAATCCTTGAAAAACTCTGACCCTAACAAGTGAAATAGCGTTATTCTGTACTTGTTGTGAAATGTGTTTCGTCCAGTAGGGAATGGTTGTCTTGAAAGCAAAGTAACAACTCTTATACATGTATTACTTGCCAAATAAATGTGTTATTTTGTCAAGATTCCATTATATATTTGATCTCATATCAGACCTTAAAACTTGATTCATTGTGCAGAGATGTCAAATAAATTTGTCCAGCTGTGAGTTTACTGTCCCGAGGCTAAAATTACGGGCCTGTGGTGGTCCAATGTCAATTTTAAGCCCTGTTACTTACTTTCTCTAACATCAGGCTAAAAAACTGATCATTTTTATGTGTTATAAACATATTTCCTTTTAAAAGTGGTTTGTGTTTCATTCTGTCAAACTATTTGTGGTGTGTGTTTTTTTTTTACTTTGTTTGGTTTGTCTTGAAGTAAAATTAACACAAAGTGCTTCCCTGTTGAGTTTCCATTGATTATTTTTAATATTTTAATGAAATAAATTCGGCCTAAAGTAACTGACCGTAGGAAGTGAATTTTCTTTATTCTGTGTCATCTCATTGATGTATACTGAAACCTGGAGGCTCACCACCCAGTAGGAGAAGACCTTGGATGGGATGTACTGTACACCCCTATGTTAAGAATGGTCTTTGATGTGTCATAGACTGACCATATTATGAGAAGCACCAACCACTACGGTAGTCTACTAAAAGTATCGAACAAGACTTGTAAGTGATGGGTTTTGGCATCCTGAGAACTAATCTAAGGAAAGGCCTCCAGATGCAACTGGAAGTCGGAAGTCCTACATTGACATCCTGACCAGAGACACAGGGTCACCACGACTGAAGTCTGCGCTCCCACGAAGAAACAATCTGACCAAAATAAGAAAATCTGATGTTGGTGGAGGACCATCCCCAGCCACAACCTTATTGACTCATTTTGCATCGTACTAAAAGAAATTGTCTTATCAAAGTGTGTTTTGTCAGACTGTGATTGATTGTATTGAAGGCAAATAATTCCATTTGTATAATACTATTTGTCAAACATTATTTTCTTGTTGAGTTTCCGTTATTTATTTAATCGAACAATCAGACTATAAAAAGGACGATAGATAATTTTTGTAAAGGGTAAAAATAAAGCCTGAAGTTGTGACCCCCAAGAAATGTGTTGGTTTTATTCCGTGTCAATTTTTATTTTTTGTGATGTGTGTTTTGTCAGAAGAATTGTCTTGAAAGGAAAGTTACACCATATACTATTTGTAAAATAAGTGTGTCTTATTGAGTTTCCTTATTCATTTCATTGTACTAAGTGTACAATGAAATGAATAAGGAAACTCAACAAGAAACAGGATTTTATTTTATTAAGAATCAGACAATGCATTCTTTTGGTCATTGTTGGTATGTTAATTTGTCTGCGTACTGCAGTAGCCAATAATAACAATATAGAAATAAATGTAACCTTGAATGAAATTGAATCATGGTGTTTGACTGTTAATTGAGGGACTAATCCCTTAGCTGCTAACTGCATCTGGTCATAGGGTTGAAATTTAAGAACTTGATGGTGTAAGGTTGGTAGTGATCTAGCTACACGTATGCTGAGATGTATGCAAACATTCATCTGGAGCAAACATAAGCCACTGATTATGCATATAGTGATGCAAGAGATGTAGATGGTAGTCAGCTTGGTCTTCCCATCAGAGTGGTGAAGTATGACTGTTCAGACCTGGATGAAATCTGAAGGACTACCTACTAATGGGAATACGTGTCATGAACACATGCAGTCACTTTCCAGATAGGAACACAGCCACAAATTCTGCAGATGGCAGACCAGGAAAAATGCCTTGAGTTGCTTTGCAAAAATGAACTACCAGCAAGTGATGTTGCGCAGTTCAAGACAAAGTCTAGGACAGAGATTAAGACGAGGCTTACGACAACTTGGTGAGACTTAAAACCCTAACCTCCTCGAGTTCTTCAAACTCAGCTGGATTTGGAGACAAGGGAGCTAAAATGAGAAGGACACAGATGAGCAATGTGATGGAAATGGCACCAGACTCCTTGAAGCTGAAACACAAGAGACTCAGCTATGCAACAGAATGTGAGATCCAAGCATGAAGAGTGTAGCTCTGCAAAGTTGGATTATGAGGCTATTCAAGTTCAAAAAGTCCTGACATGTTTTTGTGTGTACCTACTTACTCACCAAGGACCATCTAAAGTCACTCAGACCTTTAAGATGGAGAAAAAGATGTGATTATTGTAGTCTAAATGTTCTTGTGTATTATGATTCCAAAATGGAAAGCTCTATTTGAATGGAAGGTAAATGTTTATCTTGGCAGTTGAGTAGGGTACCTGTCAAGAGACTTTGCTAGGTTATTTTATTTTATGCTTTGTTTTACCCAACATCGATGTGTGATAAGCGCTGCATATTTGACTTTCTACAATGAAGAGGAGGGCCCATTTTCTTGGCTATGCTCACTGAAGCCTTACTCTGTAAATGTAAAAGAGTGAAAGTTTCATTTCCTTGCCAGAGTGATGTCAGTTTGGCTCTTTTGAGAGTGAAACTCACTCTTCACCACCCTTTTGCTAGTGAAGGTGGAGTGAATTTCACTCTGAATCTAGTGAAAATACATGTTTTTTCACTCTAAAAAGAGTTTTCTGCCATATGGCTCCTTGCAAGAGTGGTATGGTGGCCAAAAAGAGTGGTGTTTCACTCTTTTACATTAAGAGAGTACGTTAAGCGTGTTTCACAGGTGTTTCATTTTTGCTTGTGCATGTTTGTACATCACACTGCTAAGCATTCTTCACTTATACACAGCTAGCATAGAAATTCAGCGCTTACCCTGTAAACAGAGAATGATGACAGTAAGCGTGGAATTCCGCAGTAAGCACAATTCTGAAATTGCGTTCAGATGTCTTAACCACCAGACCAAAATACTTGCCCGGTCCTATTTTTGTATATTTCTCAGGAAGGTTAATACCAAAACATATTTAACTATAATATTACCAAGTATGACAAGGTTAACAAGTTTTTTTTTATCAGTGACAACCATTAAAAGACATTTTTTTCTGCTAGATACTTTGCAGGCTAAAAATCATCTCTATAGCCAAGGAGATTCTCAGTCTGACATACCAGAGAGATGGGATGCTGGCCGGAACTTAAATCCTCATCATCAAAATTCAAGGTTAGTCTTAACTGAAACCTTAGAAGGTTTGATTTCATGCATTCTTTCAATAACCAAAAATGTACCATCCTTTTAAAACCCTGGCGTCAGCGGGGAGGTTAAAAAATAATCCAAAAATTACCAAATATTGTCATAATTTTTTTTTCAATGGGCCAATAAGGCCAAGATTTCATGTAATCCTCACCCCTGGTATACCCCACAAGCCTGTAGACTCCTATTGGCTAGACCCTAACCACTGCAGAGTAAGAAGTGTTGAAAGACGGTAGCCCAAGGTGCCACCATATCTTAGTGCAGTAATTGGATAATCTTTTGCTAGGATGTTCATGTGTAAACCCCTTTAGCCCCCCAGGGATTAGACAGGTCGTAAATGAAATAATCCTGGCCCACACAAAAGCCATGTCAATGTCCTCTGTGGACTGCCTGTGTCTTATACACAAGAGTTATGGTGGAAAAAAATCCAGCTGGATACACTGTGTAAGAAGGATGGGGAGGTACAATGTGGCCGGAGGAGGGTCCAATGTTTATTTGGTGATAATTACTGACCAGCTGCAAAGTTTTGTGCTCCCCTCTTTTTATGAGGTGTTGATTGATGAGCGGCCCCAGTAGATCTAGCACCTTGTTTGACAGGCCCCCCCTTTTTTAAAGTTTTTTTATTATTTGAGTTCTGCAAAAAGGCAGTGGTTGTTTAGCTTGAGTTCATTCTATCATCGTGGCTTCGAGTAGCAAGCAAGTAATTTCAATCGATGATGCTTTGCTAGGTGTGTTTGCTGGTGAATCCAGCGATGAGAACTCGGAGTATTCGGAGGAAGAGTTCTCGGATGCCTCTTCCTATGAGAAACTGGAGGATGACTCAGAAATTTCCAGTTCAAAGAGTGAGGAAGATGCTCCTCCACCCCGCAAGAAACGGCCCCCATTCATCCCGCCGAAGCAGGCCCATCCACCGCCGGCACCTGCCCAGCCAGCTGCACCGGTCCAGCCAGCTGCCCCGGCTCAGCCAGCTGCCCCAGCCCAAAGGGGTCGCCCATCAAGACGGGGGTGTAACCCAGCAGCTGCCCCGGCCCAGCCAGTTGCCCAGCCCAAAGGGGTTGCCCATCAAGACGGGGGCACAACCCAGTAGCTGCCCCGGCCCAGCCAGCCGCCCAGCCAGCCGCCCAGCCAGTAGCCCAGCCAGCCGCCCAGCCAGCCGCCCAGCCAGCCGCCCCGGCCCAAAGGGGTTGCCCATCAAGACGGGGGCGCAACCCAGTAGCTGCCCCGGCCCAGCCAGTCGCCCAGCCAGCCGCCCAGCCAGCCGCCCAGCCAGCCGCCCAGCCAGCCGCCCAGCCAGTAGCCCAGCCAGCCGCCCCAGCCCAAAGGGGTGGCCCATCAAGACGGGGGCGCAACCAAGTAGCTGCCCCGGCCCAGCCAGTCGCCCAGCCAGTAGCCCAGCCAGCCGCCCAGCCAGCCGCCCCGGCCCGAAGGGGTGGCCCATCAAGACGGGGGCGCAACCCAGTAGCTGCCCCGGCCGTGCCAACTGCCCTGGCCCAGCCAGCCGCCCAACCAGCCGCCCCAGCCCAAAGGGGTGGCCCATCAGAACGGGGGCGCAAACCAGCAGCGGCCCAGGCCCAACCAGCTCGTGCTGGGCAAGTAACTTCGAGAGACGGGACGGTGTGGAGCGACCAACCACGCACAGCTGCCAGAACGGCCCCTGCAAATATCCTCACGCAAGCTAAGAATCTGGGAGGAGCAACATCACCGCTGGAGCTTTTCAGCCTCTTCATCCCCCTCACCATGCTGCAAACCATCCTGCGTTACACCAATGCAGAGGGGCTGGCCAAGAGAGGACGGGGTTGGATCGACGTCAGGATGGTGGAGCTGCACTCATTCATCGGCCTCCTCTTCTTTCTTGGTCTGTCCAAATCAGGCCATGAAGGACTGAAGTCAATCTGGCAAGCGGGTTTCTTCTGCAGACCACTTTGCGAGTGCACCATGGCAGGGAAGCGATTCCAGGAAATACTTGCAGTGATGCGCTTTGGAGACAAGAACACTCGATTACAGCGCAACCAGACCGACAAGTTTGCGCCTATCCGGGATGTTTTTGAGATGTTCAGATCCACCCTCACCCAGCATTTCAGCCCAAGTGACAGCCTGACAGTGGATGAACAGTTAGTGGCTTTTCGCGGACACTGCAGCTTTAAGCAGTACATGCCCAAGAAACCTGCTAAGTATGGACTAAAATTTTGGGCAGCAGTGGACAGCCGCACCAGTTACACTTACAATATGCAGCCATACGTCGGAAAAGAACATGGCCAAAGAGAAACAGAGCTTGGCGCTAGGGTGGTCAAAGACATGGTGGAACCCGTCTTTGGCACAGGACGCAATGTTACCGCAAATAACTTTTTTGTAAGCAAGGTGTTGGCCGACTACCTTTGGACGAAGAAATTGACCCTCGTCGGCACAATCAAAGGTAATCGGAAGGAGGTTCCTGACGACATGCTCAAAGAACAAACCCGAGGCAGGCTGGTAAAGTCATCTCACTTCCGTTTCACTGGCATGAACACTCTAGTTTCATTTGTACCGAAGCAGTACAGAAATGTACTGCTTCTGTCATCGATGCATCACGGTGCCACCACCAATCCGAGGAGCCAAAAACCAGAAATAATTGACTTTTATAACTCGACCAAGGCCGGTGTAGACACTGTGGATCAGATGTGTAGTGTTTACAACTGTGCCCGCATTTCCAACAGATGGCCAATGGTGTTTTTTTTCCACATTTTGAACTGCGCTGGCGTCAATGCCTATGTGCTCTTCAAGCAGCTCCATCCCCGCCCAAGCACAACCCGGCATGAATTCTTGAGGCAACTCATCATGGCCCTCACACATCCGCAGATGGAACTTAGACGGCAGCATCCGCAACACCTCCGCCCACACACAATACAAGCGTTTACCTATGTTGGCAGGTAAAGTTGAACTCCCAGCTCTTCAACAGCAACAAACCGTGGCACGGACAGCAAGATGCTGGCTGTGTCCCATAGGACAATGACGGAGGTCTTCACGAGTGTGCAGGGAATGTAATCACTTCATTTGCAAGGATCACTCCACCGTTCAAACAGCCAGGACCTTTGAGTGTCTGGAGTGTGCTTTCACAATGAGACTGTTGCCTTTTGTGGATCATGGACAGTTGAGTCATGGACTATAGGAGTTCACTTCACTTTTATTTTACAATCATGCCAATAATGTTTGCTATTTGATTCACTTTGATTCATCAGTTTCTTCTTTGTAAATATTGTTGTTGGGGGTTGAGTTTTGCAGTCAGCAGTTTGATTTTCTAATTTCATGATCATGGGCATTTGGTGTTTACTTTTATTTTACAATCATGCCATTACTATTTGCTATTTGATTCACTTTTGATTCATCAGTTGCTTCTTTGTAAATATTGTTGTTTGGGGTTGAGTTTTGCAGTCAGCAGTTTGATTTTCTAATTTCATGATCATGGGCATTTGGTGTTTACTTTTACTTTTACTAGAGAAATCATTCCCTCCTGCAGAAGATTGGTAGGGGTGCTTATGACAGATATGTGGCAATTGTGTAATCTCCAATTCCAGACCTTTGTCCTTTTCCAAGAAGAGGATTTGAGACAGAGAGAAACTTTCACTGTTGTTTATTCATCGTATTTCGGCTGGATGGAGGTAAGTCAGAGTGAGCCGAGTTTCCAGCCTTGGTTCCCTTTTGCTGTAGCTCACAGCCAAGGTTTTACATTCACAATATGCATGAATTTGACATTTTCACTCAGTGAGTGAAATAATGGGTATGTTGCTGTTTGTCTTTATTCACTTGGTATCAATACTCAAGGTGTTTTCTTTTTTGTATTAATTTTTTACCAATTGAAGCTGACTTAATGATGCATTATACAATTTCCTTTTCACTTCCAGCTGACAGGGATGATCTTGTAAGTCGACCCTCACAGTCAAAACTGAGTACAGACATTTAGGTGATGAGGTTTGAGACATGGAGAGGAATGCAACGAGATATGTTCACGGTGAGTTAAAATCTGATACAATTTGCTAACCTGTAGCTAATTGTAATAACAACTTCAACCCTCACAGGTCTTTAGAAGTAACTAAAGATAAAGAGACATGACCAGGCACCCTGGGGAAACATACCCATAGGGCTCAGTTTAACCATACTGTACAAACACTTAAACTAAGAGTGCTGTGGTCTAGTCAAACCTGCTTCTCAGGTACCCCTACGTGCAATAAAAAACTTTAACCACTTACAGACCTAATGGAATTTCTAAAAACAAATACCTTGCCCCCTGACAGAATTCATTTTTTTTTAATTGCGGGAATAATTTGTTTAGAGAATATCGTTGTCACATTGAAGCCCTGACTAAACAAAGAAAATGCAACGAAGGTCTATCATAGAAAACATTGGGATTTATTGTGTCTTTTTTTTCAGAAAAGTATGAGATCCATTCAGTGTGAATCGCAAAACCTTGGCCGTAAGCCATGGCTGATAATTGGCCCCATGGCCTGAATTTATCCTGGAATCTCGATTCACTTGGACTTGCCCCCATCAGGCCAACAACAATGATAAACAATGGTGGCAGTCTATCGATCTCTCGTAATCCTTTTTATACCAAAATGACAAAGATCTGGAATTGGGAATTACACAATAACCCTCGGAAAAAAGGGATATTTAGAGTATGAATTTAAGTACCATCTGTCCCTCTGTACGGGGGGGGGGGGGGGGGGGGGGGGGGAGAAAGTGTTGCACAGTAAGTGCATGCACTGTGCACGTTTCACAATGGAATGTGTGCATTGTTGTGTGATTCTGTGCACAAGTGGACAATCTTCAAGAACTGGAATGAGGCAAAGATTTTTTATGTTGTTGCTTTACAATTTATTCACATATGTTTTTTGTATACTGTTTGGCAATCAATTCAGAGTTGAAAGGCTGGGTTCTGTTTTTTCCCAAAGAGGTTTTAAAGATTTTGGGAAATTTTTTTATAGGATGCTTCGTTTTAAACACAAATATCAAGACAAATTCTCAGCTTTTGGTAATTCAGATTTGTTTGTTAATTGCTAGATTAGTTTCATTCTGAGAGCTCACTACTGATGTAAAAGTCCCTTCACATGCTTCATGTTAAACACAAAATATAAAGACACTTTTTTAGCTTTTGTTAATTTAAATTTTGGTATGCCATTTGCTACATAACTGAGAGATAACTCGGTGATAATAAAGTTCATACCGGTAGCAATCCTCAGGAGAACTAATTGTCACAGGAATTTCAAATGTCAGAAAATCATTGTTGCTTATTTTGATTGCACAATCAAATAAGCCTCAAGTGCATGAGTTCCTCCAAACATTTTGTTGCTACTTTCAACGTTGGTGTTCTTCATTTACTTTTTGATTGAAAATATAGAACAAATCCTAAAGTAAAAGTAATTTATCTGAACCTAACTGGTTGCAGATAGATAATGTTTATAACCACTTCACAGCAGTATTAAAAACTTTTTTTCCCATGCCTCAGTGCTGTATATATTTTCGGATTTGTTCAGAACTTTTAAAATAATTTGTTTGGAGAATATCGTTGTCACAGCGAAACCATGACAAACAAAGTAAAGACAACGAACTTTCTCATAAAATGCACTTACCTTCCATATGCCAAATACAATAATAAACAATGGTGGCAGCCTATCAATCTCACATAATCCTCATTTTTGTGTACACCAAAAGGATGAAGGTCTGGAATCTGGGATTACACAATTACCAACTCTAACCAACCAACTCTAACCAAAAGAAGAAGTTCCAAAGTTGTTCTGAAACAGCTAAACATCCTCCGTATCTCAGTTTGGAAAAATCCTGCTAAATAAGATGTCATCTGGCATCAGAAGGTTAATCACTAAATGTTACAAATTGTGCGATTTGTTTGTGTTGCAGAAAGGCTTTGCATCTCCAAAGAGATCTACCCATCAACAAGTAGATGTCCAAGACTTGCCTAAGATGTAGGAGCTGTACTCTCAAATAAAAGGTGAATTCCTCCCCAAAATAATAACATATCACCATCCATTCCCAATGAAGCTCTCTAGCTTTTGAATTAAATGTTTATTGTTGCTGTCGTTTGAACCGAAGTTAATATCATTAATTTTTGTAGCATTTACAATTCATTCAAAGATGTTTGTATGTTGTTTGGGAATCAATTTAAAATTGACCAGTTGGGTTGTGTTTTGTTTTTTATCGGGTTTGAAAGATCCATGTTCACCACAAAATACCAATAGCAATCTTTAGCTTTTGGCAGTTTATATTTTTGTATGTCATTTGCTTGTGAAGTTTCATTCTGAGACCTCACTGATGATAAAGTTTTTGTCCCATCCCCCTGGTGGGATTCTATTGGCAGAATTGCTGGAATATCATTTCTTTGTGGGTACCGCTGGCACACTATAAAAAAAAAAAAATTAATTGACAATGCCAAGAGATCGTCCATTTTGTTGCTCGACCAAGAAATTGTCAAATTCACGCAACGTGAATTGCAAAACATCGGCCGTTGCCAGCAGCTTAGGAGTGGCACTAAACACGGAACCATGGCTCAATTGCCAACTCACTCTTACTTACCTCCATTCAGCTGAAATACCCTAAATGAACTATGGAGGAAGCCTCTTGATGCAACATAATCCCCTTCTTAGAACAAAAGGACAAAGGTCTGTTATCAGGGATTACACAAATATCGCCTTTAAATGGCCACAAAATGCAAGTAAAATCACAACCATTTTTTGTCCTTGTGCGGGCGTAATGAAGCGTTAGACGGCGTGTACACACGTTCGTTCTGCGCACACTCCGTAGTTGAATGACTGGGTGAACTTCGGTATGTTAGTGCAAAATTACATAAAGGTGTTGTAAGACGATTTCCGATTTCAGGAAGGGGAAACATCAGTGTATGTGTCGTCTGGTGTCAACTGGTTAAACACTAAATGTTACAAATTGTTCATTTTGTCTGTGCCACAGTGAGGCTTAGCACCTCCAAAGACATCTACCCGTCAACAAGTAGATGTCCAAGACCAGCCTAACATAAAGGAGCTGCACTCTCAAGTAAAAGGTGTATAACCAAAAAGTGATTTGAAGTATTAACACCGGCAGCTGGTTTCACAAAACTTTGCGCAACTGCAGAAGTCCACTTGCGCCACATTTTATTGCGCAAGTGGCCTAACTTATGCACTAAATGTTGCGGAAGTGGACAAATGTGTGCATATTTTCTTGTAGCATTTACAGTTCATTCAAAGATATTTATATGTTTGGCAATCATTTTAGAGTTGAAAGACTGGGTTATGTCTGAAGAGATGTCTTCCAATAAGCAAGTAGATGTCCAAGACTGGTCCATGATAAGAAGCTCCAGTTGAAGGTGAATTCCCCAGAATTATACTTTTGATATTTACCCCTGGTCCCAAATTGAGCTCTAATAATTGTGCAGAATGCATGTTATTGCTCTTGTTCCAGCAGAAATTGATAGTCATTTTCCTCGTAGCGTTACAATTCCTTCAAAGATTGTAACTTGTTTGGCTTTCATTTTAGAGTTGGAAAGCTGTTTTTTTAACATTTTTTATAGGTTTTAAAGATTTTGGGAAAGTCCCTATTATAATGATGCTTCATGTTAAACACAAACTCAACACAAATACTTAGCTTTTGGTATTTTAGATACTGGTAAGTCATTTGCTACACAAGTTTCATTGTGAGAGCTAATCCTCATGAGAACTGACACAGGCATTTGACTTCCCCAAAAATCACTGTTGCTTATTTTGATTGCAACAGTTAAAATAATCCTGAAATGCATTTGTTCTTTCTAATATTTTGTTGTTGCTTTCAATGTTAATATTCTTCATTTTTGATCTGATTGAAAACATGGAGGGGACAAAATGTAAAAGCAAGTTATCTGAAAATAACTTTTTTAATGCTGGTTTTCTTCACTTAGTTTTGATTAAATATATTTGTTTCTAAATGAAAGGTTAAAGCAATATATCTGAACCTAAATGTTTTGCTGGTGGCAAATGTTTTAAACACTAAATGTTGCAAATTGTGCGATTTGTTTGTGTTGCAGTTAGGATTAGCATCTCCAGAGACATCTACCCATCAACAAGTAGATGTCCGAGACATATAGAAGCTGCACTCTCCAGTAAAGGTGAGTAGCCAAAAAGTGATTTCAAGTAACTAAAGAAGCTTCATGTTATAGACACGGATATTAAACCAAATTCTTAGATTTTTGTAATTCATTATTGGTTTGCCACTTGCTAGAGTGAGCTCACTGATGATAAAGTTCATACCAGCACCAATCCTCAAGAGAACTGTCACAGGCGTTTGGCGTCGCCCAAAAGTCACCACTGTTGCTTAATCAGATTGCAACAGTCAAAATAATCCTGAAATGCATTTGGTCTTCCAAACAGTTTTTTGCTTCTTACAATTTTGTTTTCAACATTTACTTTTGATTAAAAGTATAACAAATTCCGAAGGAAAAACAGAAATCTCTGAAATTATCTGTTTTAATGAGGGGTAATGTTCTTGAACACTAATTGTTGCAAGTTGTGCATTTTGTTGGTGTTGCGGTCAGGCTTAGCATCTCCGAAGACATCTACCCGTCAACAAGTAGATGTCCAAGACCAGCCTACGATAAAGAAACTGCACTCTCTATTAAAAGGTGAATAATGAAAAGTGAATGAATATATATTGTTGCTCAGGTTTGAAAACAGAAGCTCATATCAGTTATGTCTTGTACCTTTTACAATTCATTCGAAAACATTTGTATTTTTGGCAATCGTTGTAGAGTTGAAAGGCTGGGTTGTGTTTTTGCTGTCTGGTTTGAAAGATTTTGAGAAAGTACCTAAGAAAGCTTCATGTTAGAAACGGACCAAACTCTTAGCTCTTTGTAATTTAAACTGTTGTAATGATGGGTACTGTTCTTAAACACTCAAATGTTGCAAACTATGTATTTGTTTGTGTTGCAGTCAGGCTTAGCATCTCAAAAGACATCTACCCGTCCACAAGTTGATGTCCAAGACCAGCCTAAGATAAAAGGATTGCAATCTCCAGTAAAAGGTGAATAACCAAAAAGTGATTTTAGAGTTGACAGGCTGGGTTGTGTTTTCGCTGTCAGTCTTGAAAGATTTTTAAAAAGTATCCTAAGGAAGCTTCGTGTTAGGCATGGATTTTAACCCAAATTCTTAGCTCTTTGTAATAAAAATTTGGCATGCCACTTGCTAGATACGTCTTATTCTGAGAGAGACCTCACTGATGATCAAGTTCATACCAGTACTAATTCTCAAGAGAACTGTCAGGCATTTGGCATCCCCCAAAATCACTGGGGTTGCTTATTTTGATTGCAACAATCAAAATAATCCTGAAATGCATTTATTCTCCCATGCACTTTTTGCTGCTATAATTTAGTTTTCTACATTTGTTTTTGATTGAAAGTAAAACCAAATCCTCGGGTAATAGCAAATTCTCTGAAGCTAACGGTTTTGATGGTGAGTAATGTTGTTTAATACTAAATGTTGCAAATTGTGCGATTTGTCTGTGTTACAGTCAGGCTTAGCATCTCCAAAGACATCTACCCGTCAACAAGTAGATGTCCAAGACCAGCCTATGATAAAAGGAGCTGCACTCTCCAGTAAAAGGTGAATTTTTCAAAAGTATGCTTTTAATATTTTACTCCCTGTTCTCCAAATGGAGCTCTGTAAGAATTGTGCAGAATGCATGTTGTCACTCTTGTTTAATATCACTTATTTTCTTGTAGCATTACAATTTCTTCAAAGATTGTAATTTGTTTGGCATTCATTTCAAAGTTGGAAATTTAAAAAAAATGTTTTAGGGTATTTAAAGATTTTGGGAAAGTCCCTAATGATGCTTCATGTTAAGCACAAACTCAATATAAATACTTAATAGCTTTTGGTATTTTAGATTTTGTTATGTCATTTTCGACATAAGAACTGTCACAGGCATTTGGCATCCCCCAAAATCACAGTTGTTGCTTATTTTGTTTGCAACAATCAAAAGAATCTCAAACGCTTTTGTTCAGTTTTTTGCTGCTTACAATTTTGTTTTCCAAATTTAATTTTGATTGAAAGTATAACAACACCTCAGGTAAAAGCAATTCATCTGAAACAAACTGTTTTAATGATGGATAATGTTCAGAACACTAAATAGTGCAAGTTGTCCTTCTTGTTTGTGTCGCAGTCAGGCTTAGCATCTCCAAAGACATCTACCCGTCAACAAGTAGATGTCCAAGACCAACCAGCCCACGATAAAGGAGCTGCACTCTCAAGTAAAAGGTGAATTCCCCAAAAGTATTAGCCACAAGGAACCCTCTCACTAGCATCAGGTTAGTCTGTAGTTAAAATGATGCCAACCAGCACTTTTGGGAGCGGAGGAGTGGGGGGTTAAACATCAATGGTTACAATTCTTATCTGTAAACTTGACCTTTCAGTGCCAGAGATGTAGCTTTTTGTTTCCTGAAATCAAGTGCAGAGGGAATCAGCTCTACTGACATCTTGAAGGCTACAGGGTATGGAGAGCAACGCATATGTAAACATCATCAAGACATCCTAGCAGTTCATCTAGGGATCATGAATGAACAACCAAGTAATTTGTTGTCATCAATAGTAAGATATTCTAGATGTGTTAGTTTGATGTTTAATGTTTTTGTTATCGTCGTATAGTGGGCTGTTTTTGCAGCACTATACAGTTAATGTCAACCAAGTAATTTGTTGTCGTCAATAGTAAGATATTGTAGATGTGTTAGTGTGATGTTTGATGTGTTTTGTTATCGTCGTATAGTGGGCTGTTTTTGCAGCACTATACAGTTAATGTCTTGTAAATAAGTACACCATTGCAAGCAAGCACATACGCGTTTGTTGAAATTGGAGATCTTAGGGCCTTGGTGGTGCGGAGATTCGATTGGTGGTGCGGAGATTCGATAGGTGGGGCGGAGATTCGATTGGTGGTGCGGAGATTCGATTGGTGGTGCGGAGATTCGATTGGTGGTGCGGAGATTCGATTGGTGGTGCGGAGAATCGATTGGAAGTGCGGGGATTCGATTCGGAATCGTTGGTGGTAAACACGGGAAATTCCGAATAGTTAAAGGGACCTGGACACTTGCACTTGGCATGTGGGGTCCTACTGCCGGCCAGGGTGATAGCTGGATGTTGATCTTAAAGATGCATCAGGCTGCTCTACCGGGGGAGCATGGTGCTGGTGTGATCACAAATGGTTGGCAAACGGCAGTAGTCCCTAGTCTTGGCCGTGGGGCTATGGGACCGCGTTACTACAGCTAGGGGACTGCTCCGGGGTTCTGCCTTGGGGTGGCGGACCGGACCCTGCCGAAAGGTGGGTGAAATGGCCCTGACGATCTGGAAAGCGTCGTGGGGCTGGTATCCTGGGACCTGCACGTGGTGGCCCTGCTTAAGACTAACCTAACCAGGATGAAATTGGCAAAATTGACAGCTGACTGAATTAAAATGCTTGCATTGGTGTACTTATTAAATATTTGTTATTTTTAATTGTAAGATTATGAGTCCATTTTAAGATGACTGTTGATCGGTTACCTCATATACTAAAGCAACACTGTTTGTAATGTTAGTGTTTATCAGTGGTGTGAACAGTAACTTTGATTTGGTACTTTTTTGCCAAATTGTTTTGGTTAAAATTGTGATCATGTTAAAATCAAAAGCGAGGCTGCTGCTAATCGGTTGGTGTGTGAGTCGGCGGATGTTAAGTCGTCGCGTGCTGAAGATATTGCGGGCAATATCAACGTTTCCATCTCGTATAGAAGTAGGGCGTTACTTTCAGTCCACAAGACCCATGATAATGCACAGAAATGTGCTGTTATTTCATTTCTCCGTATTTCATAGACAAATGTTCATATTACAAAATTTCACAAGGAACAAGAGTATGACAGTATGTACATGCACACATTATGTATAAGATTACAAAAATACTGAACCACAAAATGGAATTATGGAGAAGGCTAGACTGAAGGGGGGGGGGGGCATTTTTCCTGTAACCGCAAAATTACAGAGTTATGGGTTTAAACAAGGAATTGATAATGCAATATATAAGTAAACCGTTGACTGATTTGTAGTGAGGGCTTTATGATTTGGTTAAAAAATGACTTAAAACAAATAACCACATTACAAAGTAGCATATTGGTATTTTAATTAGACAACAAATGGAAATTTGCGACTACAAAAT
Source organism: Marthasterias glacialis (assembly GCA_911728455.2). NCBI lineage: Eukaryota > Metazoa > Echinodermata > Asteroidea > Forcipulatida > Asteriidae > Marthasterias > Marthasterias glacialis. Next base: position 31,998,055 of record OU452219.1, read on the forward strand.
TTTGAAAACATTGCAAAATTAATAATGGGAATTCGGGTCCACTTTAAGGTATATGAAGACTGTCCAATTTTATTACATACAATGACAGTGTAAAATAAATGAATACTTTATATTAATGTTATTGGTCATTAATTATTTGAAAAGTTGATATCACTAATGGGTGGGTGGTTCTTTTGGGGTCATGCCCTCTTACATAAGTCAGGCCTACATTATCAACTATTTCTTAACATCTATGATTACTAACATTAATATAAAACCAATCACTTATATGAACTTTATAATCAGTTAGCATACATCCTCTTAATTCAAGTTCCATTGAATGTACATGTAGATTTACTCTTTTCTGTTAATTATGATTAGTAAATATATAGCCTAATGATTAATAAAGCTAAAAAAAAACTTTTACCAATGGATTACTTTGTAACTTCTCAGTATCAGAAATAACTCGCAACAATTCAAATTATCTAATATATATTCTCTTAACACTTTTCTAACATGATAGTTTGTTATCATTGATATTATAATTGAAACGTCATGTGGTAGTTTATTTATTACAACAAAAAAATAATATACTTATATGCAATTATTACAATAACTTTTTCATTCATGAACTGTCTTTGAAAAGTTAAATCTTAGAAATTAACTAAATTATTATCTACTAGTTATTTTGAGCACCACTAACAAGAATTTGAAACTTCGTCTTTGTTAACAAAGATGGGTTATAGTGTGTGTCGGGCGGACATAAAGTCATCGCGCGTTAAAGAAATTGCGAGCAATGTTAGTTTTTGTTTACTATAGAGTACGTTATTGTTCGACCAAAAGACGCACAAAAAGGCACTAGAATGTGTTATTTTATTTCTCCATAATACACAACAAATGTACATTTTACAAAATTTCAAAAGAAAAAAAGAGTATGACAATACATGTATATATCAGGTTATATAAAAAAGAACATTAAAAAAAATAAGGAGAAGGATAGAAGGGGGGAATAAAGGTCACAGAGTTAAAGGATCCCACAAGGTATAAAAAATAATAAATATGGAAATATGTATAAACCATTAAATTTATAATTTGTACATGATTTGTAGTCAAGGCTTGTTGACAAATGCTATTTTATAAAACAACTAATTATTTATTAAAATTCCATTAGATTTCACCACTGAAATCTGAAATGTAATAGCCTATAGTGTTTTATTAAAATTACATTTCATGTGCAATACTGGTATTTTAAAGACAAATTACATGCACAAAATAACAAATTCATCATAAAATAATTATTTTCATTGTACTAACTACTGTAAAAATAAAACCTTCATCTGTCACAGTTATAGGCCTATGTCCTTATGGAAAAAAAGAATTTGTCCGCAATTTTAACTTTACAAATTTTTTTTTGTGTATGTTATGTTTGTCTAATAGTTCATGAATTTGACAATATATGTGATAGAATTACTGTGTAGTGTCTCCTACTAACATTCCATAATATTAAGCTAATATTTAAATGCATTAGACATTTAACTTATCTTTCGATGATTTTTTTCCCTCTGAATACCCCCCCCCCACATAAATAAATTCGGAATCTAAAACAAATTCTCTGTTTTAATTATTTATATATTGGTGAATAGATTAACATTGACATGGCAAAATGTATATAAATTAAATCAACATTAATCTAACTCTAACAAGTCTATGTTTCAAATTTAAATAAACCATACATTTTTGACAATACTAACTTACAACATACCCCCCCCCCCCCTCCCCCCCGGTCCTGATAGGGTTAAGAAATTAATGTTTGGAATTGGGGTCCCCTTTAAGGCCTATGAAGTCTGCCCAATTTTATTATGTACATTGAAAGTTAAAAAATAATAAAATTATTGTTACTATTTATACTTGTGTATAATAAATAAGCCAGGCCTACATAGAGATTAACTCTTTCTTGACAACTATGATTACAAACATTTTATTGAAAAACATCATTGGTATGAACTTGATAGTTATTGTTTACTCTTTTTGATAAATTGAAATTAAAACACTAAATGAAACTATTACCAATGGATTACATTTTAAATTCTCAGTGACACAAATAACTCTAAATAGTTGAAAATTATTTAACAATTATGATCTCTAAACACTTTTCTAAACAAGTGTTGTTTTAGTTATTACAAAAATAAATAATCAGTATACTTAAATGAATGCAATTATTACAGTAAAAATTTTCAGTCATAAACTGTTTCTGAATAGTTAAATGTTTGAAGTTAGCTAAAATATTAACTACATGTTATATTGTGCATTACTAACAAGAAATTGAAATTGAAACTTTGTCTTTGTTAACAAATGTTGAATGTGTATGTTATTTCTCTTTTAAATTATGCACGGCATTTAACCATTGAAAATGAATAATCATTGAGAATTTCTATATTTTATGAAATAGAATGAAACTTAAAAGGAAACCTATAAGTTGGGCTATCACTTTAAGTTAATAAAAATCTTACGAGTTACGTCGTCGGTGAAACTAAATATTGTGTTTTGGTTTTTTATAAACGGTCGCTGCAGCAATTAAACGTTTTGTTTGTACACGATCGCCGTGCAAAAAGCAGCCTCGCTTCAGAAACACTGTCTAATACTTGAACTGTGATAAGAAAAAAAAGAAATGGTTATCTCAGTTGCAGTGAATTTAATTAAATCCGTTTAAAGATCAGAATGATCCCACATTTTATTTAGTTGTACATAAATAGAATTGAAGTAAACTTCATCTTCTCTACACAGGTATCTTCAGGCCTACGGGTCACTTTTTAACGATAATATAAAACCACTTTTATCGTATGTAAGAAATATTACTTAGCTTTTCAAGACAAGTGTGTAGGAGTATAACTTTATTAGGAATGACTAAAATGAGATGAAGTTAATTAGTGATAGCGCCCTCTAGCAGTGACCAAAATAAACTTGGAAATATACTTCTTTTATGAATACTTAAAGTATAATAGTATAAGTATAATAGTTGATGTAAATCCTAAACATTTTAGGAATTGAAATGAAGTGTATTTTAAATTCTGCTGAGGTTTAGAAATCAAGGGGGGTTGACTTAACCGTTCCTTCGATAAGAGAATGCAACATTTTAAACCTGTTTTACTGCGAATAATTAGTGTTTTTAAACAGTAACAGCATTGTACAGTAAAATTTTGCAATTAATAGTTCATTTGTTCATTCTGAGACAATCCGCATCTTATTACTTATTTATTTTTGCTAAAAAAAGATTGATTATTTGACAAGAAAAACAACTTAAGCTGTTTGAGCAAATTATGCAATACTTAAAGTAAAGGACCCATATCTCTGGTAAATATTTTTTATTATTTAAGTTGTAATTTTCTAATGTTAAACTACTATCTTGGTTTTTAGTCTTAATAGTCTTTACTTGTATTCGTTAAATGCATTTTTATTATGTAACGTTATGTTGTTTTGTTTCTATAAATAAACTATTTTTAAACGGACACCAACAGACATTTCTTAATTATCTTTTTCTCTCCTTGCTCTTGCAAAGGTCATAGGTCAAAGGGCGCATCTTATTTTTTTTTTATTTGACCCATCCATTCTAAGGTTTAAATATAACGTCCGAGCGATTTTTTTCAAGTGGCGATTTAGCCCAGTGGGCTAGCTCACAGCTCCCGGGATTCTGGAGCTGTGAGCTCGGGGGTTCAAATCCTGGTGGGCCCCTCTTTTACCAGTAAAAAAGAACTTTTTTTTATTTTCTTATAAAAATGGGTAGGGCTTGAACCTGGTACCTTTAGCCCTGTAACCTCTACCTCTCACCACTCTGCTACTGAGCTTTCATGAAAATCTAACGGTTTTTGACCTGATGAATATTAGAATGGCCCGACTTAGAAAATTTTTCAAAATAATTTCTCCCTGGCTATACCCTTGGATTTTTGGCTGAGCTGAGGGTTGACCAAGGGCCTTGGAGCTGAGATTGGGGAGTAAAATTTCTAAGGGCTGAGGGGCTTCCTCTGCTCTGAGACTCACTGAGCCAGAGGCTGGGAGGTTGTTGGGCAGTCAGTCAGCCAGTGGACTGGACTGGGCTGGTTGGAGTGAAGGCTTGAGGTGGGATGAGGGTGGGATGGGGTGGGATGAGTGATGGGTGGCTAGGCATTGGCATCATAAGGCTGGGTAGAGGACTTTGGCTATGGGATGGGGTGATGGGTGGGCTGGGCTGCTTGGACGATGGGTTTTGGGTGGGATGAGGGTTGGGGTGATGGGCTAGTAGTCATCATGCTGGAGTGATGGGTGGCTAGGCATTGGCATCATAAGGCTGGGTAGAGGACTTGGGCTATGGGATGGGGTGATGGGTTTTGGGTGGGATGAGGGTAAGAGTGATGGGCTAGTAGTCATCATGCTAGGGTGATGGGTGGCTTGGGATGATAAGGATGGGTAGAGGACTTGGGCTATGGGATGGAGGTGCTGGGCTGAGGACAGTCAGCCAGCCAGTGGGATGAGCTGGTTGGACTGATGACTTGGGATGGGATGGGATGGGATGAGGGTGGAGATGGACAATAGTCATCATGTTGGGTTGATGGCTGGCTGAACACTATGGACATTCTGAAGCGAGGACGCGGACCATGGGCTGAGATTGCTGAGTCGGCTGATGAGCTGGTAGGATTTGAGTATAGGAGAGATGGACCAGTAGTCATCATGCTGGGGTGTGGCTGGCTGGACATGGGCATGATGGAGATGGCAGTGGAGGGGAGATGGACAAGTAGTTATACTGGGCCATGGCTATTATGTGGGTATATGTTCATGGGATTTCACTGTAGGTGGAATTGATTTGAGGGAACAATTAAAATTGTATTGAAGGAAAATATTACATGGGTAGAAAACATGTGGGTGTAGGTTCATGGGATTTAATTGCAGGGTGGAACTGATTTAAAGGAACAGTTGTATTGTATGTGACTGTCTTGCAACATTGATTTAAAGGTATACATGTATAGTTCATTATTGAACTTTTTATATTATAGGAGTTATGGTAATTTTCTAGGAAATGATTGGGTGGATATAGAGATGTTTTGCTGCGGCCATCTTTGTTGGATTCCCTGTCTATTAATATATCACCGGATTACGTCGTTGGTTCACTGAATGGGACCAGTCTATTTTATTTGCGCAAGGTTGGATTTCAAACTATCTATCAAACTGACTGTACTTTTGACCACATGAGGGCGCTTTCAACAGCGAATTTCCTTCGACCACAATTACAATTTAATCTTATTTTGTCTTGAAACAATGTCCAAATGTATAATATTACTGATGAAAAAATAGTTTTTTTCACTTGTTTTGCATCACATAAATTTGATTCACACACGCCCTCACTCACGTGGTCAAAAATACTGCGAATTGAAATAATCCTGCATTTTAATTCTGCTGCATGTCTTGTTACTAACGCATTACATGTAAGCACATTAAGTAAGGGAATTCAAAAGATTTCTTGCTACATTTATAGAATCATTTTATTTGACCACTCAAAATTATATAACATGAACAATACAATTTAAAAAAATTATCAACATAAGAATAACAATTTTACTGTAATTGAATTAGCCTGAAAAAATAGACAAACTTTCAATCTTTTTTAAGAGCGATTTTTTCTGTACTATCTGGACACAGTTCTTTTTGAGGCCTAATTTCAGTTATCATGTTTTTCATCAATACCACTAAGCTGTGGAAACTTCATCATTAGTTTGGGCTTGTTTTAAAGTTTACCCTTAACCACATTTCCCTGTCGAGCATTTTCTCTAGATTTTGTTCAAGAGATATCTTGTTGGAAACGTTGTAGCTTTCAAGATAAAGACCAAAATCTCACTCATTCTTTCTCTCATTTTAGGATTTTGCCAGAGCCAGTCCAGATTGGATTAAACCTAACTTGTGGATATCTTTTTCACAAAATGTAAGCTTTTGAAATAAAAATACTGTTTGTTTCCTTTGTGATCTTTGTCCATTATGTATAATGCCTGTGTTTAAATAATGCTCAATGCTGTAAGAACATTAACTGCAATTTCATATCCACAGTGGCCAAAAGGGCGTTAAATAAAAAATGAGTATAAATTTGAAAAAAATGAACCAAAATCCACAAAAATAATAGTGTTTATTTCTTAGAAAATAAATGTTTCTTTTTTGTTACAAATACTTTGGAGACCCACTCTTGATCAATGAACTCCATTTTACCAGGAGCCCCAAAATATCAATTGATGAAATACAAAGAAATTTTGAGAACTTGATATTATTTAAGTTATGTTTGTTGAGCGAAATAAGTGCACCTTGCAAGCAGTTTGATTTTGCGATAAATTTTATTACAGTGGCAAGGTTAGTCTGAACCAGGGCTACTATCTTCAGGTCCCAGGATACAGGCACCATGGGCTATCTGAGATCTTAAGGGCCATTTCACCTCCCTTTCAGAAGGGTCCGGTACGCCACCCCAAGAACCATTCTAACTTCACAGTCAAAGACAGTTGCCTTGAACTCCAACTTCATCAGTTCAAAATATTCAAATTGTGCGCTTGCTTGCAAACGGTGCACTTACTTTTCACAAGAACATTCATGTAGATGTAATAATTGCAACGGGGATGTACTAGACATCGATAGTTAAGATGTCTACAATCTTACAAATAAGCAAACAGGTTGCTTGGTTGTTCATCCTTGATTCCTTGACGTGTAGTGCCTTGCAGATATTCGATAACCAATTATGAGTTGCTCTATCTTCAAACTCTTAAGTCTTCAAGATTGTAGTGAAAGTTATTTGCTACACACTTGGTTGTAGGACATCAGCTTGCCCATGCTGTCAAAGGTTAAAGAAAACGATTGTATACAGGTAACACATTAGGGAGCATGAAAAGACAGAGAAAGGTCAAATGAAAGAGCCCTCGCCCAGTGGTATCAATTGCCGCTGTCCTTGAATCTTACTAGCCATCAAACTTGACTTGATTTTGTTAATTTAGTTCATTTTTTAAATTCAAATTTGCCAAAAGAGCCTATATACATCTACTTTAATTTGCATCCAATCTGAATGGTAATATCTAAACTGGAATTGATGAGTGCTTTTAGTCTAGAAAGACTTGAGAAGTTCAGCGTATGATTCAAAAACATTCTCTTCCCAGATTGATGGTGTATAGTTGAGGCAATAACTCTCTTGAGGAGGGGTAATGTTGGTTTGTAATTGAAAACTTGAAAATACTAAAAACGGCACTAGTGATAACAAAGTGCATTAGGACATGCCAGACATTGCTGTAAAACCCAAATTTTTTGACAAAATGACATATAGCAGGAGAACACAGCAAGCAAATTTCATGAATCAGTATTTGAAAGAACTTCACACTCTCTCTTTCAAGTCACATAAGTTGTTTGCTTTTTAACATATGGGAACTGATTGCCTTTTGGGGTTGTTGGAGTTAGCCCCAAAACACGTAAAAACTTGCAAAACATATCTTGCCGTATTTCACATGTTGCATTTGTCTGCATAAAATTTCCTTAATTCCAGAAAAAATACTATGTTTACATATTTTTCTTAACCATTTGGCACCTGATGGTGTTGTAGGGCCTACAAACACAAACACTTTCGGAGCCAGCAAACTAGTGACAGTTAAAACTGCTATTGTGTAAAATTGAACCAAGATCAAATGTCGACCGGACATTCCAGAGCTAAGCATGCACAGAGCGTGCACATGCCATGTAACGCTTTGTTTCGGCTACACAGAGGAAACAGGTAGCAGCATTGCAAAAGCACATTCTTGGGGTGTTGGAAGCCTAAAATTTGCCGACGGACATGACCAAATGAAAGTAAAAGTGCAATGACATGGGACTCACCTACATGTGGTGGTTCAGGGGCAAAATTGCTAACACTCATGAGGTTTCTGAGTGATTCCAAAGTTAAAAATGGCCCTCAGATGCCGAGAATTAGACGACTTATATAGAAATGCAAGCTTTAAAAACTGAAGAAAAAAATTGCAAATCCTCTTTTTGAGTATATGGGCACACGTTCTAGCTTGGGTCCATTTGATGATCTACGGTTTTAAGTGTTTTTAGGGCTAAGGAGAACATTTTGACATTCAAACTTTGAATACTTTTGGACTTGAGACAAATCCCCTGTTGGAGTTTTTACTGACAACAATAGACTGATTCAGTAAGCCCCGCCTACCTTAGCAACTGCCTAGCAACAGCACATGGTGTGACTTTCTTTCCACGATCGCAGCGGTGGTTCGGTTGCGGCCAGACACACGTATCAGATGCACACACGTACATGGTTTTCGTGAACGGTATGGATTTAGTTTCGTGGCCTTTTGAGCAAGCCGTGAGTCCATAGAACAACACAGGCAGGAAAAATGTTAAACCACTTTTACACGACTGTACAGAGACCACTGCTGTGGGATTTGCACCACCAGAAATACAAAAAATTTAAACAAAAATTAGTATAGTTTTGTGTGTTGTTATGTGTCTGAACAATGGCGCACGCAGTTTGTTTACTTTTCGTATGTTTTTTTAACGTGTCGGACTTTCAATGGCATTGTCAAGGCTGTGATTGGTCAATACAATAGTAGGTGGGGCTTAATGGTTCGGTCTATTCTAATGGGGGTCCAGGGCAAATTCCCTGGACGCTCTATGATTGTTAGGTTTTTTTTCAGGGCTAAAAAAAAGGCTGTCAAGTTGCCGAAAATAAACATTTTTCATTTTTGACAAGTAAACTAATGCCCCTAATGAAATCTAAGGGGTGGAAATTCTGCAAAGGCAGCCCCTGGACGTTCATTGGTTTTAAGAGTTTGCAGAACTCAGAGGCCTGCACATTGCCATGAATATCCAGTTTGGGAATTCAAAGTTGGACTTCCCACAGTTACTCGACAAGGATTAAATTCAAATATTCAGCCGGCAAACGTACAGGCTTGCCGAATGGATTTGTGTTCAGCCCGAGCCCTTTCTCGGATTAAGTTTGGTGCTCAATTTGCTGACTGTGGCTCTAAATGCCGACTTAGGAAAAATATTTGGGGGTGTCACACCCCCACTCAAATCCCCCACCCTCGGTCGCTAGGCCGCTGGAAACATGGTCTTAAATATTTCACTGATTTTTTAAAACTATGCAGGGGTTCAGAGTAGGCCAAAATCTAAAGAGTCCAAATAAGGAACATTATACAACTAACAAATGTTTATGAGTGCAATGGTAAGATCATTTTCATGAGTTGAAAGATGGAATGTTCCATTCAACGAGGCGAAGCCGAGTTGAATGGAACATTCCATCTTTCAACTCATGAAAATATTCTTACCATTGCACGAATGAAAAACACTTATTATTTGTTTTATATAACATCCAAGTAGATCTGTCATTTGATTGGAGGATAACACTATAAAGTATAATAATAAAATAAAATGTACAAGCTTCAGCCATTTTTAATCGAATAGTCACTTTCGTCAATGGAGGGCGGACGAGCGTGCAATAGAACAAATCGGATGGGACGAAATATGCACGGTGAATGATGTAGCGTGCAATGGTACGTTTATTTGCTATCACTTGCCTGACAATCCTCCAATCAAATGACAAGGATCTGCTTGGGTGTTATATAATAAGTGCTATTAGGTGTGGAACCCACATGTTGAAACTGGTGCTTACCTGTTGATGGGGAAGATATCCTTGCATCACGCACTATGTTTGGTGTGGTAGACTTCATCTGTCAATGGCATGTCTGTAGCTAGCCTAAATGCAAACAAAATAAAAACAATATTTTGAGAATGGGTGTGTTGTTATTTTCCTTCAGTTGCAGCAATAGTTTGATGTTTTGACCAAAAGAGGGCGCCATACAGTAAATCTCAAAACACTTGTGGTTTTAAACAAGACGCATATTGAAAGATTACCCATGTTTATGTTTTCTCGCTTGTTCACTGGAAGTGAAGGGTCGGGATTTGGGGACGGTTCCACTCTTTTTCACAGTCTTGTACAAGTTTTTAAAGCATTTAGACTCAACTTCACTAGCAACAAAAGAAGTCCAAGAGGGACATCGCAGCGTTGCCGAAGCAACAGCATGTAGCAATGTTAGAGGTAGTGCCATATCCTTTTCCGGCAACACACAAAATAAGATTTTTTTCAAATGAATGTTGCTCCTTCCCAACAAACCAGCTGAGCTTAAAATTAATCTTACAAGATCCCTCTTCTTTTATAACATAAAATAAAAAAATGCAAAAAACATACATTGGTTTTTCCAGAAACTAAGAAAGATTCAGAGCATGGTTGTAGGGGGAACAATTTTACAAGCACCGCCACATTTTAACAAAAAGGAATTTTTCGCGGAGTCATCATTTTTTTTTTAATTATTAATATAATAATGCCCTCTAGTGACTTCTAAATCATTTTAAACTTGATGTCTCAAATAAAATACCGTATCCTTTACTCCAGAAAAAAAACTGTTTAATTTTGTTTACATATTTTTCTTATAGCCTAGTATCATCAAACTGTCCAAAATCTCTTGGTGCATCTCAAATTAATGGTTGTTCATATTTCATCAAATTTACCTGTTGATGAAGTCGTCATTGAATCTTCATGCTGGGCAGCATGCGCATCAGGAATCTACTTTTAGAGAGGTAGACTTCATCTGTCAATGGCATGTCTGTAGCTAGCCTAAATGCAAACAAAATAAAAACAATATTTTGTGAAAGGGGTGTGTTGTTTTTCTTCAATTGCAGCAACGAGTTCAGTTGGTAATGCTTTGACCATGTGAGGGGGCCACAGTAACCTCAAAACACTTGCTTTATATCATGTGATTTTAAACAATGCGAATAATAAAAGAGGCGACCCATCTTTTTCTTGCTTGCCTACTGGGGGTGTATTGTTGTGTGGGGATTTGACAGTTCTACTCTCTTTTGGGTGAATCTCTGTGTACTAAAACACTGGCACAGTTCTGTCTCCATAACATTAAACAATACATGTATATAATGCAATGACTCTACTTCACTCGTCACCATTATCATGTGCTCTCTCTTGCCAAGAATTTTGTGATTGGAGCAAATCGAAGTAAACTTCAATTACTTTTTTAAGCTGGGTGGTCTAGTGGTGAGACATACACTCTACAATGGCAATTAAAGGTCATGGGTTCGAATCCAACCTGAGTAATATGCCTGCGGGAAAGCACTGTATATACAATGCTTAAAACACATCGGTGTATGGCTAAAACACAAATAATATTTTTTTTTAAACTGCTGTTTTGGAGACTGCTTACTATTTTCATTGCTTTTTACTACCAAAATAATTAAGCTGACTTCTCCATTAGTTGTACAGAACTGTCAATGTGCTTTCAAACTTGCAAATGTTTGATGAATTACTATTTCCTAAACACATCCGTCACATTAAAATGAAAAAGTCACACTATGCCAGCGCTTTGTATTTCAATACATGTAGGTAGGCCCAAAGTGACAAATCATACCTCATGCCACAAAATGGCAAATCTAGTGATATGTTGCTTATAATGCTAATAACTACAAAACTATTCTGTGTTGGGTATTGAAACTTGCTGAAAGTGTTAGCAGTAATCATGTGACTTTTGTAAGGCCAAGATTGTACACAGTCCAATTGAGGAACAAGGTTTCGATGTCAGGAAACGTTTCCGTTAGTGTGAGTTTGCACGGACTGTTGTCGGCCGTGGTCTACAGCCATGCAAGGTTTGGTCTATTCCTGGTGAAGACCTTTAGGAAAATGAAATACTGTGCAGAGGCACTGTATATCAGTTTGTAATTAGCGCTCCTTTTCAAGCGATCACACAGTCACTCATTTTTTCGCTATGGGAACTGCCATCAAAAACTGCAACTCGGTGTAATGTTTTGTACACAACTAAAATGAGCAACAACGCTTTGACTTCACAAAAGAATATATTTAAGAAAGACAACATAATTCTATAGCACACTGATACTTTTATTAAATATTTTTATTAAACAATTTCATACCGATTTGTATTGTTTTTTTAGGCAGAATTTATCACAATTTTTTTTTGTAAAATCGTGGTTGTCAGTAAAAAGATTCTCTTTAAGTCACCGTAAATGTAAACAGCGCCACCGTGTGACCTTAAAAGGTGTTGTTAAGGAAGATTCTAGTCTAACTAATTATCTACAACATTTTCTGATTGGACCTTGTTAAGGCTGATACTTTTTCGTGTCACTGTTTGCATTGCTCGGAACCTTTACATCATCAATTCGAGTTAAATTTCGCAAGAAGACTGCTGGTACAAAGACTAAAGGAGTACATGTCATAGCACTGTAGAGTGTGCATGCGCAACAGCAACCATCATGGCTCTGACGATGTTAAAATATGTCTGTATCAATCAGCTCTAAGATTTTTCATAAAATTCCACCAAAATAAGTCAGCGCATCTCGGATCTAGTCTCAATTCAAAAGTTGATGTCACATTGTGGGTCAAAGCCTTCATAAGTCCAAGATGCAGAGGTAGTCCAGCATATTAGCAATATTTATAAGGCTACCTTCCACACAGTTCGCACACACGAAAAGTTACAGATTACAGTTGCACAACAGGCAAAATTGAGTAAAATCCTGTAAAATAAATAGGGGCTGTTTGGGCCACAAACAAGTTGATATGAGGTAAAGATTTTGTTATACGCCAGTAAATCAGTCATCATTAAAGTCTAGGATTTCCTTGGTAAGCTCAATAATGCATGTTGAATTGTCAGCTATTTCTACCTCCATGGTTACACTGCCCCAATGCCACTGAAACTAATTCAGGTGATTACATTATTGAACACTGTTGAAGGCTATTTATCGGTAAGGAATTTTCAAAATGCAATTTGTTCTGAAAAAAACCCTGGAAGACAAACGGTGTGGAGTATTTGGGCAGCTTCTGATGAGAAATATACCCAGAATCTCAGAATCCCAGAAATGTAACTAAACATTGTCGATGGGAATGGTGTAAGGCATGAATGAGTGTCACCCGTAGACCCAGTAACTGGGGCGCTGTACTCCTTTTTTGAGATTTTGACATTATCTGTCGTACTAGCGCCCCAGTAAGGAATATGTAGTAACTGCGATGGTCAGGAGGATTTAAATCACCTCTGTTAAAAAAAATGCCTTAGACTCAACAGAATTGCTCAAAATTCGCCTACTGTCTTCTCCAAGTGTTTATGGTCATTTTCTGTCCTCCAAATCGATGATTTTTAGAGCCTCTGACAACCCTGCCGTTACAATCGCCATTTTGATTACTAATGTTACGACTGTTTTCTGACTTAAAAAAAGTCGTATTAACGCTGTGGGGATCACGTGTTCGCTGATGCCCGGACTTGAATATTGTTTTGGCTCAAAATTACTCCACACGAATAGATATCGGCTAGCGATCGGGGCCATTTTGATTACCCAGAATGCAAAGCTATCATGAAGTCATGAGAGTGCAAAAACAATTCAGCGGCTGTTTCACGTGACAGCTACAGCTAATGAAACAGCTTAGAATACAAAATGCATGGAGTCAGAAAAAGTGCATGCACCAAATCTATGCATGGCATCGGTTGCATGCAAGCATAGTTTGGTACTTGCACTTTTTGCTGACTCCATTCTGAAATTGTTTTTATACTCTCGCGCCACACGTGATTTCGTGATGGCTTTGCATTCTGGGTAATCAAAATGGCCCCGATCGCTAGCCGATGTCTATTTGTGTGGAGTAATTTTGAGCAAAATTCAAATGATTATTTGCCCTTAATAAGGTTAGTAACTTCAACAGCCACAGTACCGGAGGGAAGCTAAGAGGTACGTGGACACATTTAGTTGGTTAAAATCCAGCGCCGCACCCGTTAGGTTTCGATGCGGCGGATTGGGGGACGAGCTGCACAAAAGATATGCTTGGACGTGTGGCTAAGGATTCAACCGATGTCAAAAATCCTTGCCACACTAGTGGGGCTACCTCCCATCATGCTTTGCGCTATTTCGTCGTCGTGATCAGCAATAAACCTTATGGGGTCTGGACATGTGAAAAGTGCTTCTTTCTACGAAGTACATCTCTATGGGTTATGTGCACAAATTTGAATGTCAAACCAGGAATTGGTTCTTGTTTAACATTCGAATATCGAACGTCGAATGTGCAACCAACTTCACACCGGTGTTTAGTCACTGGCTTTTGAACCCCAACTTCCAAAGTTTCTTCTTCTTTTTCTTTGTGTGAAAATCCTTTATAACAAAATAATAATTATCGCCATCAAATTAGTAACTCACCTTTCCACTTTTGTGGTAGTTGTGTCCTTTGAATTCGGCAAAAGCTTGAATTTGTTGGAGAATAAGGCTGAGGCATGAAGACTCCGTCGGACTTGTCTTCAAAAATGAGCGCCGGTGGTTTGGCGCGCACAGCAGCTTGCCTAGTTTCCGCCCCCTAGCGGCCGACTGTGGTGATTGGACTGGACCACTTTTGCAAAAGATGGATGTGGTGGAGTCGGGGAATGGGTTTCCGATCAGCCAGAAATTCTTTTATTGACATGTTGTTTGTTGAGTTCCATTAAATAAGTGGTATTCTTCCACCCCCATTCTTTGATATCTCGAAAAGATATGCCTAAATATATTTCTTCTGGGTCCTTACATGGTCTCTCCATCTCACGCATTTACATGGGTGCATAAAGAGGGAGCTTTGACACTTTGCTTTTGACCCGATTTACCCCACCTTTTCCCCGCCCCTCCCCTAGCCTCAACATAATTCCAATGCACAGTAAGTATGAGAAGTGCAGCCTGCATCCTGTGATGAATTCTATCTGTTCGGTTGAAATGCAGTTATATTATAGTTATACAGCTTGGCAACCATAATTCGGATTAAACACCAATGTATGAGCTTAACCAGCAAATTTTATAAAAATAGTCCAGTGAATGTAGATGTTATTCCCATTGACAAAAAATGAATCTGTGATATTCCTGTGCCCCATTACTGGTGCACGGTATAAGTGCCTGGTTGACCTGGAATATGGCAATTTGCATGAAAAACACATTTTACATTTTTGTTATATCTATATATATTTTTGCCATAAAATATATGAAAAGGGGGTCTCAAAGTAGTGTACAACCTATGGAAAGCTCATTTTATGTTGGTTTTAAACCCGAAATAAACACGTTTTCAATAAAAATCGAATTTTGAGAAGTTGTCAGAGTGCCTTGCAGTTTCAAAAATGTGCTACATCAAAAATTTGAAGAAAAAAATATTTTACATGTTTTTCTTCTTTTTTTTCTTTTCTTCAAAAACCGTAAACTATTATACTTTGGGATCTCGAGAAAGTTAAAACAATTACTATTTAAACAAATTTCGAGTTACGAGGAAAACAATAAATAAATAAATTACCCTCCATGGTGAAAATCGCATTTTGACCCAGGATATGAGCGATTTCCTATGCGGATATTTTGTACATGCCATATCGAGCGAGTTGAACCAACTGTATGGGTATATTTGAAGTCGCGGCGTCCTAATACACGGTGCAAAAGCAATGGGCACAGGAATATGACCACATCCCGGATCCACAAGGCCCATACCCTGTGCACAAGCAATGGGCACAGGAATATAGCTATTTCTTGGATCCACTACGGCCCATACACTGTGCACAAGCAAAGGGGCAAGGAATATGCTTAAATCAGTGCAGTTCACAATGCTTAATAGCCCGCGCACAAAATACCCGTATAGGAAATTACCCATATCCTGGGTCAAAACGGCAATTTTCTCATGGAGGGGGTTTGGCGATATTTGGAATTATGATTAAAATAACATGTTTTGGGGAATTTGAAAAGCAAATAGCCGTTTTTAAGGCTTTTAAGGTTCAAATTTAGTTACTTGTTTGTTTATTAGGTGTTCGGCTAGCGGCCGAAAACCTATTGTTATTGTTCTGTTTTTTTTTTTTTTCTGGGCTTTCTTAGTCGTCGAAACTTGTCCGCAAATTTTCTCAAAAAGTTAAGCTTGTATGAACTTGAAACTTACCATGTACAAAGATATTAGTGAGTAGATGAAACCGCTAATTTTTTGGAATGATGACGTCATTGATGACGTCATGACGATAAATAAACGTTAAATAATTCAAAAAATCATAACTCCTGAAGTACACAATGGATTTTTACAATCTGTACATCATCGGAAAGGTCTTTAAAAAATAATTAAATGTCTCACAGAGATAACCCCAATTTGACCTTGTCTTCCGGTTCAAACCGGAAGTTGAAGCAAAAAATGCTTAAAAAGTCACAATTTAAGCGGTGGAGTCAATATGAAACAGAATTTGGACCTGGTTTCAGTGTACGAAATAAAATGTAGTTTATGTCCTTTGAAAATAATACATTGATGACGTCATCAAATGTTACAGTTTGTTACGACGACGAGTTTAAAAATAAAAAAAAAAATTTTTCCAATTCTTTTTGAGCAAACTACATGTTGAATTTTTTAGTAATAGATAACGACTATAAAAGCCTAATTGTGAAATTTTAACAAAATTGGCCGTTGCATAACGAAGTTATATTAAGGTGAAAAGTGCCGTTTTTAGCGCGATCGCCGATAGAGTCTGTACAGTTACCACCCCCCCCCCCCCCCCCCCGTGCGTGTGCACTCTAGGATTTTACAGCGTGTTGTGTATAGTATATACACAGCGCTGCTCGGTAGTAGTGTCAACAACAGTAATGCGTGCACAGTAACTTGGCATGCTTCCAAGAAATGAACCTGCGAGGCGCATACACAGTGCTTTTGAAATGTAATTAAAAGTGTTGTATACTATCAGTTATTTTTTCACTTCGTGGCTGTTTACATGAAAATTCCAATGTAAAAAGATACTGCAGCCTTCATCCATGTAATAAATAGTTCAAAAAATTCATAACTCAAGAACGGCAAATGCTACATTCAAAATCTTTGGTGCATATGAAAGGTCTTGTAATGTTGGACAAATTGTATGCAAACCGTGACCTGATTTGACCTTTACTTCCGGTAGAAACCGGAAGTTAAAGTAACAAATCATGTTATTTGGGGCTCTAGAGCCTAAGTGATTGAAAATATCAACAAACTTTCAATGAATAATATTTTCTTTAACTCAGGAGCATTCTAGAAATGTAATATATGACGTCATAGCTACGTCACAACGAAATTGAGACACGAGGTCAAAAAAAATTATTTTGCTATCTCAAAAAATAAAGCATGTACGGTCTTGAAACTTACTGTACACCTAGACCACAGTGTGTATATGACAAAGCAAAATTTTTGGAATGATGACGTCATCGATGACGTCATTACATAAAATTGAAGTTTTATACTAAAATAATCATATCTTAAGAATAATACATGCTACATAAATGATTCTTACACAATATGAAAGGTCTTGAAGTACTAAACAAATCTTACACAGAATGTGACCCCATTTGACCTTCACTTCCGGTCGAAACCGGAAGTAGTAGTTTTGTTATGAAAAATCGTTTCTGAATTACGTAAATTTGTATATTAATTGTATAACTTAAATTTAAAGCCCCTCGACGATTCTACAAATATTTACAAAGTGTGACCTCATTTGACCTTCACTTCCGGTCGAAACCGGAAGTATAAGTTTGTACTACAAAAATATGTACCTTATTAATGAAACGTGGTACATTAATAATCGTTACATCAATTTAAAGCTCTCTGACAATTCTAGATACCATGCACAAGGTGTGACCCCATTTGACCTTTAGTTCCTGTCAAACCGGAAGTTGAAGTTTCATATGACAAACCTTCATGAATAAAGATAAAAAAGTACAACTAAATATTTCGCCCGTCAGCATAGCACAAATAGACAAGAAACGTGCACATAATATTGACCTTAAAATTTTCAATTACGTAATTAAGCCGAACACCGTGAGTTTGTCCACAAACTCTAAATCTCTAGTTATTAATATTTTTGTTAAAATTTATTTTGATGACGACGATGTTGTGTTTTATAGTGTGACCATTGAAAGTTGGTTAGTAAAAACCGCGTGTTATTTTTATGGCTTTATTAAACATGCATTTAAAAGTTTTTTTTTTTTTTAAATGACACGTATTGTAGATTTTGAAAGAAATGCAAGTCAATAATTGTAGTGTTTTTTGCGTGTAGGTTTACATCCCCCTACATTTTTAAAACCACTTTCCCAGTCTCGCAAGAACCCAAGTGTGTTTCCATCGGACGTCGCAGGCTTCTCTTCCTCAGTCCTCCCATAATTGAACTACGCAAGGGAACCACCAGTTATTTTAAAATGGGGTTTCCCATGTTAATTTCACATCGCGCGTGCGCATAAACACTACTGGCTGGCAAAATGAGATTACATCGCACCTTTTTTATGGGGCTAATTGTGGCGTGACGCATACGCGTGTGTGCGTCTGCCTACTATAGCGTTTGTCAACCAATAGTGTCTGTACGCATGCGTGAATGTACTTAGCATATTTACCCAAGCAGTAAAACCACTCTTGGTTATTGAGAATTACCCGATTAAACATTTTAAGGCTAGTAGCTTATCCCTCCCAGCCCCCCCCCCCCCCCATTAATTAAACCCCACTTCTCTTACCCTGGCAAAAGTGGCACTGAAAGTGAATGTCTCGTATGGACAAAGTAGCAGGCCAAACACTGTCAAAAAGATGCCAGATGAACTTGTTGGTTGACCTATAGTAACCATGTGCCTTTACATGGTTTGTGCACCTTTACCGTTATGCTACGATATTGACACGGAGAGCAGAGGGAGAAGACCGTTTCATCATGCACTGCCAACGGGACAATGCGGAGTGCTCATCCAACATTGGCTTTGTCTTATTACTGCCCAACAATAACTGGACTCCATTGACCCTTTTGTTGTCAAGGTATCGATTCCAACTTCTTGCCCCACAAAATGACGATTTTATATTGCAGAGCCTTCACATTTTTTTCTATTAGTAGGCCTCTTGTCGTTTAGTAACTCTCGATATAATGTACACTCTAAAAACTAAGTGTTGAATTCAACACTTTTATAAGAGTGCGGTGAGTGACTACTCTTTGTTAAGTTAAATTCAGCTGATTCAAAAAGAGTTACAACAATATAGTATATTATAATATTTGCTTTTGACTATGTTAATTTAACGTGTTTATGTTTTTTCAATCTTTTATGGAGTAATCACTGACCACACTATTTGAAGCATTCAAGACTGTAGTTACAGAGTAGTTTAACATACTGCCCTCATTCGCTGGGATCTAAAAATGAAGCTTTAGATGCTGACAACTTTCTTCCAACTATTCCTCAAACCGTACAACGTATCCGAGCCGGAATTAAGTCCACAAAATATTGCATGAACTTTCCACATCTCAGTCTTCAATAACACATCATACATCCAACAAAAAAGACTAAAAGACAACTTCATCTCAGGAATTTTGCACACATTTTTGGTTTAAAAAAGATATCTGTCTCCACACAAATTAGTAAGCCAAAACGTGAACCGAGTGTTTGGAAGGAGTAACAATTTCTACTCCGTAGCAGAATTTCTAGACGGAAACTACGATCAGGACAGGACTGTTGCCAACGTTGTAGAAAGTTTAGGCTTTAGAAGTAAACATTTTCATTCCTCACCCCCCTAATAAAAACACATTTCCAACCATAGAAAACAAGACTCGACACAGATAATCTGACACACTGAACACGGTTTGTACGTTTATAGGCGAGATATCTACAGCTTTGTTTTTCGTGTTTTACCAATAGGATTGTACAACATAAACAAAACCATGGCGTAAGTGAAAGAGCATGGTTGCCTTTGGGTCGACTGCAATTCGCAATTATTGTCACGGTGTATTTTATTGCGTTTTCTTCCTTTGCATTCCCATTCTACGTGTTCAGAGACGAATTTTAGCAACTTTTGTTTCACAATTTTCATTCCAAGACGCAAGCTATAATATGATGACGTCATGATATTGCAACTTTCCGCACGCTAAAAATGTACAAAATGTCAACTGTCATTAAAATCATAGGCAGAGAACACCCTGCGTTAGAAACATTTACCACTAACGACAATAAAAGAAATATCATTTTACTGAGTTGCATGCGTGGAAACGTTAAACAGG
Organism: Marthasterias glacialis; assembly: GCA_911728455.2. Taxonomy (NCBI): domain Eukaryota; kingdom Metazoa; phylum Echinodermata; class Asteroidea; order Forcipulatida; family Asteriidae; genus Marthasterias; species Marthasterias glacialis. Next base: position 32,018,088 of record OU452219.1, read on the forward strand.
TCGATTAATTATTAATTTAATCACTTATTAAGCATCCGTTTAAACCGATCAAATATTTTACAGGTTTTTTTTTCTTTTGTGATATTAAAGCCAACTCGTTTGAGATACATTGTCCTCATTCCATGGCGACTCGGCCACAATATCATAGAAAATTAACAATAAATTTACAAATATAGATGATTAATATAGCAATACTTGCGGGAAGAATAATACACAGGCAGATGTAACACTTTTTGGCTCACACATAAAAAAAACCAAACAATCTGCTTCATATAATATAAAACAGTTTTTTATGTTTCCATTACACCCTAAGTAGATACACAAAAAACTATGATACTTTAAGAAGAAAACGGACCTGTTTTGTTCCCTTGTGAGGTACCTGAACATCTACTGCTGGGCCTCTGTAAGGTGAAAATTTTCTCTCTAACCTGTGTTATGAAAAACAATCCCGTAAAGGAAAACGAAATTACTTTTTAATGCTTATTTACCTTTTCAAGAATGTTGTCAAGATTTGTCTCAGGAAAGTGACCCCTGAACCTTGTTTAAGTTAGAACTTTGAGTGATAAATAGTACCAGTACTGGAATGTATTTACCTGACGTTATATAAAGGCGCTATAAAGGATTGGTAAGGATAAAAATCATTCTTGTTAAGTTTCTGGACTTCTGGTTTTTCCTTGCGATGTTTTTTGTACCTCTCCTTGGATGTCGAAGAAACGTTCTCCATTGCAAGTAAGTTCGTCCAGTTCGTCGTACACAGAATACAAACTGTCCGTTTATGTCTGTTTTTTTATTTACACGTGAATTTGAAAATTGTACAAGAGGCAGAATCACTGACATTTGACAGGGGAGGGGGGCTGGAAGAGCATAATAGGGCGTGCTATGTCTGAATAATCAGACGTATACAGCACCACGACGACGATTATGTATTTTTTTATTTACACGTGAATTTGTGCTGGATGGATATGAAGTCTGGATCCCCATGTCTAGCTATTGTAATAATTCATACTTAAACAGAGCACCAGTCTACTTACAACATTGCGCAACATTGTCACGTAAACTTGACAGTTGCAACGGCTGGAAAAGCGTATAAGCTGACTTTTGACCGTGTTTTGTTTTTTACACATTTTTCGTTAATTACGTGGTATTTTGATGATTTTTTTTTCACAACAACCATTTAAATATTATTGTCTGTTATTCCACATCACTAAATTAGGTAAACAGTAAGCCGGTGTGTCCCTTTAAGATCCACGAGCCGGACAAGCTGTTTTCACAAATTGCATACCAACCTGTGCCAAGGGACAGGGGTCAATCAATTACTACACTGAGAGAGGTGGCTGCTGTCTTTCAACACTCCTTACTCTGCAATGGTTAGGGTCTGGCCAATGGGAGTCTACAGGCTTGTGGGGTATACCAGGGGTGAAGATTACATGGAATCTTGGCTTTATTGGCCCATTAAAAAAATTATGACCATATTTGGTAACAATTGGATTATTTTTTGTCTCCCGGATGCTGCGAGAGTTAAAAAAAAACCCAATGGCTGATTTCTATGGAAGCGTAAAAATAAATCGCCCGGGCGAAATAGTAAACCGCAATTTTTTTTCTATATGTCCTAAATACGCTTCCGTAGAATCAGCCATTTAGGTTGTAACAATCGAAATTAAGAACAACGTGTTTACATGCTGGGTGTGCACGGTTGTTCACTATTTTCTCCAGACTCGACGACGGATTGAGCTCAAATTTTCACAGCTTTGTTTTGTTCATGTATAGATGGAATCAGAACAAGTAAGAACACTGCACTATCATCTTTACCAATCATGTTTAGTGTCTTTAACGACATTGTAATATCGTTTTAACATCGCAACATCAAGTAAATACATTAACTCTGACATTTTAAATTCCAACATACAAATATGTTGAAACCATCTTTTGTGGATGGAGCACATATAGTCCATAACAAAACAATTAGTGCGATTTCATAAAATGTATAAGTGTAGTTAACAATGTCTAAGATGATCCGTTTTGAAATTCTTGCACTCGTTTCCGATACGTTTGGGGTCCCTACGATAATTTAAACAAAATAAGCACGATGGCTGCATTTTGAAAAACAAATTTACTTGTATCTTTACTTATTATACCTTCAGCACAGATTACTCCTGCAGTTTCTGTGTTGTTGCACTTCGGTGTATCCCAGCAGTGCGATGGGCAGTCGGTGATTTCGGACTCGGAACCGTCACATATAACCCCATCCATGAAGTTAGGACCACTCCCTTGACCAAAGAAAGCACCCAACTTGGCCTCCTTGGCGCCAGAGAAGCCCAGCTGTCTGCAGACGACCCCAGCATCAGTCATGTCCCACTCATTGTCGCAGATGGCACCCCATGTGCCATCCACATTGATCTCAACCCTTCCACTTGTCATGGTTGGTCCACCCACAAGCCTAACTACAGGATCTTGAATAGAAGAAAAGTGCAAACTAATTTCTTATAACTATATAAATTCCCTGGCTAATGGGACGTTTAAAACTTTACAAAAGTCGTAACAAGATATTTCTTAACCCTGTCAGGACGTTGAAGGGGGGGGGGGGGGATGTGCCCCCAACTTTTGCCCGTAACTTTCTAACATTGGTCCGATCACCGCAAACTTTTGACTTTTCCTAAAATATGTCTAGGATCATGTTTAAAAAAAAAGATACCAGGGGTTAGCTGTTGCTATGGCAACCATTTTGTTGATCTTGGGTCACACGATTTTAATGTTTTTTAAGTTATTTTTTTGACTTTTTGAACATACTTTCCACTATGTCCCCCCCCCCCCCCACACACACACACACACACCGGGCCTCGTACAATTTTAGTTTCTTAATTCTGAGATGAAGGATTCCTAAAAGGGTTAGAGAAAACATTAACACGAGTATTGGCAAATGGAGCCCCTATATGGGCACATTAAAACAAATTTACTACCAAGAATTAATTCTAGTTCTTTATTTCATGCTCACAAAATCATTTCGTCCCCTCAAAATCATTTCGTGCGCTGTCATTACTTTATTTCGTGCGCACAAAATGATTTCGAGCACTCGAAAAATTTCGAGTGCACGAAATGAGTTCGAGGGGACCAATTATTATTTCGAGGGAACGAATTAATTTATGGAGGGAATGAAATAACTCTCAACTTTTTTTTTCACCCGCCCAATTTTTTTTTCTACACATGTCCCCTTAGGGACTCCGTACTTTGGGGCTACATCAAACATAAAACTGTAGACAATATCAAAAAGTAAGGCGCTTTCTTACGTGGTTTGCAGACTACTCCAGCAGTGCTGGCACACGGATTATTTTCCTTGCAAAGGAATGAGCATTTGGAAAGGTATAGCTCCGTCCCTTTACAAGCGACTCGATCCATTACACTAGGAAGATCTGTCGCTCCATAAAATGATCCATTCTTTGCTTCGCTTGCTTCTAGGAATCCGAGCTGCCTGCATACAGTATTTGCATCTTGTAGGTCCCAGTTTGTATCACATACCGCACCCCAAGCACCGTCATGGTAAATCTCAACTCGACCTCTAAGTGCGTCATTACCTCCAGCAAGCCGGAGGATACCATCTTCAATAAAACCATACAAGCAGAATATTATCGGTATCACCTCTGCCAAGGACATTATGTTTTGCCATTGTTTTTATTTTTTTTCTATCTTTCTGTAAGCAGGATATCTGAAAAATTTAATAATGATTTCGATAAAGTTTATTGAAAAAAAGTAATCATGCAAAAAACAATTGATTAAATTTTCGTGATGACGGTATCATCAGGTACTAAATACTATTAATTCAACTATATCTCCTTAACTACATAATAAACAATTTTTAGATTCTTTACTTCGTATGAAAGTTCTTTAAAAACTTAACAAGAGTATTGACATGGCTTAAACTTAACCTTGTTTTCTGTTAGCAATCAGAAGTTGAAGTGAAAACATACACGGGCATCATTTTCATGCCTGCGGGTATAGAAAGTACTTGACACGGTTCCTGTGTTTGAAGTGACAGTTGACTCGTGGCCTTTTAATAGTCTTTCACATTGCTTAGCATTAATTCATCGTGTATGTAAAGCATAGCTGCGTTCAGCGTGTTAAAAGCAGGTGATACTTTTGGTAATTACTCCAAAAATAAATGACCATTTGGTAAGAAGCAACGGAGAGCTGTTAAAAGTATAAAACATTGTGAGAAACGAATCCTTTTGAAGTAACGTAGTTTTTGAGAAAGAGGTAACTTCTTGCTAATTTAATATTTTAATCTGAGAAAGTACGAGTACATGCATTAGTGTCCATCGATTACTTTATAAAGAAAAACATTTCAAAATGAGGAATCAACACATTTTTGAACTAATTCTATAATTAATAACAATGTGTCCTTCTTATATATGATATCTATCCTTCAAACATAAATACATCAAAGACGACTTCAGTTTTACGTTTTACTTTTTCCAGTGGCGCTTCATTCCTCTATTCCATTATATAGAAATGGCATAAATTTACATGGAACCCAACATAATTTAGACAACGGTATTTTGACCACGAGTACTTAAAATCGAGTCCGACTACATTTTCAGTCGTCGAGTATCGAGTATATGGCATCGAGTACAGGTTATTTTTTAGTCGAGTATCGGGTAGAGTGCGAATACCATGAAAATGGTACTCAAATGCGCGTTAGTGCTATCTTCCATTAAAAAATGTCCAACTAAAGTAACGTTTGAAAGTCCCTGAAATCTCAAGTGGTTATTTGGATTGCCGTTATCATAAGCCCGATATAAACGTGAGCAAAATCATTGACCAAATACCAACAATTTTTCGTTATTTTGTCTAAAATGTTATCACTTTGATTAAAATTTCACGGGTTGCTTGTATGGCATGTTTATTAAAAAAACCAAAACAACCCAACAAACAACCCAACAAACAAACAACCCAACAAACAACCCATTAAACAAACAAACAAACAACCCAACAAACAAACAACCCAACAAACAAACAAACAAACAAACAAACCAAACCAAACCAAACACAAACAAACAAACAAACAAACAAACAAACAAACAAACAAACAAACAAACAAACAAACAAACAAACAAACAAACAAACAAACAAACAAACAAACAAACAAACAAACAAACAAACAAACAAACAAACAAACAAACAAACAAACAAACAAACAAACAAACAAACAAACAAACCAAACCAAACCAAACACAAACAAACAAACAAACAAACAAACAAACAAACAAACAAACAAACAAACAACCCAACAAACAAACAAACAAACAAACAAACAAACAAACAAACAAACAAACAAACAAACAAACAAACAAACAAACAAACAAACAAACAAACAAACAAACAAACAAACAAACAAACTAACAAACAAACAAACAAACAAACAAACAAACAAACAAACAAACAAACAAACAGACAGACAGACAGACAGACAGACAGACAAACAAACAAACAAACAAACAAACAAACAAACAAACATGGGAATTGATTAAGTCGTCTAAAACAGAACGATCTAATTTCCTTTTAATAATAGAACTTATGAATTGTTTTAGTCCTGATAAAACGTATTGGTAAAAACCCGAAAAACCTAAGTAGTCAAGTGTAAAAAAAATAATCACGTTATGATATTATTCCAGTATTTAACTGGCTGGTAGGTAACCCATTTTGTTTTCTTTTAAATTTAGAGTTTGGTTTAAAATTTTACCTCTTACACTGTGCTCATTTATATATGTTTTACTAACCTGTGTGTAACAAGAAAACACTTCAGAACCTTGCAATGGAGTATACAGAAAGCCAATGACCAAGAAAAATTATTTCACGCACGTAAAGGAGATTCTAATGGAGCACGTAAAAGAGTATTGAAACAGTAATTACAGATGTTAAATTGTGTTATTAATTAAATCGCTTTGTTAATTATGTTTAAAACATAAGACTGAGTTTGAACGTCACCTCGGCATCCAAGAACTTCAAATGCAAAGAGTGGATAAGGATTAGTCCAAGTTAGTGTCATTAGTCGAAGGAATCTGGTCCTCAATACTGCAGGGAAGGTGACATTTGCTCGTTGACCACCCAGAACATTCCCGTTTAACTGTGGAAATGAAAACGTTTTTTTTTAGTAGGAGAGGATTTTGTGAGCAACATAACGATAACAGCTATTTCATATTATTCAAATCTAAGGATATGATAACTCTTGATAAGGACTGTCAAAGTGTGATCTTTTGTACAGCTGAGAATGCATCAATATTAAGTTTGTTAATTGTTGAAGTTAATTTTGTATGACCGTAATCAATTTTTTTATTGTTTATAATGAGCGGGGTCTGGGAGGTCACTTTGACAACAGTTTTTGGATTTTTGCCCTTCCCTGGACGGCCTCAAAGAATTAAAATAAAAAAGAAAATCATGTTAGTTATTAAGTGCATAATCGTAGGCTTAGACTTGTGTACAATTCGTTAACTGTTTGTTGCGGTGATATCTTAACGGCTCTCATGCGACTATTCTCTCGTAAGACTGCTGCTACCCCGAGACTTTTGCTCTCGCGACTACAGCCTGATTTAATTGGGGCAGTAGACGTGAGCCATCTGCAGTCTCGCGAGAGCAGGAGTAGTCGCGTGAGAGCCATTATTGCAACAAACATTTAACAATTGATATTAATGGTAAAATTCGACGTAATATTAATTAAAATCACGTTTATCGACGGTTTCTCGAAATTCTAGACATTGTCTTTATCCAATTAAAAAAACATTACCAAAATAGATAATCAATATTTAAAGAAAAAAGTGATGCACTAACGGAAAACAGACCATGTATCATACATAAAACAGTTTTAAAAACATTTGAAGTTACTACATAAAATGTAACATTTTACTTTGGTGATTTTTAATCTAAAAAATCCAGATTTCAAATGGGGTGGGTGGGTGGGGGCACCCGGGGGTCATCGACTTCAGGTTCGCCATTGGTTATTGGATGGGTTGACGTATTATGACGTATAGCTATGGACATCGTTGGGTTTTGAGTTGATATTGCCCTTTTTGGGGGCGATAGCGTTCTGTTGGCCTAATGCTGTTTTATTGGCAAAATAAACAGGACCCGTAAAGATCGACGTCACTTTATTCCGAAAACACATAAATAGGTCAATTACGTAATACGTATATTAAAAACAACTATAAAAAAATCATCAATTAAGTTACAGAATAGGCTTGTGGTCTTCAAGGTTCGATGACCGACTTCGTGTGTGGTCAAATTCAGGGTTGGAAAGTATGGAGATGAGTTATCCGTTTTTGAAGGTTGTCTACGCCAGCCGGGTCTGCTGCAGGAATTACTTATTTCTTCCCCCGGCCTAGAGCCGACTATGTAGTACGCGCGAGTTTGTGCCCAAAAGCGCAAATTTAAGTACATATTGGCGACAAAAGTCACGATTTTGCCCGTGTCGTAAATTTGTATGCCAATATTCGTATAAATTCACGAACTGTACTCCAAATCGCAAACATTTACGCAAATTTTGGTGTCTAAATTTACGATTTGTATTCCAAGTCGTAAATATTTACGCCTTTGAATATTATTGGCGAATATATTAGCGTATTAAATCACGACTGTTGTAAACCCACTCATGCGTAAATTTTGTTTCCAGCAACATTGGGTGTCCACAAACTACATGTACAGTCTGGCACCTAGACACCCTGATCTCTGACTTTAAGCGAGGCATTTTCGAGTAAAAAAAGTCTGCACCTCCATCGGCCGCGGCTACACAATGCAGTTACTTGTATCTTTCCAAAACTGTGTGCTTGCCTACCTAGGTTCACGTATGAGTGGGTTTGCGACTTATAGCCCCAAATCGTCAATTTTGACGCCAAAATTGGCGTACATATCATTTGCCTCGTACGATTTTAAATATTGTACAAATGCAGTTCCATTAGTTTTCCTTACTAGTCCAACATAATCTTAATCATGATTTTTTTTGTCGTTTAACAAATATGACGAGACTATAGAAAAGGTATCTGACCCGTATGGTATCTCCGTCAGCATTCTGTAAGTCATGCCAGCCGTCAGACTCTCCTGTAAAACTGTACTGCACACTAAAGGTTTCCATAGGGTATGATGTATGACTCTGTACAATCAGTCCTGTAACAGTTGGACCTGGTAGTCCAAGATCAACTTGAATCCAAGAACCTGTTACAGCAGTCGAAGCTGGTACCCACCAGTGGCTGTTTCCTATGTAAAATAAACATTAATGATGAATGCCACTTTTTAGCTGAACTTAGAATCAATCTCTTCGTTCCTACGAAATAATATTTTTTTTATTAACTGTTTTGGATGACTTCTTAAAATAGACCGATTGTGCGACCCGCGTCACGTGACCTATTGTGAGTATTAAATGTAAACACACACGATGTCCTCCATAGGAATGTGCGGTAAAGTACACGATGATTGTTGAAGTTAGTTTATTCGATTGAGGCTTTTCTTGCTCGAAATCTGTAAAAAAAAAAAAATATTCCAGAGTTTGTACCAGAGACTTTCGAGTGGCTGAATAATCCCAGTAAGGACAGTTCCAGCAAGTCTTGAAAATTGTACAGTAACGTATAAATGTGCATGATGTGTACTAGTGCACGACGGAACGTTTGAGCCAGACAACCGCGATCACACACTTTTCAAAACAAAAATTTCAAAGTTTTGAAGCTGAAATCATCCAAAGAAATTGCTTTCCAAAACTGTGTGATTCCTTTGCCTATTTGAAGTTTCGCAAGGCTAGGTATAAATGCTCACTTTTCAAAGGTTCTCTATCCTGTTTTTTTTTTTTTTTTTTAGTTTTAGGCCTACATTACAAACAAAATAACAGGCGGGTGGCTACATCGTCCGACGTCGGTAGTGCATGACTAAAAAGACCTTTTTTAGTAGAATTCTGTTAAATTATGAAACAGAGATGTGATTTAGATTAATGCCACAACATACTACTTTAAATAAAGGGGCTGATTAACTAATTTATCACTTAAAAAAAATAAATCGACTATTTTTGTACGCACTCTGTGTCACGGCATATCTTTTTACACGTATTTTGCCATTAGCTGATATGGCGTTTTACCTACGGGAGGTCACGTGACCGCATGTCAACAATGGTCGCGCAATCGGTCTATTGTCTGTTTTATTTCAACAAAATGCAAACATCTATGATGCAAACTTTAGGTTGTACTGAGTACACTACTTCCCTAAGCCACGTTTCATTATTAGAAACAAAACAAAAACGAATGTAAAAAAAGAAATAATAACAACTATAAAAATAAAAAATGGAAGTTTAATTTACAAACGAGTTAGGTTGTGTGATTTTCTTTGCAAAATCTCATGATGTCCGATGAGAAAATACAAAAGTATAATAAAGTGTTGATCAGGTCAGCAGAGTCTGTCAGCAGTTAAACATAAATAAATTACGACTTGCCCTCATTAAGTCGAGCTTTTTGAGGTAAATGAGACGACGAAAAGGATGATGATGCAGTAATGCTTCCATCAGGGATCGCTCCACTCTCCATTCCCAACGGTCCAATGGTACATGGTGGTTCTGAAATGAGTCGTTAAAATAACAAATACACTACTATTTTTTAAGAGGAAGGGCATCATTGCTTTTTTGAATAGTAAACTGATTGCTACCCTGTAGTTTTTAACACACCATGCAAAACACATGGAAGATGTTCACATGTTCACATTTTCTTGCGAAAGGAAACAATAATGGTTTATTTTATGTTGGGGAATGTTGTGCATATTCATTTTGGCTAATTCCCAATGCGGCAGCCAAACAACCGACGTTGATTTTTCGAGGTCATCCTCGGTTCTGTTTGTCAGCGTTTCAGGGACAACAAGATTTCACTGGATGATCAGTGATGGAATGAACTTTAAAAATCGGTGAGCTTTCAGACCGTATGGGCCTAACGAGTCAACCCTCCCACCGATTGTTACCAGTGCTGCTATGTAAGTTTAATCAAGCCACATTAATGAAGAAGAAAAAAACTAGCTGTTGCAAACTGCTTACCAACCACAAGGACCTGTTGTATAAAAGTAAAAAAAAAAGTTAATGGCCTCACGTTTCGACCCTAGCAGAGTCTTTCTCAAAGGCTAAATGATAAAGCCTTTGAGAAAGACTCTGCTATAGGGTCATTATTTGCAAGTCATATTACAACACATTAAAGTGTATCACAGGAAATGATAGCTTAAACTTCTGTTACTGAACTCTGCAAAGTAATTACATGGTTATTGTGTACTTGATCTCAAACGATAATCGTTATTTATTAAATAAAAAAACTGTTTTGAAAAACAATAAACATACAACCCAACAACCCAACAAACAACTCAACAACCCAACAAACACACAAACACCCCCAATGCCCCAACACCCCCAAACCCAAACAATTTACTGATTATTAACTACAAATAGTTACCGACTGAGGATGATCCCGTGGGTTTCTTGTTGCTAATTGGGTGGGACAGACAAAGTCCTGGATTACAAGCAAGATAAAAAATAAATACAACATAACAGTGGATTAATAAAATTTTTACCAACAACTTTGACTTAAGTTTGTTAACTTTTTACTTTACATGATATGGCATTAAATCGCAACGAATGAAAAAGGTTCGCATTGAAAGAAAAGCAGTCTTTGCCCCTCGTTAGAACGGAAGACAATTTGTCATATAACATAAATCATTTCGACTGGTTACGTCAGTATTCACTGTCGACGCGTGTTTGCTATAAGGACGTTTTATTAAAGCTTACCATCACGAGAAATTTGCGACTGTCACGTGGTTGACAAAATTAATAATTTACCTAGCAATTTTAACCTAGTGGCGTTTACAGGCTTTTTGAATATTATCTTTCACAATGCAACTTACGTATAAACGCATTTAGCATGTTTATCAATATAGCTTTTGGCGGAAAGTAACTACAATGAAATAAACATCTTGATAAAAATAATGGCTGATCGGACTAAATACACACAAAAACTGGAAAATTTAAATAACTGTTCCGGCAGTCGGGCGGAATAGTTTAGTTGTTTGACAAAAACAGTAGCTGTTCCGATAAATTAAACGAAACAGAACTAAAAATAATATCTTGATATACAATTATTCAAGGTTCCGGCTGTAAGACTGGATCAGGCAGTATACATATATATAAAAAAATCAGGACAAAACAGAACGATTTTCGGCTAAGGTCCGAAACAGCCAATAAATAGACAAACAACGTCCACCAAGAAATGTAAACAAGTGAATAATTAACAAGGGAGTAAGTAACTGGGAGAATATTTACCCCAAAAGGGGGTACACTCAGTTATACTGAAAGGGGAAATTTAGTTTATCCATAATATCGCGAGTCAATGTTTCTTTACGACCTCGATATGGTCTTTACGATTAAATTATCCAATATTTGGATATTAAAACCGTTTTCATTTAGTCCAAAATCGCCATAATATTAATTAGAAGTTGTGTTTGTTTTACACTGAGAGACAGCCTAGTCATTCAATTTTATGGATGTACGCTTAAGTTGATTCAAAAACACTCACCAAACAGAAGTAAAATCAGCAGCAGCATCGAACCAGCTCCAGTTAAAATAGACATCATGAGATGATGGTAGATACAAGAAATGAGTGCACAGTATTATATTTCAATGCGCGGGCGTGGTCGTTCTTCTCAAAATCTGGCAAAAACCATCACTGTCACGAGCTACTTTGCCATACAGGGACAACTCGGAAAATGATGTTATAGTCTAAGCGATATATATGTGCAACATTGTCACAGATCCAAGTATGTCAGCGTTTAAGTAACGGAAATATGACAAATCGGTTTCTATAGAAACCGATTGTCATCAAACTGCAGTTCAAAGTTGTTGTTAAGAGTGATATTTGCATGAAAGAAGTTTCATTTATTACCTGTCAAACGTCTTAACGTAAAGTAAAGTTACGAGTATCGGTGACGTCGTCTTTATCTGAAATCAGTCAGTCAGTCTTCCAGTCCTCAGACTATTTATGAAGACAGAGAAGTTTTCCAATTAATTTTTTTGTAGCAATTAATATTTAATTTTGTGCAGCAATTAACATTTAATTTTGTGCAGCAATTAACTGTGGAATTTCAGTTTGGGGGTGAACAAAGAAAAATCGACCAGAATTGAACACTGAACATGCGACCTCCGGATTAACGTTCCGGTGCTCTACCAACTGAGCTATCTAGCCCTAATGTTGGCGGTCAGTTTACCAAGTCAGTTCCCCTTGTGGTATATCCCTTGTGGTCTTTTTTATACGTGATATTTGTTTAAATTTAGAACAGAATCTTTTGAAAACCATCATTAAATAATGCTGTTGTATTAGACTTGTCTGATCATACAAATAAATCTTTGGAGAGATTGTCTGAATATGCGATTTGTGTATATCACTTTAATTGCAGGTGTTCAGTGTAGAGGAAATGTGAGTCAAAATGTTACTGCCGCTTACATCATGGATTGAATCTTCTCATTTTATTTCGTTTAAGTTCGCTTTCGTTCTCTTGTCTGACTGCCAAGAAACATGTGGAAGAAAATGTAACCTACAAGCGAAAAGTTCGCTACATAGGTATGGGCAAGATGGTTTCAATCTTCCAATAAATTGAGGGATTGACTTTCCATTCAAAATAATCTCAAAATTGTCGGGAAGCTGAGTCCGCCATGTGTGTTTTGCATACCAAGGATTTGTGAGGTTGAATGCCACCATTTTACGTTTCACGCACCACAAATCAGATTATGAGCCACCAAAATGTTGAAGAAAGGGTACCACCATTGTGTTGTCTGCCGGTGGTCTAATATGGTTCAACACGATGTTATCATTTTCCACGCAGAATCACTGCAAATTGAAAATCATGCTTTTTGATCCAGCCAATTAATGTGTTATATGGCCTCAACTTATAACTGCCACGACATATAACATAACACGACTGTTCAAATGTGCACCCAAACTCCAATGTGGAAACGTCGGTTTGAATTACGGTCCCGCATCTAGAAGCAAAAGCCATCCACCAGTGAGTTTAAATGATACTACTGTTTATTTGAAATGCTCATTTTAGTTTCAAAGTCGCAACCATTTTCTGTTATTGTGTGGTCCTTGTCGCTTTCTAATCAGCTGAACAGCCGCAGGTGAGTGCTGGCTTGCACCCAAACAAACGGCCCATTTACTCTGGCAAAGTATCGGACTTTTGGATTCTAACCAGTGCTTATCACACATCGGTGTTAGAGTAAAACCAAAATTATATTGCTCTTTATCATGATGCAATTATAACATTAATTTGATTTCATGATTTCCACAAAAATTGCATGAAAAGCAAGCACAGGTGAGAGATCTACGTTCACACAGTAAATACTCAGAGCATAAAAATAAACAGCAACACAAGCAGAAGCATTTAGCAGTGAGGTTTAAGAATTTCTTATAGTTTTGTTGTTTTTATGAGATGCTCCTCAAAAGTGGCCAGATTGTTACACAATAATTCTCACCCTATATCCCACTTTTGAACTTTTATAAGTCATAATAATAAAAATAAAATCGTAAATGAAGTAGCGTTACAATGATCGCTCAATAGATTTTTGAAATCCACCGTTCTTTCGTTTTTCATGAAGCCACAAATTCAAAGAATTTCTTGTTGCCTTAATAGTTTACACAGTAAAAACACTTTAACATTAAACAAAAAGTATTCAACAAGTTGATGTCTGTTTTAAGGAATGTTTAAATACACCCTTCATTAAAATGTTTGCATTATTTAACTATTCTAAACTCTAATTTGAAAAGTCTGGTTTCACAACCAGGAGGAAACAGGGGAGGAGAAGAGGAAGGGAAAAAGGAGGAGGAAAAAGAGGAGGAAGTAGAAAAAGAAAAAGAACAATAAGAGGAAGAAGAGGAAGAAATTATGCTTATTAACTTATAAGTTTTATTACTTAGTTATTTCATAGCACATCCAACAGCGTGATTGCCATCGATAAAAGGATGAATGGGAGACGATGAAATATTCAGTTTTAGATGTGGGAGGAAAACCCCAATGGCACATTCTTAAAGTTTTGTAACTGGATCCTACTGTTCTGGAGATGACGCTCAGAATACAACATATTGCACTTGCAAGGTTGACATACTCCACACACTACTACCCCAACAGAAATCTAGAGGTTTTGTCATAACGAAGAAAGCCCTGACAAACCAAGGCCTAGATACTGATTCAAACCGAAGACAACCTACCGGTCAAGTTTATCAAAATAGTAGCTGACAGCCACAGCAGTATGAGGACAAACACGATACTTGTGTTCTGCCAACATCTCTGCATAGTCTTGGTTATCTGGTCGTCTTGACACAAATAAGAAGACCAAGCCTCTTTCATCTAATGAAATGAATAGTATACAAAACTGAAACGATTTGTTTTGAGAAAGGCATAATATCTGGGGTAATGGTAACTATTATTTAATTTTCAGTTAAATGATAAAGCAATGTGCTATACATTTATATTGGACATTCTACCAAAAGCAATGACTTTCCTCGCCCTAGTGTACGTGAAGGGGATCGAATGTAATGGCATGATAGCTGAAGCACAGTCGCTTTTTTGATAGAATACCCAAATTAATTGTTTTCTGGGTCTGAAGCATGGCAAAATAAACCATATCAACCAATGGAAAAGCTCAAAATTTGCTATGCAGCTAAATAGGCAGCGTCACAGACGAACTGGCACAAAGCAGGTTCTCACAACTGATATATTTCCATATGAATATGGGGACTCTTTGGTGAGGGGGGTAGATGGATTGATTTGCTCAAAATTTTTCTCAATTAAAAACTAATAAGTAGGCCCCCTACTAATTTATTATAAAATCTTCTTTTGCTTTACCAGAATTGTCACCACTGTTTCGTCCGATTTTTGGGGGCAAGTGCCCCCTCGCCCCCTGGCTCGCACGCCTTTGCATATTTCCATGAATAAAACCGCCTACGAATCAAGCGTCTTCAACTGTATGGCTTAGCCCGGTAAGGCTGGCATATAGCCACTCCCAAAGCCATGAAGTCAGACATTGTCTCCTTAACGGATCAACAACCCTCTAAAGAGTTGGAACAAACATTGAGTAGATTGTTCTCTGGAATCTGTGTCTTGTCAGTACTCTCAAATTCCTACATGACTTTCTTGACTTGGCCAGTGTCTTGATTTGAGAACAGGAACAAAATTCGCTCCATGTTGTATGGAATCTGTTCACAAAGTAAGGTTTTCTGTCCCAAACCCCATTGCAACCCCTCCACATTAAAACCACCGTTCGCAAAAATTCCATATCTTTGGCAGTATCAGGCAAGAACAATCTGCACAGTAAAGTAGATATTATATACTGACCTGACCAGTAATATGACCCACTGCTCCAGTGGGCACCACGATCTCCACCGTCTCTCCTACCGTCTCGCAGACTGCCAGGTAGCCGTAGAAGAAGTTTACAATCTGTACAAGAGTTCTGATCATATTGATGGAATTCATGGTGCAGAGGTTGTGGAGTTTCTTAAAATGCTGGTCTAAGATGACAGGTTTGATGATAAGATCTAAATCGTCTGAAGAACCCTCCGCTAAAAGGAGAAAAAGAAGGAAAAAAATCCAAGCTAATAAAGGCGGCAAAGCTTGACCGGATCTAATGTTTTTAAATCAAGAGTTTTGACAACAGCTTTATTTATATACGGCTCAAAAATTTGACTGGATTTCTTTGTCTTCTCATACTCAAGATAAAAACAAAAGACATACTTTTCGCGAGGGCTATTTTAAAATGCAGTTCAATTCAGGCCCATTATTACTATTAGAATTCAGTTCATCTGTGTCTGAATGATGTCAAATATATGCTGTTCTAAAGAAGACTGTTTGCCATCGTCCATTACATGTTGCTGTCGTCCGTCACGTTGTGCCGTCCGTCCAAATGTGCCGTCTTCCGTCTCGTCGTCCCTCGCGTCGTTCGTTGTGCTGTGCTGTCGTGACGCACTACCACCACTGCAAACACACACAGACACACAAAACTGAAAACAGTCCCGATTCGACAAACGAAAACACAACGCAGCGGGCAACGGCACGAAGCGACACCCTGTACCACTAAAAGCATTTGGAAAACAGGCCACGCAACATGTGGCGGAAGAACCTTTTGATGAAGCGGACAACGGAACGTCGCTACGGCAAGACAAAACATCTTTCAAACAAGTCTTTAAAATATCAAATTGAGTTTCTCACGTCTTTGCAAAATTCAAATCCATTTTCGTCAAAGTTTTTCTCAATTCAAAAGTATAAAGTTGGTGAACAGAAATGTACGTTGAAGCACATAAATGATTGAAGCAGAAAGGGATTGCTTTCACCACTGTTAATTATTTTTGTCAATATTCCCAAAGGGAGACTTTGGAACGCTAGGTGGCAGCAGACTTACCAGGTAAATTCCCATTGTTTGCGTAGTTCTGCTGCTGTCCAAATGAAAAACATTAAGGAATCAAGGCTGAGTCAAGGACTGGAGTACAGACAGAGTTCCCAGTGCAGGAATTTAGGCCTACCATATTGTAATCAATTCTCGCAAACCAATTCACACAATCAATATGGTGTTCAAAACTTTTGAACACACACTTATGATTCATCTTGAAATGCCCATATTTACGCACCAGTATGTCCGCCATGGTTATGTCTGACGACATATATTTGCTTGGATTTATACTGAAGTGTAAAGTAACAACCCTCTACATACTTGATATGCAGTATGAACATTTCTCGCGTCTGGTGTAATCATTGTAAAGTACTTGTACATACCTGATATGCAGTGGACGTTTTCTGCCATGGTTGTAACCATTTGAAGTTCTTGTATATGAGTACAGTAACCATGGGGAAAGAGTACAACGATATCAATCCCATCTAAACCCCGGACTGCCTCGATGGAAGATGGCCCTGTGTCTCAAGATGTTCCTGTCAAAAGTAAATTAGTATTAAAACAGAATCAGCATTATTTGCCTTTTATTGCGCACATTGAGCAAATTGTCTTATTCCTAACAGCGAGTTTCAAATTTCCTTGAATTTTTATAACAAAGTACAGTGAGTTTAAGGTTTGCGCAAAGATGACAGCTCGTTGCACTTTTCCTGAAATGTTGATGCATTGGAAAATTCTCACCTTTGACCTGCTCTATAGCTCAACATGTTGAAGCCAAAGCCTTTAAAGGTAATAAAGGTCATGAGTACCCCTCTTAACTTAGTTACCATAACTACAGACCTATCTTGTGTTTACAAACATTGTCTATCATTTTGTAAGGGAGGCCTTGAGTATCACAAAATGCTTAAACTGGATGGGCAAAAATTTGATCCTTTTGTACAAAATTTAACACAGTGCACCCTATAAAGGCACTTAATTTCTGTTTTTTAGTCAACAAATGCTTAAAATGTTGAGAATAAGTCACTGATTAGATATCTGGAAAAATATTTGAAAAATTTTATTGCGTTTGTTCACAAGGTCAAACGTGTTGGAGCATATACATGCTACTTTAAGCACTGTGAGTTGAAAAACCTTTATGTCATTGTGTACACTCTAAGGACAAGTCAGAAGTTATATCCAAATCCTCCCTCAAAAAGTTATTTTCGTGTCTCCTTTGTGATGATAGGATTCTCACAACATCACCCTTTGTTTAATTAATCAACAAGAAGGGGGTTAATGTGGGAAAGCTGTAAAAAGGAAAGGGCCTGGAGGGGGGCAGATTTTGCTTTCCCCTCAACTTTTCTAACCTTGCATTCATATTGAGTCTAAAATGGAGAACTTTATGCAAACTAGAAAAATACAAAGGCCATTTTACTACATTTAACTGTCCTTCCAAATTTCATTTTACCTCTGGAAAGGGGGTAAAAGGGGGAAGGGGTGGGCGTGGCATGGGCGGGGCTTGTTGCAGAAGGCCATTCCAGACACTGTATGCTTAGTTATGGTTGATGTGGACAAGTGCACTCTGTCCAGAGACAGGTGGCTATGATCTGATACACCTCCCATGGGGGGTGGCCCATGGGGGTGGTGATTTGGAGAACATACCTCACACAGCCTCTTCAGTGTCAGGACTTTTAAGGGCAAGAATTTGTAACTCAAGAATGTTTGCAAACGTCACAAATTGCCTTTAATTACTTGGAAGACAAAACTTTTCTATTGAACCCATTAAATTAATGAAATACATTGGGATAATTGTTATATAAGTGAGAGTGTTCTTGCTTCAGACCACAATTACTGTGAAATCACTACTAGTATTAACAGAGTAACAAATCCATTACCACAAAAAGGGGTAGAGTAAGACGTGGTATTTTCAAGATGGGAAAAACTTGGTTCAAGCCAAGAAATCAATTCAATTCGCTACAACACACTAACCCTGAAACTCAAAGTACACTTACGCCACGGTATGTCAGGCCTACCCATCAGCAGTTGAGTTTAGCCGCCCCTACAGATGAGCGAGGAGATTTCTGCTACACTGCAGCACAGATGGAACAAGACAAACGGAGAATTGTCATGCTGCTTCGCCCAAAAGTTGTAGAAATGACTCCTGTTGAGAAAATCCAGCCAAAGAGAGTGAAGCTTATAGCCCACAAATGTGGCTAGCCACTGCCCAAGAGTGAAACTGATCAACGAGGAGGAGGTTATCGTTTTGTGAATGTTAACTCCGCTGTGGAGCTGGGTTCACAAGCTGTACTTGATCACTAAAAAACTCATCCTGAGTGTGATGGTCAACCCAAATTATTGGCAGAGGCGGAGGAGCGTAGGGGTTTGGCCGTCTCAGAGGTGATGTTCTGCCCAAAGTGTGGTTTTAAAACACAAAAGACAAAACTGTATAGTGAAATACCTCACAAGGGTAGGCAGCGGGGACGACGCACTGCAATCCCCAACATGTCTTTCCAAGTTGGCCTGCAGAACACTGGCATTGCAACCTCAGGTGCAAGGAGGCTCTTGACATCAATGGACACAGCTGTACCATCCACCAGCGGGCTGCAAAAAATTTCAAACAAATGTGGTGAAATCATCAAGAATGAAAACATTAGGGACATGGCCGACAAGAGGAAACAAGTGAAAGACATCCGCGAGCTCCAAGGCTTCAAGCGAGACAGTCCGATTACAGTTGAAATGGACAGGCAGTACAACAACCCCCTCCGCAACTGCAGGAAAAAAAACACTGTTTGTCCCTGCAACACAGACAAGAGACACTGTGTACGAGTACGTGACAACTGCAAAGTATGTTATAATGTACCATCAAGAGACAAACTTTGTTAAAGTAGTGCAATGTCACAATCATCATTCGTGATGACGTCATCAGCCATGCACATCCACTAAGCACAGCGACAAGTGCACAGCCACTTGTCCAGCGCATTTTAATATGGGAGACAAGAGAGAGGGGGGCGTGCAATGTGCTACCAAACTTTTGGAGTGCACGGAATCAGTGCTTGTGGATAGAATAACAACAGACGTGGATGGTTGTCTAACCCAAAGAATGAATTCTGTTAAGAGCAAAAAAATGGAAAGGAAATGGAAAGTTTGCTGGACTCAGCCCACTTGAACCACTCACTTTGTGCGGCAGTCAGCCGAACCAACTTTCGCAGGGACATGTTCCCTGGGAACAATGCAAAAGCGTGGAACAGAGTACATGACCGATTTGCTGACGACTGAGTCACAGAGCACAGGCTGAGGCACACCATATTTCCATTAAATGTGGAAATGACACAGCAAAAATGAAAAGACTGGCTGCAAAGATGGTTGCTGCAATTCCGAACTGCTACATGGGAGACCATGAGAAATGCAAACAAAATTCTCAAGTTTGCCATGGCAAATATAAGTACCCATACCTCTCCCACTATGTCCGGGGCAGATTGACTTTAACCTCTCAAGATGAACAACTCTTAAAAAAACTCTTGAGAAAACGCATAGGAGACGAGGCGATGGAGAGAACCAAGTACAGAACGAGTACCCAGAAGGCTGAATCCATGAACCATGCATATGCTATGACAAATCCAAAAGAAACACTAACCTTTTCACGGAATGAAGCTTCAAGAGATCACAGTGCCATCCATCTTGTGAACAACAAACACGCTAAGTCTATTACCAAAAAGTGTGAAGCTGCTCGCTGCCCCATAACCACCAGGTCACCCGCTGCAAGTGCTCTTGCTGCAATGGACAAAAAACAGCAATATCATAAAACATGTGTAATGGGAAAGAACTATAAAAAGAGACGGGCACAGAGTTGAGCTGAACGATATCACACTTACTATGCTAAGGACAATTTGTATCAACCTGGCAAACTAGATCCAAAGTCAAAGGACATTAATTGTATAACGTATTATAACTATGAGGGGCTAAAAACCTACAAGGAGCACAATTACAGCAGAATGTTCTCAAAAAGGAAGAGAAAAAGATAAAGATTTCAGTCCTTAAATTCTAAGGGTTTAACGCTGTGGGTTACGGTTAGAGCTGGGGGTTAGGGTTTGGGCCAAGGGCTAGGGTAAGAGCTGGGGGTTAGGGTTTGGGCCAAGGGCTAGGGTTGGAGCTTGGGGTTAGGGTTTGGGTCAAGGGCTAGGGTTGGAGCTTGGGGTTAGGGTTAGAGCTGGGAGTTAGTGGAGACAAAAATAACTCACAAGTTTCAGAATAGACAGTCTTTAAACTGATCTCCATGACCCATACGTGTCTTGTATCTGTTACATGTTTTGCGGGCATTATTTGTACTGTGTGGCTCTAGAGAGAGGTGTTGGAAATTCACACACAATGAATTGTGGCAAAGGTGGCTCACATCATACTGATCAGATATTATCCTTCCAGTATGTACGATGTAAGCCAACCGATGCACACGCATCATTGTGCGTGAATCACTGTCAGGGAACTTGACATTCATGATGCCATATCCACCACCCCTCCCGCTACTCCTCTTTACATAGCCGGTCCATAACAGGCATCTGTTTGACACTTTCACTCTACTTTTCTTTTGTATCGCAGCAGAAATCTTCACCCTCCACTCTTCATCCATGGTTTTCTATATGCAACTTACCCTCGCATTCCTAGTCTTCTAGCAGTAGTAACTGTTGTAGTAGTAGTCGTCGAAAAGTACCGTTCTTAAAAACTTTGACTTATTTTGTTAACAAGTTATTTTAACTTTTAAAAAAATTACAGTTATATTGCTATACTTACTTACTGTTTAGCCAATGGAATGATGTTTGGAATGATGTTTTCAACAAAAAAACAGCACCAACTGATGAAAACTGCCTCAAACAACTCTTTTCTGTCCCCGTGTCAAGCCTACAGATGATCGAAACAAAGCAGACATTTTTAAATCACCACCAAAATGGCTGATGGGCGCCGACATTTTGTATATATAGGGTGCACCACACTAAATAAACTCCCATAGCAACCAATGCTAAATGCTCAATATTCAAAAATACTCAAAAAATATATGAAAGTCTCTCAGCCTCTAGGAAACAAACCAAATATATTTTATGACAATTGAACTTTGGTTTTCTGCTCAAATATTTCATTTTATCGAATAAACGATCAAATGCTTTATACTCAGCACTCCAACTCTTCATCCTAGTCCATTCAATGTCGGCACACGGCTTTGATGTTTGCCGAACATACACGTTTGGATGCGTGGCATGTATGTAATATTATATACTTAACTGGCCCATTCACTGCGTGTGCTGGGGGTTGTACACGCTGGTGCATTATAATGGGATGGGGGCCTATGAAGCTAATATTAGCTCTGAGGGGGAGGGTCCACAGGGCTAGCTGGGAACCAATCAGCAAAATGTAAAGATTCAAGTAATTTGATTGGTTGCAGATTTAAAATAGCAGCCAATGAGAGCGCAATGGTTGCATCAGCTTTTCTCATTTGGGCGGGAATTTTTCCCAGTTAACCGCACTTTGCAACAGCTTGTAGCGAGGTTGAGTTTAATAATAATTTATTGCTCTGTATTTATTCGCAATTTTACATTTTTTATAGCGATTTAGCGCAACGTATCTTTGTCATCCCGCTTGTGGGGGGATACGCTACCATCAGGCTGTGTTGCCTATACTGAATTTAAGTTTGTCACGTTAATTTTAACGTTTTTTTTTTAATCTTGCATTTGTGCGCTAACGTAAGTTAAGCACGGCCTAGTCTAGGCCTAAATAGTGTTGTAGGTGAGGTTTAGTCTTCGCTTGCTTTGAGTTTTTATAGCCCGTTTGGTGGATTTTTCTCAAGGCAATACAGCTTTCTTCGAGACCAAGGAACATTCTTCAAAGAATTATAGCTTTGAACTGTAGTTTTTTTTTGGATCAAGCCGACCTTATGCCTCGTCCGCGAAAGAGGGCAATACGCCCGCCGGCCAGGTTCAGGGACGGGGCCGACAATCAGCCGCCGGCCAAGCAAGGTCAAGGCAACGCCATGGGGCGTGACAGGCGCCAGGCCAGCACTAGCACTGGCACTAGTACTAGTACTGGTAGCACTAACACTAGCAGCTCTGCTGCGTCTGCTCCGGTGGAGTCCGGGACTCCGGAAAGACAAGCCGCCGGCACCAACGGAGGAGGCATTGTGCCAGGGGGTGGTGAGTTTTTTATAGGGCCGTTGCCAGTTAGTGATAGTGGCTCAGATAGCATAGATAAGGTACAGCTGCTGTCCAGTAATAATACTATTACTAATACTAGTACTGTTTGCTTTCCCGGACAGGCCGGCCTCCCCAATCCAATCCCAAGTTTTGCGAAAAGCAATTCTTTGGGTTTTGCGGTTTCAGCTGCTCAGAAGCGAAAGATTTGGGATGGCGAATTTGTGGACTTTGCTACTTTGTTGCAAGGTAATGCAGTCCAGCTTTTAGCTCATAAACCGCAGAATTCGGAAATGATTTTTGCTGTCAATGACGCTGGGAATATGGTGGTACGCCCAGCAGTTCAGCCTAAAACTAAACTTGACACGTTGGACAAGTGGGTCTCTGCTTTTCATGTTTATATGGCAATTTTTGTTGAGAAACACCCGTACAGAGTGGGGGAGCTGCTCAAATATGCAGAGATCATCCGCTTGGCCGCCGTGCAGTTTCCTGGGCTGAGTTGGCGGGCGTATGATGAGCAGTTCAGGCTTCGCCGCGCGGCCGACCCTAGCAGTAGTTGGGCCGACATTGACATGGAATTGTGGGTCACGGTGGCCGCTGCGGCGACTCTTGGCACAGCTCCCACAAACAATATTGGCGGCGGTAACTCGGGAATGCCAGACCGGGCAGCATATAGTACTGGTACTCGGTCAGCTGGTGTTTGTTTTGCTTTTAATAAGGCGGGCGGCTGTCGTTTGATAGCTTGTCGATTTATGCACAAGTGTAGTAATTGCTTTCGCGCAGGTCATGGCGCACTTGCGTGCCGCTTTGGCAACCAAGGCAACAGGCAGTTCATGAGCGTTGCAGCAGGGAGGACTGGTTTCGCTGGTGATCGGTCACTTGTGAGCGTTAGTGGCAGCAATGGTAAGCGCTACTTTGCGAATAACAAAACGTGCACCAGTGCCCCAAGATGGAGTCCAGCGATCACTCGGACCTCAGTCTCCGTTGCCGTTATTGCCAGCACACAAGCCTGCGACTCAGGGTAAGCCCGGGGGTTTTCGTTCTCCCATGCCATTAAACTGTTTGTTTTGAGTAAATGTTCCCAGATAAACATGTCAGTTCTGTGTTACTTGATGGTTTTGCTGATGGTTTTCGTGTTGGTTATTCCGGTCCCAGGGTGTGTAGGGATTCAGTTTGCTTGCCGTCTGCTGCACAGCGCCCACAAATAGTGCGGGACAAGCTCGCCAAAGAAATAAGTTTAGGTCGTATTGCCGGCCCCTTTGCTGGTCGCCCCCTGCCTCCGTTGCAGTGTTCGCCCATTGGGCTTGTTCCCAAACATGAGCCGGGTTCATTTAGGCTTATACATCATCTTTCTTATCCACATGGCGGGTCAATCAATGATTTTATCCAGCGTGATCAATGTGTAGTGCATTATACTTCCTTTGACACAGCAGTGAACCTTGTTATGAGGGCCAGCAAGGGTGCTTGGCTGGCAAAATCTGACATCAAATCGGCTTTCAGACTACTCCCTGTACACCCTGAGGATTATGAATTGTTAGGTTTCATTTTTGACGGTTTGTTCTATTATGATAAATGTTTGCCTATGGGTTACTCAAGTTCTTGTTCACTGTTCGAAATGTTTAGTACTTTTTTGGAATTTCAAGTCAAGAAACGTATCCAATCCAACTTTGTAACTCATTATTTAGATGATTTTTTGTTTATTGCACCCTCCTTTTTGAATTGTGGGCAGGCACTTGCAGCCTTTACATGTCTATGTGGGGAGTTAGGTGTGCCTTTAGCTCAAGAGAAAACTGTTGGACCGGTGCAGGTTATCACTTACCTAAGTTTAGAGATTGATTCTATTTCGCAGCAAGTTCGCGTACCTGCAGTTAAAGTGCAGGCCCTCTGCGTTAGGATCCATGAGGCATTGGGTAGGCCAAAGCTTTCTTTGGTTCAGCTGCAGTCGCTGATTGGATCATTGAACTTTGTTTGTAAGGCAGTTTCCCCTGGCCGGGCTTTTTTAAGACGATTGATCGCCCTCACCCGTGGGCTCTCACAGCCTCACCATCGGGTACGCTTGTCAAAGGGGGCTAGGCTGGACTTGCTTATGTGGAAGGAGTTTTTAGAACACTTTAATGGTGTTTCCCCGATTGCTTGCAGGGATTGGGACAATTCTGTTGAGCTTTTTACCGATGCCGCAGCTTCTGTTGGGTATGGCGGCTTTTTTCAGGGCAAATGGTTCAACGGACGCTGGCCATCATATGTAATCGAGTCTCCTCCTTCTATTGCTTTTCTTGAATTTTTCCCTGTACTAGTTGCAGTTTTGTGTTGGGGTCCTATGCTGGCAAATCGCCAGGTTACATTTCGCTCGGATAATTCGGCTGTTGTTCATATAGTCAAACGTCACAGTGTGATAGGATCATGCATCTCGTTAGGTTGTTTGTTTTGCATTGTCTCAAGTACAATATTATCTTTAAGGCAGTGCATGTACCGGGGGCGGCTAATGAATTGGCTGATTATCTATCCCGTTTTCTGATGAACAAGTTTCGGGCCACGGCTCCCGATGCGGATCAGATGATGTCACCCATTCCATCGATCCCCATCCCTTGATAACGGGTGAGATATCTAGGTTGTTATCTATTGCCTTGGCCAAGAACTCTTACAAAACATATTGTACGGGTTGGAATGCATTTTGCAAGTTTACTGGGTGGGGGTCTCTGGCTCCCACATTGCCGCTGGACTCTGCTAGGGTCAGAGAATTTATTGCTTGGCTGTCACTTAAAGGATGTGCTGCATCCACGATAGCCACTTACGTTACTGGGGTAGGGTTCTATCACAAGTTTCAAGGGTATTCCGATCCAACTAAAGATTTCTTAGTTTCTAAGCTATTGGAGGGTTGCCGTCGAGATACTCAAAGCACGGATACTCGTGCTCCAATTACACTGCCCATTCTAGTTGCAATTTTAAGGGCTTTGCCCCATGTTTGCAAATCACACTTTGAAGAGCAGTTATTCAAAGCTGCTATGTTGAGTGCATTTTTGGGGTTCATGAGGGTAGGGGAGTTTACAGCTGACGCTACAAATCGTATTCAAGATTCAATGTTACTCAATTCAGATGTCACATTTAGTTCAGTGGGTATTGAGTCCGCGCTGGTTTCATTTCGTACATGTAAGACGCACCAGTCAGGTCGACCTCTCGTCATTGGGCTGGGGAGGATGGATGATGTGGCTATATGCCCTGTCCATGCTTTACGCGCATTCTTAAGGGTCCGACCGTTAGGCCAGGGTCCTCTATTTTGTCATTTTGGTGGCCAGCCTTTAACGCGTTGGCAATTTAATGCAGTACTTCAGAAAGCGTTGGTTTTTTGTGGATTGCAGGATCTGCGAATTCAGGCACATTCTTTTCGGATTGGAGCTGCCATGGTGGCGCATAGCTTAGGGGTCCCTCTTGCTGATATTCAACGCATGGGCCGCTGGCGGTCTGATGTGGCACTTGCGTACATAAGACCAGAAACACTTTGTGCTTTCCCTGGCATTAATAGGGGTTAAACAGTTTTAAATTGGGTTTCTATCTTTTTGGATTTATACAGGTATAGCGTGTGGATCGTGGGAGATTCCCTGATTCGTTGGGCTCAGCGTTCTCTGGCAGTTGGTGCGGTACCTGTTCTTTGGCGGGGTAGGGGTGGGGCCAGGTTATGTGACCTGCCAGCCCTGCTGGAAACAACGCCTAGAAATGCCCTCCGCCTGCAATACTGATAATTCACCTTGGGACAAATGACCTCCTCTCTATGGATGTTTTTTCACTTCGCCAGTCCATTGAAATTTTTATGGAGGG
This sequence comes from Marthasterias glacialis, assembly GCA_911728455.2. NCBI lineage: Eukaryota > Metazoa > Echinodermata > Asteroidea > Forcipulatida > Asteriidae > Marthasterias > Marthasterias glacialis. The sequence continues at coordinate 32,044,476 of OU452219.1, forward strand.
GATTCGTGTTCAGTTTCCGCATAGTGTGGTGGTGTTGTCGGAAATTTTACCACGGGTTTTTTATTTTGGGGCCCGTTCTCAAAAAGCCACAGAGAAACAACGAAAAAAGGCAAATAGATGGATGCGCACCTGCTGCCAGAGAAAAGGGGGTAGGGTGTTGCGGCACAATCAGTTTCAAGGGTCAAATTTAGCATTATACAGGTTTGATGGGATCATCTTTCCGAGGCTGGTAATGCGGTTTTCTGTGACAATATTGCTTCTTGTATTAGCTCGATAATAATCTTTAGTCTGGGCTTAGGGTTGATGTGGGGGGTTTCTGTCTATTTTCTTGGGGCGCGCGTTGCATGTGTGGCAGTTCTTTGGGAGAAAATGACAGAAAAAGTTACAAGTAAAAGGATTTCAATTTTGGAAATCACATTTGTTCACATAATTTTGAGTTGTAATGTTAAAGGTAATGTAATTTTCTTAGGATAGATAGTGCCATCCGGGTATCGGTCGGGCTATCTTGCCTGTTCCCCTCGTTTTCCAACTGGGGGAATTTATGATGTGTTTGTAGGAATGGGATACTCTTCTCTCTTTTAGCTTGCATAACTGTTGGATAGGTTAGAGTTACATGTAGGGTGCCTGACGGTTCCGTCGGGGCCATTTCCCCCCCTCGTTTTCCAACTTGGGGTACAACAATGTGTAGGACGTTTTTAAATACATGTACTTTAGGGATATAAGTGCAAAGATAACGTTTTAAGGCAAGGTGCGTCAATATGTTCACTTGTGGGGGTCGGATTTCGACCTGTATCCGGGGGTCATTGGACCCCACATGTTCATGTGCGAGTTTGTGCAGTCGTTTTTGTGCAGTTGTATTTGGGAACGGTTGCCCATTGTGTGTTTGGTAAGGACACGGTAGTCCTTTGAGGCAGTCATGAACGAGGTGTTCATGAATTTTTATGTGTATGGACACGGTAGTCCATCAGCTTACATGTTGGTCGTGTTTGTCTGTCCAGGCCGGTTTGCCCTGTGTTTGGTATCCGGCCCCTTGCCATTTATTACATAATTCAAATTTGGTGTATCTGTTAAGTGTTGATATGATGGTGGAAACCTCAATAAATTACAGTTTCAAGCTGTGGCAGGATTTCAAATACACTGGTCATTTCCCTTGTTTGTGTCTGAGTATAACAGTAGGTTAGCCGTTGAGAATTTTTGATAATTACTCCAAGAAAAAACACCCCACCTAAAATGTCATTTTTCCCACACCGACTTGCTGCCACTTTTCATGAAGCATCCCTCCACTTCCCAGGCCAAATAGGACCATCTTTAAAGCCAAAATTTATCAAGTCTACCCAAAACTTGAAGTAAGGAACCCCCAGGTTGTGATAACTAAGCATAATGACACAATATATTAATTGCATGACCCCCAAAATATTGTTATTCAAAAAAAGTTGTGGGGTTTACAAATTATGATAAGCAGTTTGGCGCACGATTTTTGACCTATTTAGTGTAGTGCACCCATTGTTTGCATAGTTCTGCTGCTGTCCAAATAAACAACATTAAGGAATCAAGGCTGAGTCAAGGACTGGAGTACAGACAGAGTTGTAATCAATTCTCGCAAACCAATTCACACAATCAATATGGTGTTCAAAACTTTTGAAGACACACTTACGATTCATCTTGAAATGCTCGTGTTCATGTTTATGCACCAGTATGTCCGCCATGGTTACGTCTGACGACAATTTTGCTTGGATGTATACTGAAGTGTTAAGTAACAGCCCTCTACATTCTTAATATGCAGTGACATGAACATTTCTCGCGTCTGGTGTAATCATCTGAAGTACTTGTACATACCTGATATGCAGTGGACATTTTCTGCCATGGTTGTAATCATTTGAAGTTCTTGTATATGAGTGCAGTAACCATGGGGAAAGAGTACAACGATATCAATCCCATCTAAACCCCGGACTGCCTGGATGGAAGATGGCCCTGTGTCTCCAGATGTTCCTGTCAAAGTAAATTAGTATTGAAACAGACTCACCATTATTTGCCTTTTATTGTGCACATTGAGCAAATTGTCTTTATCCTAACATCGAGTTTCAACTTTCCTTGAACTTTTATAACAAAGTACAGTGAGTTTAAGGTTTGCGCAAAGATGACAGCTCGTTGCACTTTTCCTGAAAATGCGAACTGGTAGAACCACAAGCGCATTTACCAAACTGTAAAGCGAATAAATTAGTTCTTTCTTTTTTTTTGTCAATGGGGGACTTTTGGACCGTCTTTCTTCACAGATCTCACCAGTAGTACGCATGCTCAACTGTCAAAATGGCCCGTTGTGTCTACTGCCGCCAGCGTCTCAAAAGTCTCACACATACATTTTTTTGTACCAATCACGCTGTTGGCCAATTTGAATCAAACACTTGAACAGCGGCGTAAAAAGCAACAACACTCTCTTCATTTCAAGCTTTTTAGGAAGCAAACAGGAAAACAGGACATTAGCATTGCCCAAACCGTGTGAAGGGAAACCATAAAAGCAGCAGACGTCCACTTTTGTTTACAGTCAGTGCAAGTTAAAAATTTAAATCCGTTTTTCTTAAAATTGAGCAGCAGCAAAAAAAAAAAAAAAAAAAAAAAAGAGAGAACATTTTACAAAATTGTTCTCTAATTTTGGGAAGTTTATTAAGCAGAAAGAGCAGAAAAAGGCACTCGCCAACATTATTCAATCTTCTCTTTGTTCACTAAGTAAGCTAAAAATCTGTGTGCATTTTTGACCTTCATTCGGTATATTTATGGCCCATTGCTGTATCACCTGAATTTAAGTTTGGAGTGAGCCAAAGAAACCCTGCGACCCCGGATCGACAAGATACAGTTGAGTGCCGTCTTTGTTCACCCCAAAATTGAATTAAATTTGTACACAGTCAGTTAAGGTGGCTGTAAATAAGCTAGCCCCACTAGTGTGGCAAGGATTTTTGACATCGGTTGAATCCTTATCAACCGATGTCAAAAATCCTTGCCACACTAGTGGGGCTATAAATGAGCCAAAAACGTTCCACATGAAGAAAAATAATGAGGCCTACCTTCTAAGTCCTCCTGGCTAATATCACCTTCATTTCCCCACATACTTCATAGGTTTATATTACGGTGCAAATTTGTGATGAACAAAATCGCTTAACATGAATGTTTGGTGAGAGATAATATAATAAAGATTGTTGCAAAAATATTGATTACCTTTTTATGAACTTATTTTAAGTAAATTCTGTGTTTAATGATTACCACAAGAGGGCGCCAAACCGGACTAGCCCCTAGTCCCTTTAGAACCTGCGCGCGCACATGAATGGATTTTCAGCGAGGCCGAGCATGTGACAAAAATGAGCAAGGTAATTTTATGCTTTTTTTACTTCATTTATCACAAATATTCCTTCATTGCAATACAAAATAACATATCTACAGATGTTTCTTGTTCAAAAAATCAAACTGATACTTTTGCATAGCTTCTCGGAGTACAAACATGTGTGTTTAATGTTTTGCCAGCGCGGAAAATATTTCGAAATGGCCCCGACTTGCCCGCCAAAGACTACTGTAGACAGAATGTGTCTGAAGTTTCCATAATTTTGCTCGTTATACATTGTGTGTAATATTTGTATTATTGCTCGGTGCGCTGTGCAAATGATCCAAGCAGTCCAAGCAATTAGACTTTTTGCTGCATTTCACCACGTTCACAGTATGCAATAATGCCGGTAAGAATTCTGGCTTTCGTTTATTCTCCCAAACTGAGTTCTTTTCATCTGCATAGTGCATGTAGCAAATTGGCAATAGCCTAGACCCAGTAACTGGGGCGTTGTACTCTTTTCAATTTTTTTATTTTTTATTTTGACTTAATCGGTCATACTAGCGAATTAAAACGAATGTGTGATGCCCTGTTTAAAAAGTGCCAAAGATTCAACAAAATTGCTACAAAACCACCTATCATGCCTATTGGCTTCTAAAGATATCAAAGATGAAATAAAATGCATTTAATTGTTTTCATAATCATTTTATGTCCTCCAATTGGATGCTTTTTTAGGCCCACTAAAAATGCAGCTGTCACAATCTGCATTTTATTACTACATCACATGATATCAACGACTATTTCCTAAAAAAAGAAAAGGATTACGTGTTCGCTGATGCCCTGACTTGCATATTGTTTTGCGCAGTCATCATAGGATACAAGTCCCTATAAGTCAACACACAACCCAAACTGTATAGAAGTTCCATTGGTCATGATTGGCCGAGTGCACGCTCTACACAGCTGGTATCCTGCGTTGACTGCAGTAGACTGATTGCGCGACCAATGTTTACATGTCATCACATGACCTTTTGTGGGGTACTACGTCATCTGAGCTGATGGAAAAGACGTGCGAATTTATGCTGTGACCGACAGAGTCACACCTAAAGTGGGCTTTTGGTAATAATAACACAGTTAGTAAGCCATTTTATTAAAGTTGTAGGGCCCTATGTTGTGACATTGATTTTAATCACATTACAGTTTCATAAACTACTGGCCAGTATTCCACTACAACCGGCATCGAAAGACTATGTCGCCAACTGCCTGTTACTTTGTTCGCAATGTAGGCCTAAATCACTGTAAAAAAGGGTAAAGAACGTTGAAAAAGTGAGCATTTATAACTAGCCTTGTGAAATTTCAAATAGGCAAAGGAATCACACAGTTTTGGAAAACAATTTCTTTGGATGATTCACCTTTGAAACTTTGAAATTCTTGTGTTGAAAAGTGTGTGATTGCGGTCGTCTGGCCTAAACATTCCGTTGTGCACTAGTATACATTGTGCACATTAAACGTTTTCATGTACATTTTGCAAGACTCGCTGGAACTGTCCTCACTGGCTTTATTCAGCCACTCGAAGGTCTCTGATACAAACTCTGGAATATTTTTCACAGATTTCGAGAAAGAAAAGTCTCGATGGAATAAAGAAATGCAACAATCACCATGTATTGTACCACAATTTCCTATTGAGGACGTTGTGCTTGTTTACATTTAATACCCACAATAGGTCACGTGACACTGGTCGCGCAATCGGTCTATACTCGTAGCGTTAATACAACTTTTTACACATAAGGAAATAGTCGCTGAATAAATAATACTAATAACAACCCCGTAATCCGCTCGATCTTCGACATGTCGTTTCCTGACCTAACAGTTCCAGTCAAGCACACCACGTTCTCATCATGCACACTCATCATGCAGTGCTAGCTCCTTTAGCCCCCCATACTCACACCAATTGCGCATAAACACAACCTGTGCCACACAGCTGACGTCATGTCGTATATTTTGAAAGTTACGTATTATTTTTTTTTATGTAGCCAGTGGTACTTTAAAGGCTTTTGAGTCACATTTTTTTTTTTAATTTCTTTTAATTACAGGCATGTGCCACTGGCTAAATATCATGTTTGTTTAGAATTGACTTGTTTAAATTTAAAATGTCAATGTCTTCATGATAATTCCAGTTACAGGACTTACATTATGTGGGCCCAACATGTGTTAACTGTTTGGCTATTTCTTGTATACAGTGTCAACCAACTTCAACATGATTGATGTCTGTTACCACATTACTGCTAGTATATACACACATCCATGTATGATCCTCCCTGCAGAGTGAAGCATGCAAGCGCATAGACAAGTAACAGCGTATATCACAGCTACAACCTGAAGTTGCTCAGGTGAGTCATGAAATAGAACTTTCTGTCTGAATGTCAGTTGGTGCTTAGAAAGGCACATGGTAGAAAGTTTTGGCCTATTCACTCAGTGCATCTTTAAAGGTTAGTTGCTGGAGGCAAACAACTGCACGTATAGGTGCATGAGAAAATGAGATTTTAATCAGGTAATTATCAAACAAAGTTCTTCATGCCTCCCTGCTTTTAAAGGGCACATTAAGTGGTATTTTTTCACATTACATTTTCCAGGCTTAAGGAAGATCATGGTTTGATATTAAGACAAATTAATACATACTGTTTTATAAGTTGTTATGAGTTACTACCCTTTAATTTATCCCTCAAAATTTGTATTTTCCGTTTCTATCGCCTGGTGGTGTGCTTTCGTGACGTAGATCGAGGCACTGAATGACAACGCAGTGACAATGCACATTCCTGACCAGTTAGCTCTGGTATGTTTCACTGCAGCCACTCAAATTTGTCAGTCTGATGGCAATCTGTGCAGACTGAATCCATCTTTTAGTTGTGTTGCATCCAGCAACAATACACCCCGATGGTCATTTTCCGTATAACAAAAGCCAGATATCAAGAGATTTGTCCAAAGAAACTAGGCACATGGCGGTACATGAGTTTGCATAACGTATCATGTCATTTTGTATTGATCGCCGAGCACTGACCGACAACAATTGCCTTCTTCTACGTCACGACTGTTTTCCCTTTAGGGGGTAGGGGTGCCAGTTTCACCCCTTATTTCAGTTGTTATTGTTTTGCGATATATTTTTAACAAAACTTGCATTTGTAGGTTACTGTGAGCATACTGTATAGTTTATATTGGAAACAAATTCCATTTCATTGGACCTTTAACCAGTTCGCTTCGGACACACTTACACGCCGAACTCTTATGCAACACACCATTTTCTTTGTGTGCGTGGTCATATCAACAGGCCATGTGTCACGAGATGCATAATGCGTGAATGCTTAATGCTGTCCTTTTGACCGGGTGTGGGTCGATGATCAGCCATAGTAGCTTTCCAATGGTCTTAATGTGCTTCAGAAACATGACCTGAACCAGTTGCCGCCAAGAATCTTACGTTTTGTTCTGTTCCCCTGGTGGGATTCTTTTGTCAGAATTGCCGGAATCTTTTTTCTTTGAGGGTACCGTTGCCACAAAGAAACTCTGACTTGACATTGCCAAGAGAACAAATATTCTCTTTATTGGATTGTCTGTTTGGTTTCTTGCCAAAGCAAATGTCAAGACTGGGATAGGAACCTGCATTCTGCTGATCAGAAACACCAGAGTTTGAGTCCAGTGTGCCTGATGACCCCAAAACCACGACACACCACCAAAGCGAACTGGTTAAACATTGAATGATTCCTGTAATTCCTGTAAAGTGTTTGGAAATACATTTTTCCTAAAGTAATGACCCTATTGCGTTGTAGTGCACAATCTTTTTGCAATAAATTGAATCCTTGAAAAACTCTGACCCTAACAAGTGAAATAGTGTTATTCTGTACTTGTTGTGAAATGTGTTTCGTCCAGTAGGGAATGGTCGTCTTGAAAGCAAAGTAACAACTCATATGTTACTTGCCAAATAAATGTGTTATTTTGTCAAGATTCCATTATTTATTTGATCTCATATCAGACCTTAAAACTTGATTCATTGTGCAGAGATGTCAAATAAATTTGTCCAGCTGTGAGTTTACTGTCCCGAGGCTAAAATTATGGGCCTGTGGTGGTCCAGTGTCAATTTTAAGCCCTGTTATTTACTTTCTCTAACATCAGGCTAAAAAACTGATCATTTTCATGTGTTATAAACACATTTTCCTTTTAAAAGTGGTTTGTGTTTCATTCTGTTAAACTATTTGTGGTGTGTGTTTTTTCTAACTTTCTTTGGTTTGTCTTGAAGTAAAATTAACACAAAGTGCTTCCCTGTTGAGTTTCCATTGTGTATTTTTAATATTTTAATGAAATAAATTTGGCCTTAAATAACTGACCCTAAGAAGTGAATTTTCTTTATTCTGTGTCATCTCATTGATGTATACTGAAACCTGGAGGCTCACCACCCAGTACGAGAAGACCTTGGATGGGATGTACTGTACACTCCTATGTTAAGAATGGTCTTTGATGTGTCATAGACTGACCATATGAGAAGCACCAACCACTACGGCAGTCTACTAAAAGTATCGAACAAGACTTGTAAGTGATGGGTGAGACTTGCAGGGCAGTGGATTTTTTGGCATCCTGAACTGGGAGCCTTCTACCTCATCTTGTGGGAACTAATCTAAGGAAAGGCCTCCAGAGACGAGGAAATTGGAAGTCCTACATTGACGTCCTGATGAGAGACACAGGGTCACCACGACTGAAGCTTGCGCTCCCACGAAAAAAACAATCTGACCGAAATAAGAAAATCTGATGTTGGTGGAGGACCTTCCCCAGCCACGACCTCATTGACTCATTTTGCATCGTACTAAAAGAAATTGTCTTATCAAAGTGTGTTTTGTCAGACTGTGATTGATTGTATTGAAGGCAAATAATTCCATTTGTATAACACTATTTGTCAAACATTATTTTCTTGTTGAGTTTCCGTTATTTATTTAATCGAACAATCAGACTATAAAAAGGACGATAGATAATTTTTGTAAAGGGTAAAAATAAAGCCTGAAGTTGTGACCCCCAAGAAATGTGTTGGTATTATTCCGTGTCAATTTTTTTTTTGTGATGTGTGTTTTGTCAAAAGAATTGTCTTGAAAGGAAAGTTACACCATATATTATTTGTAAGATAAGTGTTTCTTGTTGAGTTTCCTTATTCATTTCATTGTACATTAAGACTCAGGCAATGCATTATTTTGGTCATTGTTGGTCTGTTAATTTGTCTGTGTACTGCAGTAGCCAATAATAACAAGATGGAAATAAATGTAACCTTGAATGAAATTGAATCATGGTGTTTGACTGTTAATTGAGGGACCAATCCCTTAGCTGTTAACTGCATCTTGTGAATGGATGAACATTCAAGAACTTGATGGTGTAGGACTGGTAGTGATCCAGCTGTGCTGAGGTGTATTCAAGCATTCATCTGGAGTGAACATAATCCACTAATTATGTATAGAGTGATGCAAAGGATTGACTTGATGAATAGCCTGGTCATCCCACTGGTGAGGTGAAGTTTGACTGTTGAGACCTGGATGAAATCTGAAGGACTACCTAATGGAAATAAGTGTCATGAACACATGCAGTCATTTTCCAGAAAGGAACACAGATCCACAAATCCTGCAGATCGCCCAAATGCCTTGAGTTGCTTTTCAAAGATGAGCTACCAGCAAGTGATGTTGTGCAGTTCAAGACAAAGACTTGATGATCCAGGACAGAGATTAAGTCAAGGCTTTCGACAACTTGATGAGACTTAAAAGCCTAATCTTCCTGAGTCACTCAAACTCAACTAGATTTGGAGACAAGGGAGCTAAAATGAGGACACAGATGAGCAATGTGATGGAAAAGGCACCACACTCCTTGAAGCTGAAACACAAGAGACTCAGCTATGCAACAGAATGTGAGATCCAAGCATGAAGAGTGCAGCTCTGCAGAGTTGGATTATGAGGCTATTCAAGTTCAATAAGTCCTGACATGTTTTTGTGTGTACCTACTTACCCACCAAGGACCATCTAAAGCCACTCAGACCTTTAAGATGAAGAACAACATGTCATTATTGTAGTCTAAATGTTCTTGTGTATTATGATTCCAAAATGGAAAGCTCTATTTAAATGGAAGGTATATGTTTATCTTGGCAGTTGAGTAGGGTACCTGTCAAGAGACTTTGCTAGGTTATTTTATTTTATGCTTTGTTTTACCCAACATCATTGTGTGATAAGCGCTGCATATTTGACTTTCTACAATTAAGAGGAGGGCCCATTTTCTTGGCTTTGCTCACTGAAGCCTTACTCTGTAAATGTAAGAGAGTGAAAGTTTCATTCCCTTGCCAGAGTGGTGTCAGTTTGGCTCTTTTGAGAGTGAAACTCACTCTTCACCACCCTTTTTTGAGTGAAGGTGGAGTGAATTTCACTCTGAATCTAGTGAAAATACATGTTTTTTCACTCTAAAAAGAGTTGTCTGCCATATGGCTCCTTGCAAGAGTGGTATGGTGGCCAAAACGAGTGGTGTTTCACTCTTTTACATTAAGAGAGTACGTTAAGCGTGTTTCACAGGTGTTTCATTTTTGCTTGTGCACGTTTGTAAATCACACTACTAAGCATTCTTCACTTATACACAGCTAGTGCAGAAATTCAGCACTTACCCTGTAAACAGAGAATGATGACAGTAAGTGCGGAATTCCGCAGTAAGCACAATTATGAAATTGCATTCAGATGTCTTAACCACTAGACCAAAATACTTGCCCAGTCCTATTTTTGTATATTTCTCAGGAAGGTTAATACCAAAACATATTTAACTATAATATTACCAAGTATGACAAGGTTAAAAAGGTTTTTTTTATCAGTGATCACCGTTAAAAGACATTTTTCCTGCTAGATACTTTGCAGGCTGAAAAATCATCTCTATAGCCAAGGAGATTCTGAGTCTGACATACCAGAGAGACGGGTTGCTGGACAGGACGTAAATCCTCTTTGTCAAAATTTATGGTAAGTCTTTACTGAAAACTTAGAAGGTTTGAATTCATGCATTCTTTCAATAACCAAAAATGTACCCTCCATTAAAAGTTAAAATACAGGAGTGTTCTTGCTGGTAGAGAAATCATTCCCTCCTGCAGAAGATTGGCAGGGGTGCTTATGACAGATGCAAGTGTGGCAATGGTGTAATATCCAATTTCAGACCTATGTTCTTTTCTAAGAAGAGGATTTGAGACATAAAGAAACTTCCACTGTTGTTTATTCATTGTATTTCGGCTCGATGGAGGTAAGTCAGAGTGAGCCAAGTTTCCAGCCTTGGTTCCCCATTTAGAAACAATTCTTTGCTGTAGCTCATGGCCGAGGTTTTACATTCACAATATGCGTGAATTTGACATTTTCACTCAGTCAGTGAAGTAATGGGTATGTTGCTGTTTGTCTTTATTCACTTGGTATCAATACTCAAGGTGTTTCCTTTTTTGTATTCATATTTTCCCAATTGAAGCTGACTTAATGATGCCTTATACAATTTCCTTTTCACTTCCAGCTGACAGGGATGATCTTGTTAGTCGACCCTCACAGTCAAAACTGAGTACAGACATTTAGGTGATGAGGTTTGAGACATGGAGAGGAATGCAACGAGATATGTTCATGGTGAGTTAAAACTAATACAATTTGCTAACCTGTAGCTAATTGTAATAACAACTTCAACCCTCACAGTTCTTTAGAAGTAACTAAAGATAAAGAGACATGACCAGGCACACTGGGGAAACGTACACATAGGGCTCAGTTTAAACATAGTGTACAAACACTTAAACTAAGAGTGCTGTGGTCTAGTCAAACCTGCTTCTCAGGTAGCCCTACGTACAATAAAAAACTTTAACCACTTACAATACTGCTAGAATTTCTAAAATAAATTCCTTGTCCTGGTAGAATTCATTTTTTTGAATTGCCGGAATAATTTGTTTTAGAGAATATCATTGTCACTTTGAAGCCCTGACTAAACAAAGCCAATGCAACGAAGGTCTCTCGTAGAAAACATTGGGATTTATTGTACCTTTTTTTCCCGAAAAGTATGAGATCCATTCAGTGTGAATCGCAAAACCTTGGCTGTAAGCCATGGCTGATAATTGGCCCCATGGCCTGAATCTATCCTGGAATCTGGATTCACTCGGACTTGCCCCCCATCAAGCCAACAACAATGATAAACAATGGTGGCAGTCTATCGATCTCTCGTAATCCTTTTTATACCAAAACGACAAAGGTCTAGAATATGGAATTACACAGTAGCCCTCGGAAAAAAAGGGATATTTAGAGTATGAATTTAAGTACCATTTGTCCCTCTGTACCAGGGGGGGGGGAAAGAAAGTGTTGCCCAGTAAGTGCATGCACTGTGCACATTTCACAATGGAATGTGTGCATTGTTGTGTGATTCTGTGCAGAAGTGGACAATCTTCAAACACTGGAATGAGGCAAAGATTTTGTATGTTGTTGCTTTACAATTTATTCACATGTGTATTTTGTATGTTGTTTGGCAATCAATTCAGAGTTGAAAGGCTGAGCTCTGTTTTTTTCCTGAAGAGGTTTTAAAGATTTTTGGAAAGTTGCTTGTGGAGTGTTGTGGCCGAGCTTTGTTCTTCGGATGGGATATTAAGCCGTAGATCCCGTGTACTAGGATGGGTAGTGCACGTAAAAGAACCCAGAACACTTATCGTGGAAGAGTAGGGGGTTTACCCCGGTGTTTCTGGTTCACATGGCAAGCACCCTTATCTACAGGTTTCCTCAGGCTTGAGAGTTACAGTAATTAAGTTCACTTATGAGGCATCCTTGGTTTCATTACCAGACATGTATAATAATAATAATAATTATAGGATGCTTCGTTTTAAACACAAATATCAAGACAAGTTCTCAGCTTTTGGTAATTCAGATTTGTTTGTAAATTGCTAGATTAGTTTCATTCTGAGAGCTCACTGATGTAAAAGTTCATACCAGAACCAGTCTTCAAGAGAACTGTTTCAAGCACTTGACTTCTCTCCAGTAAAAGGTGAATTCCCAAAATTTAAAGTAAACTTTAAATATTTACACCCTGTCCCAATTGGAGGCCTGTGATCATTGTTGTTGCCCTGGTTTAAACTTAAGTTAATATCTGTCTTCTTTATGCAGAAGTACAGCTCATTCAAAGATGTTTTGAAGTGACAAAGAGTTGGAGGACTGGGTTGTTCTTTTTCTGTCAGGTTCTGTCAAGAAACTTGATGTTAAACACAAATATAAAGACAGATTCTTAGCTTTTGGTTATTTAAATCTTGCATGCCATTTTGCTAGATAAGTTTCATTCTGAGAGAGCTCACTAATAATAAAGTTCATACCAGCACCAGAAAACTGTTCAGGCATTTGACGTTCCCAAATTGACTGTTGCTTGTTTTGATTGCAGCAATTGAAATTATCCTGAAATGAATGAGTTACTCCAAACAGTTTGTTGCTGCTTACAATGTTGGTTTTCTTTCTTTTGTTTTATTTAAAGTGTAGACAAATTCTTAGTTACTTTGGTGTAAAAGCAACTAACTGTTCTGATGATGGGTAATGTTTAAAACACTAAATGGAAACTATGCATTTTGTTTGTGTTGCAGTCCTGCTTAGCAACTCAGAAGACGTATACCCTTCAACAAGTAGACGTCCAAGACCAGCCTACGATAAAAGGAGCTGCACTCTCCAGTAAAAGGTGAATTCCCAAAAAGTATACTGTAAATATTTATGTTCAAGATGTTCAAGACCAGCCTATAATGATACAGAAGCTTCACTCTTCAGTAAAAGGTGAGTTCTCCAAAACTATATACTTTTAACATTTACACCCTGTCCCAAATGGAGCTCTGTAATAATTGTGCAGAAAGTCTCTTGTTGCCCTGGTTTAAAACGATTTTAGTTTCAGTCTTTTTCTTGTCCCATGATAGTTCTTTCAAAGATGTTTGGCTATAATGTAAGAATTGACAGGCTAGGTTGTGTTTTTTTGTGTCAGTTTTCACCGATTTTGGGAAAGTCCCTTCACATGCTTCATGTGAAAAAAAAATATAAAGACACTTTTTTAGCTTTTGTTAATTTAAATTTTGGTGTGCCATTTGCTATATAACTGAGAGATAACTCGGTGATAATAAAGTTCATACCGGTAGCAATCCTCAGGAGAACTAATTGTCACAGGAATTTCAAATGTCAGAAAATCATTGTTGCTTATTTTGATTGTACAATCAAATAAGCCTCAAGTGCATGAGTTCCTCCAAACATTTTGTTGGTACTTTTAATGTGGTGTTCTTTGTTTACTTTTTGATTGAAAATATAGAACAAATCCTAAGGTAAAAGTAATTTATCTGAACCCTACTGGTTGCAGATAGATAATGTTTATAACCACTTCACAGCAGTATTAAAACCTTTTTTCCCATGCCTCAGCGCTGTATATATTTTCGGATTTGTTCAGAACTTTTAAAATAATTTGTTTGGAGAATATCGTTGTCACAAAGAAACCATGACAAAGTAAAGACATTGAACTTTCTCATAAAATGCACTTACCTTCCATATGCCAAATACAATAATAAACAATGGTGGCAGCCTATCAATCTCACATAATCCTCATTTTTTTGTACACCAAAAGGATGACGGTCTGGAATCTGGGATTGCACAATTACCAACTCTAACCAACCAACTCTAACCAAAAGAGGAAGTTCCAAAATTGTTCTGAAACAGCTAAACATCCTTTGTTTATCAGTTTGGAAAAATCCTGCTAAATAAGATGTCATTTGGCATCAGAAGGTTAATCACTAAATGTTACAAACTGTGCAATTTGTTTGTGTTGCAGAAAGGCTTTGCATCTCCAAAGAGATCTACCCATCAACAAGTAGATGTCCAAGACTTGCCTAAGATGTAGGAGCTGTACTCTCAAATAAAAGGTAAATTCCTCCCCAAAATTAATAACATATTACCATCCATTCCCAATGAAGCTCTCTAGCTTTTGAATTGAATGTTTATTGTTGCTGTTGTTTGAACCAAAGTCAATATCAGTCAATTTTTGTAGCATTTACAATTCATTCAAAGATGTTTGTATGTTGTTTGGGAATCAATTTAAAATTGACCAGTTGGGTTGTGTTTTGTTTTTTATCGGGTTTGAAAGATCCATGTTCACCACAAAACACCAATAGCAATCTTTAGCTTTTGGCAGTTTATATTTTTGTATGTCATTTGCTTGTGAAGTTTCATTCTGAGAGCTCACTGATGATAAAGTTTTTGTCCCATCCCCCTGGTGGGATTCTATTGGCAGAATTGCTGGAATATCATTTCTTTGTGGGTACCGCTGGCACACTAAAAAAAAAAAAAGATTTAATTGACAATGCCAAGAGATCGTCCATTTTGTTGCTCGACCAAGAAATTGTCAAATTCACGCAACGTGAATTGCAAAACATTGCATGCCTGCAGCTTAGGAGTGGCACTAAACACGGAACCATGGCTCAATTGCCAACTCACTCTTACTTACCTCCATTCAGCAGAAATACTATAAATGAACAATGGTGGAAGCCTCTTGATGCAACATAATCCCCTTCTTAGAACAAAAGGACAAAGGTCTGTTATCAGGGATTACACAAATATCGCCTTTAAATGGCCACAAAATGCAAGTAAAATCACAACCATTTTTTGTCCTTGTGCAGGCGTAATGAAGCGTTAGACGGCGTGTACACACGTTTGTTCTGCGCACACTCCGTAGTTGAATGACTGGGTGAACTTCGGTATGTTAGTGCAAAATTACATAAAGGTGTTGTAAGACGATTTCCGATTTCAGGAAGGGGAAACATCAGTGCATGTTCTCTTGTCGTCTGGTGTCAACTGGTTAAACACTAAATATTACAAATTGTTCATTTTGTCTGTGCCACAGTGAGGCTTAGCATCTCCAAAGACATCTACCCGTCAACAAGTAGATGTCCAAGACCAGCCTATGATAAAAGGAGCTGCACTCTCCAGTAAAAGGTGAATTTTTCAAAAGTATGCTTTTAATATTTTATCCCCTGTTCTCCAAATGGAGCTCTGTAAGAATTGTGCAGAATGCATGTTGTCACTCTTGTTTAATATCAATTATTTTCTTGTAGCATTACAATTTCTTCAAAGATTGTTATTTGTTTGGCATTCATTTCAAAGTTGAAAATTAAAAAAAAATGTTTTAGGGTATTTAAAGATTTTGGGAAAGTCCCCAGTGATGCTTCATGTTAAGCACAAACTCAATACAAATACTTAATAGCTTTTGGTATTTTAGATTTTGTTATGTCATTTGCGACATAAGAACTGTCACAGGCATGTGGCATCCCCCAAAGTCACAGTTGTTGCTTATTTTGTTTGCAACAATCAAAAGAATCCCGAAACGCTTTTGTTCAGTTTTTTGCTGCTTACAATTTTGATTTCTCAGGTAAAAGCAATTCATCTGAAACAAACTGTTTTAATGATGGATAATGTTTAGAACACTAAATAGTGCAAGTTGTCCTTCTTGTTTGTGTCGCAGTCAGGCTTAGCATCTCCAAAGACATCTACCCGTCAACAAGTAGATGTCCAAGACCAACCAGCCCACGATAAAGGAGCTTCACTCTCAAGTAAAAGGTGAATTCCCCAAAAGTATTAGCCACAAGGAACCCTCTCACTAGCATCAGGTTAGTCTGCAGATAAAATGATGCCAACCAGCACTTTTGGGAGCGGAGGAGTGGGGGGTTAAACATCAATGGTTACAATTCTTATCTGTAAACTTGACCTTTCAGAGCCAGAGATGTAGCTTTTTGTTTCCTGAAATCAAGTGCAGATGGAATCAGCTCTACTGACATCTTGAAGGCTACAGGGTATGGAGAGCAACGCATATGTAAACATCATCAAGACATCCTAGCAGTTCATCTAGGGATCATGAATGAACAACCAAGTAATTTGTTGTCATCAATAGTAAGATATTCTAGATGTGTTAGTTTGATGTTTAATGTTTTTGTTATCGTCGTATAGTGGGCTGTTTTTGCAGCACTATACAGTTAATGTCAACCAAGTAATTTGTTGTCGTCAATAGTAAGATATTGTAGATGTGTTAGTGTGATGTTTGATGTGTTTTGTTATCGTCGTATAGTGGGCTGTTTTTGCAGCACTATACAGTTAATGTCTTGTAAATAAGTACACCATTGCAAGCAAGCACATACGCGTTTGTTGAAATTGGAGATCTTAGGGCCTTGGTGGTGCGGAGATTCGATTGGTGGTGCAACGATTCGATTGGTGGGGCGGAGGTTCGATTGGTGGTGCGGAGATTCGATAGGTGGTGCGGAGATTCGATTGGTGGTGCGGAGATTCGATTGGAAGTGCGGGGATTCGATTCGGAATCGTTGGTGGTAAACACGGGAAATTCCGAATAGTTAAAGGGACCTGGACACTTGCACGTGGCATGTGGGGTCCTACTGCCGGCCAGGGTGATAGCTGGATGTTGATCTTAAAGATGCATCAGGCTGCTCTACCGGGGGAGCATGGTGCTGGTGTGATCACAAATGGTTGGCAAACGGCAGTAGTCCCTAGTCTTGGCCGTGGGGCTATGGGACCGCGTTACTACAGCTAGGGGACTGCTCCGGGGTTCTGCCTTGGGGTGGCGGACCGGACCCTGCCGAAAGGTGGGTGAAATGGCCCTGACGATCTGGAAAGCGTCGTGGGGCTGGTATCCTGGGACCTGCACGTGGTGGCCCTGCTTAAGACTAACCTAACCAGGATGAAATTGGCAAAATTGACAGCGGACTGAATTAAAATGCTTGCATTGGTGTACTTATTAAATATTTGTTATTTTTAATTGTAAGATTATGAGTCCATTTTAAGATGACTGTTGATCGGTTACCTCATATACTAAAGCAACACTGTTTGTAATGTTAATGTTTATCAGTGGTGTGAACAGTAACTTTGATTTGGTACTTTTTTGCCAAATTGTTTTGGTTAAAATTGTGATCATGTTAAAATCAAAAGCGAGGCTGCTGCTAATCGGTTGGTGTGTGAGTCAGCGGATGTTAAGTCGTCGCGTGCTGAAGATATTGCGGGCAATATCAACGTTTCCATCTCGTATAGAAGTAGGGCGTTACTTTCAGTCCACAAGACCCATGATAATGCACAGAAATGTGCTGTTATTTCATTTCTCCGTATTTCATAGACAAATGTTCATATTACAAAATTTCACAAGGAACAAGAGTATGACAGTATGTACATGCACACATTATGTATAAGATTACAAAAATACTGAACCACAAAATGGAATTATGGAGAAGGCTAGACTGAAGGGGGGGGGGACATTTTTCCTGTAACCGCAAAATTACAGAGTTATGGGTTTAAACAAGGAATTGATAATGCAATATATATGTAAACCGTTGACTGATTTGTAGTGAGGGCTTTATGATTTGGTTAAAAAATGACTTAAAACAAATAACCACATTACAAAGTAGCATATTGGTATTTTAATTAGACAACAAATTGAAATTTGCGACTACAAAATTTTGAAAACATTGCAAAATTAATAATGGGAATGCGGGTCCCCTTTAAGGTATATGAAGACTGTCCAATTTTATTACATACAATGACAGTGTAAAATAAATGAATAGTTAATATTTATGTTATTGGTCAGTAATTATTTGAAAAGTTGATATCACTAATGGGTGGGTGGTTCTTTTGGGGTCATGCCCTCTTACATAAGTCAGGCCTACATTATCAACTATTTCTTAACATTTATGATTACTAACATTAATATAAAACCAATCATTTATATGAACTTTATAATCAGTTAGCATACATCCTCTTAATTCAAGTTCCATTGAATGTACATGTAGATTTACTCTTTTCTGTTAATTATGATTAGTAAATATATAGCCTAATGATTAATAAAGCTAAAAAAAAACTTTTACCAATGGATTACTTTGTAACTTCTCAGTGACGGAAATAACTCGCAACAATTCAAATTATCTAATATATATTCTCTTAACACTTTTCTAACATGATAGTTTGTTATTATTGATATTATATATATGTTATATCAATAACTTGGGCTTGAGGATCTAAATTGAAACGTCATGTATTTTATTTATTACAACAAAAAAATCATATACTTATATGCAGTTATTACAATAACTTTTTCATTCATGAACTGTCTTTGAAAAGTTAAATCTTAGAAATTAAATAAATTATCTACTAGTTATTTTGAGCACCACTAACAAGAATTTGAAACTTCGTCTTTGTGAACAAAGATGGGTTATAGTGTGTGTCGGGCGGACATAAAGTCATCGCGCGTTAAAGAAATTGCGAGCAATGTTAGTTTTTGTTTACTATAGAGTACGTTATTGTTCGACCAAAAGACGCACAAAAAGGCACTAGAGTGTGTTATTTTGTTTCTCCATAATTCACAACAAATGTACATTTTACAAAATTTCAAAAGAAAAAAAGAGTATGACAATACATGTATATATCAGGTTATATAAAAAAGAACAAAAAAAAAAAATAAGGAGAAGGATAGAAGGGGGGGGAAATAAAGGTCACAGAGTTAAAGGATCCCACAAGGTATAAAAAATAATAAATATGGAAATATGTATAAACCATTAAATTTATAATTTGTACATGATTTGTAGTCAAGGCTTGTTGACAAATGCTATTTTATAAAACAACTAATTATTTATTAAAATTCCATTAGATTTCATCACTGACATCTGAAATGTAATAGCCTATAGTGTTTTATTAAAATTACATTTCATGTGCAATACTGGTATTTTAAAGACAAATTACACGCACAAAATAACAAATTCATCATAAAATAATTATTTTCATTGCACTAACTACTGTAAAAATAAAACCTTCATCTGTCACAGTTATAGGCCTATGTCCTTATGGAAAAAAAGAATTTGTCCGCAATTTTAACTTTACAAATTTTTGTGTGTGTATGTTATGTTTGTCTAATAGTTCATGAATTTGACAATATATGTGATAGAATTACTGTGTAGTGTCCCCTACTAACATTCCATAATATTAAGCTAATATTTAAATGCATTAGACATTTAACTTATCTTTCGATGATTTTTTTCCCTCTGAATACCCCCCCCCCCCCACATAAATAAATTCGGAATCTAAAACAAATTCTCTGTTTTAATTATTTATATATTGGTGAATAGATTAACATTGACATGACAAAATGTATATAAATTAAATCAACATTAATCTAACTGTAACAAGTCTATGTTTCAAATTTAAATAAACCATACATTTTTGACAATACTAACTTACAACATACCCCCCCCCCCCCCCCCCCCCCGGTCCTGATAGGGTTAAGAAATTAATGTTGGAATTGGGGTCCCCTTTAAGGCCTATGAAGTCTGCCCAATTTTATTCTGTACATTGAAAGTTAAAAAATAATAAAATTATTGTTACTATTTATACTTGTGTATAATAAATAAGCCAGGCCTACATAGAGATTAACTCTTTCTTGACAACTATGATTACAAACATTTTATTGAAAAACATCATTGGTATGAACTTGATAGTTATTGTTTACTCTTTTTGATAAATTGAAATTAAAACACTAAATGAAAATATTACCAATGGATTACATTTTAAATTCTCAGTGACACAAATAACTCTAAATAGTTGAAAATTATTTAACATATGATCTTTAAACACTTTTCTAAACAAGTGTTGTTTTAGTTATTACAAAAATAAATAATCAGTATACTTAAATGAATGCAATTATTACAGTAAAACTTTTCAGTCATAAACTGTTTCTGAATAGTTAAATGTTTGAAGTTAGCTAAAATATTAACTACATGTTATATTGTGCATTACTAACAAGAAATTGAAATTGAAACTTTGTCTTTGTTAACAACAAATGTTGAATGTGTATGTTATTTCTCTTTTAAATTATGCATGGCATTTAACCAATGAAAATGAATAATCATTGAGAATTTCTTTATTTTATGAAATAGAATGAAACTTAAAAGGAGACCTATAAATTGGGCTATCACTTTAAGTTAATAAAAATCTTACGAGTTACGTCGTCGGTGAAACTAAATATTGTGTTTTGGTTTTTTATAAACGGTCGCTGCAGCGATTAAACGTTTTGTTTGTACACGATCGCCGTGCAAAAAGCAGCCTCGCTTCAGAAACACTGTCTAATACTTGAACTGTGATAAGAAAATAAAGAAATGGTTATCTCAGTTGCAGTGAACTTAATTAAATCCGTTTAAAGATCAGAATGATCCCACATTTTATTTAGTTGTAAATAAATAGAATTGAAGTAAACTTCAGCTTCTCTACACAGGTATCTTCAGGCCTACGGGTCACTTTTTAACGATAATATAAAACCACTTTTATCGTATGTAAGAAATATTACTTAGCTTTTCAAGACAAGTGTGTAGGAGTATAACTTTATTAGGAATGACTAAAATGAGATGACGTTAAATAGTGATAGCGCCCTCTAGCAGTGACCAAAATAAACTTGGAAATATACTTCTTTTATGAATACTTAAAGTATAATAGTATAAGTATAATAGTTGATGTAAATCACTTAACATTTTAGGAATTGAAATGAAGTGTATTTTAAATTCTGCTGAGGTTTAGAAATCAAGGGGGGTTGACTTAACCGTTCCTTTGATGAGAGAATGCAACATTTTAAACCTGTTTTACTGCGAATAATTAGTGTTTTTAAACAGTAACAGCATTGTACAGTAAAATTTTGCAATTACTAGTTCATTTGTTCATTCTGAGACAATCCGCATCTTATTACTTATTTATTTTTGCTAAAAAAAGATTGATTATTTGACAAGAAAAACAACTTAAGCTGTTTGAGCAAATTAGGCAATACTTAGAGTAAAGGACCCATATCTCTGGTAAATATTTTTTATTATTTAAGTTGTAATTTTCTAATGTTAAACTACTATCTTGGTTTTTAGTCTTAATAGTCTTTACTTGTATTCGTTAAATGCATTTTTACTATGTAACGTTATGTTGTTTTGTTTCTATAAATAAACTATTTTTAAACGGACACCAACAGACATTTCTTAATTATCTTTTTCTCTCCTTGCTCTTGCAAAGGTCATAGGTCAAAGGGCGCATCTTATTATTTTTTTATTTGACCCATCCATTCTAAGGTTTAAATATAACGTCCGAGCGATTTTTTCCAAGTGGCGATTTAGCCCAGTGGGCTAGCTCACAGCTCCCGGAATTCTGGAGCTGTGAGCTCGGGGGTTCAAATCCTGGTGGGCCCCTCTTTTACCAGTAAAAAAGAACTTTTTTTTATTTTCTTATAAAAATGGGTAGGGCTTGAACCTGGTACCTTTAGCCCTGTAACCTCTACCTCTCACCACTCTGCTACTGAGCTTTCATGAAAATCTAACGGTTTTTGACCTGATGAATATTAGAATGGCCCGACTTAGAAAATTTTTCAAAATAATTTCTCCCTGGCTATACCCTTGGATTTTTGGCTGATCTGAGGGTTGACCAAGGGCCTTGGAGCTGAGATTGGGGAGTAAAATTTCTAAGGGCTGAGGGGCTTCCTCTGCTCTGAGACTCACTGAGCCAGAGGCTGGGAGGTTGTTGGGCAGTCAGTCAGCCAGTGGACTGGGCTGGTTGGAGTGAAGGCTTGGGTGGGATGAGGGTAGGGGTGATGGGCTAGTAGTCATCATGCTGGAGTGATGGGTGGCTAGGCATTGGCATCATAAGGCTGGGTAGAGGACTTGGGCTATGGGATGGGGTGATGGGTGGGCTGGGCTGGTTGGACGATGGGTTTTGGGTGGGATGAGGGTAAGAGTGATGGGCTAGTAGTCATCATGCTAGGGTGATGGGTGGCTTGGCATGATGAGGATGAGTAGAGGACTTGGGCTATGGGATGGGGTGATGGGTGGGCTGGGCTGGTTGGATGATGGGTTTTGGGTGGGATGAGGGTAAGAGTGATGGGCTAGTAGTCATCATGCTAGGGTGATGGGTGGCTTGGCATGATGAGGATGAGTAGAGGACTTGGGCTATGGGATGGGGTGATGGGTGGGCTGGGCTGGTTGGATGATGGGTTTTGGGTGGGATGAGGGTAAGAGTGATGGGCTAGTAGTCATCATGCTAGGGTGATGGGTGGCTTGGCATGATGAGGATGAGTAGAGGACTTGGGCTATGGGATGGGGTGATGGGTGGGCTGGGCTGGTTGGATGATGGGTTTTGGGTGGGATGAGGGTAAGAGTGATGGGCTAGTAGTCATGCTGGAGTGATGGGTGGCTAGGCATTGGCATCATAAGGCTGGGTAGAGGACTTGGGCTATGGGATGGGGTGATAGGTGGGCTGGGCTGGTTGGACGATGGGTTTTGGGTGGGATGAGGGTAAGAGTGATGGGCTAGTAGTCATCATGCTAGGGTGATGGGTGGCTTGGCATGATGAGGATGAGTAGAGGACTTGGGCTATGGGATGGGGTGATGGGTGGGCTGGGCTGGTTGGATGATGGGTTTTGGGTGGGATGAGGGTAAGAGTGATGGGCTAGTAGTCATCATGCTGGAGTGATGGGTGGCTAGGCATTGGCATCATAAGGCTGGGTAGAGGACTTGGGCTATGGGATGGGGTGATGGGTGGGCTGGGCTGCTTGGATGATGGGTTTTGGGTGGGATGAGGGTAAGAGTGATGGGCTAGTAGTCATCATGCTAGGGTGATGGGTGGCTTGGGATGATAAGGATGGGTAGAGGACTTGGGCTATGGGATGGGGGTGCTGGGCTGAGGACAGTCAGCCAGCCAGTGGGATGAGCTGGTTGGACTGATGACTTGGGATGGGATGGGATGGGATGAGGGTGGAGATGGACAATAGTCATCATGTTGGGTTGATGGCTGGCTGAACACTATGGACATGCTGAAGAGAGGACGCGGACCATGGGCCGAGATTGCTGAGTCGGCTGATGAGCTGGTTGGATTTGAGTATAGGAGAGATGGACCAGTAGTCATCATGCTGGGGTGTGGCTGGCTGGACATGGGCATGATGGCGATGGCAGTGGAGGAGAGATGGACAAGTAGTTATACTGGGCCATGGCTGTT
The DNA here is from genome assembly GCA_911728455.2 of Marthasterias glacialis. NCBI lineage: Eukaryota > Metazoa > Echinodermata > Asteroidea > Forcipulatida > Asteriidae > Marthasterias > Marthasterias glacialis. The sequence continues at coordinate 32,067,849 of OU452219.1, forward strand.
ATGTAGGTATATGTTCATAGGATTTCACTATAGGTGGAATTGATTTGAGGGAACAATTAAAATTGTATTGAAGGAAAATGTTACATGGGTAGAAAACATGTGGGTGTAGGTTCATGGGATTTAATTGCAGGGTGGAGCTGATTTAAAGGAACAGTTGTATTGTATGTAACTGTCTTGCAACATTGATTTAAAGGTATACATGTATAGTTCATTATTGAACTTTTTATATTATAGGAGTTATGGTAATTTTCTAGGAAATGATTAGGTGGATATAGAGATGTTTTGCTGCGGCCATCTTTGTTGGATTCCCTGTCTATTAATATATCACTGAATTACGTCGTTGGTTTACTGAATGGGACCAGTCTATTTTATTTGCGCAAGGTTGGATTTCAAACTATCTATCGTTCAAACTGACTGTACTTTTGACCACATGAGGGCGCTTTCAACAGCGAATTTCCTTGGACAACAATTACAATTTAATCTTATTTTGTCTTGAAACAATGTTCAAATGTATAATATTACTGATAAAAAAATAGTTTTTTTTACTTGTTTTGCATCACCTAAATTTGGTTCACACATGCCCTCACTCACACGGTCAAAAATACTGCGAATTGAAATAATACTGCATTTTAATTCTGCTGCATGTCTTGTTACTAACGCATTACATGTAAGCACATTAAGTAAGGGAATTCAACAGATTTCTTGCTACATTTATAGAATCATTTTATTTGACCACTCAAAATTATATAACATGAACAATATAATTGTAAAAATTTATCAACATAAGAATAACAATTTTACTGTAATTGAATAAGCCTGAAAAAATAGACAAACTTTCAATCTTTTTTAAGAGCGATTTTTTTCTGTACTATCTGGACACAGTTCTTTTTGAGGCCTAATTTCAGTTATCATGTTTTTCATCAATACCACTAAGCTGTGGAAACTTCATCATTAGTTTTGGCTTGTTTTTAAGTTTACCCTTAACCACATTTCCCTGTCGAGCATTTTCTCTAGATTTTGTTCAAGAGATATCTTGTTGGAAACATTGTAGCTTTCAAGATAAAGACCAAAATCTCACTCATTCTTTCTCTCATTTTAGGATTTTGCCAGAGCCAGTCCAGATTGGATTAAACCTAACTTGTGGATATCTTTTTCACAAAATGTAAGCTTTTGAAATAAAAATAATGTTTGTTTCCTTTGTGATCTTTGTCCATTATGTATAATGCCTTTGTTTAAATAATGCTCAGTGCTGTAAGAACATTAACTGCAATTTCATATCCACAGTGGCCAAAAGGGCGTTAAATAAAAAATGAGTATAAATTTGAAAAAAATGAACCAAAATCCACAAAAATAATAGTGTTTATTTCTTAGAAAATAAATGTTTCTTTTTTGTTACAAATACTTTGGAGACCCACTCTTGATCAATGAACTCCATTTTACCAGGAGCTCCAAAATATGCCAAATCAATTGATGAAATACAAAGAAATTTTGAGAACTTGATATTATTTAAGTTAAGTTTGTTGAGTGAAATAAGTGCACCTTGCAAGCAGTTCGATTTTGCGATAAATGCTATCATAGTGGCAAGGTTAGTCTGAACCAGGGCTACCATTTGCAGGTCCTGGGATACAGGCACCATGGGCTTTCTGAGATCTTAAGGGCCATTTCACCTCCCTTTCAGAAGGGTCCGGTACGCCACCCCAAGAACCATTCTAACTTCACAGTCAAAGACAGTTGCCCCGAACTCCAACTTCATCAGTTCAAAATATGCAAATTGTGCGCTTGCTTGCAAACGGTGCACTTACTTTTCACAAGAACATTCATGTAGATGTAATAATTGCAGCGGGGATGTACTAGACATTGATAGTTAAGATGTCTACAATCTTACAAATAAGCAAACAGGTTGCTTGGTTGTTCATCCTTGATTCCTTGACGCGTAGTGCCTTGCAGATATTCAATAACCAATTATGAGTTGCTCTATCTTCAAACTCTTAAGTCTTCAAGATTGTAGTGAAAGTTATTTGCTACACACTTGGTTGTAGGACATCAGCTTGCCCATGCTGTCAAAGGTTAAAGAAAACGATTGTATACAGGTAACACATTAGGGAGCATGAAAAGACAGAGAAAGGTCAAATGAAAGAGCCCTCGCCCAGTGGTATCAATTGCCGCTGTCATTGAATCTTACTGGCCATCAAACTGGACTTGATTTTGTTAATTTATTTCATTTGTTTAATTCAAATTTGCCAAAATAGCCTTTATACATCTACTTTAACTTGCATCAAATCTGAATGGGAATATCTAAACTGGAATTGATGAGTGCTTTTAGTCTAGAAAGACTTGAGAAGTTCAGCGTATGATTCAAAAACATTCTCTTCCCAGATTGATGGTGTATAGTTCAGGCAATAACTCTCTTGAGGGGTAATGTTGGTTTGTACTTGAAAACACTAAAAACAGCACTAGTGATAACAAAGTGCATTAGGATGTGCCAGACATTGCTGTAAAACCCAAATGTTTTGACAAAATGACAGATAGCAGGAGAACACAGCAAGCAAATTTCATGAATCAGTATTTGAAAGAACTTCACACTCTCTCTCTTTCAAGTCACACAAGTTGTTTGCTTTTTAACATATGGGAACTGATTGCCTTTTGGGGTTGTTGGAGTTAGCCCCAAAACACGTAAAAACTTGCAAAACCTATCTTGCTGTAACTCACATGTTGTATAGTGCATTTGTCTGCATAAAATTTCCTTAATTCCAGAAAAATACTATGTTTACATATTTTTCTTAACCATTTGGCACCAGATGGTGTTGTAGGGCCTACAAACACAAACATTTTCGGAGCCAGCAAACTGGTGACAGTTTAAACTGCTATTGTGTAAAATTGAACCAAGATCAAATGTCGACCGGACATTCCAGAGCTAAGCGTGCACAGAGCGTGCACACGCCATGTAACGCTTTGTTTCGGCTACACAGAGGAAACAGGTAGCAGCACTGCAAAAGCACATTCTTGGGGTGTTGGAAGCCTAAAATTTGCCGACAGACATTACCAAATGAAAGTAAAAGTGCAATGACATGGGACTCACCTACATGTGGTGGTTCGGGGGCAAAATTGCTAACACTCATGAGGTTTCTGAGTGATTCCAAAGTTAAAAATGGCCCTCAGATGCCGAGAATTAGACGACTTATATAGAAATGCAAGCTTTGAAAACTGAAGAAAAAAAATTGCGAATCCCCTTTTGGAGTATATGGGCACACGTTCTAGCTTGGGTCCATTTGATGATCTATGGTTTTAAGTGTTTTTAGGGCTAAGGAGGACATTTTGACATTCAAACTTTGAATACTTTTGGACTTGAGACAAATCCCCTGTTGGAGTTTTTACTGACAACAATAGATCGATTCAGTAAGCCCCGCCTACCTTAGCAACTGCCTAGCAACAGCACATGGTGTGACTTTCTTTCCATGATCGCAGCGGTGGTTCGGTTGCGGCCAGACACTGGTATCAGATGCACACACGTACATGGTTTTCGTGAACGGTATGGATTTAGTTTCGTTGCCTTTTGTGCAGTGCCTTGAGTCCAAAGAACAACACAGGCAGGAAAAATGTTAAACCACTTTTACACGACTGCACAGGGACCACTGCTGTGGGATTTGCACCACCAGAAATACAAAAAATTCAAACAAAAGTTAGTATAGTTTTGTGTGTTGTTATGTGTCTGAACAATGGCGCACGCAGTTTGTTTACTTTTCGTATGTTTTTTTAACGTGTCGGACTTTCAATGGCATTGTCAAGGCTGTGATTGGTCAACACAATAGTAGGTGGGGCTTAATGGTTCGGTCTATTCTAATGGGGGTCCAGGGCAAATTCCCTGGACGCTCTATGATTGTTAGGTTTTTTTTCAGGGCTAAAAAAAAGGCTGTCAAGTTGCCGAAAATAAACATTTTTCATTTTTGACAAGTAAACTAATGCCCCCAATGAAATCTAAGGGATGGAAATTCTGCAAAGGCAGCCCCTGGACGTTCATTGGTTTTAAGAGTTTGCTGAACTCAGAGGCCTGCACATTGCCATGAATATCCAATTTGGGAATTCAAAGTTGGACTTCCCACAGTTACACGACAAGGATTAAATTCAAATATTCAGCCGGCAAACGTACAGGCTTGCCGAATGGATTTGTGTTCAGCCCGAGCCCTTTCTCGGATTAAGTTTGGTGCTCAATTTGCTGACTGTGGCTCTAAATGCCGACTTAGGAAAAATATTTGGGGGTGTCACACCCCCACTCAAATCCCCCACCCTCGGTCGCTAGGCCGCTGGAAACATGGTCTTAAATATTTCACTGATTTTTTAAAACTATGCAGGGGTTCAGAGTAGGCCAAAATCTAAAGAGTCCAAATAAGGAACATTATACAACTAACGAATGTTTATGAGTGCAATGGTAAGAATATTTTCATGAGTTGAAAGATGGAATGTTCCATTCAACGAGGCGAAGCCGAGTTGAATGGAACATTCCATCTTTCAACGAATGAAAATATTCTTACCATTGCACGAATGAAAAACACTTATTATTTGTTTTATATAACATCCAAGTAGATCTGTCATTTGATTGGAGGATAACACTATAAAGTATAATAATAAAATAAAATGTACAAGCTTCAGCCATTTTTAATCGAATAGTCACTTTCGTCAATGGAGGGCGGACGAGCGTGCAATAGAACAAATCGGATGGAACGAAAAATGCAGGGTGAATGATGTAGCGTGCAATGGTACGTTTATTTGCTATCACTTGCCTGACAATCCTCCAATCAAATGACAAGGATCTGCTTGGGTGTTATATAATAAGTGCTATTAGGTGTGGAACCCACATGTTGAAACTGGTGCTTACCTGTTGATGGGGAAGATATCCTTGCATCACGCACTATGTTTGCTGTGGTAGACTTCATCTGTCAATGGCATGTCTGTAGCTAGCCTAAATGCAAACAAAATAAAAACAATATTTTGAGAATGGCTGTGTCGTTATTTTCCTTCAGTTGCAGCAATAGTTTGATGTTTTGACCAAAAGAGGGCGCCATACAGTAAATCTCAAAACACTTGTGGTTTTAAACAAGACGCATATTGAAAGATGACCCATGTTTATGTTTTCTCGCTTGTTCACTGGAAGTGAAGGGTTGGGATTTGGGGACGGTTCCACTCTTTTTCACAATCTTGTACAAGTTTTTAAAGCATTCAGACTCAACTTCACTAGCGACACTTGTGGTTCATTTGCACTGTTGTTTGAGAATATCGGTAGCTAGTGGTTTTTTTATAATATGAAACACTTATTGAAGGGACAACAAATGTGAATATTTGTTACACCTTTTTAAAGTGACTTTTGAAGGGTCAACAACTGTAAAGAGTCCAAGAGGGACATCGCAGTGTTGCCGAAGCAACATCATCTAGCAATGTTAGAGGTAGTGCCATATTGACATGTCCTTTTCCGGCAACACACAAAATAAGATTCTTTCAAATGAATGTTGCTTCCTCCCAACAAACCAGCTGAGCTTAAAATTAATCTTACAAGATCCCTCTTCTTTTATAACATAAAATAAAAAATGCAAAAAACATACATTGGTTTTTCCAGAAACTAAGAAAGATTCAGAGCATGGTTGTAGGGGGAACAATTTTACAAGCACCGCCACTTTTTAACAAAAATGAATTTTTTCGCGGAGTTATCATGTTTTTATTATTAATGCCCTCTAGTGACTTCTAAATCATTTGAAACTTGATGTCTCAAATAAAATACTGTATCCTTTACTCCAGAAAAAAAACTGTTTAATTTTGTTCACATATTTTTCTTAAAGCCTAGTATCATCAAACTGTCCAAAATCTCTTGATGCATCTCAAATTAATGGTTGTTCATATTTCATCAAATTTACCTGTTGATGAAGTCGTCATTGAATCTTCATGCTGGGCAGCATACGCATCAGGAATCTACTTTTAGAGAGGTAGACTTCATCTGTCAATGGCATGTCTGTAGCTAGCCTAAATGCAAACAAAATAAAAACAATATTTTGTGAAAGGGGTGTGTTGTTTTTCTTCAATTGCAGCAACGAGTTCAGTTGGTAATGCTTTGACCATATGAGGGGGCCACAGTAATCTCAAAACACTTGCTTTATATCATGTGATTTTAAACAATGCGAATAATAAAAGAGGCGACCCATCTTTTTCTTGCTTGCCTACTGGGGGTTTATTGTTGTGTGGGGATTTGACAACAGTTCTACTCTCTTTTGGGTGAATCTCTGTGTACTAAAACACTGGCACAGTTCTGTCTCCATAACATTACACAATACATGTATATAATGCAATGACTCTACTTCACTCGTCACCATTATCATGTGCTCTCTCTTGCCAAGAATTTTGTGATTGGAGCAAATCGAAGTAAACTTCAATTACTTTTTTAAGCTGGGTGGTCTAGTGGTGAGACATACACTCTACAATGGCAATTAAAGGTCATGGGTTCGAATCCAACCTGAGTAATATGCCTGCGGGAAAGCACTGTATACTATGCTAACACAAATCGATGTATGGCTAAAACACAAATAATATTTTTTTTAAACTGCTGTTTTGGAGACTGCTTACTATTTTCATTGCTTTTTACTACCAAAATAATTAAGCTGACTTCTCCATTAATTGTACAGAACTGTCAATGTGATTTCAAACTTGCAAATGTTTGATGAATTACTATTTCATAAGCACATCCGTCACATTAAAATGAAAAAGTCATACCATGCCAGGGCTATGTATTTCAATACATGTAGGTAGGCCCAAAGTGACAAATTATCATACCTCATGCCACGAAATGGCAAATCTAGTGATGAGTTGCTTATAATGCTAATAACTACAAAACTATTCTGTGTTGGGTATTGAAACTTGCTGAGAGTGTTAGCAGTAATCATGTGACTTTTGTAAGGCCAAGATTGTACACAGTCCAATTGAGGAACAAGGTTTCCATATCAGGAAACGTTTCTGTCAGTGTGAGTTTGCACGGACTGTTGTCGGCCGTGGTCTACAGCCATGCAAGGTTTGGTCTATTACTGGTGAAGACCTTTAGGAAAATGAAATACTGTGCAGAGGCACTGTATATCAGTTTGTTAGCGCTCCTTTTCAAGCGTTCACACAGTCACTCATTTTTTCGCTATGGGAACTGCCATCAAAAACTGCAACCCGGTGAAATGTTTTGTACACAACTAAAACGAGCAACAACGCTTTGACTTCTCAAAAGAATATAAGAAAGACAACATAATTCTATAGCACACTGATACTTTTATTAAATACTTTTATTAAAGAACAATTTCATACCGATTTGTATTGTTTTTTAGGCAGAATTTATCCAAAAAAAATTGGGGGGGAAATCGTGGTTGTCAGTAAAAAGATTCTTTATGTCACCGTAAATGTAAACAGCGCCACAGTGTGGCCTTAAAAGGTGTTGTTAAGGAAGATTCTAGTCTAACTAATTATCTACAACATTTTCTGATTGGACCTTGTTAAGGCTGATACTTTTTCGTGTCACTGTTTGCATTGCTCGAACCCTAACAACATCATCATTTCGAGTTAAATCTCGCAAGAAGACTGCTGGTACAAAGACTAGTTTCTTCTTCTTTTTCTTTGTGTGAAAATCCTTTATAACAAAATAATCATTATCACCATCAACTTAGTAACTCACCTTTCCACTTTTGTGGTAGTCGTGTCCTTTGAATTCGGCAAAAGCTTGAATTTGTTGGAGAATAAGGCTGAGGCATGATGACTCCGTCGGACTTGTCTTCAAAAATGAGCGCCGGTGGTTTGGCGCGCACAGCAGCTTGCCTAGTTTCCGCCCCCTAGCGGCCGACTGTGGTGATTGGACTGGACAATTTTTGCAGAAGATGGATGTGGTGGAGTCGGGGAATGGGTTTCCGATTAGCCAGAAATTCTTTTGACATGTTGTTTGTTGAGTTCCATTAAATATGTGGTATTCTTCCGCTCCATTCTTTGATATCTCGAAAACATATGCCTAAATATATTTCTTCTGGGTCCTTCCATGGTCTCTCCATCTCACGCATTTACATGGGTGCATAAAGAGGGACCTTTGACACTTTGCTTTTGACCCAATTTACCCCACCTTTTCCCCGCCCCTCCCCTAGCCTCAACATAATTCCAATGCACAGTAAGTAGGAGAAGTGCAGCCTGCATCCTCTGATGAATTCTTTCTGTTCAGTTGAAATGCAGTTATATTATAGTTTATACAGCTTGGCAACCATAATTCGGATGAAACACCAATGTATGAGCTTAAACAGCAAATTTTATAAAAATAGTCCGGTGAATGTAGATGTTATTCCCATTGACAAAAAATGAATCTGTGATAGTCCTGTGCCCATTACTGGTGCACGGTATAAGTGCCTGGTTGACCTGGAATATGGCAATTTGCATGAAAAAAAAACATTTACCTTTTAGTTATATCTATATATATTTTTACCTTAAAATACATGAAAAGGGGGTCTCAAAGTAGTGTAAAACCTATGAAAAGCTCATTTGATGTTGGTTTTAAACCCGAAACACACACGTTTTCAATAAAAATTGAATTTTGAGAAGTTGTCAGAGTGCCTTGCAGTTTCAAAAATGTGCTACATCCTAAATTTGAAGAAAAACATTTTTCATTTTTTTCTTTTTTTTTCTTTTCTTCAAAAACCTTAATTATTATACTTTGGGATCTCGAGAAAGTTAGTTTCTCTAGAAAACTAGTTTTCTGCCAGTATTGAACCTAAAACAATTACAATTTAAACAAATGTCGAGTTATGAGGAAACCCACAATAGTTCACCATGCTTCATAGACCGCGCACAAAATACCCGTATAGGAAGTTACCCATATCCTGGGTCAAAACGGCAATTTTTTCATGGAAGGGGTTTGGCGATATTTGGAATTATGACTAAAATAACATGTTTTGGGGAATTTGGAAAGCAAATAGCCGTTTTTAAGGCTTTTAAGGTTCAAATTTAGATACTTGTTTGTTTATTATTATTATTTTTGTTAAAATTTATTTCGATGACGATGATGTTGTGTTTCATAGTGTAACCATTGAAAGTTGGTTAGCAAAAACCGCGTGTTATTTTTATGGCTTTATTAAACATGCATGTTTGTGTTCTTTTAAAATGACACGTATTGTAGATGTTGAAAGAAATGCAAGTCAATAATTGTAGTGTTTTTTTTTGCATGTAGGTTTACATCCCCATACATTTTTAAAAACACTTTCCCAGTCTCGCAAGAACCCAAGTGTGTTTCCATCGGACGTCGCGGGCTTCTCTTCCTCAGTCCTCCCATTGTTTGAACTACGCAAGGGAATTAACCATCAGTTATTTTAAAATGGGGTTTCCCATGTTAATTTCACATCGCGCGTGCGCATAAACACTACTGGCTGGCAAAATGAGATTACATCGCACCTTTTTTATGGGGCTAATGGTGGCGTGACGCATACGCGTGTGTGCGTCTGCCTAGCGTTTGTCAACCAATAGTGTCTGTACGCATGCGTGAATGTACTTAGCATATTTACCCAAGCAGTAAAACCACTCTTGGTTATTGAAAATTACCCGATTAAACATTTTAAGGCTAGTAGCTTATCCCTCCCAGCCCCCACCCCCCATTAATTAAACCCCACTTCTCTTACCCTGGCAAAAGTGGCACTGAAAGTGAATGTCCCGTATGGACAAAGTAGCGGGTCAAACACAGTCAAAAAGATGCCAGATGAACTTGTAGGTTGACCTATAGTGACCATGTGCCTTTACATGGTTTGTGCACCTTTACCGTTATGCTACGGTATTGACACGGAGAGCAGAGAGAGAGAGAAGACCGTTTCATCATGCACTGCCAACGGGACAATGCGGAGTGCTCATGTCTTATTACTGCCCAACAATGACCGGACTCCATTGACCCTTTTGTTGTCAAGGTATCGATTCCAACTTCTTGCCCAACAAAATGACGATATTGCAGAGCCTTCACATTTTTTTCTATTAGTAGGCCTCTTGTCGTTCAGTAACTCTCGATATAATGTACACTCTAAAAACTAAGTGTTGAATTCAACACTTTTATAAGAGTGCGGTGAGTGACTACTCTTCGTGAAGTTAAATTCAATTGATTCAAAAAGAGTTACAATAAAGTATATTTGATTTACTTTTGACTATGTTAATTTTTTAACGTGTTTATGTTTTTTCAATCTTTTATGGAGTAGTCACTGGCCATACTATTTGGAGCATTCAAGACTGCAGTTACAGAGTAGTTTAACATACTGCCCTCATTCGCTGGGATCTAAATGAAGCTTTAGATGCTGATAACTTTCTTCCAACTTTCCTCAAACCGTACATCCGAGCCGGAATTAAGTCCACAAAATATTGCATGAACTTTCCCCATCTCAGTCTTCAATAACACATCATACATCCAACCTAAAGGCAACTTCATCTCAGGAATTTTGCACACATTTTTGGTTTAAAAAGATTTCTGTCTCCACACAAATTAGTAAAGCCAAAACGTGAACCGAGTGTTTGGAAGGAGTAACAAATCTACTCCGTAGCAGAATTTCTAGACGGAAACTACGATCAGGACAGGACTGTTGTCAACGTTGTAGAAAGTTTAGGCTTTAGAAGTAAACATTTTCATTCCTCACCCTCCCCTCTCTAATAAAAACACATTTCCAACCATAGAAAACAAAACTCGACACAGATAATCTGACACATTGAACACGGTTTGTACGTTTATAGGCGAGATATCTACAGCTTTGTTTTTCATGTTTACCAAATAGGATTGTACAACATAAACAAAATCCTTAAAGTAATTTTCATCAACAAAAATAAGACATTTTCTGTATCTCTTTTACTAAAACCAAGAGATAGCATTTTGAAGCCACCTCGGATTAAATCAAAACTTGAAAATACAATTGAACAATCCAAAATGTCTCAACAACTTTTGGAATCGGACAAATACCCGTGTTTGTTTTAATTTTTCCAAAGGAAAGTAATTCAATTTTCTAAAAATTTGGGAAAATTAATCTGCTCAAAGTTTTCGCGAATGTTTACGTCCCTATCAGGAGCAAAGTTTAATTTACGACCATTAACATATTAGTTAAACTTTTACAAATAAAACATAAATTTAAATTAAACAGCTTTAAAATAATTCGAGCTTAACTGTTTTATTCACAGGATCATGGTCTTTTAAATTGGAAACAAAAACGTTGCCGAATGAGGAGTGAGTGTGACGACAAAATTAAAAAGTCATACGAAAAACAGAATGATATACTGTGAACTTATTTGGGTTAAAAATTGATAATTTTGGAATTTCCACTCCAATTTTGAAAACTGTCAATTTGAAAATTGACAAAAGAAAAAGATACATAAGTTCTAACCTTTTAACAGTGACATCTCGATATGTATAAATAACAAATCTGTAGAAAATAAAATGGCAGAAACCTTTGTTTTTTGTTGTTGGTTTTGTTTTTTTCCTTCTTTTTTTCTTCTTTGTTTTCTTGAGGGAGGGGGGGGGCAACCATGGCGTAAGTGAAAGAGCATGGTTGCCTTTGGGTCGACTGCAATTCGCAATTATTGTCACGGTGTATTTTATTGCGTTTTCTTCCTTTGCATTCCCATTCTACGTGTTCAGAGACGAATTTTAGCAACTTTTGTTTCACAATTTTCATTCCAAGACGCAAGCTATAATATGATGACGTCATGATATTGCAACTTTCCGCACGCTAAAAATGTACAAAATGTCAACTGTCATTAAAATCATAGGCAGAGAACACCCTGCGTTAGAAACATTTACCACTAACGACAATAATAGAAATATCATTTTACTGAGTTGCATGCGTGGAAACGTTAAACAGGTCGATTAATTATTAATTTAATCACTTATTAAGCATCCGTTTAAACCGATCAAATATTTTACAGGTTTTTTTTTTCTTTTGTGATATTAAAGCCAACTCGTTTGAGATACATTGTCCTCATTCCATGGCGACTCAGCCACAATATCATAGAAAATTAACAATAAATTTACAAACATAGATGATTAATATAGCAATACTTGCGGGAAGAATAATACACAGGCAGATGTAACACTTTTTGGCTCACACATAAAAAAAACCCAAACAATCTGCTTCATATAATATAAAACAGTTTTTATGTTTCCATTACACCCTAAGTAGATACACAAAAAACTATATGTGATACTTTAAGAAGAAAACGGACCTGTTTTGTTCCCTTGTGAGGTACCTGAACATCTACTGCTGGGCCTCTGTAAGGTGAAAATTTTCTCTCTAACCTGTGTTATGAAAAACAATCCCGTAAAGGAAAACGAAATTACTTTTTATTGCTTATTTACCTTTTCAAGAATGTTGTCAAGATTTGTCTCAGGAAAGTGACCCCTGAACCCTGTTTAAGTTAGAACTTTCTGTGATAAATAGTACCAGTACTGGAATGTATTTACCTGACGTTATATAAAGGCGCTATAAAGGATTGGTAAGGATAAAAATCATTCTTGTTAAGTTTCTGACCTTCTGGTTTTTCCTTGCGATGTTTTTTTGTACCGATCCTTGGATGTCGAAGAAACGTTCTCTATTGCAAGTAAGTTCGTCCAGTTCGTCGTACACATAATACAAACTGTCCGTTTATGTCTGTTTTTTTTATTTACACGTGAATTTGAAAATTGTACAAGAGGCAGAATCACTGACATTTGACAGGGGGGGGGGGGGCTGGAAGAGCATAATAGGGCGTGCTATGTCTCAATAATCAGATGTATACAGCACCACGACGACGATTATGTATTTTTTTTATTTACACGTAAATTTGTGCTGGATGGATATGAAGTCTGGATCCCCATGTCTAGCTATTGTAATAATTCATACTTAAACAGAGCACCAGTCTACTTACAACATTGCGCAACATTGTCACGTAAACTTGACAGTTGCAACGGCTGGAAAAGCGTATAAGCTGGCCTTTGACCGTGTTTTGTTTTTTTACACATTTTTCGTTAATTACGTGGTATTTTGATGATTTTTTTCACAACAACCATTTAAATATTATTGTATGTTATTCCACATCACTAAATTAGGTAAACAGTAAGCCGGTGTGTCCCTTTAAGATCCACGTGCCGGACAAGCTGTTTTCACAAATTGCATACCAACCTGTGCCAAGGGACAGGGGTCAATCAATTACTACACTGAGACAGGTGGCTGCTGTCTTTCAACACTCCTTACTCTGCAATGGTTAGGGTCTGGCCAATGGGAGTCTACAGGCTTGTGGGGTATACCAGGGGTGAGGATTACAAGGAATCTTGGCTTTATTGGCCCATTAAAAAAAATTATGACCATATTTGGTAACAATTGGATTATTTTTTGTCTCCCGGATGCTGCGAGAGTTAAAAAAAAAACCAATGGCTGATGGAAGCGTAAAAATAAATCGCCCGGGCGAAATAGTAAACCGCAATTTTTTTTCTATATGTCCTAAATACGCTTCCGTAGAATCAGCCATTTAGGTTGTAACAATCGAAATTAAGAACAACGTGTTTACATGCTGGTTGTGCACGGTTGTTCACTATTTTCTCCAGACTCGACGACGGATTGAGCCCAAATTTTCACAGCTTTGTTTTGTTCATGTATAGATTGAATCAGAACAAGTAAGAACACTGCACTATCATCTTTACCAATCATGTTTAGTGTCTTTAACGACATTGTAATATCGTTTTAACATCGCAACCTCAAGTAAATACATTAACTCTGACATTTTAAATTCCAACATAAAAATATAATTTGAGACCATCTTGTGTGGATGGAGCACATATAGTCCATAACAAAACAATTAGTGCGATTTCATAAAATGTATAAGTGTAGTTAACAATGTCTAAGATGATCCGTTTTGAAATTCTTGCACTCGTTTCCGATACGTTTGGGGTCCCTACGATAATTTGAACAAAATAAGCACGATGGCTGCATTTTGAAAAAACAAAGTTACTTGTATCTTTACTTATTATACCTTCAGCACAGATTACTCCTGCAGTTTCTGTGTTGTTGCACTTCGGTGTATCCCAGCAGTGCGATGGGCAGTCGGTGATTTCGGACTCGGAACCGTCACATACAACCCCATCCATGAAGTTAGGACCACTCCCTTGACCAAAGAAAGCACCCAACTTGGCCTCCTTGGCGCCAGAGAAGCCCAGCTGTCTGCAGACGACCCCAGCATCAGTCATGTCCCACTCATTGTCGCAGATGGCACCCCATGTGCCATCCACATTGATCTCAACCCTTCCACTTGTCATGGTTGGTCCACCCACAAGCCTAACTACAGGATCTTGAATAGAAGAAAAGTGCAAACTAATTTCTTATAACTATATAAATTCCCTGGCTAATGGGACGTTTAAAACTTTACAAAAGTCGTAACAAGATATTTCTTAACCCTGTCAGGACGTTGAAGGGGGGGATGTGCCCCCAACTTTTGCCCGTAACTTTCTAACATTGGTCCGATCACCGCAAACTTTTGACTTTTCCTAAAATATGTCTAGGATCATGTTTTAAAAAAAAAGATACCAGGGGTTAGCTGTTGCTATGGCAACCATTTTGTTGATCTTGGGTCACACGATTTTAATGTTTTTTAAGTTATTTTTTTGACTTTTTGAACATACTTTCCACTATGTCCCCCCCCCCCCACACACACACCCCGCCTCGTACATCCCGAAAAGCCCCACCGTACTGATAGGGTTAAAGCAACGATTTATATTCTCCAAATAATGCCAGAGGAAGGTCTTTTATTTTAGGAAGGTTCAAGTCCACTCATCACAGCATTATCAAATCTTACTTCCGGTGTTGTAAACTGTTTCATCTCGTCAGTTTATCGGTTCGAATATTACTTCGATAGAACATTTATGTCTTGGAAAAAAAACGATTTTCGTAACAAATTTTAGTTTCTTAATTCTGAGATGAAGGATTCCTAAAAGGGTTAGAGAAAACATTAACACGAGTATTGGCAAATGGAGCCCATATATGGACAAATGAAAACAAATTTACTACCAAGAATTAATTCTAGTTCTTTATTTCATGCTCACAAAATCATTTCGTCCCCTCAAAATCATTTCGTGCGCTGTCATTACTTTATTTCGTGCGCACAAAATGATTTCGAGCACTCGAAAAATTTCGAGTGCACGAAATGAGTTCGAGGGGACCAATTATTATTTCGAGGGAACGAATTAATTTATGGAGGGAATGAAATAACTCTCAACTTTTTTTTTCAACCTCCCAATTTTTTTTTTCTACATATGTCCCCTTAGGGACTCCGTACTTTGGGGCTACATCAAACATAAAACTGTAGACAATAACAAAAAGTAAGGCGCTTTCTTACGTGGTTTGCAGACTACTCCAGCAGTGCTGGCACACGGATTATTTTCCTTGCAAAGGAATGAGCATTTGGAAAGGTATAGCTCCGTCCCTTTACAAGCGACTCGATCCATTACACTAGGAAGATCTGTCGCTCCATAAAATGATCCATTCTTTGCTTCGCTTGCTTCTAGGAATCCGAGCTGCCTGCATACAGTATTTGCATCTTGTAGGTCCCAGTTTGTATCACATACCGCACCCCAAGCACCGTCATGATAAATCTCAACTCGACCTCTAAGTGCGTCATTACCTCCAGCAAGCCGGAGGATACCATCTTCAATAAAACCATACAAGCAGAATATTATCGGTATCACCTCTGCCAAGGACATTATGTTTTGCCATTGTTTTTATTTTTTTTCTATCTTTCTGTAAGCAGGATATCTGAAAAATTTAATAATGATTTCGATAAAGTTTATTGAAAAAAAGTAATCATGCAAAAAACAATTGATTAAATTTTCGTGATGACGGTATCATCAGGTACTAAATACTATTAATTCAACTATATCTCCTTAACTACATAATAAACAATTTTTAGATTCTTTACTTCGTATGAAAGTTCTTTAAAAACTTAACAAGAGTATTGACATGGCTTAAACTTAACCTTGTTTTCTGTTAGCAATCAGAAGTTGAAGTGAAAACATACACGGGCATCATTTTCATGCCTGCTGGTATGAAAAGTACTTGACACGGTTCCTGTGTTTGAAGTGACAGTTGACTCGTGGCCTTTTAATAGTCTTTCACATTGCTTAGCATTAAGTCATCGTGTATGTAAAGCATAGCTGCGTTCAGCGTGTTAAAGGCAGGTGATACTTTTGGTAATTACTCCAAAAATAAATGACCATAAAAGTTATTTGGTAAGAAGCAACGGAGAGCTGTTGATAGTATAAAACATTGTGAGAAACGAATCCTTTTGAAGTAACGTAGTTTTTGAGAAAGAGGTAACTTCTTGCTAATTTAATATTTGAATCTGAGAAAGTACGAGTACATGCATTAGTGTCCATCGATTACTTTATAAAGAAAAATATTACAAAATGAGGAATCAACACATTTTTGAACTAGTTCTATAATTAATAACAATGTGTCCTTATATATGATATCTATCTTTCAAACATAAATACATCAACAACTTCAGTTTTACGTTTTACTTTTTCCAGTGGCGCTTCATTCCTCTATTCCATTATATAGAAATGGCATAAATTTACATGGAACCCAACATAATTTAGACAACGGTATTTTGACCACGAGTACTTAAAATCGAGTCCGACTACATTTTCAGTCGTCGAGTATCGAGTACATGGCATCGAGTACAGGTTATTTTTTAGTCGAGTATCGGGTAGAGTGCGAGTACCATGAAAATGGTACTCAAATGCGCGTTAGTGCTATCTTCCATTGAAAAATGTCCAACTAAAGTAACGTTTGAAAGTCCCTGAAATCTCAAGTGGTTATTTGGATTGCCGTTATCATAAGCCCGATATAAATGTGAGCAAAACCACTAACCAAATATCAACAATTTTTCGTTATTTTGTCTAAAATGTTATCACTTTGATTAAAATTTCACGGGTTGCTTGTATGGCATGCTTATTGAAAAAAAAACACAAAAAAAACCCCACAAACAAACAAACAAACAAACAAACAAACAAACAAACAAACAAACAAACAAACAAACAAACAAACAAACAAACAAACAAACAAACAAACAAACAAACAAACAAACAAACAAACAAACAAACAAACAAACAAACAAACAAACAAACAAACAAACAAACAAACAAACAAACAAACAAACAAACAAACAACCCAACAAACAAACAACCCAACAAACAAACAAACAAACAAACAACCCAACAAACAACCCAACAAACAAACAAACAAACAAACAAACAAACAAACAAACAAACAAACAAACAAACAAACAAACAAACAAACAAACAAACAAACAAACAAACAAACAAACAAACAAACAAACAAACAAACAAACAAACAAACAAACAAACAAACAAACAAACAAACAAACAAACAAACAAACAAACAAACAAACAAACAAACAAACAAACAAACAAACAAACAAACAAACAAACAAACAAACAAACAAACAAACAAACAAACAAACAAACAAACAAACAAACAAACAAACAAATAAACAAACAAACAAACAAACAAACAAACAAACAAACAAACATGGGAATTGATTAAGTCGTCTAAAACAGAACGATCTAATTTCCTTTTAATAATAGAACTTATGAATTGTTTTAGTCCTGATAAAACGTATTGGTAAAACCCCGAAAAACCACAGTAGTCAAAAGTGTAAAAAAAAAATTAATCACGTTATGATATTATTCCAGTATTTAACTGGCTGGTAGGTAACCCATTTTGTTTTCTTTTAAATTTAGAGTTTGGTTTAAAATTTTACCACTTACACTGTGCTTATTTATATATGTTTTACTAACCTGTGTGTAACAAGAAAACACTTTAGAACCTTGCAATGGAGTATACAGAAAGCCAATGACCAAGAAAAATTATTTCACGCACGTAAAGGAGATTCTAATGGAGCACGTAAAAGAGTATTGAAACAGTAATTACAGATGTTAAATAATTTGTGTTATTAATTAAATCGCTTTGTTAATTATGTTTAAAACATAAGACTGATTTTTAACGTCACCTCGGCATCCAAGAACTTCAAATGCAAAGACTGGATAAGTACTGGTCCAAGTTAGTGTCATTAGTCGAAGGAATCTGGTCCTCAATACTGCAGGGAAGGTGACATTTGCTCGTTGACCACCCAGAACATTCCCGTTGAACTGTGGAAATGAAAACGTTTCTTTTAGTAGGAAAGGATTTTGTGAGCAACATAACGATAACAGCTATTTCATATTATTCAAATCTAAGGATATGATAACTCTTGATAAGGACTGTCAAAGTGTGATCTTTTGTACAGCTGAGAATGCATCAATATTAGCTTTGTTAATTGTTGAAGTTAATTTTGTATGACCGTAATCAATTTTTTATTGTTTATAATGAGCGGGGTCTGGGAGGTCACTTTGACAACAGTTTTTGGATTTTTGCCCTTCCCTGGACGGCCTCAAAGAATTAAAATAAAAAAGAAAATCATGTTAGTTATTAAGTGCATAATCGTAGGCTTAGACTTGTGTACAATTCGTTAATTGTTTGTTGCGGTGATATCTTAACGGCTCTCATGCGACTATTCTCTCGTAAGACTGCTGCTACCCCGAGACTTTTGCTCTCGCGACTACAGCCTGATTTAACTGGGGCAGTAGACGTGAGCCAGCTGCAGTCTCGCGAGAGCAGGAGTATAGTCGCGTGAGAGCCATTATTGCAACAAACATTTAACAATTGATATTAATGGTAAAATTCGACGTAATATTAATTAAAATCAGGTTTATCGACGGTTTCTCGAAATTCTAGACATTGTCTTTATCCATCAATTAAAAAAACATTACCAAAATAGATAATCAATATTTAAAGAAAAAGTGATGCACTAACGGAAAACAGACCATGTATCATACATAAAACAGTTTTAAAAACATTTGAAATTACTACATATGTAACATTTTACTTTGGTGATTTTTAATTTAAAAAAACCCAGATTTCAAATGGGGTGGGTGGGTGGGGGCACCCGGGGGTCATCGACTTCAGGTACGCCACTGGTTATTGGATGGGTAGACGTATTATGACGTATAGCTATGGACGTCGTTGGGTTTTGAGGTGATATTGCCCTTTTTGGGGGCGAAAGCGTTCTGTAGGCCTAATGCTGTTTTATTGGCAAAATAAACAGGACCCGTAAAGATCGACGTCACTTTATTCCGAAAACACACAAATAGGTCAATTACGTAATACGTATATTAAAAACAACTATAAAAAAATCATCAATTAAGTTACAGAATAGGCTTGTGGTCTTCAAGGTTCGATGACCGACTTCGTGTGTGGTCAAATTCAGGGTTGGAAAGTATGGAGATGAGTTATCCGTTTTTGAAGGTTGTCTACGCCAGCCGGGTCTGCTGCAGGAATTACTTATTTCTTCCCCCAGCCTAGAGCCGACTATGTAGTGCGCGCGAGTTTGTGCCCCAAAGCGCCAAATAAGTACATATTGGCGACAAAAGTCACGATTTTGCCCGTGTCGTAAATTTGTATGCCAATATTCGTATAAATTCACGAACTGTACTCCAAATCGCAAACATTTACGCAAATTTTGGTGTCTAAATTCACGATTTGTATTCCAAGTCGTAAATATTTACGCCTTTGAATATTATTGGCGTATATATTAGCGTGTTAAATCACGACTGTTGTAAGCCCACTCATGCGTAAATTTTGTTTCCAGCAACATTGGGTGTCCATAAACTACATGTACAGTCTGGCACCTAGACACCCTGATCTCTGACTTTAAGCGAGGCATTTTCGAGTAAAAAAAAGTCTGCACCTCCATCGGCCGCGGCTACACAATGCAGTTACTTGTATCTTTCCAAAACTATGGGCTTGCCTACCTAGGTTCATGTATGAGTGGGTTTGCGACTTATGGCCCCAAATCGTCAATTTTGACGCCAAAATTGGCGTACATATCATTTGCCTCGTACGATTTTAAATATTGTACAAATGCAGTTCCATTAGTTTTCCTTACTAGTCCAACATAATCTTAATCATGATTTTTTTGTCGTTTAACAATTATGACGAGACTATAGAAAAGGTATCTGACCCGTATGGTATCTCCGTCAGCATTCTGTAAGTCATGCCATTCGTCAGATTCTCCTGTAAAACTGTACTGCACACTGAAGGTTTCCATGTATTGTGTTGGATGACCCTGTACAATCAGTCCTGTAACAGCTGGACCTGGTAGTCCAAGATCAACTTGAATCCAAGAACCTGTTACAGCATTCTTATCTGGTATCCACCAGTGGCTGTTTCCTATGTAAAATAAACATTAATGATGAATGCCACTTTTTAGCTGAACTTAGAATCAATCTCTTCGTTCCTACGAAATAATATTTTTTTTATTAACTGTTTTGGATGACTTCTTAAAATAGACCGATTGTGCGACCCGCGTCACGTGACCTATTGTGAGTATTAAATGTAAACACACACGATGTCCTCCATAGGAATGTGCGGTAAAGTACACGATGATTGTTGCAGTTAGTTTATTCGATTGAGGCTTTTTTTGCTCGAAATCTGTAAAAATAAATATTCCAGAGTTTGTACCAGAGACTTTTGAGTGGCTGAATAATCCCAGTAAGGACAGTTCCAGCAAGTCTTGAAAATTGTACAGTAACGTATAAATGTGCATGATGTGTACTAGTGCACGACGGAACGTTTGGGCCAGACAACCGCGATCACACACTTTTCAAAACAAAAAAGTTTTAGGCCTACATTACAAACAAAATAACAGGCGGGTGGCTACATCGTCCGACGTTGGTAGTGCATGACTAAAAAGACCTTTTTTTTTTAGTAGAATTCTGTTATTAAATTTATTATGAAACAGAGATGTGATTTAGATTTATGCCACAACATACTGATTAACTAATTTATCACTTAAAAAAAATAAATCGACTATTTTTGTACGCACTCTGTGTCACGGCATATCTCTTTACACGTATTTTGCCATTAGCTGATATGGCGTTTTACCTACGGGAGGTCACGTGACCGCATGTCAACAATGGTCGCGCAATCGGTCTATTGTCTGTTTTATTTCAACAAAATGCAAACATCTATGATGCAAACTTTAGGTTGTACTGAGTACACTACTTCCCTAAGCCACGTTTCATTATTAGAAACAAAACAAAAACGAATGTAAAAAAAGAAATAATAACAACTATAAAAATAAAAAATGGAAGTTTAATTTACAAACGAGTTAGGTTGTGTGATTTTCTTTGCAAAATCTCATGATGTCCAATGAGTAAATAAACAAGTATAATAAAGTGTTGATCAGGTCAGCAGAGTCTGTCAGCAGTTAAACATAAATAAATTACGACTTGCCCTCATTAAGTCGAGCTTTTTGAGGTGAATGTGACGACGAATAGGATGATGATGCAGTAATGCTTCCATCAGGGATCGCTCCACTCTCCATTCCCAACGGTCCAATGGCACATGGTCCTGAAATAAGGCGATAAAATAACCAATACATTTTTTTTAAGAGGAAGGGCATCATTGCTTTTTTGAATAGTAAACTAATTGCTACCCTGTAGTTTTTAACACGCACCATGCAAAACACATGGAAGATTCGTCATCCAAATTGCTCGATGTTCACATTTTCTTGTGAGAGGAAACAATAATGGTTTATTTTATGTTGGGGAATGTTGTGCATATTCATTTTGGCTAATTCCCAATGCGGCAGCCAAACAACCGACGTTGATTTTTCGAGGTCATAAAATGCTGCTTCCTCGGTTCTGTTTGTCAGCGTTTCAGGGACAACAAGATTTCACTGGATGATCAGTGATGGAATGAACTTTAAAAATCGGTGAGCTTTCAGACCGATAGGGGCCTAACGAGTCACCCCTCCCACCGATTGTTACCAGTGCTGCTATGTAAGTTTAATCAAGCCACATTAATGAAAAAAAAAACTAGCTGTTGCAAACTGCTTACCAACCACAAGGACCTGTTGTATAAATGTAAAAAAAAAAAAAAAAGTTAATGGCCTCACGTTTCGACCCTAGCAGAGTCTTTCTCAAAGGCTAAATGAGAAAGCCTTTGAGAAAGACTCTGCTATAGGGTCATTATTTGCAAGTCATTAAAATGTACCACAGGAAATGTCACCTTAAACTTCGGTTACTGAACTCTGCAAAGTAATTACATGGTTATTGTGTACTTGATCTCAAACGATAATCGTTATTTATTAAATAAAAAAACTGTTTTGAAAAACAATAAACATACAACCAAACAACCCAACAAACAACTCAACAACCCAACAAACACACAAACACCCCCAATGTCCCAACACCCCCAAACCCAAACAATTTACTGATTATTAACTACAAATAGTTACCGGCTGAAGATGATCCCGTGGGTTTCTTGTTGCTAATTGGGTGGGTCAGACAAAGTCCTGGATTACAAGCAAGATAAAAAATAAATACAACATAACAGTGGATTAATAAAATTTTTACCAACAACTTTGACTTAAGTTTGTTAACTTTTTACTTTACATGATATGGCATTAAATCGCAACGAATGAAAAAGGTTCGCATTGAAAGAAAAGCAGTCTTTGCCCCTCGTTAGAACGGAAGACAATTTGTCATATAACATAAATCATTTCGACTGGTTACGTCAGTATTCGCTGTCGACGCGTTTTTGCTATAAGGACGTTTTATTAAAGCTTATCATCACCTGAAATTCGCGACTGTCACGTGGTCAACAAAATTACTAATATAACTAGCAATTTTAACCTAGTGGCGTTTACAGGCTTTTTGAATATTATCTTTCACAATGCAACTTACGTATAAACACATTTAGCATGTTTATCAATATAGCTTTTGGCGGAAAGTAACTACAATGAAATAAACATCTTGATAAAAATAATGGCTGATCGGACTAAATACACACAAAAACTGGACAATTTAAATAACTGTTCCGGCAGTCGGGCGGAACAGTTTAGTTGTTTGACAAAAACAGTAGCTGTTCCGATAAATTAAACGAAACAGAACAACTAAAAATAATATCTTGATATACAATTATTCAAGGTTCCGGCTGTAAGATTGGATCAGGCAGTATATATATATATATGATAACAAAATCAGGACATAACAGAACGATTTTCGGCTAAGGTCCGAAACAGCCAATAAATAGACAAACAACATCCACCAAAAAATGTAAACAAGTGAATAATTAACAAGGGAGTTAGTAACTGGGAGAATATTTACCCCAAAAAGGGGGTACACTTAGTTATACTGGAAGGGGAAATTTAGGTTATCCATAATATCGCGAGTCAATGTTTCTTTACGACCTCGATATGGTCTTTACGATTAAATCATCCAATATTTGGATATTAAAACGGTTTTCATTTCGTCCAAAATCGCTATAATATTAATTAGAAGTTGTGTTTGTTTTACACTGAGAGACAACCTAGTCACTCAATTTTATGGATGTTGATTCAAAAACACTCACCAAACAGAAGTAAAATCAGCAGCAGCATCGAACCAGCTCCAGTTAAAATAGACATCATGAGATGATGGTAGATACAAGAAATGAATGCACAGTATTATATTTCAATGCGCGGGCGCGGTCGTTCTTCTCAAAATCTGGCAAAAACCATCACTGTCACGAGCTACTTTGCCATCAGGGACAACTCAGAAAATGATGTTATAGTCTAAGCGATATACGTGTGCAACATTGTCACAGATCCAAGTATGTCAGCGTTTAAGTAACGGAAATATGACAAATAGGTTTCTATAGAAACCGATTGTTATCAAACTGCAGTTCAAAGTTTCAAAGTTGTTGTTAAGAGTGATATTTGCATGAAAGAAGTTTCATTACTTGTCAAACGTCTTGACGTACAGTAAAGTTACGAGTATCGGTGACATCGTCTTTATCTGAAATCAGTCAGCCAGTCTTCCAGCCCTCAGACTATTTATGAAGTCAGAGAAATTTTCCATTTAATTTTGTGCAGCAATTAACATTAATTTTGTGCAGCAATTAACTGTGGAATTTTAGTTTGGGGGTGAACAAAGAAAAATTGACTTGAATCGAACATTGAACATGTGACCTCCGGATTAACGTTCCGGCGCTCTACCAACTGAGCTATCTAGCCCTAATGTTGGCGGTCAGTTTACCAAGTCAGTTTCCCTTGTTGTCTATCCCTTGTGGTCTCTTTTATACTTGTTTGTTTAAATTTAGAACAGAATCTTTCGAAAACCATCATTAAATTCCGGTGTTATATTAGACGCGTCTGATCATATCAAATAAATCTTGGGAGAGATTGTCTGACCTTGCGATTTGTGCATGTCACCTTAATTACTGGTCTTCATTTAGTGTAGAGGAAATGTGAGTCAAAATGTTACTACCGCTTACATCATGGATTGATCTTTCATTTCATTTCGTTTAAGTTCGCTTTCGTTCTCTTGTCTGCCAAGAAACATGTTGAAGAAAATTGAAGAGAAGCGAAAAGGTCGCTACATAGGTATGGCCAAGATGGTTTCAATCTTCCAATAAATTGAGGGATTGACTTTCCATTTAAAACAATCTCAAAATTGTCGGGATGCTGAGTCGAAGGCATACCAAGGCTTTGTGAGGTTGAATGCCACTATTTTACGTTTCATGCACAACAAACCATAGTATGAGCCACCAAAATGTTGAAGAAAGAGTACACCGTTGCGTTGTCTGGTCTATGGATCAAACTCATTTTCTACGCAAAATCACTTCAATTTCAAAATCATGCTTTTTTGCTCAAGCCAATTAATGTGTTAAGTGGCCTCAACTTACAGACTGCCTGTGCGACTGTTAAAATGTCACCCCAACTCTATGTGGAAATGTCGCTTTGAATTACGGTCCCGCATCTAGAAGCAAAAGCCATCCACCAGTGAGATTAAATTGTAATACTGTTTATTTTGAAATGCTCATTTCAGTTTCTAAGTCTCAACCATTTTGTGTTATTGTGTGGTCCTTGTCGCTTTCTAATAAGCTGAACAGCCGCAGGTGAGTGCTGGCTTGCACCCAACCAAACGGCCCATTTACTCTGGCAAAGTATAGGACTTTTGGATTCTAACCAGTGCTTATCACACATCGGTGTTAGAGTAAAACCAAAACCATATTGCTCTTTATCTCGATGCAATTATTACATCAATTTGATTTCATGATTTCCACAAAAATTGCGTGAAAAACAGGCACAGGCGAGAGATCAAGGTTCTCACAGTAAATACTCAGAGCATAAAAATAAACAGCAACACAAGCAGAAGCATTTAGCAGTGAGGTTTTAGAATTTCTTATAGTTTTCATGTTTTTTATGAGATGCTCCTCAAAGGTGGCCACATTGTTACACAATAATCTCACCCTATATCCCACTTTTGAACTTTTCTAAGTCACAATATAAATAAAATCGTAAATGAAGTAATATTACAATGATTTTTTAATAGATTTTTGAAATCCACCCGTTCTTTCGTTTTTCATGAAGCAGGAGGAAGAAGAGGAGGAAGTAGAAAAAGAAAAGAACAATAAGAAGAAGAAGAGGAAGAAATTAAGAAAGAAATGCAAAAACAAACTGTGCAAGTCTGATTCGCTCTCCAAATCCTGCCTTGTGCTTACGCTTATTAACAACTTATAAGTTTGATTACTTAGTTATTTCATAGCACATCCAACATCACGATTGCCATCGATAAAAGGATGAATGGGAGATGATGAAATATTCAGTTTAAGATGTGGGAGGAAAAACCCCAATGGCACATTCTTAAAGTTTTGCAACTGGATCCTACTGTTCTGGAGATGACACACAGAATACAACATATTGCACTTGCGAGGTTGACAGACTCCACACACTACTACCCCAACAGAAATCTAGAGGTTTTGTCATAACGAAGAAAGCCCTGACAAACCAAGGCCTAGATACTGATTCAAACCCAAGACAACCTACCGGTCAAGTTTATAGTAACTGACAGCCACAGCAGTATGAGGACAAACACGATACTTGTTTTCTGCCAACATCTCTGCATAGTCTTGGTTATCTGGTCGTCTTGACACGAATAAGAAGACCAAACCTCTTTCATCTAATGAAATGAATAGTATACAAAACTGAAACGATTTGCTTTGAGAAAGGCATAATATCTGGGGTAATGATAACTATCATTTAATTTTCAGTTAAATGATAAAGCAATGTGCTATACATTTATATTGGACATTCTACCAAAAGCAATGACTTTCCTCGCCCTAGTGTACGTGAATGGGATCGAATGTAATGGCATGATAGCTGAAGCACAGTCGCTTTCTTGATAGAATACCCAAATTAATTGTTTTCTGTGTCTGAAGCATGGCAAAATAAACCATATCAACCTATGGAAAAGCTCAACATTTGCTATGCAGCTAAATAGGCAGCTTAACAGACGAACTGGCACAAAGCAGGTTCTCACAACTGATATAATTTCCATATGAATATGGGGACTCTTTGGTGAGGGGGGTAGATGGATTGATTTGCTCAAAATTTTACTCAATTAAAAACTAATAAGTAGGCCCCCTACTAATTTATTATAAAATCTTCTTTTGCTTTACCAGAATTGTCACCACTGTTTCGTCCGATTTTGGGGGGCAAGTGCCCCCTCGCCCCCTGGCTCGCACGCCTTTGCATATTTCCATGAATAAAACCGCCTACGAATCAAGCGTCTTCAACTGTATGGCTTAGCCCGGTAAGGCTGGCATATAGCCACTCCCAAAGCCATGAAGTCAGACATTGTCTCCTTAACGGATCAACAACCCTCTAAAGAGTTGGAACAAACATTGAGTAGATTGTTCTCTGGAATCTGTGTCTTGTCAGTACTCTCAAATTCCTCCATGACTTTCTTGAATTGGCCAGTGTCTTGATTTGAGAACAGGAACAAAATTCACTCCATGTTGTATGGAATCTGTTCACAAAGTAAGGTTTTCTGTCCCAAACCCCATTGCAACCCCTCCACATTAAAACCACCGTTCGCAAAAATTCCATATCTTTGGCAGTATCAGGCAAGAACAATCTGCACAGTAAAGTAGATATTATATACTGACCTGACCAGTAATATGACCCACTGCTCCAGTGGGCACCACAATCTCCACCGTCTCTCCTACCGTCTCGCAGACTGCCAGGTAGCCGTAGAAGAAGTTTACAATCTGTACAAGAGTTCTGATCATATTGATGGAATTCATGGTGCAGTGGTTGTGGAGTTTCTTAAAATGCTGGTCTAAGATGACAGGTTTGATGATAAGATCTAAATCGTCTGAAGAACCCTCCACTAAAAGGAGAAGAAGAAAAAAAATCCAAGCTAATAAAGGCGGCAAAGCTTGACCGGATCTAATGTTTTAAATCAAGAGTTTTGACAACGGCTTTATTTACATACGGCTCAAAAATTTGACTGTATTTCTTTGTCTTCTCATACTTATGATAAAAACAAAAGACATTCTTTTCGCAAGCGCTATTTTAAAATGCAGTTTAATTCAGGCCAATTATTACTATTAGAATTCAGGTCATATGTGTCTGAATGCAAACACACACACAAACACACAAAACTGAAAACAGTCCCGATTTGACAAACGAAAACACAACGCAGCGGGCGACGGCATGAAGCGACACCCTGTACCACTTAAAGCATTTGGAAAACAGACCACGCAGCATGTGACGGAAGAACCGAAGCGACAGGGAATGGACCTTTTGATGAAGCGGACGACGGAACGTCGCGACGGATCATTCAAATTGAGTTTCTCAAGTCTTTGCAAAATTCAAATCCATTTTCGTCAAAGTTTTTCTCAATTCAAGAGTATAAAGTTGGTGAACAGAAATGTACGTTGAAGCATATGAATGATTGAAGCACAAAGGGATTGCTTTCACCACTGCCAATTGTTTTTGTCAATATTCCAAAAGGGAGACTTTGGAACGCTAGATGGCAGCAGACTTACCAGGTAAATTCCCATTGGGGTGCACCATACTAAATAAACTCCCATAGCACCCAATGCTAAATGCTAAATATTCAAAAATACTCAAAAAATATATGAAAGTCTCTCGGCCTCTATCTGAAACAAACCAAATATATTTTATGACAACTGAACCTCGGTTTTCTGTTCAAATTTCAGTAGGTTAGCCGTTGAGAATTTTTGCTAATTGCCCCAAGAAATAACACCCCCCGAAAATGTCATTTTTCCCACACCGACTTGCTGCCACTTTTCATGAAGCATCCCTCCACTTCCCAGGCCAAATAGGACCATCTTTAAAACCAAAATTTATCAAGTCTACCCAAAACTTGAAGTAAGGAACCCCCAGGTTGTGATAACTAAGCATAATGACACAATATATTAATTGCATGACCCCCAAAATATTGTTATTCAAAAAAAGTTGTGGGTTTACAAATTATGGTAAGCAGTTTGGCGCACGATTTTTGACCTATTTAGTGTAGTGCACCCATTGTTTGCGTAGTTCTGCTGCTGTCCAAATAAACAACATTAAGGAATCAAGGCTGAGTCAAGGACTGGAGTACAGA
Organism: Marthasterias glacialis; assembly: GCA_911728455.2. Taxonomy (NCBI): domain Eukaryota; kingdom Metazoa; phylum Echinodermata; class Asteroidea; order Forcipulatida; family Asteriidae; genus Marthasterias; species Marthasterias glacialis. Next base: position 32,096,401 of record OU452219.1, read on the forward strand.
CAGAGTTCCCAGTACAGGAATTTAGGCCTACCATATTGTAATCAACTCTCGCAAACCAATTCACACAATCAATATGGTGTTAAAACTTTTGAAGACACACTTATGATTCATCTTGAAATGCCCGTATTTACGCACCAGTATGTCCGCCATGGTTACGTCTGACGACATATTTGCTTGGATTTATACTGAAGTGTTAAGTAAAAACCCTCTACATACTTGATATGCAGTATGAACATTTCCCGCGTCTGGTGTAATCATTGTAAAGTACTTGTACATACCTGATATGCAGTGGACATTTTCTGCCATGGTTGTAATCATTTGAAGTTCTTGTATATGAGTGCAGTAACCATGGGGAAAGAGTACAACGATATCAATCCCATCTAAACCCCGGACTGCCTCGATGGAAGATGGCCCTGTGTCTCCAGATGTTCCTGTCAAAAGTAAATTAGTATTAAAACGGAATCAGCATTATTTGCATTTTATTACGCACATTGAGCAAATTGTCTTATTCAGCGAGTTTCAACTTTCCTTGAACTTTTATAACAAAGTACAGTGAGTTTAAGGTTTGCGCAAAGATGACAGCTTGTTGCACTTTTCCTGAAAATGTTGATGCATTGGAAAATTCTCACCTTTGACCTGCTCTATAGCTCAACATATTGAAACCAAAGTGTTTAAAAATAATAAAGGTCACGAGTACCCCTCTTAACTTAGTTACCATAACTACAGACCTATCTTGTGTTTACAAACATTGTCTATCATTTTGTAAGGGAGGCCTTGAGTATCACAAAACGCTTAAACTGGATAGGCAAAAATTTGATCCTTTTGTACAAACTTTAACACAGTGCACCCTATAAAGGCACTTAATTTCTGTTTTTTTAGTCAAAAAATTCTTAAAATGTTGAGAATAAGTCACTGATTAGATATCTGGGAAAATATTTGAAAAATTTTATTGCGTTTGTTCACAAGGTCACTAACGTGTTGGAGCATATACATGCTACTTTAAGCTCTGTGAGTTGAAAAACCTTTATGTCATTGTGTACACTCTAAGGACAAGTCAGAAGTTATATCCAAATCCTCCCTCAAAAAGTTATGTTCGTGTCTCCTTTTTGATGATAAGATTCTCACAACATCACCCTATTTTTAATTAATCAACAAGAAAGGGGTTAATTAATGTGGGAAAGCTGTAAAAAGGAAAGGGCCTGGAGGGGGGCAGATTTTGCTTTCCCCTCAACTTTTCTAACCTTGCATTCATATTGAGTCTAAAATGGAGAACTTTATGCAAACTAGAAAAATACAAAGGCCATTTTACTACATTTAACTGTCCTTCCAAGTTTCATTTTACCTCTGGAAAGGGAGGAAAAGGGGGAAGGGGTGGGTGTGGCATGGGCAGGGCTTGTTGCAGAAGGCCATTCCAGACACTGTATGCTTAGTTATGGTTGATGTTGGCAAGTGCACTCTGTCCAGAAACAGGTGGCTATGATCTAATACACCTCCCATGGGGGGTGGCCCATGGGGGTGGTGATTTGGAGAACATACCTCACACAGCCTCTTCAGTGTCAGAACTTTTAAGGGCAAGAATTTGTAACTCAAGAATGTTTGCAAACGTCACAAATGGCCTTTTATTACTTGGAAGACAAAACTTTTCTATTTAACCCATTCAAATTAATGAAATACATTGGGATAATTGTTATATAAGTGAGAGTGTTCTTGCTTCAGACCACAACTACTGTAAAATCACTACTAGCATTCACAGAGTAACAAACCCATTACCACAAAAATGGGTAGAGTAAGATGTGGTATTTTCAAGATGGGAAAAACTTGGTTCAAGCCAAGAAATCAATTCAATTCGCTACAACACACTAACCGTGAAACATAAAGTACACTTACGCCACGGTATGTCAGGCCTACCCATCAGCAGTTGAGTTTAGCCGCCCCTAAAGATGAGCGAGGAGATTTCTGCTACACTGCAGCACAGATGGAACAAGAGAACTGGAGAATTGTCATGCTGCTTCGCCCAAAAGTTGAAGAAATGACTCCTGTTGAGAAAATCCAGCTCAAGAGAGTGAAGCTTATAGCCCACAAATGTGGCTAGCCACTGCCCAAGAGTGAAACTGATCAACGAGGAGGAGGTTTTCGTTTTGTGACCGTTAACTCCGCTGTGGAGCTGGCTGCACAAGCTGTACTTGATCACTAAAAAACTCATCCTGAGTGTGATGGTCAACCCAAATTATTGGCAGAGGCGGAGAAGCGTAGGGGTTTGGCCGTCTCAGAGGTGATGTTCTGCCCAAAGTGTGGTTTTAAAACACAAAAGACAAAACTGTATAGTGAAATACCTCACAAGGGTAGGCAGCGGGGACGACGCACTGCAATCCCCAACATGTCTTTCCAAGTTGGCCTGCAGAACACTGGCATTGCAACCTCAGGTGCAAGGAGGCTCTTGACATCAATGGACACAGCTGTACTATCCACCAGCGGGCTGCAAAAAATTTCAAACAAATGTGGTGAAATCATCAAGAATGAAAACATTAGGGACATGGCCGACAAGAGGAAACAAGTGAAAGACATCCGCGAGCTCCAAGGCTTCAAGCGAGACAGTCCGATTGCAGTTGAAATGGACAGGCAGTACAACAACCCCCTCCGCTACTGCAGGAAAAAAAACACCGTTTGTCCATGCAACACAGACAAGAGACACTGTGTGCGAGAACGTGACAACTGCAAAGTATGTTATAATGTACCATCAAGAGAACAAACTTTGTTAAAGCAGTGCAATGTCACAATCATCATTCGATCAGCCATGCACATCCACTAAGCACAGCGACAAGTGCACAGCCACACGTCCAGCGCATTTTAATATGGGAGACAAGAGAGAAGGGGGTGTGCAATGTGCTACCAAACTTTTGGAGTGCACGGAACCAGTGCTTGTGGATAGAATAACAACAGACATAGATGGTTGTCTAACCCAAGGAATGAATTCTGTTATGAGCAAAAAAAATGGAAAGGAAATGTAAAGTTTGCTGGACCCAGCCCACTTGAACCACTCGCTTTGTGTGGCAGTCAGCCGAACCAACTTTAGCAAAAAGGAGGAGAAAAAGATAAAGATTTCAATCCTTAAATTCTAAGGGTCTAACGCTTTGGGTTAGGGTTAGAGCTGGGGGTTAGGGTTTGGGCCAAGGGCTAGGGTAAGAGCTGGGGGTTAGGGTTTGGGCCAAGGGCTAGGGTAAGAGCTGGGGGTTAGGGTTTGGGCCAAGGGCTAGGGTTGGAGCTTGGGGTTAGGGTTTGGGCCAAGGGCTAGGGTTGGAGCTTGGAGTTAGGGTTTGAGCTGGGAGTTAGTTGATACAAAAATAACTCACAAGTTTCAGAATAGACAGTCTTTAAACTGATCTCCATGACCCATACATGTCTTGTATCGGTTACATGTTTTGCGGGCATGATTATTTGTACTGTGTGGCTCTAGGGAGAGGTGCTGGAAATTCACACACAATGAATTGTGGCAAAGGCGGCTCACATCATACTGATCAGATATTATCTTTCCAGTATGTACGATGTAAGCCAACCGATGCACACACATCATTGTGCGTGAATCACTGTCAGGGAACTTGACATTCATGATGTCATATCCACCACCCCTCCCGCTACTCCTCTTTACATAGCCGGTCCATAACAGGCATCCGGTTGACATTTTCACTCTACTTTTCTTTTGTATCGCAGCAGATATCTTCACCGTCCACTCTTCATCCATGGTTTTCTTATATGCAACTTACCCTCGCATTCGTAGTCTTCTAGCAGTAGTAACTGTAGTAGTAGTAGTCCTCGAAAAGTACCGTTCTTAAAAACTTTGACTTATTTTGTTAAGAAATTATTTTAACTTTTAGGAAATTACAGTTATATTGCCATACTTACTTACTGTTTAGCCAATGGAATGATGTTTGGAATGATGTTTTCAATAAAAAAACAGCACCAACTGATGAAAAACTGCCTCAAACAACTCTGTTCTGTCCCCGTGTCAAGCCTACAGATGATTGTAAACGAAGCAGACATTTTTGAATCACCACCAAAATGGCTGATGGGCGCCACCATTTTGTATATATAGGGTGCGCCACACTAAATAAACTCCCATAGCAACCAATGCTAAATGCTAAATATGCAAAAATACTCAAAAAATATATGAAAGTCTCTCAGCCTCTAGGAAACAAACCAAATATATTTTATGACAATTGAACTTCGGTTTTCTGTTCAAATTTCAGTAGGTTAGCCGTTGAGAATTTTTGCTATTTGCCCCAAGAAAAAACACGCCCCGAAAATGTCATTTTTCCCACACCGACTTGCTGCCACTTTTCATGAAGCATCCCTCCACTTCCCAGGCCAAATAGGACCATCTTTAAAGCTAAAAATTATCAAGTCTACCCAAAACTGGGGTGTTAGGGGTGCTCAAGCACTCGGCATCACAGCTAGTGATGTTGAGACCGGCTAGTTCAGTGTGGGTGAAGAGCGAAAATTAGTAGCCTGCCGGTGAACCATATAGCACTCAAGTCAACCTGTACCTTCACGATGGTGCACCCTGGTAACTAGTTCCTTGCGGTCCTAGGCTAATGAGGATATGGCTAAGGGAAGGAAAACCCCGAAAATAAACCTACTGCGGCGGGCCAACAACCCACCCAGTTCAAACAACTGTTACGGAAACTGCAAGTATGAAAAATATACCAGCTGACGCTGGAACTGGCTGCAGCAAGGCGACGGTCCAATTACCAGAGGATGACAACATTACGTATGTGGACAGCATGACACTTCTGAACCAGAGCTGCGAGGACGTTCAGCGGCCGACTACGTCGTTAACCGGGCCAAAAGTTATTACAAATATTGGATGTTGTAATGTGAAAACTTTATTCATCATTGGTAAATCTGCTCAACTTGCCAAGGAGATGGGTAGATACAACATTGATATTTTAGGAGTAAGTGAATGTAGATGGGCAGGACACGGTAAAGTCAAATTGAGCACAGGAGAGAGTGTGTTGTTTTCTGGTAGAGATGATAACTTACATCGCCAAGGAGTTGCTCTAATGATCTCAAAAAAGGCCGAGCTATCTTTATTGGAATGGAAACCATTAAACAGGAGACTTATTTATGCTCGATTCTTCTCAAGCTATATGAAACTGTCAATTATCCAGGTGTATGCACCAACAAATGATACAAGTGACAAGGATAAAGAAACCTTCTACGAGCAAGTGCAATCAGTTGTTGACAGCATTTATAAACACGACATACTCATTGTGATGGGGGACTTTAATGCTAAAGTTGGTGAAGATAACGAAGGCTATGATAGAATAATGGGTAAAAATGGAATAGGGGTGAGGAATGACAACGGAGAGAGATTAGTCGAATTCTGTAATCTCAACAATCTCAACAATGATTACTGGTACCATCTTTCCACATAAACTAATTCACAAGGAAACATGGACATCTCCAGGAGGCAGGACTAAGATTCAAATTGACCATATACTTATAAGCAGACAGCACAGGACATCCGTTAGGGATACAAGAGTCACGAGGGGAGCTGACATAGCAAGTGATCATCAATTAGTCCGCACCAAAATTAAGCTCAAGCTGAAAAGAAAGCAGCAGACAAAAGAAAATAGGAGGAAGTTCGACATAACCAAGCTCCAACAACCTAATGTAAGATCAAAATTCACAATTGAGCTCAGAAATAGATATGATGTTCTGCAAGATTATGCTGATATAGAAAAAAACGTGGAAGAGAAATGGCAACACTTTGAGATTGCGTACAAGGAAACTGCAAAGAAAGTTCTTGGGTATAAAAAGAGGGGTCAAAAACCATGGATCGGAAAGGAGTCATGGAACCTAGTTGAGGAGAGGAGGAAACTGAAGTGTAATTTCGAAGGGGCAAAATCGAACAGGATCAAGCTAAACCTTAGAGAAGATTACCGAAACAAGAATAAAGAAGTCAAGAAAAGTACGAGGAACAATAAAAGAAAATGGGCAGATGATCTTGCATCTGAGAAGCAGAAAAAGCAGTGGGAAATGGGAGAATGAAGGAGCTGTATGACATTACAAAGAAACTTAGCAATGACAAAATCTAGAACAACCAACGCAGTAAAGGACAAATCCGGAAATCTATTGACTGAAGAATCCAAAAGAAAGGAAAGATGGCGTGAGCATTTTGAAGAAGTTCTTAATCGACCAATACCTGACAATCCAGTAACAGATGAAGTACTGGACAATGTTGAACCTGTAGAGGGAATCAGCACAAGCAACATCTCAAAACCTGAAATTCAAGCAGCAATTAGAAAGCTAAAGAATGGAAAATCTGGTGGTAAGGACGAAATCACTGCAGAGCTATTGAAAGTGGACAATGACACTATTGTAGACTGGCTTGCTGATCTTTTCAACACAATCTGGGATCAGGAAGAAGTTCCAAAGATATGGAAGCAGGGGATTATTGTAAAGGTACCAAAGAAAGGCAACCTTACAGATTGTGGAAACTGGAGAGGGATAACATTAACATCTTGGAAGAGTGCTCATTGACAGGATTCGAGATGGGGTCAACAACAAGTTGAGAGATGAACAAGCTGGGTTTAGACAAGGAAGAAGTACAGTGGAGCAGATATTCGTGCTGCGAAACATAATTGAGCAAGTAGTTGAATGGCAGTCAACATTATACATTACGTTTGTGGACTTTGAGAAAGCCTTCGATTCCGTAAACCGAGAGAGCCTTTGGAAGATCATGGCAAATTATGGAATCCCACATAAAATTATCAGAATGGTGCAAATTTTGTATGAGGATAGTGAATGCTCGGTATTTGTTGAAGGTGAGGAGTCCGAGTAGTTCAAGGTCAAAACTGGCATGAAACAAGGTGACGTCATGTCAGGCTTCCTCTTCCTGATTGTGATGGATTGGATAATGACACGTACAACAGATGGAAGTAACACAGGGATCAGGTGGAAGTTCATGTCAAAGTTGGAGGATCTGGACTTTGCTGACGACATTGTCCTGATGTCGTCAAGTATACAGCATATGCAAAGCAAGGCGGGCAAGTTAAACGAATATGCAACAAAAACTGGACTTAAAATCAATGCAAAGAAAACTAAAATGATGAAAATAAATAGTAAATCCAACAGCAGAATAGTAGTAGCAGGACACGAACTTATCGAGGTTGAAAAATACACATATTTGGGGGCCAATGTGAGCAAAGAAGGAGGGGGTTATGATATCAGCTACAGAACTTGCAAAGCCATGGTGTCATTCATGAAGCTCAAGCAAATTTGGAAGTTAAACATATTCACCCTGAGGATCAAGTTAAGACTATTCCAGTCTCTTGTCATGTCAACCTTACTGTGTGGTTGTGAGACATGGAAGATCAATGAACACGACAACAAGAAGCTAGACACATTTCAATTCAAATGCTTGAGAAGGATACTGCAAATCAGATGGCCGTATGTTATATCCAATGATGACATACTCAAGAAAACCAAATTGAAAAGGGTAAGTGAAGAAGTAAAACAAAGGAGGTGGAAATGGATCGGCCATGTTCTACGAATGGACGATAACTGCCACTGCATGACAGCACTAACATGGGTTCCAGAAGGCAGGCGTAAAGTAAGGCGCCAAAAACAACATGGCGACGAACAGAGGAGAAAGAAAGAAAGACGCTAGGATGGAAATCTTTGAACGAAGCCAAGGCTATAGCCAGGGACAGAATGCACTGGCAAGGAATACTTGCAGCCTTATGGACCACAGGGTCTGAAGAGGATAGATGAGATGAGATGAGACCCAAAACTTGAAGTAAGGAACCCCTAGGTTGTGATAACTAAGCATAATGACACAATATATTAATTGCATGACCCCCAAAATATTGTTATTCAAAAAAAAGTTGTGGGTTTACAAATTATGATAAGCAGTTTGGCGCACGATTTTTGACCTATTTAGTGTAGTGCACCCATTGTTTGCGTAGTTCTGCTGCTGTCCAAATAAACAACATTAAGGAATCAAGGCTGAGTCAAGGACTGGAGTACAGACAGAGTTCCCAGTGCAGGAATTTAGGCCTACCATATTGTAATCAATTCTCGCAAACCAATTCACACAATCAATATGGTGTTCAAAACTTTTGAACACACACTTACGATTCATCTTGAAATGCCCATATTTACGCTAGAGTATGTCCGCCATGGTTACGTCTGACGACGGGATTTGCTTGGATTTATACTGAAGTGTAAAGTAACAACCCTCTACATACTTGATATGCAGTATGAACATTTCTCGCGTCTGGTGTAATCATTGTAAAGTACTTGTACATACCTGATATGCAGTGGACATTTTCTTCCATGGTTGTAATCATTTGAAGTTCTTGTATATGAGTGCAGTAACCATGGGGAAAGAGTACAATGATATCAATCCCATCTAAACCCCGGACTGCCTGGATGGAAGACGGCCCTGTGTCTCCAGATGTTCCTGTCCAAAGTAAATTAGTATTAAAACGGAATCACCATTATTTGCCTTTTATTGCGCACATTGAGCAAATTGTCTTATTCCTAACAGCGAGTTTCAAATTTCCTTGAATTTTTATAACAAAGTACAGTGAGTTTAAGGTTTGCGCGAAGATGACAGCTCGTTGCACTTTTCCTGAAAATGTTGATGCATTAGAAAATTCTCACCTTTGACCTGCTCTATAGCTCAACATATTGAAACCAAAGCGTTTAAAGGTAATAAAGGTCACAAGTACCCCTCTTAACTTAGTTACCATAACTACAGACCTATCTTGTGTTTACAAACATTGTCTATCATTTTGTAAGGGAGGCCTTGAGTATCACAAAACGCTTAAACTGGATAGGCAAAAATTTGATCCTTTTGTACAAACTTTAACACAGTGCACCCTATAAAGGCACTTAATTTCTGTTTTTTTAGTCAAAAAATGCTTAAAATGTTGAGAATAAGTCACTGATTAGATATCTGGGAAAATATTTGAAAAATTTTATTGCGTTTGTTCACAAGGTCACTAACGTGTTGGAGCATATACATGCTACTTTAAGCTCTGTGAGTTGAAAAACCTTTATGTCATTGTGTACACTCTAAGGACAAGTCAGAAGTTATATCCAAATCCTCCCTCAAAAAGTTATGTTCGTGTCTCCTTTTTGATGATAAGATTCTCACAACATCACCCTATTTTTAATTAATCAACAAGAAAGGGGTTAATTAATGTGGGAAAGCTGTAAAAAGGAAAGGGCCTGGAGGGGGGCAGATTTTGCTTTCCCCTCAACTTTTCTAACCTTGCATTCATATTGAGTCTAAAATAGAGAACTTTATGCAAACTAGAAAAATACAAAGGCCATTTTACTACATTTAACTGTCCTTCCAAGTTTCATTTTACCTCTGGAAAGGGAGGAAAAGGGGGAAGGGGTGGGTGTGGCATGGGCAGGGCTTGTTGCAGAAGGCCATTCCAGACACTGTATGCTTAGTTATGGTTGATGTTGGCAAGTGCACTCTGTCCAGAAACAGGTGGCTATGATCTAATACACCTCCCATGGGGGGTGGCCCATGGGGGTGGTGATTTGGAGAACATACCTCACACAGCCTCTTCAGTGTCAGAACTTTTAAGGGCAAGAATTTGTAACTCAAGAATGTTTGCAAACGTCACAAATGGCCTTTTATTACTTGGAAGACAAAACTTTTCTATTTAACCCATTCAAATTAATGAAATACATTGGGATAATTGTTATATAAGTGAGAGTGTTCTTGCTTCAGACCACAACTACTGTAAAATCACTACTAGCATTCACAGAGTAACAAACCCATTACCACAAAAATGGGTAGAGTAAGATGTGGTATTTTCAAGATGGGAAAAACTTGGTTCAAGCCAAGAAATCAATTCAATTCGCTACAACACACTAACCGTGAAACATAAAGTACACTTACGCCACGGTATGTCAGGCCTACCCATCAGCAGTTGAGTTTAGCCGCCCCTAAAGATGAGCGAGGAGATTTCTGCTACACTGCAGCACAGATGGAACAAGAGAACTGGAGAATTGTCATGCTGCTTCGCCCAAAAGTTGTAGAAATGACTCCTGTTGAGAAAATCCAGCTCAAGAGAGTGAAGCTCATAGCCCACAAATGTGGCTAGCCAATGCCCAAGAGTGAAACTGATCAACGAGGAGGAGGTTTTCGTTTTGTGACCGTTAACTCCGCTGTGGAGCTGGGTGCACAAGCTGTACTTGATCACTAAAAAACTCATCCTGAGTGTGATGGTCAACCCAAATTATTGGCAGAGGCGGAGGAGCGTAGGGGTTTGGCCGTCTCAGAGGTGATGTTCTGCCCAAAGTGTGGTTTTAAAACACAAAAGACAGAACTGTATAGTGAAAGTGAAATACCTCACAAGGGTAGGCAGCGGGGACGACGCACTGCAATCCCCAACATGTTATTCCAAGTTGGCCTGCAGAACACTGTCATTGCAACCTCAGGTGCAAGGAGGCTCTTGACATCAATGGACACAGCTGTACCATCCACCAGCGGGCTGCAAAAAATTTCAAACAAATGTGGTGAAATCATCAAGAATGAAAACATTAGGGTCATGGCCGACAAGAGGAAACAAGTGAAAGACATCCGCGAGCTCCAAGGCTTCAAGCGAGACAGTCCGATTGCAGTTGAAATTGACAGGCAGTACAACAACCACCTCCGCTACTGCAGGAAAAAAAACACCGTTTGTCCATGCAACACAGACAAGAGACACTGTGTACGAGAACGTGACAACTGCAAAGTATGTTATAATGTACCATCAAGAGACAAACTTTGTTAAAGTATTGCAATGTCACAATCATCATTCGTGATGACGTCATGAGCCATGCACATCCACTAAGCACAGCGACAAGTGCACAGCCACTTGTCCGCGCATTTTAATATGGGAGACAAGAGAGAAGGGGGCGTGCAATGTGCTACCAAACTTTTGGAGTGCACGGAATCAGTGCTTGTGGATAGAATAACAACAGACGTGGATGGTTGTCTAACCCAAAGAATGAATTCTGTTAAGAGCAAAAAAGATGGAAAGGAAATGGAAAGTTTGCTGGACTCAGCCCACTTGAACCACTCACTTTGTGCGGCAGTCAGCCGAACCAACTTTCGCAGGGACATGTTCCCTGGGAACAATGCAAAAGCGTGGAACAGAGTACATGACCGATTTGCTGACGACTGAGTCACAGAGCACAGGCTGAGGCACACCATATTTCCATTAAATGTGGAAATGACACAGCAAAAATGAAAAGACTGGCTGCAAAGATGGTTGCTGCAATTCCGAACTGCTACATGGGAGACCATGAGAAATGCAAAAAAAATTCTCAAGTTTGCCATGGCAAATATAAGTACCCATCCCTCTCCCACTATGTCCGGGGCAGATTGACTTTAACCTCTCAAGATGAACAACTCTTAAAAAAACTCTTGAGAAAACACATAGGAGATGAGGCGATGGAGAGAACCAAGTACAGAACGAGTACCCAGAAGGCTGAATCCATGAACCATGCATATGCTATGACAAATCCAAAAGGAACACTAACCTTTTCACGGAATGGAGCTTCAAGAGATCACAGCGTTATCCATCTTGTGAACAACAAACACGCTAAGTTTATTACCAAAAAGTGTGAAGCTGCTCGCTGCCCCATAACAACCGGGTCACCCGCTGCAAGTGCTCTTGCTGCAATGGACAAAAAACAGCAATATCATAAAACATGTGTAATGGGAAAGAACTATAAAAAGAGACGGGCACAGTGTTGAGCTGAACGATATCACACTTACTATGCTAAGGACAATTTGTATCAACCTGGCAAACTAGATCCAAAGTCACAGGACATTAATTGTATAACGTATTATGACTATGAGGGGCTAAAAAGCTACAAGGAGCACAATTACAGCAGAATGTTCTCAAAAAGGAGGAGAAAAAGATAAAGATTTCAGTCCTTAAATTCTAAGGGTTTAACGCTGTGGGTTAGGGTTAGAGCTGGGGGTTAGGGTTTGGGCCAAGGGCTAGGGTAAGAGCTGGGGGTTAGGGTTTGGGCCAAGGGCTAGGGTTGGAGCTTGGGGTTAGGGTTTGGGTCAAGGGCTAGGGTTGGAGCTTGGGGTTAGGGTTAGAGCTGGGAGTTAGTTGAGACAAAAATAACTCACAAGTTTCAGAATAGACAGTCTTTAAACTGATCTCCATGACCCATACATGTCTTGTATCGGTTACATGTTTTGCGGGCATTATTTGTACTGTGTGGCTCTAGGGAGAGGTGCTGGAAATTCACACACAATGAATTGTGGCAAAGGTGGCTCACATCATACTGATCAGATATTATCTTTCCAGTATGTACGATGTAAGCCAACCGATGCACACGCATCATTGTGCGTGAATCACTGTCAGGGAACTTGACATTCATGATGCCATATCCACCACCCCTCCCGCTACTCCTCTTTACATAGCCGGTCCATAACAGGCATCCGCTTGACACTTTCACTGCACTTTTCTTTTGTATCGCAGCAGAAATCTTCACCCTCCACTCTTCATCCATGGTTTTTTTATATGCAACTTACCCTCGCATTCGTAGTCTTCTAGCAGTAGTAACTGTTGTAGAAGTAGTCGTCGAAAAGTACCGTTCTTAAAAACTTTGACTTATTTTGTTAACAAATTAATTTAACTTTTAAAAAAATTACAGTTATATTGCTATACTTACTTACTGTTTAGCCAATGGAATGATGTTTGGAGTGATGTTTTCAACAAAAAAACAGCACCAACTGATGAAAACTGCCTCAAACAACTCTTTTCTGTCCCCGTGTCAAGCCTACAGATGATTGTCAATAAAGCAGACATTTTTAAATCACCACCAAAATGGCTGATCTGATGGGCACCACCATTTTGTATATATAGGGTGCACCACACTAAATAAACTCCCATAGCAACCAATGCTAAATGCTAAATATTCAAAAATACTCAAGAAATATATGAAAGTCTCTCAGCCTCTAGGAAACAAACCAAATATATTTTATGACAATTGAACTTTGGTTTTCTGCTCAAATATTTCATTTTATCGAATAAACGATCAAATGCTTTATACTCAGCACTCCAACTCTTCATCCTAGTCCATTCTATGTCGGCACACGGCTTTGATGTTTGCCGAACATACACGTTTGGATGCGTGGCATGTATGTAATATTATATACTTAACTGGCCCATTCACTGCGTGTGCTGGGGGGTTGTACACGCTGGTGCATTATAATGGGATGGGGGCCTATGAAGCTAATATTAGCTCTGAGGAGGGAGGGTCCACAGGGCTAGCTGGGAACCAATCAGCAAAATGTAAGGATTCAAGTAATTTGATTGGTTGCAGATTTAAAATAGCAGCCAATGAGAGCGCAATGGTTGCATCGGCTTTTCTCATTTGGGCGGGAATTTTTCCCAGTTAACCGCACTTTGCCACAGCTTGTAGCGAGGTTGAGTTTAATAATAATTTATTGCTCTGTATTTATTCGCAATTTTACATTTTTTATAGCGATTTAGCGCAACGTATCTTTGTCATCCCGCTTGTGGGGGGATACGCTGCCATCAGGCTGTGTTGCCTATACTGAATTTAAATTTGTCACGTTAATTTTAACGTTTTTTTTTAATCTTGCATTGTAAGTTACGCACGGCCTAGTCTAGGCCTAAATAGTGTTGTAGGTGAGGTTTAGTCTTCGCTTGCTTTTAGTTTTTATAGCCGTTTGGTGGATTTTTCTCAAGGCAATACAGCTTTCTTCGAGACCAAGGAACATTCTTCAAAGAATTATAGCTTTGAACTGTACTTTTTTTTGGATCAAGCCGACCTTATGCCTCGTCCGCGAAAGAGGGCAATACGCCCGCCGGCCAGGTTCAGGGACGGGGCCGACGATCAGCCGCCAGCTAAGCAAGGTCGCGGCAAAGCCTTGGGGTGTGACAGGCGCCAGGCCAGCACTAGCACTGGCACTAGTACTAGTACTGGTAGCACTAACACTAGCAGCTCTGCTGCGTCTGCTCCGGTGGAGTCCGGGACTCCGGAAAGACAAGCCGCCGGCACCAGCGGAGGAGGCATTGTGCCAGGGGGTGGTGAGTTTTTTATAGGGCCGTTGCCAGTTAGTGATAGTGGCTCAGATAGCATAGATAAGGTACAGCTGCTGTCCAGTAATAATACTATTACTAATACTAGTACTGTTTGCTTTCCCGGACAGGCCGGCCTCCCCAATCCAATCCCAAGTTTTGCGAAAAGCAATTCTTTGGGTTTTGCGGTTTCAGCTGCTCAGAAGCAAAAGATTTGGGATGGCGAATTTGTGGACTTTGCTACTTTGTTGCAAGGTAATGCAGTCTAGCTTTTAGCTCATAAACCGCAGAATTCGGAAATGATTTTTGCTGTCAATGACGCTGGGAATATGGTGCTACGCCCAGCAGTTCAGCCTAAAACTAAACTTGACACGTTGGACAAGTGGGTCTCTGCTTTTCATGTTTATATGGCAATTTTTGTTGAGAAACACCCGTACAGAGTGGGGGAGCTGCTCAAATATGCAGAGATCATCCGCTTGGCCGCCGTGCAGTTTCCTGGGCTGAGTTGGCGGGCGTATGATGAGCAGTTCATGCTTCGCCCCGCGGCCGACCCTAGCAGTAGTTGGGCCGACACTGACATGGAATTGTGGGTCACGGTGGCCGCTGCGGCGACTCTTGGCACAGCTCCCACATACAATATTGGCGGCGGTAACTCGGGAATGCCAGTCCGGGCGGCATATAGTACTGGTACTCGGTCAGCTGGTGTTTGTTTTGCTTTTAATAAGGCAGGCGGCTGTCGTTTGATAGCTTGTCGATTTATGCACAAGTGTAGTAATTGCTTTCGCGCAGGTCATGGCGCACTTGCGTGCCGCTTTGGCAACCAAGGCAACAGGCAGTTCATGAGCGTTGCAGCAGGGAGGACTGGTTTCGCTGGTGATCGGTCACTTGTGAGCGTTAGTGGCAGCAATGGTAAGCGCTACTTTGCGGATAACAAACGTGCACCAGTGCCCCAAGATGGCGTCCAGCGATCACTCGGACCTCAGTCTCCGTTGCCGTTATTGCCAGCGCACAAGCCTGCGACTCAGGGTAAGCCCGGGGGTTTTCGTTCTCCCAACGCCCATTAAACTGTTTGTTTTGAGTAAATGGTTAGACATGTTCCCAGATAAACATGTCAGTTCTGTGTTACTTGATGGTTTTGCTGATGGTTTTCGTGTTGGTTATTCCGGTCCCAGGGTGTGTAGGGATTCAGTTTGCTTGCCGTCTGCTGCACAGCGCCCACAAATAGTGCGGGACAAGCTCGCCAAAGAAATAAGTTTAGGTCGTGTTGC
Source organism: Marthasterias glacialis (assembly GCA_911728455.2). Taxonomy (NCBI): domain Eukaryota; kingdom Metazoa; phylum Echinodermata; class Asteroidea; order Forcipulatida; family Asteriidae; genus Marthasterias; species Marthasterias glacialis. The sequence goes on from OU452219.1 coordinate 32,111,750, forward strand.
CGGCCCCTTTGCTGGTCGCCCCCTGCGTCAGTTGCAGTGTTCGCCCATTGGGCTTGTTCCCAAACATAAGCCGGGTTCATTTAGGCTTATACATCATCTTTCTTATCCACATGGCAGGTCAATCAATGATTTTATCCAGCGTGATCAATGTGTAGTGCATTATACTTCCTTTGACACAGCAGTGAACCTTGTTATGAGGGCCGGCAAGGGTGCTTGGCTGGCAAAATCTGACATCAAATCGGCTTGCAGACTACTCCCTGTACACCCTGAGGATTATGAATTGTTAGGTTTCATTTTTGACGGTTTGTTCTATTATGATAAATGTTTTTGTTCACTGTTCGAAATGTTTAGTACTTTTTTTGGAATTTCAAGTCAAGAAACGTATCCAATCCAACTTTGTAACTCATTATTTAGATGATTTTTTGTTTATTGCACCCTCCTTTTTGAATTGTGGGCAGGCACTTGCAGCCTTTACATGTCTATGTGGGGAGTTAGGTGTGCCTTTAGCTCAAGAGAAAACTGTTGGACCGGTGCAGGTTATCACTTACCTAGGTTTAGAGATTGATTCTATTTCGCAGCAAGTTCGCGTACCTGCAGTTAAAGTGCAAGCCCTCTGCGTTAGGATCCATGAGGCATTGGGTAGGCCAAAGCTTTCTTTGGTTCAGCTGCAGTCGCTGATTGGATCATTGAACTTTGTTTGTAAGGCAGTTTCCCCTGGCCGGGCTTTTTTAAGACGATTGATCGCCCTCACCCGTGGGCTCTCACAGCCTCACCATCGGGTACGCTTGTCAAAGGGGGCTAGGCTGGACTTGCTTATGTGGAAGGAGTTTTTAGAACACTTTAATGGTGTTTCCCCGATTGCTTGCAGGGATTGGGACAATTCTGTTGAGCTTTTTACCGATGCCGCAGCTTCCGTTGGGTATGGCGGCTTTTTTCAGGGCAAATGGTTCAACGGACGCTGGCCATCATATGTAATCGAGTCTCCTCCTTCTATTGCTTTTCTTGAATTTTTCCCTGTACTAGTTGCAGTTTTGTGTTGGGGTCCTATGCTGGCAAATCGCCAGGTTACATTTCGCTCGGATAATTCGGCTGTTGTTCTTATAGTAAACAGTCAAACGTCACAGTGTGATAGGATCATGCATCTCGTTAGGTTGTTTGTTTTGCATTGTCTCAAGTACAATATTATCTTTAAGGCAGTGCATGTACCGGGGGCGGCTAATGAATTGGCTGATTATCTATCCCGTTTTCAGATGAACAAGTTTCAGGCCGCAGCTCCCGATGCGGATCAGATGATGTCACCCATTCCATCGATCCCCATCCCTTGATAACGGGTGAGATATCTAGGTTGTTATCTATTGCCTTGGCCAAGAACTCTTACAAAACATATTGTACGGGTTGGAATGCATTTTGCAAGTTTACTGGGTGGGGGTCTCTGGCTCCCACATTGCTGCTGGACTCTGCTAGGGTCAGAGAATTTATTGCTTGGCTGTCACTTAAAGGATGTGCTGCATCCACGATAGCCACTTACGTTACTGGGGTAGGGTTCTATCACAAGTTTCAAGGGTATTCCGATCCAACTAAAGATTTCTTAGTTTCTAAGCTATTGGAGGGTTGCCGTCGAGATACTCAAAGCACGGATACTCGTGCTCCAATTACACTGCCCATTCTAGTTGCAATTTTAAGGGCTTTGCCCCATGTTTGCAAATCACACTTACTCAAGGGTATTCCGATCCAACTAAAGATTTCTTAGTTTCTAAGCTATTGGAGGGTTGCCGTCGAGATACTCAAAGCACGGATACTCGTGCTCCAATTACACTGCCCATTCTAGTTGCAATTTTAAGGGCTTTGCCCCATGTTTGCAAATCACACTTTGAAGAGCAGTTATTCAAAGCTGCTATGTTGAGTGCATTTTTTGGGTTCATGAGGGTAGGGGAGTTTACAGCTGACGCTACAAATCGTATTCAAGATTCAATGTTACTCAATTCAGATGTCACATTTAGTTCAGTGGGTATTGAGTCCACGCTGGTTTCATTTCGTACATGTAAGATGCACCAGTCAGGTCGACCTCTCGTCATTGGGCTGGGGAGGATGGATGATGTGGCTATTTGTCCTGTCCATGCTTTACGCGCATTCTTAAGGGTCCGACCGTTAGGCCAGGGTCCTCTATTTTGTCATTTTGGTGGCCAGCCTTTAACGCGTTGGCAATTTAATGCAGTACTTCAGAAAGCGTTGGTTTTTTGTGCATTGCAGGATCTGCGAATTCAGGCACATTCTTTTCGGATTGGAGCTGCCACGGTGGCGCATAGCTTAGGGGTCCCTCTTGTTGATATTCAACGCATGGGCCGCTGGCGTTCTGATGTGGCACTTGCGTACATAAGACCAGAAACACTTTGTGCTTTCCCTGGCATTAATAGGGGTTAAACAGTTTTAAATTGGGTTTCTATCTTTTTGGATTTATACAGGTATAGCGTGTGGATCGTGGGAGATTCCCTGATTCGTTGGGCTCAGCGTTCTCTGGCAGTTGGTGCGGTACCTGTTCTTTGGCGGGGTAGGGGTGGGGCCAGGTTATGTGACCTGCCAGCCCTGCTGGAAACAATGCCTAGAAATGCCCCTCCGCCTGCAATACTGATAATTCACCTTGGGACAAATGACCTCCTCTCTATGGATGTTTTTTCACTTCGCCAGTCCATTGAAATTTTTATGGAGGGGATTCGTGTTCAGTTTCCGCATAGTGTGGTGGTGTGGTCGGAAATTTTACCACGGGTTTTTTATTTTGGGGCCCATTCTCAAAAAGCCATAGAGAAACAACGAAAAAAGGTAAATAGATGGATGCGCACCTGCTGCCAGAGAAAAGGGGGTAGGGTGTTGCGGCACAATCAGTTTCAAGGGTCAAATTTAGCACTATACAGGTTTGATGGGGTTCATCTTTCCGAGGCTGGTAATGCGGTTTTCTGTGACAATATTGCTTCTTGTATTAGCTCGATAATAATCTTTAGTCTGGGCTTAGGGTTGATGTGGGGGGTTTCTGTCTATTTTCTTGGGGCGCGCGTTGCACGTGTGGCAGTTCTTTGGGAGAAAATGACAGAAAAAGTTACAAGTAAAAGGATTTCAATTTTGGAAATCACATTTGTTAACATAATTTTGAGTTGTAATGTTAACGGTAATGTAATTTTCTTAGGATAGATAGTGCCATCCGGGTATCGGTCGGGCTATCTTACCTGTTCCCCTCGTTTTCCAACTGGGGGAATTTATGATGTGTTTGTAGGAATGGGATACTCTTCTCTCTTTTAGCTTGCATAACTGTTGGATAGGTTAGAGTTACATGTAGGGTGCCTGACGGTTCCGTCGGGGCCATTTCCCCCACTCGTTTTCTAACTTGGGGTACAACAATGTGTAGGACGTTTTTAAATACATGTACTTTAGGGATATAAGTGCAAAGATAACGTTTTCAGGCAAGGTGCGTCAATATGTTTACTTGTGGGGGTCGGGTTTCGACCTGTATCCGGGGGTCATTGGACCCCACATGTTCATGTGCGAGTTTGTGCAGTCGTTTTTGTGCAGTTGTATTTGGGAACGGTTGCCCATTGTGTGTTTGGTAAGGACACGGTAGTCCTTTGAGGCAGTCATGAACGAGGTGTTCATGAATTTTTATGTGTATGGACACGGTAGTCCATCAGCTTACATGTTGGTCCTGTTTGTCTTTCCAGGCCGGTTTGCCCTGTGTTTGGTATCCGGCCCCTTGCCATTTATTACATAATTCAAATTTGGTGTATCTGTTAAGTGTTGATATGATGGTGGAAACCTCAATAAATTACAGTTTCAAGCTGTGGCAGGATTTCAAATACACTGGTTCTTTCCCTTGTTTGTGTCTGAGTATAACAGTAGGTTAGCCGTTGAGAATTTTTGATAATTACTCCAAGAAAAAACACCCCCCCGAAAATGTCATTTTTCCCACACCGACTTGCTGCCACTTTTCATGAAGCATCCCTCCACTTCCCAGGCCAAATAGGACCATCTTTAAAGCCAAAATTTATCAAGTCTACCCAAAACTTGAAGTAAGGAACCCCTAGGTTGTGATAACTAAGCATAATGACACAATATATTAATTGCATGACCCCAAAAATATTGTTATTCAAAAAAAGTTGTGGGTTTACAAATTATGGTAAGCAGTTTGGCGCACGATTTTTGACCTATTTAGTGTAGTGCACCCATTGTTTGCGTAGTTCTGCTGCTGTCCAAATAAACAACATTAAGGAATCAAGGCTGAGTCAAGGACTGGAGTACAGACAGAGTTCCCAGTACAGGAATTTAGGCCTACCATATTGTAATCAATTCTCGCAAACCAATTCACACAATCAATATGGTGTTCAAAACTTTTGAAGACACACTTACGAATCATCTTGAAATGCTCGTGTTCATGTTTATGCACCAGTATATCCGCCATGGTTACGTCTGACGACAATTTTGCTTGGATGTATACTGAAGTGTTAAGTAACAGCCCTCTACATTCTTAATATGCAGTGACATGAAACATTTCTCGCGTCTGGTGTAATCATCGGAAGTACTTGTACATACCTGATATACAGTGGACATTTTCTTCCATGGTTGTAATCATTTGAAGTTCTTGTATATGAGTGCAGTAACCATGGGGAAAGAGTACAACGATATCAATCCCATCTAAACCCCGGACTGCCTCGATGGAAGATGGCCCTGTGTCTCCAGATGTTCCTGTCAAAAGTAACTTAGTATTAAAACGGAATCACCATTATTTGCCTTTTATTGCGCACATTGAGCTATTTGTCTCATTCCCAACAGCGAGTTTCGACTTTCCTTGAACTTTTATAACAAAGTACAGTGAGTTTAAGGTTTGTGCAAAGATGACAGCTCGTTGCACTTTTCCTGAAAATGCGAACTGGTAGAACCACAAGCGCATTTACCAAACTGTAAAGCGAATAAATTAGTTCTTTCTTTTTTTTTTGTCAATGGGGGACTTTTGGACCGTCTTTCTTCACAGATCTCACCAGTAGTACGCATGCTCAACTGTCAAAATGGCCCGTTGTGTCTACTGCCGCCAACGTCTCAAAAGTCTCACACATACATTTTTTTGTACCAATCACGCTGTTGGCCAATTTGAATCAAACACTTGAACAGCGGCGTAAAAAGCAACAACACTCTTTTCATTTCAAGCTTTTTAGGAAGCAAACAGGAAAACAGGACATTAGCATTGCCCAAACCGTGTGAAGGGAAACCATAAAAGCAGCAGACGTCCACTTTTGTTTACAGTCAGTGCAAGTTAAAATTTAAATCCGTTTTTCTTAAAATTGAGCAGCAACAAAAAAAAAAAAAAAAAAAAGAGAGAACATTTTACAAAATTGTTCTCTCTAATTTTGGGAAGTATTAAGCAGAAAGAGCAGAAAAAGGCACTCGCCAACATTATTCAATCTTCTCTTTGTTCACTAAGTAAGCTAAAAATCTGTGTGCATTTTTGACCTTCATTCGGTATATTTATGGCCCATTGCTGTATCACCTGAATTTAAGTTTGGAGTGAGCCAAAGAAACCCTGCGACCCCGGATCGACAAGATACAGTTGAGTGCCGTCTTTGTTCACCCCAAAAATGAATTAAATTTGTACCCAGTCAGTTAAGGTGGCTGTAATAAGCCAAAAACGTTCCACATGAAGAAAAACAATGAGGCCTACCTTCTAAGTCCTCCCGGCTGATATCACCTTCATTTCCCCACATACTTCATAGGTTTATATTACGGTGCAAATTTGTGATGAACAAAATCGCTTAACATGAATGTTTGGTGAGAGATAATATAATAAAGATTGTTGCAAAAATATTGATTACCTTTTTATGAACTTATTTTAAGTAAATTCTGTGTTTAATGCTTACCACAAGAGGGCGCCAAACCGGACTAGCCCCTAGTCCCTTTAGAACCTGCGCGCGCACATGAATGGATTTTCAGCGAGGCCGAGCATGTGACAAAAATGAGCAAGGTAATTTTATGCTTTTTTACTTCATTTATCACAAATATTCCTTCATTGCAATACAAAATAACATATCTACAGATGTTTCTTGTTCAAAAAATCAAACTGATACTTTTGCATAGCTTCTCGGAGTACAAACATGTGTGTTTAATGTTTTGCCAGCGCGGAAAATATTTCGAAATGGCCCCGACTTGCCCGCCAAAGACTACTGTAGACAGAATGTGTCTGAAGTTTCCATAATTTTGCTCGTTATACATTGTGTGTAATATTTGTATTATTGCCCGGTGCGCTGTGCAAATGATCCAAGCAGTCCAAGCAATTAGACTTTTTGTTGCATTTCACCACGTTCACAGTATGCAATAATGCCGGTAAGAATTCTGGCTTTCGTTTATTCTCCCAAACTGAGTTCTTTTCATCTGCATAGTGCATGTAGCAAATTCGCAATAGCCTAGACCCAGTAACTGGGGCGTTGTACTCTTTTCAATTTTTTAATTTTTTTATTTTGAATTTATCGGTCATACTAGCGAATTAAAACGAATGTGTGATGCCCTGTTTAAAAAGTGCCAAAGATTCAACAAAATTGCTACAAAACCACCTATTGGCTTCTCAAGATATCAAAGATGAAATAAAATGCATTTAATTGTTTTCAAAATCAATTTATGTCCTTCAATTGGATGCTTTTTTAGGCCCACTAAAAATGCAGCTGTCACAATCTGCATTTTATTACTACACCACATGATATCAACGACTATTTCCTAAAAAAAGAAAAGGATTACCTGTTCGCTGATGCCCTGACTTGCATATTGTTTTGCGCAGTCATCATAGGATACAAGTCCCTATAAGTCAACACACAACCCAAACTGTAAAGAAGTTCCATTGGTCATGATTGGCCGAGTGCACGCTCTACACAGCTGGTATCCTGCATTGACTGCAGTAGACTGATTGCGCGACCAATGTTTACATGTCATCACATGACCTTTTGTGGGGTACTACGTCATCTGAGCTAATGGAAAAGACATGCAAATTTATGCTGTGACCGACAGAGTCACACCTAAAGTGGGCTTTTGGTAATAATAACACAGTTAGTAAGCCATTTTATTAAAGTTGTAGGGCCCTATGTTGTGACATTGATTTTAATCACATTACAGTTTCATAAACTACTGGCCAGTATTCCACTGCAACTGGTGTTGAAAGACTATGTAGCCAACCACCTGTTATTTTGTTTGCAATGTAGGCCTAAATCACTGTAAAAAAGGGTAAAGAACATTGAAAAAGTGAGCATTTATACCTAGCCTTGCGAAATTTTAAATAGGCAAAGGAATCACACCGTTTTGGAAAGCAATTTCTTTGGATGATTCACCTTCGAAACTTTGAAATTCTTGTGTTGAAAAGTGTGCGATCACGGTCGTCTGGCCTAAACATTCCGTTGTGCACTAGTATATATTGTGCACATTAAACGTTTTCTTGTACATTTTCCAAGACTCGCTGGAACTGTCCTCACTGGCTTTATTCAGCCACTCGAAGGTCTCTGATAAAAAACTCTGGAATATTTTTCACAGATTTCAAGAAAGAAAAGTCTCGATGGAATAAAGAAATGCAACAATCGCCATGTATCGTACCGCAATTTCCTATTGAGGACGTTGTGCTTGTTTACATTTAATACCCACAATAGGTCACATGACACTGGTCGCGCAATCGGACTATACTCGTAGCGTTAATACAACTTTTTACACATAAGGAAATAGTCGCTGAATAAATAATACTAATAACAACCCCGTAATCCGCTCGATCTTCGACATGTCATTTCCTGACCTAACAGTTCCAGTCAAGCACACCACGTTCTCATCATGCACACTCATCATGCAGTGCTAGCTCTGTTAGCCCCCCACACTCACACCAATTGCGCATAAACACAACCTGTGCCACACAGCTGACGTCATGTCGTATATTTTGAAAGTTACGTATTTTTTTTTTATGTAGCCAGTGGTACTTTAAAGGCTTTTGAGTCACATTTTTTTGTAATTTCTTTTAATTACAGGCATGTGCCACTGGCTAAATGTCGTGTTTGTTTAGAATTGACTTGTTTAAATTTAAAATGTCAATGTCTTCATGATAATTCCAGTTACAGGACTTACATTATTTGGGCCCAACATGTGTTAACTGTTTGGCTATTTCTTGTATACAGTGTCAACCAACTTCAACATGATTGATGTCTGTTACCACACAACTGCTAGTATATACACACATTCATGTATGATCCTCCCTGCAGTGTGAAGCATGCAAGCGCATAGACAAGTAACAGCGTATATCACAGCTGCAACCTGAAGTTGCTCAGGTGAGTCATGAAATAGAACTTTCTGTCTGAATGTCAGTTGGTGCTTAGAAAGGCACATGGTAGAAAGTTTTGGCCTATTCACTTAGTGCATCTTTAAAGGTTACTTGAAGGTAACCAACTGCACGTACAGGTGCATGAGAAAATGAGATTTTAATCGGGTAATTATCAAACAAGCAAAGTTCATGCCTCCCTGCTTTTAAAGGGCTTGTTAAGTGGTATTTTTTCACATTACATTTTCCAGGCTTAAGGAAAATCATGGTTTGATATTAAGACAAATTAATACATACTGTTTTATAAGTTGTTATGAGTTATTACCCTTTATTTCATCCCTCAAAATTTGTATTTTCCGTTTCTATCGCCTGGTGGTGTGTTTTCGTGACGTAGATCGAGGCACTGAATGACAACGCAGTGACAATGCACATTCCTGACCAGTTAGCTCTGGTATGTTTCACTGCAGCCACTCAAATTTGTCAGTCTAATGGCAATCTGTGCAGACTGAAACCATCTTTAGTTGTGTTGCAACCAGCAACAATACACCTCAATGGTCATTTTCCATATAACAAAAGCCAGATATCAAGAGATTTGTCCAAAGAAACTAGGCACAGGGCGGTACATGAGTTTGCATAACGTATCATGTCATCTTGTATTGATCGCCGAGCACTGACCAACAGCAATTGCCTTCATCTATGTCATGACTGTTTTCCCTTTAGGGGGTAGGGGTGTGAGTTTCACCCCTTATTTCAGTTTTATTGTTTTGCGATACATTTTTAACAAACTTGCATTTGTAGGTTACTGTGAGTATACTTTATAGTTTATATTGGAAACAAATTCCATTTCATTGGACCTTTAACCAGTTCGTTTCGGACACACTTACACGCCGAACTCTTATGCAACACATCATTTTCTTTGTGTGCGTGGTCATATCAACAGGCCATGTGTCACAAGACTCTAATGCATAATGCGTGAATGCTTAATGCTGTCCTTTTGACCGGGTGTGAGTCGATGATCAGCCCTAGTAGCTTTCCAATGGTCTTAATGTGCTTCAGAAACATGACCTGAACCAGTTGCCGCCAAGAATCTTACGTTTTGTTCTGTCCCCCTGGTGGGATTCTTTTGTCAGAATTGCCAGAATCTTTTTTCTTTGAGGGTACCGTTGCCACAAAGAAACTCTGACTTGACATTGCCAAAAGAAAAAAGATTCTCTTTATTGGATTGTCTGTTTGGTTTCTCGACCAAGCAAATGTCAAGACTGGGACTGGAACCTGCATTCTGCTGATCAGAAACACCAGAGTTTGAGTCCAGTGCGCCTGATGACCCCTAAGCCACGACACACCACCAAAGCGAACTGGTTAAACATTGAATGATTCCTGTAATTCCTGTAAAGTGTTTGGAAATACATTTTTCCTAAAGTAATGACCCTATTGCGTTGTAGTGCACAATCTTTTTGCATTAAATTGAATCCTTGAAAAACTCTGACCCTAACAAGTGAAATAGCGTTATTCTGTACTTGTTGTGAAATGTGTTTCGTCCAGTAGGGAATGGTTGTCTTGAAAGCAAAGTAACAACTCTTATACATGTATTACTTGCCAAATAAATGTGTTATTTTGTCAAGATTCCATTATATATTTGATCTCATATCAGACCTTAAAACTTGATTCATTGTGCAGAGATGTCAAATAAATTTGTCCAGCTGTGAGTTTACTGTCCCGAGGCTAAAATTACGGGCCTGTGGTGGTCCAATGTCAATTTTAAGCCCTGTTACTTACTTTCTCTAACATCAGGCTAAAAAACTGATCATTTTTATGTGTTATAAACATATTTCCTTTTAAAAGTGGTTTGTGTTTCATTCTGTCAAACTATTTGTGGTGTGTGTTTTTTTTTTACTTTGTTTGGTTTGTCTTGAAGTAAAATTAACACAAAGTGCTTCCCTGTTGAGTTTCCATTGATTATTTTTAATATTTTAATGAAATAAATTCGGCCTAAAGTAACTGACCGTAGGAAGTGAATTTTCTTTATTCTGTGTCATCTCATTGATGTATACTGAAACCTGGAGGCTCACCACCCAGTAGGAGAAGACCTTGGATGGGATGTACTGTACACCCCTATGTTAAGAATGGTCTTTGATGTGTCATAGACTGACCATATTATGAGAAGCACCAACCACTACGGTAGTCTACTAAAAGTATCGAACAAGACTTGTAAGTGATGGGTTTTGGCATCCTGAGAACTAATCTAAGGAAAGGCCTCCAGATGCAACTGGAAGTCGGAAGTCCTACATTGACATCCTGACCAGAGACACAGGGTCACCACGACTGAAGTCTGCGCTCCCACGAAGAAACAATCTGACCAAAATAAGAAAATCTGATGTTGGTGGAGGACCATCCCCAGCCACAACCTTATTGACTCATTTTGCATCGTACTAAAAGAAATTGTCTTATCAAAGTGTGTTTTGTCAGACTGTGATTGATTGTATTGAAGGCAAATAATTCCATTTGTATAATACTATTTGTCAAACATTATTTTCTTGTTGAGTTTCCGTTATTTATTTAATCGAACAATCAGACTATAAAAAGGACGATAGATAATTTTTGTAAAGGGTAAAAATAAAGCCTGAAGTTGTGACCCCCAAGAAATGTGTTGGTTTTATTCCGTGTCAATTTTTATTTTTTGTGATGTGTGTTTTGTCAGAAGAATTGTCTTGAAAGGAAAGTTACACCATATACTATTTGTAAAATAAGTGTGTCTTATTGAGTTTCCTTATTCATTTCATTGTACTAAGTGTACAATGAAATGAATAAGGAAACTCAACAAGAAACAGGATTTTATTTTATTAAGAATCAGACAATGCATTCTTTTGGTCATTGTTGGTATGTTAATTTGTCTGCGTACTGCAGTAGCCAATAATAACAATATAGAAATAAATGTAACCTTGAATGAAATTGAATCATGGTGTTTGACTGTTAATTGAGGGACTAATCCCTTAGCTGCTAACTGCATCTGGTCATAGGGTTGAAATTTAAGAACTTGATGGTGTAAGGTTGGTAGTGATCTAGCTACACGTATGCTGAGATGTATGCAAACATTCATCTGGAGCAAACATAAGCCACTGATTATGCATATAGTGATGCAAGAGATGTAGATGGTAGTCAGCTTGGTCTTCCCATCAGAGTGGTGAAGTATGACTGTTCAGACCTGGATGAAATCTGAAGGACTACCTACTAATGGGAATACGTGTCATGAACACATGCAGTCACTTTCCAGATAGGAACACAGCCACAAATTCTGCAGATCCGCAGACCAGGAAAAATGCCTTGAGCTGCTTTGCAAAAATGAACTACCAGCAAGTGATGTTGCGCAGTTCAAGACAAAGTCTAGGACAGAGATTAAGACGAGGCTTACGACAACTTGGTGAGACTTAAAACCCTAACCTCCTCGAGTTCTTCAAACTCAGCTGGATTTGGAGACAAGGGAGCTAAAATGAGAAGGACACAGATGAGCAATGTGATGGAAATGGCACCAGACTCCTTGAAGCTGAAACACAAGAGACTCAGCTATGCAACAGAATGTGAGATCCAAGCATGAAGAGTGTAGCTCTGCAAAGTTGGATTATGAGGCTATTCAAGTTCAAAAAGTCCTGACATGTTTTTGTGTGTACCTACTTACTCACCAAGGACCATCTAAAGTCACTCAGACCTTTAAGATGGAGAAAAAGATGTGATTATTGTAGTCTAAATGTTCTTGTGTATTATGATTCCAAAATGGAAAGCTCTATTTGAATGGAAGGTAAATGTTTATCTTGGCAGTTGAGTAGGGTACCTGTCAAGAGACTTTGCTAGGTTATTTTATTTTATGCTTTGTTTTACCCAACATCGATGTGTGATAAGCGCTGCATATTTGACTTTCTACAATGAAGAGGAGGGCCCATTTTCTTGGCTATGCTCACTGAAGCCTTACTCTGTAAATGTAAAAGAGTGAAAGTTTCATTTCCTTGCCAGAGTGATGTCAGTTTGGCTCTTTTGAGAGTGAAACTCACTCTTCACCACCCTTTTGCTAGTGAAGGTGGAGTGAATTTCACTCTGAATCTAGTGAAAATACATGTTTTTTCACTCTAAAAAGAGTTTTCTGCCATATGGCTCCTTGCAAGAGTGGTATGGTGGCCAAAAAGAGTGGTGTTTCACTCTTTTACATTAAGAGAGTACGTTAAGCGTGTTTCACAGGTGTTTCATTTTTGCTTGTGCATGTTTGTACATCACACTGCTAAGCATTCTTCACTTATACACAGCTAGCATAGAAATTCAGCGCTTACCCTGTAAACAGAGAATGATGACAGTAAGCGTGGAATTCCGCAGTAAGCACAATTCTGAAATTGCGTTCAGATGTCTTAACCACCAGACCAAAATACTTGCCCGGTCCTATTTTTGTATATTTCTCAGGAAGGTTAATACCAAAACATATTTAACTATAATATTACCAAGTATGACAAGGTTAACAAGTTTTTTTTTATCAGTGATAACCATTAAAAGACATTTTTTTCTGCTAGATACTTTGCAGGCTAAAAATCATCTCTATAGCCAAGGAGATTCTCAGTCTGACATACCAGAGAGATGGGATGCTGGCCGGAACTTAAATCCTCATCATCAAAATTCAAGGTTAGTCTTAACTGAAACCTTAGAAGGTTTGATTTCATGCATTCTTTCAATAACCAAAAATGTACCATCCTTTTAAAACCCTGGCGTCAGCGGGGAGGTTAAAAAATAATCCAAAAATTACCAAATATTGTCATAATTTGTTTTTTAATGGGCCAATAAGGCCAAGATTTCATGTAATCCTCACCCCTGGTATACCCCACAAGCCTGTACACTCCTATTGGCTAGACCCTAACCACTGCAGAGTAAGAAGTGTTGAAAGACGGTAGCCCAAGGTGCCACCATATCTTAGTGCAGTAATTGGATAATCTTTTGCTAGGATGTTTATGTGTAAACCCCTTGAGCCGCCCAGGGATTAGACAGGTCGTAACAATCCTGGCCCACACGAAAGCCATGTCAATGTCCTCTGTGGACTGCCTGTGTCTTATGCACAAGAGTTATGGTGGAAAAAAATCCAGCTGGATACACTGTGTAAGAAGGATGGGGAGGTACATTGTGGCCGGAGGAGGGTCCAATGTTTATTTGGTGATAATTACTGACCAGCTGCAAAGTTTTGTGCTCCCCTCTTTTTATGAGGTGTTGATTGATGAGTGGCCCCAGTAGATCTAGCACCTTGTTTGATAGGCCCCCCCCCTTTTCTTACGTTTTTTATTGTTTGAGTTCTGCAAAAAGGCAGTGGTTGTTTAGCTTGAGTTCATTCTATCATCATGGCTTCGAGTAGCAAGCAAGTAATTTCGATCGATGATGCTTTGCAAGGTGTGTTTGCTGGTGAATCCAGCAATGAGAACTCAGAGTATTCGGAGGAAGAGTTCTCGGATGCCTCTTCCTATGAGAAACTGGAGGATAACTCAGAAATTTCCAGTTGAAAGAGTGAGGAAGATGCTCCTCCACCCCCCCATTCATCCCGCCGAAGCAGGCCCGTCCACCGCCGGCACCTGCCCAGCCAGCTGCACCGGTCCAGCCAGCTGCCCCGGCTCAGCCAGCTGCCCCAGCCCAAAGGGGTTGCCCATCAAGACAGGGGTGCAACCCAGTAGCTGCCCCGGCCCAGCCAACCGCCCTGGCCCAGCCAGCCGCCCAGCCAGCCGCCCCGGCCTAGCCAGCCGCCCCGGCCTAGCCAGCCGCCCCAGCCCAAAGGGGTGGCCCATCAAGACGGGGGCGCAACCCAGTAGCTGCCCCGGCCCAGCCAACTGCCCTGGCCCAGCCAGCCGCCCAGCCAGCCGCCCCGGCCTAGCCAGCCGCCCCAGCCCAAAGGGGTGGCCCATCAGAACGGGGGCGCAAACCAGCAGCGGCCCAGGCCCAACCAGCTCGTGCTGGGCAAGTAACTTCGAGAGACGGGACGGTGTGGAGCAACCAACCACGCACAGCTGCCAGAACGGCCCCTGCAAATATCCTCACGCAAGCAATGGGTCCTAAGAATCAGGAGCAACATCACCGCTGGAGCTTTTCAGCCTCTTCATCCCCCTCACCATGCTGCAAACCATCCTGCGTTACACCAATGCAGAGGGGCTGGCCAAGAGAGGACGGGGTTGGATCGACGTCGGGATGGTGGAGCTGCACTCATTCATCGGCCTCCTCTTCTTTCTTGGTCTGACCAAATCAGGCCATGAAAGACTGAAGTCAATCTGGCAACCGGGTTTCTTCTGCAGACCACTTTGCGAGTGCACCATGGCAGGGAAGCGATTCCAGGAAATACTTGCAGTGATGCGCTTTGACGACAAGAACACTCGATTACAGCGCAAGCAGACCGACAAGTTTGCGCCTATCCGGGATGTTTTTGAGATGTTCAGATCCACCCTCACCCAGCATTCCAGCCCAAGTGACAGCCTGACAGTGGATGAACAGTTAGTGGCTTTTCGCGGACACTGCAGCTTCAAGCAGTACATGCCTAAAATTTTGGGCAGCAGTGGACAGCCCCACCAGTTACACTTACAATATGCAGCCATACGTCGGAAAAGAACATGGCCAAAGAGAAACAGAGCTTGGCGCTAGGGTTGTCAAAGACATGGTGGAACCCGTCTTTGGCACAGGACGCAATGTTACCGCAGATAACTTTTTTGTAAGCAAGGCGTTGGCCGACTACCTTTGGACAAAGAAATTGACCCTCGTCGGCACAATCAAAGGTAATCGGAAGGAGGTTCCTGACGACATGCGCAAAGAACAGACCCGAGGCAGGCCGGTAAAGTCATCTCACTTCCGTTTCACTGGCATGAACACTCTAGTTTCATTTGTACCGAAGCAGTACAGAAATGTACTGCTTCTGTCATCGATGCATCACGATGCCACCACCAATCCGAGGAGCCAAAAAACAGAACTAATTGACTTTTATAACTCGACCAAGGGCGGTGTAGACACTGTGGATCAGATGTGTAGTGTTTACAACTGTGCCCACATCTCCAACAGATGGCCAATGGTTGTTTTTTTCCACATTTTGAACTGCGCTGGCATCAGTGCCTATGTGCTCTTCAAGCAGCTCCATCCCCGCCCAAGCACAACCCGGCATGAATTCTTGAGGCAACTCATCATGGCCCTCACACATCCGCAGATGGAACTTAGACGGCAGCATCCGCAACACCTCCGCCCACACACAATACAAGCGTTTACCTATGTTGGCAGGTAAAGTTGAACTCCCAGCTCTTCAACAGTAACAAACCATGGCACGGACAGCAAGATGCTGGCTGTGTCCCATAGGACAACGACGGAGGTCTTCGCGAGTGTGCAGGGAATGTAATCACTTTGTTTGCAAGGATCACTCCACCGTTCAAACAGCCAGGACCTTTGAGTGTCAGGAGTGTGCTTTTCACAATTAGACTGTTGCCTTTTGTGGATCATGGACAGTTGAGTCATGGACTATAGGAGTTCACTTCACTTTTATTTTACAATCATGCCAATAATGTTTGCTATTTGATTCACTTTGATTCATCAGTTTCTTCTTTGTAAATATTGTTGTTGGGGGTTGAGTTTTGCAGTCAGCAGTTTGATTTTCTAATTTCATGATCATGGGCATTTGGTGTTTACTTTTATTTTACAAGCATGCCATTAATGTTTGCTATTTGATTCACTTTTGATTCATCAGTTTCTTCTTTGTAAATATTGTTGTTTGGGGTTGAGTTTTGCAGTCAGCAGTTTGATTTTCTAATTTCATGATCATGGGCATTTGGCGTTTACTTTTATTTTACAATCATGCCATTAATGTTTGCTATTTGATTCACTTTTGATTCATCAGTTTCTTCTTTGTAATTATTGTTGTTGGGGGGGGGGAGGGTTGAGTTTTGCAGTCTGCAGTTTGATTTTCTAATTTCATGATCATGGGCATTTGGTGTTTACTTTTATTTTACAATCATGCCAATAATGTTTGCTATTTGATTCACTTTTGATTCATCAGTTTCTTCTTTGTAAATATTGTTGTTTGGGGTTAAGTTTTGCAGTCAGCAGTTTGATTTTCAAATTTCATGATCATGGGCGTTTGGCGTTTACTTTTATTTTACAATCATGCCAATAATGTTTGCTGTTTGATTCACTTTTGATGCATCAGTTTCTTCTTTGTAATTATTGTTGTTGGGGGGGGGGGTGAGTTTTGCAGTCAGAAGTTTGATTTTCTAATTTCATGATCATGGGCATTTGGTGTTTACTTTTACTTTTACTAGAGAAATCATTCCCTCCTGCAGAAGATTGGTAGGGGTGCTTATGACAGATATGTGGCAATTGTGTAATCTCCAATTCCAGACCTTTGTCCTTTTCCAAGAAGAGGATTTGAGACAGAGAGAAACTTCCACTGTTGTTTATTCATCGTATTTCGGCTGGATGGAGGTAAGTCAGAGTGAGCCGAGTTTCCAGCCTTGGTTCCCTTTTGCTGTAGCTCACAGCCAAGGTTTTACATTCACAATATGCATGAATTTGACATTTTCACTCAGTGAGTGAAATAATGGGTATGTTGCTGTTTGTCTTTATTCACTTGGTATCAATACTCAAGGTGTTTTCTTTTTTGTATTAATTTTTTACCAATTGAAGCTGACTTAATGATGCATTATACAATTTCCTTTTCACTTCCAGCTGACAGGGATGATCTTGTTAGTCGACCCTCACAGTCAAAACTGAGTACAGACATTTAGGTGATGAGGTTTGAGACATGGAGAGGAATGCAACGAGATATGTTCACGGTGAGTTAAAATCTGATACAATTTGCTAACCTGTAGCTAATTGTAATAACAACTTCAACCCTCACAGGTCTTTAGAAGTAACTAAAGATAAAGAGACATGACCAGGCACACTGGGGAAACATACCCATTGGGCTCAGTTTAACCATACTGTACAGACACTTAAACTAAGAGTGCTGTGATCTAGTCAAACCTGCTTCTCAGGTACCCCTACGTGCAATAAAAAACTTTAACCACTTACAGTACTGCTAGAATTTCTAAAATAAATTCCTTGTCCTGGTAGAATTCATTTTTTTGAATTGCCGGAATAATTTGTTTTAGAGAATATCATTGTCACTTTGAAGCCCTGACTAAACAAAGCCAATGCAACGAAGGTCTCTCGTAGAAAACATTGGGATTTATTGTTCCTTTTTTTTCCGAAAAGTATGAGATCCATTCAGTGTGAATCGCAAAACCTTGGCCGTAAGCCATGGCTGATAATTGGCCCCATGGCCTGAATTTATCCTGGAATCTCGATTCACTCGGACTTGCCCCCCATCAGGCCAACAACAATGATAAACAATGGTGGCAGTCTATCGATCTCTCGTAATCCTTTTTATACCAAAATGACAAAGGTCTGGAATTGGGAATTACACAGCAACTCTCGGAAAAAAGGGATATATATAGAGTATGAATTTAAGTACCATCTGTCCCTCTGTACCGGGGGGGGGGGGGGGGGGGAAGAAAGTGTTGCACAGTGAGTGCATGCACTGTGCACATTTCACAATGGAATGTGTGCATTGTTGTGCAGAAGTGGACAATCTTCAAGAACTGGAATGAGGCAAAGATTTTTTATGTTGTTGCTTTACAATTTATTCACATATGTTTTTTGTATGCTGTTTTGCAATCAACTCAGAGTTGAAAGGCTAGGTTCTGATTTCCCAAAGCGGTTTTAAAGATTTTGGGAAAGTTGTTTATAGGATGCTTTGTTTTAAACACAAATATCAAGACAAATTCTCAGCTTTTGGTAATTCAGATTTGTTTGTTAATTGCTAGATTAGTTTCATTCTGAGAGCTCACTGATGTAAAAGTTCATACCAGCACCAATCCTCAAGAGAACTGTTTCAAGCATTTGACTTCTCTCCAGTAAACTTACAAATATTTACTACATGTCCCAATTGGAGGCCTGTGATCATTGTTGTTTAAACTTAAGTTAATATCTGTCTTCTTTATGCAGAAGTGCAGCTCGATCAAAGATGTTTTGCATTAATTAGAAGTTGGAGGACTTAGTTGTTCTTTTTCTGTCAGATATCTCAAGAAGCTTGATGTTAAACACAAATATCAAGACAAATTCTTAGCTTTTGGTTATTTAAATCTTTCATGCCATTTTGCTAGATAAGTTTCATTCTGAGAGAGCTCACTGATAATAAAGTTCATACCAGCACCAGAAAACTGTTCAGGCATTTGACGTTCACAAATTTACTGTTGCTTGTTTTGATTGCAGCAATTGAAATAATCCTGAAATGAATGAGTTACTCCAAACAGTTTGTTGCTGCTTACAGTGTTTTCTTTCTTTCATTTTATTTAAAGTGTAGACAAATTCTTAGTTACTTTTGTGTAAAAGCAACTAATTGTTCTGATGATGGGTAATGTTTAAAACACTAAATGCAAACTATGCATATTGTTTGTGTTGCAGTCGAGCTTAGCAACTCAGAAGACGTATACCCGTCGACAAGTAGATGTCCAAGACCAGCCTACGATAAAAGGAGCTGCACTCTCCAGTAAAAGGTGAATTCCCAAAAAGTATACTGTAAATATTTATTTAAATAGAGCTCTGTAATAATTGTACAGAATTGTGCAGATTGTCTGTTGTTGCTCTGTTGAAGTTAATTTCAGAGTTTTTCTTTTGGCATTAAAATTCATTCAAAGATGTTCGGCAATCGTTTAAGAGTTGGAGTGACTGGGTTGTGTTTTTTTCTGTCAGATTTTAAAGATTTTGGAAAAGTACCTCAGGAAGCTTTATGTTAAACACAAATATCAAGACAAATTCTAATATTTTGTTAATTTATCTTCAACATCATACACGTTGCAAATTATGCGATTTGTTTGTGGTTAGACTTACCATCTCCAAAGATCTACATGTTAACAAGTAGATGTTCAAGACTAAACCTATGATAACGGAGCTGCTCTCTTCAGTAAAAGGTGATTTCCCCAAAAGTGTACTTTAAATATCTACCCCTGGTCCCAAATGGAGCTTTGTGCAGACTGCTTTTTGTTGCTGTTGTTTAAACCGAAGTTAATATCAGTGATTTTTTTATTAGCACTATATTTCATTTACAGATATTTATATGTTGTTTGGCAATCATTTCAGAGTTTGGGGGGGGGGGGGGTTTCAGGTTTGAGAGATTTTGGGAAAGTCTCTTAGGAAGTACATACAAATATAAATGCAAACTCTTAGCTTTTGACAGCCATTTGCCAGATTAGTTTCAGTGTGAGAGCTTACTGATAAATAAATTTCATACTAACACCAATCCTCAACAGAAATTTTTTAGGCAAGTGATGTACCTCAAATTACTATTGCTTATTTTGATTGCGATGTTTTGTCTTCATTTATTTTTGATTGAAAGTATAGAAAAATCCAAGTTATTTAAAACTGAGTGTTTTAATGTTTAAATTACCCATTTTTTTTGTGTTGCAGTGAGTGAGGTTTACCATCTCCAAAGTTCTACCTGTCAACAAGTGGATGTTCAAGACCAGCCTATAATGATACAGAAGCTGCACTCTTCAGTAAAAGGTGAGTTCCCCAAAACTATATACTTTTAACATTTACACCCTGTCCCAAATGGAGCTCTGTAATAATTGTGCAGAAAGTCTCTTGTTTAATTAAAACGATTTTAGTTTCAGTCTTTTTCTTGTCCCATGATAGTTCTTTCAAAGATGTTTGGCTATAATGTAAGAGTTGACAGGCTAGGTTGTGTTTTTTGTGTCAGTTTTCACCGATTTTGGGAAAGTCCCTCCACATGCTTCATGTTAAACACAAATATAAAGACACTTTTTTAGCTTTTGTTAATTTAAATTTTGGTATGCCATTTGCTACATAACTGAGAGATAACTCGGTGATAATAAAGTTCATACCGGTAGCAATCCTCAGGAGAACTAATTGTCACAGGAATTTCAAATGTCAGAAAATTATTGTTGCTTATTTTGATTGCACAATCAAATAAGCCTCAAGTGCATGAGTTCCTCCAAACATTTTGTTGGTACTTTCAACGTTGGTGTTCTTTAGTTACTTTTTGATTGAAAATATAGAACAAATCCTAAGGTAAAAGTAATTTATCTGAACCCAACTGGTTGCAGATAGATAATGTTTATAACCACTTCACAGCAGTATTAAAAACTTTTTTTCCCATGCCTCAGCGCTGTATATATGTTCGGATTTGTTCAGAACTTTTAAAATAATTTGTTTGGAGAATATCGTTGTCACAACAAAACCATGACAAACAAAGTAAAGACATCAAAGTATCTCATAAAATGCACTTACCTTCCATATGCCAAATACAATAATAAACAATGGTGGCAGCCTATCAATCTCACATAATCCTCATTTGTGTGTACACCAAAAGGATGAAGGTCTGGAATCTGGGATTACACAATTACCAACTCTAACCAACCAACTCTAACCAAAAGAGGAAGTTCCAAAATTGTTCTGAAACAGCTAAACATCCTCCGTATCTCAGCTTGAAAAAATCCTGTTAAGTAAGATGTCATCTGGCATCAGAAGGTTAATCACTAAATGTTACAAACTGTGCAATTTGTTTGTGTTGCAGAAAGGCTTTGCATCTTCAAAGAGATCTACCCGTCAACAAGTAGATGTCCAAGACTTGCCTAAGATGTAGGAGCTGTACTCTCCAATAAAAGGTGAATTCCTCCCCAAAATAAATAACATATTACCATCCATTCCCAATGAAGCTCTGTAGCTTTTGAATTGAATGTTTATTGTTGCTGTTGTTTGAACCGAAGTTAATATCAGTAAATTTTTGTAGCATTTACAATTCATTCAAAGATGTTTGTATCTTGTTTGGGAATCAATTTAAAATTGACCAGTTGGGTTGTGTTTTGTTTTTTATCGGGTTTGAAAGATCCATGTTCACCACAAAATACCAATAGCAATCTTTAGCTTTTGGCAGTTTATATTTTTGTATGTCATTTGCTTGTGAAGTTTCATTCTGAGAGCTCACTGATGATAAAGTTTTTGTCCCGTCCCCCTGGTGGGATTCTATTGGCAGAATTGCTGGAATATCATTTCTTTGTGGGCACACTAAAAAAAAAAATTAATTGACAATGCTAAGAGATCGTCCATTTTGTTGCTCGACCAAGAAATTGTCAAATTCACGCAATGTGAATTGCAAAACATCGGCCGTTGCCTGCTGCTTAGGAGTGGCACTAAACACGGAACCAAGGCTCAATTGCCAACTCACTCTTACTTACCTCCATTCAGCTGAAATACTATAAATGAACAATGGTGGAAGCCTCTTGATGCCACATAATACCCTTCTTGGAACAAAAGGACAAAGGTCTGTTATCAGGGATTACACAAAGATCACCTTTAAATGGCCACAAAATGCAAGTAAAATCACAACCATTTTTGTCCTTGTGCGGGCGTAATGAAGCATTAGACGGCATGTACACACGTTTGTTCTGCGCACACTCCGTAGTTGAATGACTGGGTGAACTTCGGTATTATAGTGCAAAATTACATAAAGGTGTTGTAAGACGATTTCCGATTTCAGGAAGGGGAAACATCAGTGCATGTTCTCTTGTCGTCTGGTGTCAACTGGTTAAACACTAAATGTTACAAATTGTTCATTTTGTCTGTGCCACAGTGAGGCTTAGCATCTCCAAAGACATCTACCCGTCAACAAGTAGATGTCCAAGACCTGCCTAACATAAAGGAGCTGCACTCTCAAGTAAAAGGTGTATAACCAAAAAGTGATTTGAAATATTAATACCAGTAGCTGATTTCACAAAACTTTGCACAACTGCAGAAGTCCACTTGCGCCACATTTTATTGCGCAAGTGGCCTAACTTATGCACTAAATGTTGCGGAAGTGGACAAATGTGCGCATATTTTCTTGTAGCATTTACAGTTCATTCAAAGATATTTGTATGTTTGGCAATCATTTTAGAGTTGAAAGACTGGGTTATGTGTGAAGAGATGTCTTCCAATCAGCAAGTAGATGTCCAAGACTGGCCCATGATAAGAAGCTCCAGTTGAAGGTGAATTCCCAAGAATTATACTTTTGATTATTACCCCTGGTCCCAAGTTGCGCTCTAATAATTGTGCAGAATGCATGTTATTGCTCTTGTTCCAGCAGAAATTGATAGTCATTTTCCTCGTAGCGTTACAATTCTTTCAAAGATTGTAACTTGTTTGGCTTTCATTTTAGAGTTAGAAAGCTGTTTTTTAAACATTTTTTATGGGTTTTAAAGATTTTGGGAAAGTCCCTATTATAATGATGCTTCATGTTAAACACAAACTCAACACATATACTTAGCTTTTGGTATTTTAGATGTTGGTAAGTCATTTGCTACACAAGTTTCATTGTGAGAGCTCACTGATGATAAGTTCATACCAGTACTAATCCTCATGAGAACTGGCACAGGCATTTGACATCCCCAAAAATCACTGTTGCTTACTTTGATTGCAGCAGTTAAAATAATTCTGAAATGCATTTGTTCTTTCTAATATTTTGTTGTTGCTTTCAATGTTGATATTCTTCATTTTTGATCTGATTGAAAACATGGAGGGGAAAATATGTAAAAAAGCAAGTTATCTGAAAATTACTTTTTTAATGCTGGTTTTCTTCACTTAGTTTTGATTAAATATATTTGTTTCTAAATGAAAGGTTAAAGCAATTTATCTGAACCTAAATGTTTTGCTGATGGCAAATGTTTTAAACACTAAATTTTTCAAATTGTGCGATTTGTTTGTGTTGCAGTTAGGATTAGCATCTCCAAAGACATCTACCCATCAACAAGTAGATGTCTGAGACATATAGAAGCTGCACTCTCCAGTAAAGGTGAATAGCCAACAAGTGATTTCAAGTACCTAAAGAAGCTTCATGTTATAGACACGGATATTAAACCAAATTCTTAGATTTTTGTAATTCATTATTGGTATGCCACTTGCTAGAGTGAGCTCACTGATGATAAAGTTCATACCAGCACCAATCCTCAAGAGAACTGTCACAGGCGTTTGGCGTCGCCCAAAAATCACCGTTGTTGCTTAATCAGATTGCAACAGTCAAAATAATCCTGACATGCATTTGGTCTTCCAAACAGTTTTTTGCTTCTTACAATTTTGATTTCAACATTTACTTTTGATTAAAAGTATAACAAATTCCGAAGGAAAAACAGAAATCTCTGAAATTATCTGTTTTAATGAGGGGGAATGTTCTTGAACACTAATTGTTGCAAGTTGTGCATTTTGTTGGTGTTGCGGTCAGGCTTAGAATCTCCAAAGACATCTACCCATCAACAAGTAGATGTCCAAGACCAGCCTACGATAAAGAAACTGCACTCTCTATTAAAAGGTGAATAATGAAAAGTGAATGAATATATATTGTTGCTCAGGTTTAAACAGAAGCTCATATCAGTTATGTCTTGTACCTTTTACAATTCATTCGAAAACATTTGTATTTTTGGCAATCGTTGTAGAGTTGAAAGGCTGGGTTGTGTTTTTGCTGTCTGGTTTGAAAGATTTTGAGAAAGTACCTAAGATAACTTCATGTTAGAAACGGACTTTACGCCAAATTCTTAGCTCTTTGTAATTTAAACTGTTGTAATGATGGGTACTGTTCTTAAACACTCAAATGTTGCAAACTATGTATTTGTTTGTGTTGCAGTCAGGCTTAGCATCTCAAAAGACATCTACCCGTCAACAAGTTGATGTCCAAGACCAGCCTAAGATAAAAGGATTGCAATCTCCAGTAAAAGGTGAATAACCCAAAAGTGATTTTAGAGTTGACAGGCTGGGTTGTGTTTTTGCTGTAAGTCTTGAAAGATTTTTAGAAAGTATCCTACGGAAGCTTCGTGTTAGGCGTGGATTTTAACCCAAATTCTTAGCTCGTTGTAATAAAAATTTGGCATGCCACTTGCTAGATACGTCTTATTCTGAGAGAGACCTCACTGATGATCAAGTTCATACCAGTACTAATTCTCAAGAGAACTGTCAGGCATTTGGCATCCCCCAAAATCACTGGGGTTGCTTATTTTGATTGCAACAATCAAAATAATCCTGAAATGCATTTATTCTCCCATGCACTTTTTGCTGCTTATAATTTAGTTTTCTACATTTGTTTTTGATTGAAAGTAAAACCAAATCCTCGGGTAATAGCAAATTCTCTGAAGCTAACGGTTTTGATGGTGAGTAATGTTGTTTAATACTTAATGTTGCAAATTGTGCGATTTGTCTGTGTTACAGTCAGGCTTAGCATCTCCAAAGACATCTACCCGTCAACAAGTAGATGTCCAAGACCAGCCTATGATAAAAGGAGCTGCACTCTCCAGTAAAAGGTGAATTTTTCAAAAGTATGCTTTTAATATTTTACTCCCTGTTCTCCAAATGGAGCTCTGTAAGAATTGTGCAGAATGCATGTTGTCACTCTTGTTTAATATCAATTATTTTCTTGAAGCATTACAATTTCTTCAAAGATTGTAATTTGTTTGGCATTCATTTCAAAGTTGGAAATTTAAAAAAAATGTTTTAGGGTATTTAAAGATTTTGGGAAAGTCCCTAATGATGCTTCATGTTAAGCACAAACTCAATATAAATACTTAATAGCTTTTGGTATTTTAGATTTTGTTATGTCATTTTCGACATAAGAACTGTCACGGGCATTTGGCATCCCCAAAAATCACAGTTGTTGCTTATTTTGTTTGCAACAATCAAAAGAATCTCGAAACGCTTTTGTTCAGTTTTTTGCTGCTTACAATTTTGTTTTCCAAATTTAATTTTGATTGAAAGTATTACAACACCTCGGGTAAAAGCAATTCATCTGAAACAAACTGTTTTAATGATGGATAATGTTTAGAACACTAAATAGTGCAAGTTGTCCTTCTTGTTTGTGTCGCAGTCAGGCTTAGCATCTCCAAAGACATCTACCCGTCAACAAGTAGATGTCCAAGACCAACCAGCCCACGATAAAGGAGCTGCACTCTCAAGTAAAAGGTGAATTCCCCAAAAGTATTAGCCACAAGGAACCCTCTCACCAGCATCAGGTTAGTCTGTAGATAAAATGATGCCAACCAGCACTTTTGGGAGCGGAGGAGTGGGGGGTTAAACATCAATGGTTACAATTCTTATCTGTAAACTTGACCTTTCAGTGCCAGAGATGTAGCTTTTTGTTTCCTGAAATCAAGTGCAGAGGGAATCAGCTCTACTGACATCTTGAAGGCTACAGGGTATGGAGAGCAACGCATATGTAAACATCATCAAGACATCCTAGCAGTTCATCTAGGGATCATGAATGAACAACCAAGTAATTTGTTGTCATCAATAGTAAGATATTCTAGATGTGTTAGTTTGATGTTTAATGTTTTTGTTATCGTCGTATAGTGGGCTGTTTTTGCAGCACTATACAGTTAATGTCAACCAAGTAATTTGTTGTCGTCAATAGTAAGATATTGTAGATGTGTTAGTGTGATGTTTGATGTGTTTTGTTATCGTCGTATAGTGGGCTGTTTTTGCAGCACTATACAGTTAATGTCTTGTAAATAAGTACACCATTGCAAGCAAGCACATACGCGTTTGTTGAAATTGGAGATCTTAGGGCCTTGGTGGTGCGGAGATTCGATTGGTGGTGCGACGATTCGATTGGTGGGGCGGAGATTCGATTGGTGGTGCGGAGATTCGATTGGTGGTGCGACGATTCGATTGGTGGGGCGGAGGTTCGATTGGTGGGGCGGAGGTTCGATTGGTGGTGCGGAGATTCGATTGGTGGTGCGGAGATTCGATTGGTGGTGCGGAGATTCGATTGGAAGTGCGGGGATTCGATTCGGAATCGTTGGTGGTAAACACGGGAAATTCCGAATAGTTAAAGGGACCTGGACACTTGCACGTGGCATGTGGGGTCCTACTGCCGGCCAGGGTGATAGCTGGATGTTGATCTTAAAGATGCATCAGGCTGCTCTACCGGGGGAGCATGGTGCTGGTGTGATCACAAATGGTTGGCAAACGGCAGTAGTCCCTAGTCTTGGCCGTGGGGCTATGGGACCGCGTTACTACAGCTAGGGGACTGCTCCGGGGTTCTGCCTTGGGGTGGCGGACCGGACCCTGCCGAAAGGTGGGTGAAATGGCCCTGACGATCTGGAAAGCGTCGTGGGGCTGGTATCCTGGGACCTGCACGTGGTGGCCCTGCTTAAGACTAACCTAACCAGGATGAAATTGGCAAAATTGACAGCTGACTGAATTAAAATGCTTGCATTGGTGTACTTATTAAATATTTGTTATTTTTAATTGTAAGATTATGAGTCCATTTTAAGATGACTGTTGATCGGTTACCTCATATACTAAAGCAACACTGTTTGTAATGTTAATGTTTATCAGTGGTGTGAACAGTAACTTTGATTTGGTACTTTTTTGCCAAATTGTTTTGGTTAAAATTATGATCATGTTGAAATCAAAAGCGAGGCTGCTGCTAATCGGTTGGTGTGTGAGTCGCGTGCTGAAGATATTGCGGGCAATATCAACGTTTCCATCTCGTATAGAAGTAGGGCGTTACTTTCAGTCCACAAGACCCATGATAATGCACAGAAATGTGCTGTTATTTCATTTCTCCGTATTTCATAGACAAATGTTCATATTACAAAATTTCACAAGGAACAAGAGTTTGACAGTATGTACATGCACACATTATGTATAAGATTACAAAAATACTGAACCACAAAATGGAATTATGGAGAAGGCTAGACTGAAGGGGGGGGGGACATTTTTCCTGTAACTGCAAAATTACAGAGTTATGGGTTTAAACAAGGAATTGATAATGCAATATATATGTAAACCGTTGACTGATTTGTAGTGAGGGCTTTATGATTTGGTTAAAAAATGACTTAAAACAAATAACCACATTACAAAGTAGCATATTGGTATTTTAATTTGACAACAAATTGAAATTTGCGACTACAAAATTTTGAAAACATTGCAAAATTAATAATGGGAATTCGGGTCCAATTTAAGGTATATGAAGACTGTCCAATTTTATTACATACAATGACAGTGTAAAATAAATGAATACTTTATATTAATGTTATTGGTCAGTAATTATTTGAAAAGTTGATATCACTAATGGGTGGGTGGTTCTTTTGGGGTCATGCCCTCTTACATAAGTCAGGCCTACATTATCAACTATTTCTTAACATTTATGATTACTAACATTAATATAAAACCAATCACTTATATGAACTTTATAATCAGTTAGCATACATCCTCTTAATTCAAGTTCCATTGAATGTACATGTAGATTTACTCTTTTCTGTTAATTATGATTAGTAAATATATAGCCTAATGATTAATAAAGCTAAAAAAACCTTTTACCAATGGATTACTTTGTAACTTCTCAGTGACGGAAATAACTCGCAACAATTCAAATTATCTAATATATATTCTCTTAACACTTTTCTAACATGATAGTTTGTTATCATTGATATTATATATATGTTATATCAATAACTTGGGCTTGAGGATCTAAATTGAAACGTCATGTGGTATTTTATTTATTACAAAAAAAAAATCATATACTTATATGCAATTATTACAATAACTTTTTCATTCATGAACTGTCTTTGAAAAGTTAAATCTTAGAAATTAACTAAATTATTATCTACTAGTTATTTTGAGCACCACTAACAAGAATTTGAAAATTCGTCTTTGTTAACGAAGATGGGTTATAGTGTGTGTCGGGCGGACATAAAGTCATCGCGCGTTAAAGAAATTGCGAGCAATGTTAGTTTTTGTTTACTATAGAGTACGTTATTGTTCGACCAAAAGACGCACAAAAAGGCACTAGAGTGTGTTTTTTTATTTCTCCATAATTCACAACAAATGTACATTTTACAAAATTTCAAAAGAAAAAAAGAGTATGACAATACATGTATATATCAGGTTATATAAAAAAGAACATTAAAAAAAATAAGGAGGACAGAATGGGGGGGGGGGAATAAAGGTCATAGAGTTAAAGGATCCCACAAGGTATAAAAAATAATAAATATGGAAATATGTATAAACCATTAAATTTATAATTTGTACATGATTTATAGTCAAGGCTTGTTGACAAATGCTATTTTATAAAACAACTAATTATTTATTAAAATTCCATTAGATTTCATCACTGAAATCTGAAATGTAATAGCCTATAGTGTTTTATTAAAATTACATTTCATGTGCAATACTGGTATTTTAAAGACAAATTACATGCACAAAATAACAAATTCATCATAAAATAATTGTTTTCATTGCACTAACTACTGTAAAAATAAAACCTTCATCTGTCACAGATATAGGCCTATGTCCTTATGGAAAAAAAGAATTTGTCCTCAATTTTAACTTTACAAATTTTTTTTAATGTTATGTTTTTCTAATAGTTCATGAATTTGACAATATATGTGATAGAATTACTGTGTAGTGTCTCCTACTAACATTCCATAATATTAAGCTAATATTTAAATGCATTAGACATTTAACTTATCTTTCGATGATTTTTTTCCCTCTGAATACCCCCCCCCCCCACATAAATAAATTCGGAATCTAAAACAAATTCTCTGTTTTAATTATTTATATATTGGTGAATAGATTAACATTGACATGACAAAATGTATATAAATTAAATCAACATTAATCTAACTCTAACAAGTCTATGTTTCAAATTTAAATAAACCATACATTTTTGACAATACTAACTTACAACATACCCCCCCCCCCCCCCCCCCCCCCCGGTCCTGATAGGGTTAAGAAATTAATGTTGGAATTGGAGTCCCCTTTAAGGCCTATGAAGTCTGCCCAATTTTATTATGTACATTGAAAGTTAAAAAATAATAAAATTATTGTTACTATTTATACTTGTGTATAATAAATAATCCAGGCCTACATAGAGATTAACTCTTTCTTGACAACTCTGATTACAAACATTTTATTGAAAAACATCATTGGTATGAACTTGATAGTTATTGTTTACTCTTTTTGATAAATTGAAATTAAAACACTAAATGAAACTATTACCAATGGATTACATTTTTAATTCTCAGTGACACAAATAACTCTAAATAGTTGAAAATTATTTAACATATGATCTCTAAACACTTTTCTAAACAAGTGTTGTTTTAGTTATTACAAAAATAAATAATTAGTATACTTAAATGAATGCAATTATTACAGTAAAACTTTTCAGTCATAAACTGTTTCTGAATAGTTAAATGTTTGAAGTTAGCTAAAATATTAACTACATGTTATATTGTGCATTACTAACAAGAAATTGAAATTGAAACTTTGTCTTTGTTAACAACAAATGTTGAATGTGTATGTTATTTCTCTTTTAAATTATGCACGGCATTTAACTAATGAAAATGAATAATCATTGAGAATTTCTTTATTTTATGAAATAGAATGAAACTTAAAAGGAAACCTATAAATTGGGCTATCACTTTAAGTTAATAAAAATCTTACGAGTTACGTCGTCGGTGAAACTAAATATTGTGTTTTGGTTTTTTATAAACGGTCGCTGCAGCGATTAAACATTTTGTTTGTACACGATCGCCGTGCAAAAAGCAGCCTCGCTTCAGAAACACTGTCTAATAGGCCTACTTGAACTGTGATAAGAAAATAAAGAAATGGTTATCTCAGTTGCAGTGAATTTAATTAAATCCGTTTAAAGATCAGAATGATCCCACATTTTATTTAGTTGTAAATAAATAGAATTGAAGTAAACTTCATCTTCTCTACACAGGTATCTTCAGGCCTACGGGTCACTTTTTAACGATAATACAAAACCACTTTTATCGTATGTAAGAAATATTACTTAGCTTTTCAAGACAAGTGTGTAGGAGTATAACTTTATTAGGAATGACTAAAATGAGATGAAGTTAAATAGTGATAGCGCCCTCTAGCAGTGACCAAAATAAACTTGGAAATATACTTCTTTTATGAATACTTAAAGTATAATAGTATAAGTATAATAGTTGATGTAAATCACTTAACATTTTAGGAATTGAAATGAAGTGTATTTTAAATTCTGCTGAGGTTTAGAAATCAAGGGGGGTTGACTTAACCGTTCCTTCGATAAGAGAATGCAACATTTTAAACCTGTTTTACTGCGAATAATTAGTGTTTTTAAACAGTAACAGCATTGTACAGTAAAATTTTGCAATTATGGTTCATTTGTTCATTCTGAGACAATCCGCATCTTATTACTTATTTATTTTTGCTAAAAAAAGATTGGATTATTTGACAAGAAAAACAACTTAAGCTGTTTGAGCAAATTAGGCAATACTTAGAGTATTAAAAGGACCCATATCTCTGGTAAATATTTTTTATTATTTAAGTTGTAATTTTCTAATGTTAAACTACTATCTTGGTTTGTAGTCTTAATAGTCTTTACTTGTATTCGTTAAATGCATTTTTATTATGTAACGTTATGTTGTTTTGTTTCTATAAATAAACTATTTTTAAATGGACACCAACAGACATTTCTTAATTATCTTTTTCTCTCCTTGCTCTTGCAAAGGTCATAGGTCAAAGGGCGCATCTTAATATTTTTTTATTTGACCCATCCATTCTAAGGTTTAAATATAACGTCCGAGCGATTTTTTTTCAAGTGGCGATTTAGCCCAGTGGACTAGCTCACAGCTCCCGGAATTCTGGAGCTGTGAGCTCGGGGGTTCAAATCCTGGTGGGCCCCTCTTTTACCAGTAAAAAAGAACTTTTTTTTAATTTCTTATAAAAATGGGTAGGGCTTGAACCTGGTACCTTTAGCCCTGTAACCTCTACCTCTCACCACTCTGCTACTGAGCTTTCATGAAAATCTAACGGTTTTTGACCTGATGAATATTAGAATGGCCCGACTTAGAAAATTTTTCAAAATAATTTCTCCCTGGCTATACCCTTGGATTTTTGGCTGATCTGAGGGTTGACCAAGGGCCTTGGAGCTGAGATTGGGGAGTAAAATTTCTAAGGGCTGAGGGGCTTCCTCTGCTCTGAGACTCACTGAGCCAGAGGCTGGGAGGTTGTTGGGCAGTCAGTCAGCCAGTGGACTGGACTGGGAGGGTTGGAGTGAAGGCTTGGGTGGGGTGGGGTGAGGGTAGGGGTGATGGGCTAGTAGTCATCATGCTGGAGTGATGGGTGGCTAGGCATTGGCATCATAAGGCTGTGTAGAGGACTTGGGCTATGGGATGGGGTGATGGGTGGGCTGGGCTGCTTGGATGATGGGTTTTGGGTGGGATGAGGGTAAGAGTGGTGGGCTAGTAGTCATCATGCTAGGGTGATGGGTGGCTTGGGATGATAAGGATAGGTAGAGGACTTGGGCTATGGGATGGGGGTGCTGGGCTGAGGACAGTCAGCCAGCCAGTGGGATGAGCTGGTTGGACTGATGACGGGATGGGATGGGATGAAGGTGGAGATGGAGTCATCATGTTGGGGTGATGGCTGGCTGAACACTATGGACATTCTGAAGAGAGGACGCGGACCATGGGCTGAGATTGCTGAGTCGGCTGATGAGCTGGTTGGATATGAGTGTAGGAGAGATGGACCAGTAGTCATCATGCTGGGGTGTGGCTGGCTGGACATGGGCATGATGGAGATGGCAGTGGAGGAGAGATGGACAAGTAGTTATACTGGGCCATGGCTATTATGTGGGTGTATGTTCATGGGATTTCACTATAGGTGGAATTGATTTGAGGGAACAATTAAAATTGTATTGAAGGAAAATATTACACGGGTAGAAAACATGTGGGTGTAGGTTCATGGGATTTAATTGCAGGGTGGAACTGATTTAAAGGAACAGTTGTATTGTATGTAACTGTCTTGCAACATTGATTTAAAGGTATACATGTATAGTTCATTATTGAACTTTTTATATTATAGGAGTTATGGTAATTTTCTAGGAAATAATTGGGTGGATATAGAGATGTTTTGCTGCAGCCATCTTTGTTGGATTCCCTGTCAATTAATATATCACCGGATTACATCGTTGGTTTACTGAATGGGACCAGTCTATTTTATTTGCGCAAGGTTGGATTTCAAACTATCTATCAAACTGACTGTACTTTTGACCACATGAGGGCGCTTTCAACAGCGAATTTCCTTCGACCACAATTACAATTTAATCTTATTTTGTCTTGAAACAATGTCCAAATGTATAATATTACTGATGAAAAAATAGTTTTTTTCACTTGTTTTGCATCACATAAATTTGATTCACACAGGCCCTCACTTACGCGGTCAAAAATACTGCGAATTGAAATAATACTGCATTTTAATTCTGCTGCATGTCTTGTTACTAACGCATTACATGTAAGCACATTAAGTAAGGGAATTCAACAGATTTCTTGCTACATTTATAGAATCATTTTATTTGACCACTCAAAATTATATAACATGAACAATATAATTTAAAAAATTTATCAACATAAGAATAACAATTTTACTGTAATTGAATAAGCCTGAAAAAATAGACAAACTTTCAATCTTTTTTAAGAGCGATTTTTTTCTGTACTATCTGGACACAGTTCTTTTTGAGGCCTAATTTCAGTTATCATGTTTTTCATCAATACCACTAAGCTGTGGAAACTTCATCATTAGTTTGGGCTTGTTTTAAAGTTTACCCTTAACCACATTTCCCTGTCGAGCATTTTCTCTAGATTTTGTTCAAGAGATATCTTGTTGGAAACATTGTAGCTTTCAAGATAAAGACCAAAATCTCACTCATTCTTTCTCTCATTTTAGGATTTTGCCAGAGCCAGTCCAGATTGGATTAAACCTAACTTGTGGATATCTTTTTCACAAAATGTAAGCTTTTGAAATAAAAATAATGTTTGTTTCCTTTGTGATCTTTGTCCATTATGTATAATGCCTGTGTTTAAATAATGCTCAATGCTGTAAGAACATTAACTGCAATTTCATATCCACGGTGGCCAAAAGGGCGTTAAATAAAAAATTAGTATAAATTTGAAAAAAATGAACCAAAATCCACAAAAATAATAGTGTTTATTTCTTAGAAAATAAATGTTTCTTTTTTGTTACAAATACTTTGGAGACCCACTCTTGATCAATGAACTCCATTTTACCAGGAGCTCCAAAATATGCCAAATCAATTGATGAAATACAAAGAAATTTTGAGAACTTGAAATTATTTAAGTTATGTTTAATGAGTGAAATAAGTGCACCTTGCAAGCAGTTTGATTTTGCGATAAATTTTATTACAGTGGCAAGGTTAGTCTGAACCAGGGCTACCATCTTCAGGTCCCAGGATACAGGCACCATGGGCTATCTGAGATCTTAAGGGCCATTTCACCTCCCTTTCAGAAGGGTCCGGTACGCCACCCCAAGAACCATTTTAACTTCACAGTCAAAGACAGTTGCCTTGAACTCCAACTTCATCAGTTCAAAATATTCAAATTGTGCGCTTGCTTGCAAACGGTGCACTTACTTTTCACAAGAACAATCATGTAGATGTAATAATTGCAACGGGGATGTACTAGACATCGATAGTTAAGATGTCTACAATCTTACAAATAAGCAAACAGGTTGCTTGGTTGTTCATCCTTGATTCCTTGACGTGTAGTGCCTTGCAGATATTCGATAACCAATTATGAGTTGCTCTATCTTCAAACTCTTAAGTCTTCAAGATTGTAGTGAAAGTTATTTGCTACACACTTGGTTGTAGGACATCAGCTTGCCCATGCTGTCAAAGGTTAAAGAAAACGATTGTATACAGGTAACACATTAGGGAGCATGAAAAGACAGAGAAAGGTCAAATGAAAGAGCCCTCGCCCAGTGGTATCAATTGCCGCTGTCATTGAATCTTACTAGCCATCAAACTTGACTTGATTTTGTTAATTTATTTCATTTGTTTAATTCAAATTTGCCAAAATAGCCTACATACATCTACTTTAATTTGCATCCAATCTGAATGGTAATATCTAAACTGGAATTGATGAGTGCTTTTAGTCTAGAAAGACTTGAGAAGTTCAGCGTATGATTCAAAAACATTCTCTTCCCAGATTGATGGTGTATAGTTGAGGCAATAACTCTCTTGAGGAGGGGTAATGTTGGTTTGTACTTGAAAACTTGAAAATACTAAAAACGGCACTAGTGATAACAAAGTGCATTAGGACATGCCAGACATTGCTGTAAAACCCAAATTTTTTGACAAAATGACATATAGCAGGAGAACACAGCAAGCAAATTTCATGAATCAGTATTTGAAAGAACTTCACACTCTCTCTTTCAAGTCACATAAGTTGTTTGCTTTTTAACATATGGGAACTGATTGCCTTTTGGGGTTGTTGGAGTTGTCCCAAAACACGTAAAAACTTGCAAAACATATCTTGCCGTATTTCACATGTTGCATTTGTCTGCATAAAATTTCCTTAATTCCAGAAAAAATACTATGTTTACATATTTTTCTTAACCATTTGGCACCTGATGGTGTTGTAGGGCCTACAAACACAAACACTTTCGGAGCCAGCAAACTAGTGACAGTTAAAACTGCTATTGTGTAAAATTGAACCAAGATCAAATGTCGACCGGACATTCCAGAGCTAAGCATGCACAGAGCGTGCACATGCCATGTAACGCTTTGTTTCGGCTACACAGAGGAAACAGGTAGCAGCATTGCAAAAGCACATTCTTGGGGTGTTGGAAGCCTAAAATTTGCCGACAGACATGACCAAATGAAAGTAAAAGTGCAATGACATGGGACTCACCTACATGTGGTGGTTCGGGGGCAAAATTGCTAACACTCATGAGGTTTCTGAGTGATTCCAAAGTTAAAAATGGCCCTCAGATGCCGAGAATTAGACGACTTATATAGAAATGCAAGCTTTAAAAACTGAAGAAAAAAATTTGCGAATCCCCTTTTGGAGTATATGGGCACACGTTCTAGCTTGGGTCCATTTGATGATCTACGGTTTTAAGTGTTTTTAGGGCTAAGGAGGACATTTTGACATTCAAACTTTGAATACTTTTGGACTTGAGACAAATCCCCTGTTGGAGTTTTTATTGACAACAATTGACCGATTCAGTAAGCCCCGCCTACCTTAGCAACTGCCTAGCAACAGCACATGGTGTGACTTTCTTTCCACGATCGCAGCGGTGGTTCGGTTGCGGCCAGACACACGTATCAGATGCACACACGTACATGGTTTTCGTGAACGATACGGATTTAGTTTCGTCGCCTTTTGAGCAGTGCCGTGAGTCCAAAGAACAACACAGGCAGGAAAAATGTTAAACCACTTTTACACGACTGTACAGAGACCACTGCTGTGGGATTTGCACCATCAGAAATACAAAAAATTTAAACAAAAGTTAGTATAGTTTTGTGTGTTGTTATGTGTCTGAACAATGGCGCACGCAGTTTGTTTACTTTTTGTATGCTTTTTTAACGTGTCGGACTTTCAATGGCATTGTCAAGGCTGTTATTGGTCAACACAATAGTAGGTGGGGCTTAATGGTTCGGTCTATTCTAATGGGGGTCCAGGGCGAATTCCCTGGACGCTCTATGATTGTTAGGTTATTTTTCAGGGCTAAAAAAAAGGCTGTCAAGTTGCCGAAAATAAACATTTTTCATTTTTGATAAGTAAACTAATGCCCCTAATGAAATCTAAGGGGTGGAAATTCTGCAAATGCAGCCCCTGGACGTTCATTGGCTTTAAGAGTTTGCAGAACTCAGAGGCCTGCACATTGCCATGAATATCCAATTTGGGAATTCAAAGTTGGATTTCCCACAGTTACACGACAAGGATTAAACTCAAATATTAAGCCGGCAAACGTACAGGCTTGCCGAATGGATTTGTGTTCAGCCCAAGCCCTTTCTTGGATTAAGTTTGGTGCTCAATTTGCTGACTGTGGCTCTAAATGACGACTTAGGAAAAATATTTGGGGGTGTCACACCCCCACTCAAATCCCCCACCCTCGGTCGCTAGGCCACTGGAAACATGGTCTTAAATATTTCACTGATTTTTTAAAACTATGCAGGGGTTCTTGTGTAATCCCTGATTCCAGATCATTGTCTTTCTGTTGGCCAAGAAGAGAATTACCAGACGTAGAGAGGCTTCCACCATTGTTTATTCATTATATTTCGGCTCAATGAAGGTAAGTCAGAGTAGGCCAAAATCTAAAGAGTCCAAATAAGGAACATTATACAACTAACGAATGTTTATGAGTGCAATGGTAAGAATATTTTCATGAGTTGAAAGATGGAATGTTCCATTTAAGGAGGCGAAGCCGAGTTGAATGGAACATTCTATCTTTCAACTCATGAAAATATTCTTACCATTGCACGAATGAAAAACATTTATTATTTGTTTTATATAACATCCAAGTAGATCTGTCATTTGATTGGCTCAGGATAACACTATAAAGTATAATAATAAAATAAAATGTACAAGCTTCAGCCATTTTTAATCGAATAGTCACTTTCGTCAATGGAGGGCGGGCAATAGAAAAAATCGGATGGAACGAAAAATGCACGGTGAATGGAACGAAAAATGCACGGTGAATGATGTAGCGTGCAATGGTACGTTTATTTGCTATCACTTGCCTGACAATCCTCCAATCAAATGACAAGGATCTGCTTGGGTGTTATATAATAAGTGCTATTAGGTGTGGAACCCACATGTTGAAACTGGTGCTTACCTGTTGATGGGGAAGATATCCTTGAATCTTGACATTGGGCAGCATGCGCATCACGCACTATGTTTGGTGTGGTAGACTTCATCTGTCAATGGCATGTCTGTAGCTAGCCTAAATGCAAACAAAATAAAAATAATATTTTGAGAATGGGTGTGTTGTTGTTTTCCTTCAGTTGCAGCAATAGTTTGATGTTTTGACCAAAAGAGGGCGCCATACAGTAAATCTCAAAACACGTGTGGTTTTAAACAAGACGCATATTGGAAGATGACCCATGTTTATTTTTCTCCCTTGTTCACTGGAAGCGTATTGTTGGGTTGGGATTTGGGGACGGTTCCACTCTTTTTCACAATCTTGTACAAGTTTTTAAAGCATTCAGACTCAACTTCACTAGCGGTACTTGTGATTCATTTGCACTGTTGTTTGAGAATCTCGGTAGCTTGTGGTTTTTTTTTATAATATGAAACACTTATTGAAGGGACAACAAATGTGAATATTTGTTACACCTTTTTCAAGTGACTTTTAAAGGTTCAACCACTGTAAAGAGTCCAAGAGGGACATCGCAGCATTGCCGAAACAACATCATCTAGCAATGTTAGAGGTAGTGCCGTATTGACATGTCCTTTTCCGGCAACACACAAAATAAGATTCTTTTCAAATGAATGTTGCTCCTTCCCAACAAACCAGCTGAGCTTAAAATTAATCTTACAAGATCCCTCTTCTTTTATAACATAAAATAAAAAATGCAAAAAACATACATTGGTTTTCCCAGAAACTAAGAAAGATTCAGAGCATGGTTGTAGGGGGAACAATTTTACAAGCACCGCCACTTTTTAACAAAAAAGAATTTTGGCGGAGTCATCATGTTTTTATTATTAATGCCCTCTAGTGACTTCTAAATCATTTTAAACTTGATGTCTCAAATAAAATACCGTATCCTTTACTCCAGAAAAAACTGTTTAATTTTGTTTACTTATTTTTCGTAAAGCCTTGTATCATCAAACTGTCCAAAATCTCTTGATGTATCTCAAATTAATGGTTGTTCATATTTCATTAAATTTACCTGTTGATGAAGTCGTCATTGAATCTTCATGCTGGGCAGCATGCACATCAGGAATCTACTTTTAGAGAGGTAGACTTCATCTGTCAATGGCATGTCTGTAGCTAGCCTAAATGCAAACAAAATAAAAACAATATTTTGTGAAAGGGGTGTGTTGTTTTTCTTCCATTGCAGCAACGAGTTCAGTTGGTAATGCTTTGATCATATGAGGGGGCCACAGTAATCTCAAAACACTTGCTTTATATCATGTGATTTTAAACAATGCGAATAATAAAAGAGGCGACCCATCTTTTTCTTGCTTGCCTACTGGGGGTGTATTGTTGTGTGGGGATTTGACAACAGTTCTACTCTCTTTTGGGTGAATCTCTGTGTACTAAAACACTGGCACAGTTTTGTCTCCATAACATTACACAATATATAGTTTAAGGTTTTAAAGCAATGACTCTACTTCACTCATCACCATTATCATGTGCTCTCCCGTCCAAAAAATTGTGATTGGAGCAAATCGAAGCAAACTTCAATTATTTTTTTAAGCTGGGTGGTCATTAAAGGTCATGGGTTCGAATCCAACCTGAGTAATATGCCTGCAGGAAAGCACTGTATATACAATGCTTAAAAGACATTGATGTATGGCTAAAACACAAATAATATTTTTTTTTAAACTGCTGTTTTGGAGACTGCTTACTATTTTCATTGCTTTACTACCAAAATAATTAAGCTGACTTCTCCATTAATTGTACAGAACTGTCAATGTGATTTCAAACTTGCAAATGTTTGATGAATTACTATTTCCTAAACACATCCGTCACATTAAAATGAAAAAGTCATACCCTGCCAGCGCTATGTATTTCAATACATGTAGGTAGGCCCAAAGTGACAAATTATCATACCTCATACCACGAAATGGCAAATCTAGTGATGAGTTGCTTATAATGCTAATAACTACAAAACTATTCTGTGTTGGGTATTGAAACTTGCTGAAAATGTTAGCAGTAATCATGTGACTTTTGTAAGGCCAAGATTGTACACAGTCCAATTGAGGAACAAGGTTTCGATGTCAGGAAACGTTTCTGTCAGTGTGAGTTTGCACGGACTGTTGTCTGCCGTGGTCTACAGCCATGCAAGGTTTGGTCTATTCATGGTGAAGATCTTTAGGAAAATGAAATACTGTGCAGAGGTACTGTATATCAGTTTGTTAGCACTCCTTTTCAAGCGTTCACACAGTCACTCATTTTTTTCGCTATGGGAATTGCCATCAAAAACTGCAACTCGGTATAATGTTTTGTACTCAACTAAAAAGAGCAACAGCGCTTTGACTTCTCAAAAGAATATAAGAAAGACAATATAATTCTATAGCACACTGATACTTTTATTAAAGAACAATTTCATACCGATTTGTATTGTTTTTTTAGGCAGAATTTATCACAAATTTTTTTTTGTAAAATCGTGGTTGTCAGTAAAAAGATTCTCTTTAAGTCACCGTAAATGTAAACAGCGCCACCGTGTGACCTTAAAAGGTGTTGTTAAGGAAGATTCTAGTCTAACTAATTATCTACAACATTTTCTGATTGGAC
Source organism: Marthasterias glacialis (assembly GCA_911728455.2). Lineage (NCBI taxonomy): Eukaryota > Metazoa > Echinodermata > Asteroidea > Forcipulatida > Asteriidae > Marthasterias > Marthasterias glacialis. The sequence goes on from OU452219.1 coordinate 32,151,384, forward strand.
CTTGTTAAGGCTGATACTTTTTCGTGTCACTGTTTGCATTGCTCGGAATCTTTACATCCTCAATTCGAGATAAATTTCGCAAGAAGACTGCTGGTACAAAGACTAGAGGAGTACAGGTCATAGCACTGTACAGTGTGCATGCGCAACAGCAACCATCATGGCACTGACGATGTTAAATTGTGTCTGTATCGATCAGCTCTAAGATTTTTCATAAAATTCCACCAAAATAAGTCAGTGCATCTCGGATCTAGTCTCAATTCAAAAGTTGATGTCACATTGTGGGTCAAAGCCTTCGTAAGTCCAAGAGGCGGAGGTAGTCCAGCAAATTAGCAATATTTATAAGGCTACCTTCCACACAGTTCGCACACACAAAAAGTTTCAGATTACAGTCGCACAACAGAGTAAAATTGAGCGAAATTGAGTAAAATCCAGTAAAATAAATAGGGGCTGTTTGGGCCACAAACAAGTTGATATGAGGTAAAGATTTTGTTATACGCCAGTAAAACAGTCATCATTAAAGTCTAGGATTTCCTTTGTAAGCTCAATAATGCATGTTGAATTGTCAGCTATTTCTACCTCCATGGTTACACTGCCCCAATGCCACTGACACTAATTCAGGTGATAACATTATTGAACACTGTTGAAGGCTATTTTTTTTATTAACGGTAAGAAATTTCCAAAACGCAATTTGTTTTGATAAAAAAAAACCTGGAAGACAAAAGGTGTGGAGTATTTGGGCAGCTTCTGATGAGAAATATACCCAGAATCTCAGAATCACAGAAATGTAACTGAACATTGTCGATGGGAATGGTGTAAGGCATGAATGAGTGTCACCCGTATACCCGTGCAGACTTTGATAACAAGTTAGTCACCGGTGAGAAATTGGTTGCACATTCGACGCCCGACGTTCGATATTCGAATGTCAAACAAGAACCTATGCCGGCCCAAGGTCTATTGTCGATCGATTGATTTCAACAGGTGGCACCCTGCGCTGAGGCATGATGGGATAGGAAAGGGATCATGTGTCTTGGCGGCGCAGTTGCCACTGCCCCCTTTGCCTCCCATCATGCTTTGCGCTATTTCGTCGTCGTGATCAGCAATAAACCTTACGGTCTGGACATGTGAAAAGTGCTTCTTTCTACGAAGTACATCTCTATGGGTTATGTGCACAAATTTGAATGTCAAACCAGGAATTGGTTCTTGTTTGACATTCGAATATCGAACGTCGAAAGTGCAACCAACTTCACACCGGTGTTTAGTCACTGGCTTTTGAACCCCAACTTCCAAAGTTTCTTCTTCTTTTTCTTTGTGTGAAAATCCTTTATAACAAAATAATCATTATCACCATCAACTTAGTAACTCACCTTTCCACTTTTGTGGTAGTTGTGTCCTTTGAATTCGGCAAAAGCTTGAATTTGTTGGAGAATAAGGCTGAGGCATGATAACTCCGTCGGACTTGTCTTCAAAAATGAGCGCCGGTGGTTTGGCGCGCACAGCAGCTTGCCTAGTTTCCGCCCCCTAGCGGCTGACTGTGGTGATTGGACTGGACAACTTTTGCAGGAGATGGATGTGGTGGAGTCGGGGAATGGGTTTCCGATTAGCCAGAAATTCTTTTATTGACATGTTGTTTGTTGAGTTCCATTAAATATGTGGTATTCTTCCACCCCATTCTTTGATATCTCGAAAAGATATACCTAAATATATTTCTTCTGGGTCCTTCCATGGTCTCTCCATCTCACGCATTTACATGGGTGCATAAAGAGGGAGCTTGGGCACTTTGCTTTTGACCCGATTTACCCCACCTTTTTCCCACCCCTCCCCTAGCCTCAACATAATTCCAATGCACAGTAAGTAGGAAAAGTGCAGCCTGCATCCTCTGATGAATTCTATCTGTTCAGTTGAAATGCAGTTATATTATAGTTATACAGCTTGGCAACCATAATTCGGATTAAACACCAATGTATGAGCTTAAACAGCAAATTTTATAAAATAGTCCAGTGAATGTATATGTTATTCCCATTGACAAAAAATGAATCTGTGATATTCCTGTGCCCATTACTGGTGCACGGTATAAGTGCCTGGTTGACCTGGAATATGGCAATTTGCATGAAAAAAAACCCATTTTACTTTTTTGTTATATCTATATATATTTTTGCCATAAAGTATATGAAAAGGGGGTCTCAAAGTAGTGTACAACCTATGGAAAGCTCAGTTTTATGTTGGTTTTAAACCCTAACTAAACACGTTTTCAATAAAAATCGAATTTAGAGAAGTTGTCAGAGTGCCTTGCAGTTTCAAAAATGTGCTACATCCAAAATTTGAAGAAAAAAAATATTTTACATGTTTTTCTTCTTTTTTTTCTTTTCTTCAAAAACCGTAAACTATTATATACTTTGGGATCTCGAGAAAGTTAAAACAATTACTATTTAAACAAATTTCGAGTTACGAGGAAAACAATAAAATACCCTCCATGGTGAAAATCGCGTTTTGACCCAGGATATGAGCGATTTCCTATGCGGATATTTTGTACATGCCATATCGAGCGTGTTGAACCAACTGTATGGGTATATTTGAAGTCACGGCGTCCTAATACACGGTGCAAAAGCAATGGGCACAGGAATATAGCCATATCCCGGATCCACAAGGCCCATACCCTGTGCACAAGCAATGGGCACAGGAATATAGCTATTTCTTGGATCCATCACGGCCCATACACTGTGCACAAGCAAAGGGGCAAGGAATATGCTTAAATCAGCAGTTCACCATGCTTAATAGGCCGCGCACAAAATATCGTATAGGAAGTTACCCATATCCTGGGTCAAAACGGCAATTTTCTCATGGAGGGGGTTTTGGCGATATTTGGAATTATGATTAAGTTAACATGTTTTGGGGAATTTGAAAAGCAAAAAGCCGTTTTTAAGGCTTTTAATGTTCAAATTTAGTTACTTGTTTGTTTGTTATTATTATTTTTGTAAAAATTTATTTCGATGACGACGATGTTGTGACCATTGAAAGTTGGTTAGCAAAAACCGCGTGTTATTTTTATGGCTTTATTAAACATGCATTTAAAAGTTTTTTTTTTTTTTAAATGACACGTATTGTAGCTATTTAAAGAAATGCAAGCCAATAATTGTAGTGTTTTTGCGTGTAGGTTTACATCCCCCTACATTTTTAAAAACACTTTCCCAGTCTCGCAAGAACCCAAGTGTGTTTCCATCGGACGTCGCGGGCTTCTCTTCCTCAGTCCTCCCATTGTTTGAACTACGCAAGGGAACCAACCACCAGTTATTTTAAAATGGGGTTTCCCAAGTTAATTTCACATCGCGCGTGCGCATAAACACTACTGGCTGGCAAAATGAGAGAACATCGCACCTTTTTTATGGGGCTAATGGTGGCGTGACGCATACGCGTGTGCGTCTGCCTAGCGTTTGTCAACCAATAGTGTCTGTACGCATGCGTGAATGTACTTAGCATATTTACCCAAGCAGTAAAACCACTCTTGGTTATTGAGAATTACCCGATTAAACATTTTAAGGCTAGTAGCTTATCCCTCCCCCCCCCCATTAATTAAACCCCACTTCTCTTACCCTGGCAAAAGTGGCACTGAAAATGAATGTCTCGTATGGACAAAGTAGCAGCCCAAACACAGTCAAAAAGATGCCAGATGAACTTGTAGGTTGACCTATAGTAACCATGTGCCTTTACATGGTTTGTGCACCTTTACCGTTATGCTACGGTATTGACACGGAGAGCAGAGAGAGAGAGAGAGAGAAGACCGTTTCATCATGCACTGCCAACGGTACAATGCGGAGTGCTCATGTCTTATTACTGCCCAACAATGACTGGACTCCATTGACCCTTTTGTTGTCAAGGTATCGATTCCAACTTCTTGCCCCACAAAATGACGATTTTATATTGCAGAGCCTTCACATTTTTCTTCTATTAGTAGGCCTCTTGTCGTAAGTCTTGAATTCAACACTTTTATAAGAGTGCGGTGACTACTTTTTGTTAAGTTAAATTCAGCTGATTCAAAAAGAGTTACAACAATATAGTATATTATATTTACTTTTGACTATGTTAATTTAACATGTTTATGTTTTTTCAATCTTTTATGGAGTAATCACTGACCACACTATTTGAAGCATTCAAGACTGTAGTTACAGAGTAGTTTAACATACTGCCCTCATTCGCTGGGATCTAAAAATGAAGCTTTAGATGCCGACAACTTTCTTCCAACTATTCCTCAAACCGTACATCGTACCCGAGCCGGAATTAAGTCCACAAAATATTGCATGAACTTTCCCCATCTCAGTCTTCAATAACACATCATACATCCAAACGAAAGACAATTTCATCTCAGGAATTTTGCACACATTTTTGGTTTAAAAAGATTTCTGTCTCCACACAAATTAGTAAGCCAAAACCTGAACCGAGTGTTTGGAAGGAGTAATAATTTCTACTCTGTAGCAGAATTTCTAGACGGAAACTACGATCAGGACAGGACTGTTGCCAACGTTGTAGAAAGTTTAGGCTTTAGAAGTAAACATTTTCATTCCTCACCCCCCTAATGAAAACACATTTCCAACCATAGAAAACAAGACTCGACACAGATAATCTGACACACAGAACACGGTTTGTACGTTTATAGGCGAGATATCTACAGCTTTGTTTTTCGTGTTTTACCAATAGGATTGTACAACATAAACAAAATCCTTAAAGTAATTTTCATCAACAAAAATAAGACATTTTCTGTATCTCTTTTACTAAAACCAAGAGATAGCATTTTGAAGCCACCTCGGATTAAATCAAAACTTGAAAATACAATTGAACAATCCAAAATGTCTCAACAACTTTTGGAATCGGACAAATACCCGTGTTTGTTTTAATTTTTCCAAAGGAAAGTAATTCAATTTTCTCAAAATTTGGGAAAATTTATCTGCTCAAAGTTTTCGCGAATGTTTACGTTCCTATCAGGGGCAAAGTTTAATTTACGGCCATTAACATATAAGTTAAACTTTTAAAAATAAAACATAAATTTAAATTAAACGACTTTAAAATAATTCGAGCTAAACTGTTTTATTCACAGGATCATGGTCTTTTCAATTGGAAACAAAAACGTTGCCGAATGAGGAGTGAGTGTGACGACAAAATTAAAAAGTCATACGAAAAACAGAATGATATACTGTGAACTAAAAATTTATAATTTTGGAATTTCCACCCCAATTTTGAAACTGTCAATTTGAAAATTGACAAAATAAAAAGAGAGATAAGTTTAACCTTTTAACAGTGACATCTCGATTTGTATAAATAACAATTCTGAAGAAAATAAAATGGCAGAAACCTTTGTTTTTTTGTTTTTTTCCTTTTTTTCTTCTTTGTTTCTTCTTTGTTTTCTTGAGGGAGGGGGGCAACCATGGCGTAAGTGAAAGAGCATCGTTGCCTTTGGGTCGACTGCAATTCGCAATTATTGTCACGGTGTCTTTTATTGCGTTTTCTTCCTTTGCATTCCCGTTCTGCGTGTTCAGAGACGAATTTTTGCAATTTTTGTCTAAACTCTGGGCCTTTAGAAAGTGGGTAGGTACGACAGTGGTAACTGTAATTCCATGGGCCATCTCAACAATTAACATGTAACGTATCTTGTAAATCAACCAATGAAAGTAATGTTCAAAACAATTTGTGATCTTTATGAGAACAAAGTTAAACGGTTTTTGGTATAACTATTTCATGTTTTTGTTAAAAGTTGTCGGGTTGCAACTATTTAATTCGATGTGCTTCTCTTTCCTCTGAGAATCACAATTGTTTTACAAACCAATCGATTTGTTTAAGGTTTTTGGTCACCTTATTCACAGGAATAATTTCCAATGTCGTACCGTCCCTTTCTTAACACAAGACGTAGCGCTTTTCCTCACAAAAAAAATGATCACAAAAACGACAATTTTCATTCCAAGACGCAAGCTATAATATGATGACGTCATGATATTGCAACTTTCCGCACGCTAAAAATGTACAAAATGTCAACTGTCATTAAAATCATAGGCAGAGAAAACCCTGCGTTAGAAACATTTACCACTAACGACAATAATAGAAATATCATTTTACTGAGTTGCATGCGTGGAAACGTTAAACAGGTCGATTAATTATTAATTTAATCACTTATTAAGCATGTTACCGTTTAAACTGATCAAATATTTTACAGGTTTTTTTTTCTTTCGTGATATTAAAGCCAACTCGTTTGAGATACATTGTCCTCAGTCCATGGCGACTCGGCCTCAATATCCTAGAAAATTAACAATAAATTTACAAATATAGATGAATAATATAGCAATACTTGCGGGAAGAATAATACACAGGCAGATATAACACTTTTTGGCTCACACATAAAAAAACAACAAATCTGCTTCATATAATAAAACAGTTTTTTTTTATAATATAATGTTTCCATTACACCATAAATAGATGCACAAAAAATATATAACATACTTTAAACGATGATTAACCAGGAAGACAACGATGATGATCACTGCGTGTACAAAGGCCTACTCGATATAAAGCTAAGCACTATGCATTTTATGATCCCCCTGATTGCAATTCTCAGCCAAATCTCGACGGGAGATTTTACCCTGTTGGTACTGAAGCAACATCCTGACTGCTGGATTCCCCCTCAAGAAACACTAAACAAAATAATTTTCAGCAAGCGAGGGTGCCCGAGTCAATTCTCACATACTTCCAGCATGAGAGGAACAACTGGTTAGTCTTGCTGTCCAGGGGCTGGAGGTTCCTATCGAAATGCGCCCTCAATGTCTATTTTTGTAAACAAGCCACAGAGTTATATAATAGAACTAGAGGGCGTACACAACCATGCGACATGGCCCGACAAGAAGCGTTGTTGACCATAGCGACAATGGTTCTGACCAATCATATTACACTGGTCATTCATTAATTTACACAGCAAACATTTTCCAAGTGGACTTTCGTATGCAATTGACCCATATTATGGATTTTCGCCCATGGTGGGAGTTCCGTGCGTGACATAGCGAGTGCGCCCTCTACTTCCTATGACACAAAACGACAAGCAAACTTGTTTGAACCGTTTCGGGCGACCACTGCGGGAACAACAAGCGCATGCGCTGATTTACAGAATAATAATAATAATAATAATAATAATAATATTATCTATGATAACTTTATAATACTTCTTGATTTTTTTTAAGTATATAGTTATGTGCGTACTGTTTCTCATATCTGTATGCGGGTAGTATAATCCGCTTGTCCAGTTTAATATTGGTCCATGTCCGAGTCACTGGTATACTGACGCCTTTTCTCGCACAGTGTATGCATAGAGATAACAGGATACCAACAATCATAGCGGTTTTAAGTATTAAGTAAGCAGGCAGCATCACTATGATAAGGCAGCATGTTTCTTTGTCCAGGTGCAATGCGGGTGTGATTTGTGGAGACGTGTTCTGTCCGAAGCAGTCGATTTCCAGAACTAAATAATTCGTGGATGGAAACAGCCTGTATCTTCTTCAACATCGCTGGATCAAACGAAAAGTTCCTGAAGCAGTGTTTATCGGATGGGAATTGAGATATGTTGTTTTTGATTTATTCCTGCAACGAAAACAAGAGAGAGGACATTTTATTTTTACGTGAAGAAAGCAAAGCTTCAAAGTTACCAAATGAACTATGAAGACTGTTTGGAAAGACGAAATAATTTATAGCGTGTCCAATTTGAGGCATTTGTTTTAAAATCTGAGACGTGCATAGTTTTAGGCAAACTTGTCAAAGTTGCGTAAGTGAAAATTTGACAAAATAGTTTAAAGGCAAAAAGACGTTCTACGCTAGATCGGTAACTTTTGCCGGTTGCAAAACATTTCTTGGTTAGAACAAAAACATCTTCTGTGTAAGTAGTACAGAGATAAATAATCACACCTTAGCGAGCAGAATTTAAACGAAAAAGGACAACATTTTTCCGAATGAGTTTTGTAGTCTCACAAAGGAGAGAACGACGATGCTCTAAAAATCTTACTTGTTCTAGTGTACAGTAGACAGCAAGCATCGAAAATTTAGACAAACTGTAACCGAAGCAAACTAAGTTCTACTTCGTAAGTCCCTTCAGTGGGTTTAAATACAGTACTGACAGATTCACATAATCTATACATTTTATTGCATTTAAGGCAATTTTATGTGCAATGTATGTTTCAAAGCTTTTGAAGGGGCTGTGTCGTCATGATTATATCAGTAAATTGAATAAACCCAATTACTACGCTCGCGTGTGCGCCGGCGGTCAAATCACAGTTTGACACAGTCTGGTTCCCAGACGCAAGAATCTCCGACTGTTCTCTGTTGATTTTAGGGTCCGATATCACCCAAAGGTCACGTGACAAAAAAGGAAGAGTTCCTCCTTTTCGAATATATCCTAAATGCTCCGAACTCGTTGTCGTCAACATTCGGACAGTGTCGTTGATGGTCGGACATTGCTTTTGTTGATAACATTTTGCAAACACGTCTCATTATCGTTTTTTTCTTCTTCTTTTTTCCCCACAAATTCAACACTATATTATTTGAATATTTTGGAACATTTTTACAAACTGTGATTATCACAGGCTTTTTGAAAGAAAACAAAGCCCGTAATCAGCGCTCCTTTTATTATCCAATGGCTTTGTCCACCATTGGTGACAAGTAATCAATGTTTATTATATTGCGTCATAATCTATGTTTAGCTTTGGATGATGCCTGACCTTAAATTTTTAACGAGAGTCGTCGGGGAATCTTTGGTCAGGGAACCAGACTAAGTTTGACAAAGACGGCATCCTTTGTGACTTGACCGCAAGCGTGCGCGTGTGCAGTATCTGGGCGAGAGTTCATCTTTCCATGCACAGCCACAGGCCTGCTATAATCATGACGACACAGGCCCTTTAATCTCTAGATTGATTTGTCAACTTGTGTAATTTTGGTTCACGATTTGTGATTTTAATAACAAATGTATATATATACAAAAAAAAACCACCTCAAGGCTGTTCTCAGGGCCGTTTGCACAACAACATTCTGAATAAAAAGTGACTTACATCTTGGATGCATTTATATTCCAAATCGGAGAAGAAGACCATCTCCTGTGAGAAGCAGAACAGACCAATTCGACCACCTTGTAATGTCATGTCGTAGAGAGCGTCCGAATCAGCCAACACCTTGCTACCTTCGTACATTGTCACTCTGTGGGCAAACATTCAAATCGCAACATCACTAAGTTGCCTGAAACATGTCATCGAGAAGCCAAGACACGAATGAATACAGGATCATTAATGATACAAAACTACATGTTAAAATGTTTATCCTGATTGTCATGGTCAAGATACAACTTGGGCTAAAATGCTCTCCGGCCAGGGACCAATTTAATACAGCCTAATTCCGTAGTCCATTTGAAAGAGTAACATCATCACCAGTGGCGTAGCCAGCATCTTTGTTGAAGGATGAAAGACGGGGGGGGGGGGCACAGATATTTGTAGAGGTGGCATATTCAGTTCAAGTATTCAGAGGCCGACATGGGGCAAGCGGGGGGGGGGGGGGGGAGTATGTTAAAAGGGGACAGCGGCCCCCTTGCCCCTCCCCCCTGGCTATGCAACTGATCATGACAATACAGCTGAAGGCTCTGAAAGGAGCGGTCAACCTTTCATGAATATTAATCTATCTCAATTCTTGATTCTAACAGCAGTTACTTGTCTTCACTAAAGTTTTACAGCATCCAATGCAAACCAGGGCTGCTAGAAACATAATTCACTGTTGTCATAATAATAACAACCCAAACAGTGGTCCCGCTACTAACTTACCTTATGTAGCCAGTTTTAGGTCTGTGTGTTAAAGTCCATCTGTAAGCTGTGAAATCCTTCCATCCAATCTTATTTGCGTCGCTCCAAATAAGCTTTACCTGAAACCCAACAAAAATACAAATTATTATTTTTTTTTCAAGAAAAGCAATGTCACCATGATTAAAGCTTTAGAAATATCAAATTCCCTTCTAAATGAAGCAATACGATCTAAGATTGTTCCCATAGAGGGTAATTATTAATCGCGAAGGGGGGAAATCATGCAAAGCCCACTGATCCCACCGGAACCAAACAGACCTTGGATTAGTGGTACTTCGTGTGTTATCTACTCCAGACACACTCGCAATACGTGAGAAGTGCAAGACCACGTACACGTTGATTTGAGTGATTTCCCCATGTACGGTGTGGGGATCGAGCTCACCAGAAGTGACCCACGGATGACCCCAAGCACCCACACCCCTTCCATGTGTCATACAATACAACTGTAGATTATATCATAATTAATTCAAATTTATACCACGGAAATGATTTCATGAGTGGTTATATCAATGTAAATACGCTGTGTGACACAATAGTTTAGGCACCTTCAGGGTTGCAGTTGTAAATTTACCCGTAATTGGAGATACCCTAGATGATATCACTCTTCTGTAGGGGCAGTTTGTAACCGGATACCAGTTATGGTTTAATGTTACCCGAATGAACCGTGGAAAAAATGATTCAATTTCACATAGCGATTATGTATCAATCGGTAAGCCTTTTGAAACATGCTTTCTTAATAACTTTCCAAGTGACAAAAACAAGTGTGCGCTCATTGGGGAAAAAAATCATTGATTTTATTCAGCGAAACAACTTTGCACCCTTCCTAATGAAACACAGTGGAAATATCGAAATGTTTGACACTTCCTGCAATTTTAAGGTTTTATTTTAAAATTCATTCAAGATGTTGCTGTTGAAGTGCATTTTGACAATACATTTGTGTTCTTAATAATTTTCAATAATTCCAGAACCAAATGAATTACCTGATCTCCTGTGTCTCCCGTATGCCACAAAGCATTTCTTAAATATTCTCCTGGACCCGTCGTTGAATTGATCAACTGTGAGAGAAAAAAAAACATCAAGAAACTGTAGATTAAGCAACAAAATGAAACACCATTAAAGAACACAGCGAGTAGACAATGTGTACAAAACAGACCATGTGCCATTTTATACAAAAAGAGCGACCTTGTACATTCCAGGGCCTTTCTGGCAGGCAGGATACTACACTGGTCATGTGGGAAATTGTTCAATTTGTATCATAATTTCCACTACACTCAAGAGTTATAAGTTTTGAAGTGTGCCCCCTTTCATATCATATCGTTCATATCAAAAGTTGATAAAAATCACACAATGCAATCTCGAACATAATTATAAGACTTAATATTTTCTTCCTATTGGGGCTGTATACAAATCTTGCCTAAGTCCAGGCATTGTGGCTATTTTGTTAACATGTGAGGTTGCAGTTTACATGGTCTTTAAACTGCACAAGTATTGACCAACTAACATCAGGGGCTGCGCATAGTTACATAAAACAGGTTGAGTTAAGCCAATCAGCCTGGTTTCATAGTTTGAAACAAAAAAGAACGAAGATCGCAACACCATTTTTTCTACAAATTCCAGCAACTGTTTGCAATACGAGCACGCGATCAATATGCAAAGTAGGTCTCCGATGTTTAAAGAGTACCGTGTGCTATCTTGGAAATAGCGAAGCACTGAGAGGAAAATCTGAGAAAAAGCTTGTAGTTTGCGTTAAGGGCAGTTGGGTGCCTTCAAGTTGCCCGTAAATAATGCCTTGTGTGACATAGCTCAAAGGTTTCTTTGTTAAATCTGTATCTTCTCCATACTAGGAATGAATATACTAATAAAGACTACTGGGCGTTGCCATCATTGATATAGCAAAATCTTCTCCAAAAACAATCCACCCAACCGTGTCCATATGGCGTGTAAGAGAAATTTAGTTTCTTTCCGGGCTACGAAGGGGGGCGAGCCACAATCTGCGCATCAGAAACCTTTCCCCTGTGGTTTTCCTGTACGTGCCCTCAACCCTGTGGGTTGCTTCAGGGGGAAAATGGCCATTAACCAATGCCAACCGAACTTCCTTTCAAAAACCGCCTCACCTGTTTCCTCAATACGACTTGACGCCTGTCAAACGCAGTTTGCTTAAGACAAACTGACAGTAAAGCGTGTTTTTTTTCTCTTCCTTGAAAAGTTATGGCCGGTAGTTGACTATTTTGGGATTTTTTTGAAGCTAGAATGAGCAATCACGTTTATGTCTCAAGCACACCTAATTAATCATTTTGCGTCTGCCAGTGAATTTGCCTTTCAAAGACAAATCTGCAGTGGGTTGAAAAGACCTACGGGAAATATCCTACCTACGCCCGTACTTTCAAATATTTAAGTTTATAACGTAAGCAGTTTTGACGTCTGCATGATGACGTGTATGATTGTATACATTTTATTGGAGCCAAACGTCGAATAAGAGCTTATATAGCTAGTCAACGTATTTTTGTAACTCTTGTGGGTACAACCGCGTAGAACATCTTTTTTTTTGGAGGAGTGTTTGCTCTGAGAAGGGCCGCTTGGTCTGTTCTCAACGTTTCGACTGGCGTGTTGAGGATGTCTTCATGCTAGTCGAAACAGCTAGAACAGACCAAGCGGCTCTTCTCAGCGCCCACACTCATTCGAAATGCAGACTTAACATGGTTGTACCGGCAAGAATTATAAGAACAATCTAAGCTTACCATGCAAATCTTCCTTAACAAGTTACATTTACACCTTATTGCAGTTTATAATTATTTGCTCTTGCTTGTAGTTTATTGTTGCAGACTTTGATTAAGAGTGTTTTGAGCAGACCAAGACGTTTCAAGTGTGCATGTTTCTCAGATGAACTTTTTCGGCAATGACGGTATTATTGCTTAGATAGAAATTGGTGTATACAACTTCAGTTGAAACCAAGAATGGTATCATTGTATATATATTTAAATGTATGTATCAAATTTTAGTTTAAGTGTAAGGGACCTTTTTTTTTTACCTTGAGTTGGAGACCAGCTGTAGCCTCTGATATGGTCGGCAAAGGTGCCCAGTACTTCTGCGTAACCTGTTTCCACATGACTGCGTAGAATCTGTGATTTGACTGGTACCCGAAGACAAAGCCAGCGTAATCGTCATCTCGTTCTGTGTTAACGTAGAACGTACCGCTGAACTGCACCGCTGTGAATTCATCATAGCCTGAAAGCAAATACCGGTTATAGCAAAGAAACAGACTGTTAAAACAGAAGCGTAACAGACACAACAAGAAAGATAAAATACAAAATTACTTAAAAAGTGAAACACGAGGTGGACTTCAATGGTAATTTCAACATTGAAATTTGGACCAACTTGGCTGGTTATCAACGGATGGTTATCTAGGTGTCCCGATATCTTAGTGATGTGATGTGCCCGACGTCGTCACAACTACTATTTGGTATTAGGAAACTTTCTAAATATTTTGAAATGTGAGTCAATAAAGAATAGTCGTTGCATTCGATCCCAGTAAGTTCTAAAAGCACTTGATAAAATATAACATAATGATTGTCGGTGTGGAAGGAGATTCTGTTCGGCAGGAGATTCTGTCCGACTATATGTACCAACTGCTTCTGATAACGCCCTCTTTTGATAAACTCCTCCAGCCCACGTTAATTTACCGTATGGTGGACACATTACCCGGAGGACAGACTACCCTATGACACCGGCCTTGGAAGTATTTTGTCTTAACCATTACGTACCTATAGCCAAACCAGGATCGCTGTTAATGGTTTGCACCATTTCTTGACCTCTATTCCTGACAATCCAATGTGGGTCAATTTGTGCTGACCCTTCAGGGTCAAGTTTGATCAGCTGGAAGTGGGACAAGTCTGTCCGTTGGATATTAGCGTTGTCTGGGCATGCGTCGTGCAGGTCGGCCACTCCATCGCCGTCGTTGTCAAACTCACAGGCATCACCACGTCCGTTCTCTTTTTTAGTTAAAACAAAAACTTAAATGAACATCATACATTTAAGAAGATGTCACAAAAAACTAAATACGGTAACATAAAATTTGCTTTGCTTAACGATCGGATTGGGAATCGGAGAAAATAAACAGAAAACATTATAAATTTACCACAGCATTTTAACAACATACGGTGCAATATCAAGCTTACTTTACATCCAAAACAGGTGTTTTAAGGCGCTGAAGACTTAAGCGTTTCAAACTTTGCGGACAAAAATCCACCGAACTTTCTAGGGCAGACGTTAAAACCCTAAGTTAGACCACTGGGCTCGCCCAGTGCCTATATGTCTGTTGGATACCTCCATGCATGCAATAATTACATCATTCAATGATTATTGAAAAACAACATAGTTGCTCTCAATCAAATAATTAATAATTTAACTGAAGGTGCGCACAAAACGGACGTGTCATAGAAAATCTCCCGTTTCGCGTGACGTCTATGGCTTTTCTATTCACGCAAGTTGAGATAATCAGAACAGGGTTCCGGCTGTCGACCCGTTGCAATTTAGCGATTTGAGTCTCAAGGTCGGAGAGATTTGGATCTTTCTGTGGGGTTTTGTGGCGCCCTTTCCCCTTACCATTGGTGTCATTCTGACTCGGGTTGAATACCAACCGACAATTGTCCTCAATATCTTCGAAGCCGTCGTTGTCATCGTCGAAGTCGCAAGCATCGCCTGTAACGAGCAAAACATATAGAAATTTACATACACGAATAAATCCATCAGAATGTATACGATGTAACAGAGACACTTTTACATTCATCCAACCGCATTTATAACTACGGATAGGCAGATCAATCGAAAGACAAGAAATCGCATGAGGGCGGAAAACTTATGATATTGACCCTTTACACTGACGTCAGCCGCGGCTACCAAGAAATCGCATCAGGGCGGGAAACCAGTCTGTTGGTCTGCCATGGTCTGCCATTTATGGGGAGTCAAAATCCACTAAAAGACACGGTCTCACAAAGCACGCGTTACCTAAAATGCACACTGCAATGATAACACACGGGGAGTCTGATTCCCAAAATGGCGTGACCAAGATTTATTGTTGGTGATAACGTAAGGTAAGTTTGGTATTCTGTTGGTAAGTGTGACGTAATTCCACTGTAAGCCACGCCCAGTTCACTCAAACTGGCTCCAACCGATTTTGAGCAGCTCATAGGAATTGCATTGAGCTAGTTTTCGTAGGGGGATTTAGGTAAGTAAAGTTTCATAACTGGACTTGGCTTTTACATGTTCTTCAAGGTCTTCTCGAGGTCTTCTCAGAAATATAAGTTTCTGTCATAAGAAACACACTTAGAACGATGAAATGTGTGATATTTGGTAGAATTTCATACCAGCTTTGGAGACGGAAGTAGCGATTACTTTGGGCGTGCAGCAGATACGCGTGTGTATGACGCAATGGCTGACCAACATGATTAACCCTTGCACAACGCGGAATGCACCTCCACACAATGCGCGTCTACCCTTTCCGCCATTTGGGAGTCATTTCCTTAGCGTACAATTTGACTCGCAAAATGATGCAAGAACAAAGCTAATGTCTAGTTATAACAACAGCATCTTGAATCTATATTCCGACTCTTAAATCTATGTCCGCCTCTTTAGCGATGAATGTAACAATGTTTCACCGAAAAGCAGGAACAAACAACGACAGCCAACTTACCGATGCCATCATTGTCATGATCTGCTTGGTCGCTGTTTGCGATGTCCACACAATTATCCAGGTCGTCTTGGTGGCCATCACTGTCCATGTCTTTGTCAGTGTCGCAAACGTCACCTACATTGTCATCATCAATATCGGTCTGGATCAAACGACAAAGGAAAAACATGAGTTAATGAGGCAATCGTTTTAAAAACAGAGTCTTCCAGATGCCAAGTCCACCCGGACGTTATTAAAATGTCCCTTTCTGCAGAACAATGGAATTCCTTTTGCGTGGTTTCCTAAATGGACAATTAATTGTTTCATTAAAAATAAAATCATCTACCACTGAGCTAATGTCATGTCAATTAGCAAGAGTCTTCCTTAGTTAAAAGCTGTTTGGCTGTATTGGTACTCTAAACTTTCTGTATTTTTACTTCACTGCAAAAGTTTCTAGTGGTATGCATGAAGCCTCGTCAAGTTAGTAATATTGTCAGATAAAAATGTAGTCACATTTGGAAATGAAAGGATGGAGGAGTTTCTATTTCAGCTGGGCCTTGATTTATTGACTTTGTTTAAACTACTGAAATTAAACAAATTGATTCCATACTTATTCCAAAGGAAGAAGAAGAAGAAAAATTAGCGGCCGGATGAGCAACAAAGCAAATAACTTTGATCGGGAATGAAATATTCTAATGCGACAAGAAGGATCATTGAAGTTGGCTTACTTGATCCGGGTTAGCAATCCCTGGACAGTTATCGCATACATCACCGTATCCATCCTCGTCATAGTCCAGCTGTTTGGCATTCGCCACATACATGCAGTTGTCCCATAAATTAAGGATACCTGAAAAGATAAAAATGACAGATCTACAAATTATGAAATGTTACACCGGTGCCTAATTCCTTTTAATCATGTTGACACAGAATTTGTCATCAATATTCTCTGTCCGCACATCTCAAATGAACACCGATTTTCACCATACCAAACAATTTGACAGACTACTTTGCTCCCCTGACTTCAATTTGGTTAAATCTGTTTGAATGGGTTAACAAGATGGCCGCAGCGTGTATTGGTGGTGTACTGTTAAACATATTTATTTGTGAAGAAAATGTAAAACACTTACTGTCCCAGACAGTTAGCTCAACGGGAGAGCCACTGGTAGTACTGCCAAGTTTAAGCACCATTGACTGTGGTTAGTAAATGGATGGGTGGTTAGTAAATGGATGGGTGACCACTCCATGTACTGTCATGGTTGGTGGCTTGTCTGGGACGTGATAGGGCTTTGTAAACATCGAGCCCACGTCTTTCGGATGGGACGTAAAACTGTAGGTCCTGTGCGTTGTGTAATGCACATAAAACACCCAGAGAACACTTATCGTAAAAGAAAAGGGCTTGCCCCGGTGTTTCTGGTTTGGCTGCTTAATGCGCCACCTCTGAGCATGTTTGGAGCATATATTATACACATTGTAATGCGCGTTTGATCATATTAATATGGAATTTGCGCAATATAAATGGAAAATTATTACTGCTATATCATAACCATCTATGTTGGTATCTTGCAATGAACGTCTTAATTTGGTTGACAGTGTATTGAATTAGAATCAAACACTGTTTCTTCAAAAATGCTGACGTTATGTTTGGTTTCATATTTACATGAGGTGGGACAAGCACTGTAAGCTATGTGCTTTCCTGAGTCCTGCTTCAAAACCCCACAAACCATTTGGATGGAACCGACGTCCTCCGCAGAACCGATG
Source organism: Marthasterias glacialis (assembly GCA_911728455.2). NCBI lineage: Eukaryota > Metazoa > Echinodermata > Asteroidea > Forcipulatida > Asteriidae > Marthasterias > Marthasterias glacialis. The sequence goes on from OU452219.1 coordinate 32,168,667, forward strand.
TTTCCAATCAAAGCATGATGTAACCATCATTTGTTTGTTTTATCAAATTTAAATGAACATTATTCTCTTTTTCGCTTCCAAAGGCAATCCCCTACAAGCCTTGGTTGTAAACAGGGACTGTACTTTACCTCCACTTAACTGTCATTGAGCAGCCTGCAAATAACTGTTTTGCATCTATGTTCATAAATGTTACGTTGACTGGAATTTCTCCAAATCGCATCTATTTGACCAAGGGAGAGAAAATGGCCCTGTTCCCTTCATAACTGCAATGATTGCTTTATCTTTCTTACCATCATCATCAATGTCCTCGTCGCAAACATCTCCTTTGCCGTCACCGTCAGTGTCCTCTTGTCGTGTGTTGGCCACCATTTGACAATTGTCGCACACATCACCAACGCCATCGTCATCAACGTCATTTTGAGCCCAATTGGAATGGTACTGGCAGTTATCCTGCAAACAGGGAAGTAATCCAATGATTCATATACCATTAAAAAAAAATGAAAAAGGATGTTGGTTATAAATATTTCTATCGTATTCTGTGTCAAAGCAATTTGTATGTCAATTGAGATTAATTTATAATTATTTGTTAGTACAGAATCTGTAATATTGTCTTTTTGCAAGGTTAGCCTAAAAACTTCGTATTCTGGCGTAAGCCAGATACAACTTCAAAACAGTTAATCGGTTCAACTACCAGTTGATCAAACTTTGGATTGAATATTGTTTTAAGAACCTAAAGTATCCAAATAAGAGTAAACATTAATGTTCGTTAAGGGCCTCTTTGCTATTTACGCTTTACGAAAAAGGAGATGAAATTAGGTCAAGGTTGCCGGAAAAATTGGATTACTTCTCCATGATAAAGCCATCAACACAATTGCGTGCGGTTGGTTTTGATTGAAACGAAAGTGGAATGAGATAAATTGGTCTGGCGGTAGATGTTAGCAAACCCATGCACAAAATCTGCTTTTTAGCATCGTGTATGATTGAAACTGAACAGGCGACTTCCTCTCCCAGCCCACGTTCCACTAGCTTCTAGGTTAAACCCCGTATACACAGGACGCAGACAGCTTAACATTTCAAAAGTACAAACAGGAAAGATGTCTTGTCATGCTGTAATCAACTGCCAGGATTATTTAGAATCAGACAAATCGCTGTCAGTGTGTGACCGCCAATGTCACAATTTACTGGGTCAAGGAAAAGGCGAGGAAACCTGTCGAGAAGGATGAAGCGCAGGAAAGACTGCATCCGTAGATGCAGTCGCTCGGACGCCCAATTGGCATCGCTTTCATCTTCGGGGCCGTTACAGCTGTACACGCAGCACATGTTCCTCATTGCCTCTGTCGGGACAAACTTAACCGCTTCGGGTGAAATTTTTATGACAGACCTTAGCGACAGAAACACAGACTCACAATGAGACATACTTCGGGAAGCTTTCTTTACGGTGGCAAAGTCGTCGGTGTGAAATGTCTCAAAAGGTGACTTAACTTTCACTGATTACATGCTCTACGAGGCGGAACTTCTTCTGGGAAATTGGAATCAATGGACGGGACTTGTATGATGCAATTTCATAGAAAGTGACCACTGCTTGCTTCAGGGTCAACCGGTCAAGGGAATAAAAAACTCTAGAATGCGGACCAAAAACTCCACGGAATGCTGATATTTATAAATTCTACTGCTAAAAAGAGCACTGACCAGACATTAGCAGCAAGACCTTAAAATAAAAACTTTGGACGGGGACGATAGCCGTATCTTTTACAAGGTGCAATGTGCAATGTGTTTTAATGGACTTCCACCCCCTGTTTTAACACAACATGGCTTTTTTAAGCTTGGTATGTGCGACGGTTGTGGCAGGTCTATGCGCGAAAACATTTCTTTTCTTCGCAAAAGCAGATTGCGTGTGTGTATGATAAACAAAATGGAGTGGAGTTGAAATCGGGAACTGAGCACTTACCCTGACATCATGGACGAGATCGTCGTCGTCATCGTCGTCGCAAGCGTCACCTTTACCGTCACCATCAGTGTCTTCTTGTCCACTGTTGGGCAGAGCTGGGCAGTTGTCCTGTAAAAATACGTCAATATATGCTTGACTGTTAAAATTACCCAAAGATACATTTTTTTTTGGGGGGGGGGGAAGTCGAAGTCATGCTTTACGGCGAATTGCTGATTATGATAATATCAGTTAGTTAAAAAATGTACTATTAATCTTCAACTTGTCTTAGAACCTACAAGACACTTTCAGTTAGATAGCAAATTTACTATTCTTCAACTTGTCTAAGAAACTACAAGACACTATCAGTTAGATAGCAAATTTATTATTCTTCAACTTGTCTAAGAAACTACAAGACACTATCGGTTAGATAGCAAATTTACTATTCTTCAACTTGTCTATAAGAAACTACAAGACACTGTTTTTTGTTTTGTGCCCTTTGGTCTGAATTAGAATTATTCCGATGGAAGACAGGGCGGAAAGCACGAGTTAAAATGCCCTTTCCATGATATTGATGTGTCGTTTAGGGACCTACCATATGACTAAATTGTTATATATAGTAACTCTCTGAACGTTATCACATCGAGAGAATACCCTGGGCTTAGGCTATAATCTTACACGTGAGGGATGGCATTTATTTGCATTGTGTCACGTGAACTCCCAGAGGGCGCGCTAATTTCCTTCCATCAGTCAACAATCATCAGACGTTTTGACAATCAGAATTCAACTCAAAATGTTGCGTTTATGTTCAGTGTGCTGAGAGATCTTACTGCGGTTCAATTACCCTTGTATTGTAATGTGGACTTCCCGCATGTACAACACAACATTAATGATTTATGACGTATAAACTTCGACGGCAATATCAATGTCAATTAAACTGTAATGTTAACCGCCACGCATTAATTCATTTTGAACACAAAATAGGTTGACTGAAATTGGGAACAAAACGCGAACAATGTTCTTTCCTCCATGGTTTAACATACCCCTGTGCAGTGAGTGAATGACCCTTTGTCCTCACAGTCCAGCTGATCGTCTGGCCAGCCGTCCAAGTCACTGTCGTAGCCGCACGCAATACCGTCACCAGCAAAGCCAGTCTTACACTACGAAGAAGGATGGGGGAAAAGTTAGACATTTAGGCCTGAATTTGAAAATGCAAAGGTCTTTACTGACTTGTTATTAAGATATACCTAATTGCAGATCAAAATGAGGAACTCACGGAAAATATTACATTTTACTTCATAACATGGAAAGTTTTAATGGGAATTAATCGTTTTGATGTCACTCTTCTGGTCGAAACTGTGTTTTCATTGCGGCTAGTTGACTCATGTTGGGACCAGTCGGATGTCATAGCTGACGTGCCTACATCTGTCTTTTTACGTAGGTCTAAATCGTGATTGATTTTTGGGGTTTATTAAACTTGGATGTGGCGTGTATATGTATTAACAACTTACTTTGCAACCGTATTGTGGATCCGAATAAGGACCGTAGAATATGCATCTAGCATCGAAATGGCAATCAGACGTTCCTTCTGAGCAGGGGTTGATCGGGATACATTGCTGTCAATTAGAAATAAGAAATGTCGTCAACATAAAAATACAAAGAAAATAGATATCACAATATAGTAAATTAAAATGTCTAGCTAAGAAACTATTCCCGTGAAAGGCTCAAGCAGTGTAAACACCGTTATGTACCGGGAAAACCTGTGAGCGTATGAGGACCATTCTTTATGACACTTTGCCAGAATGCGCAAATAAGAACAAAATAATGTGTCGTATTTAAAGCATCATCGGAATCAAGTTCTGATGGCCGAGTCATCAGAGTGTGGGTTCGAATCCCAGTCGTGACACTTGTGTCCTTGGGCAAAACACTTGATAATGATTGGTTTCTCATCACCCACGAGTAAATGGGTACCTGTAAGGACAGAGATTGTTGATGTGAATGATTGTCAAACTGTTGGCCCCCTTTGGCTTCCGGTGCTGCATACTCCAAAGGAGTTCAGATAGTTTCAGGAATGCTTTAAAAGGCCCCAAGAACAGGAGTAGTTATGGTGTAAGGCGCCTCGATATCATGTTTAAAAGTCCCTATTGTTTTTTCAATAATTAAAGGCTTATTTATTGGGTAACTTGGGGAAGTGCATCATGACACCATAATTTGAAAAACCTGGGAACGTACAAAATGAAGACCATTTTTGTGTTTGGAAACTTGGGGGTGTACAATGCGTTTTTCCACTATTTAGGGAAAACGGGCGCGTGCAATGTAAAGACCATCGGAAATCTCACAAGCCCACTAAGTCCACGAACTTCAGTTGCAACACATCAATCTGAAAACACAAGTGTGATCACGACATCGCATAGTTATCCAAAATACGTCAGCATTAAAGCCAACCGCCATTAAAATATTAGCATTGCGCCAGGCTTCACATTACTGGCAAGTGTACATGGTAAAGCAGATTAGGTTTGCGAGACGTCATTGCCGAGCCGAGATCCCTGGGGTTAACGATGCCCGGGACCATGGCAAATTCCGACTATAACGACACGCTAGGATATTACCAACTCCAGTTTCTGACACATTTATAATCATGTACTTTGGCATTGCAAGATGCCATTTCAAAATCTCCCAACCCAGCAGGTCTTGGAGACTGAAATTCCATCAGGGCTTACGTCAGAAACATAACATTTACAAGTTCATGATCGCGCGTGGAGGGGATATTATGATAACAATCAATCACGTAAACATTATTAAAAAAAATGTTCCCGCGGACAGAAGGGACCCTATAGTGTAAACAATACCGGCAGTGCTGATTGATGTGGCATAGAGTGACCTGTAACAGTGTAATTAATAGTATTTTTTGCGCAAAATATTTCAGGCACATCGGAGAAAAAAAACATTATTGTAAGAACCTGTATTGCGTTTTGCGGTAATCCATAACTCTATTTCTCGTCTTGAAAACGCGCACAGGGGGAACGAAAACGATACTTTCAGTCTTCAAATGGCATGCCTAGCTTAGCTGGCGTGATATTTAAACATTTCCTCTGGGACTGGCACGTCAATTGATTCTGACATCAAATTTCTAATTCTGAGTATTTTGGGTCAGTGGGCGCATGTTCAGGAAGGCGGCAGCCAGTTAGCTAAGACTGAGTGAGCCCGAGTGTCAACGCGGTGAAGTGCGTGACGGTGAGATGAGCTTGTGTCCAACCGCAACCGGTCGAAATCCTCGGACAGTCAAGTGGGTCACCAAGTCAGTGCATGGTGAAGATTGTACTCATGGGTTTTAGTTCCTGGACTTCAAACTAGGCCTTTTGACCATCTTTGCCTATTTATGAACAACTACACCTTTAAAGACAGAACCAGACCTTAACGTCCACGCCCCCTTTTGGTCACATTCAGCCCCTTTCAGGTTTCAAACAGGTGGACAGACCCCAAGCCAGAGTGAAAAGGGCCTCAGAAAACAAAGGTGGTTGCACCGCTTTATGAGTTGTCCGGAGTGTGTTCTTCGGTCTCCCTTTCCGAAAGATTGTATGCAGACGTGGCTTTACCGTCCTGTGCTGTAGGTCCATATTCGGAAGGAGGTTTTACCGTTGGGCTCAGTTTTCGTCCTTAAACAAATTAACTGAAGACTGCTACGAAGGGTGCTGGTTTAACCTAACACTGTCCACCAAAATCTGTATTGCCGGTGTCATGGGGTACTCCGGTGTGTGTGTCCCCCATACAGTAAATTAACAGGCTAAAGGAAGTTGGATCAAAAGAGGGCGCTATGAGACGAAAGTTCTACACGATTCACCATGTGGGGAACAGAATCACAACGGGGACACAATCCCACGTGTCACTGGCTTTGGATTTACCTATCGCTAAGTCAAAACAAATTGTACAAATTGTTTCTTCTTTGGTTTACGCCACTTACCTGCTTGTATCGTTTAGCATGGTATACTCCCATTCCAGACGGCTGGTTACCTCTGTATCCACTTGGGCACTTTCTGCATGTGTAGCCCGGAATCAAATTCAAGCAACGGTGTTCACCGTGGAAGTTGAAGCAAGCATCGGACACAAGGTTGCACTGTGTATTGTAAAATAAACAATAATCAATACAAATTTACTTTAGTCTCATTATATATCCTGAAGAACTTGGTAACAAATTTTTGTCCAGACACGGTGATTTCTTAAATCCACCCTCTACACGGCTTGATTGATTTAATATTGATTGTACAGATGATTATCTTGAAACAAAGTTTGGAACAAGTGGACAGACTAATTTTTGTTACAAACGAATTTACAGAAAATCCCTTCAAATAACGCCGTTACCTCATTGATGTCGTTGCATACAATTCCGTTTCCTTCGTAGCCCACAGGGCAATCTTTGCACTCGTATCGGCCATCCGCGAAACTGACGCACTCAACACCGTCAAAGCAAGGACTTGACAGGCAGGCATCTGGCAGGAAACAAACATCAGCAGAAATTAGATATTTTTTTATATTATTAAACCGCGGGAAATAAATGAAACGAGATGGAAGAACAGGAAGTGTCTCCCTTCACGCCAGACAACGCCTTACTCCATCTGGCACGATCATTTGCATCGTTTTCAAAGATAATTAGGATCGTTCAGGAAAAAGGGGGAGTGTCAAACACAACGACCGGTATTTGCCAAAATATAATGTCAGAGAAAGAAAGTTATATGAAAATGCTGAGTGACAGCAATAATAAAGAGATCGTGGGTGAGCACTTTAGATTATCGATTCATTGTAGAGATCGAAACATTTAAAGCCTTCTGTATCAAACACATTGATTTTCGATCTAAACGCTCACTGATTATAAATGTCATCCCAGGACTTATGCTGAAGATTGAAAACATAGCATTTGAAGGCCAACAATTACCGTTAAGTTCGATTGCTGCAATTATGCCTGGTATGAATGGCACTAATTCGATTTCTTTTTTCTTTTAAAGAAACCAGAGGATAGAATTGATTTGACACAAACAAAACCAATGATGTGATATACTTTTGAAAAATTATGAACTTTTCCTAATACGTACATGATAACTTTACCATATCATTGTTTTTCTCACAAAATCTATGCCAGAAAAAATTAGTTTGGCCCTTTTATTTTCATCACGGCAACTTCATAATGGTCTAATGTGCTAATGTTACAGAAAAAAAGATAACATATTTCACACTCAAACAGTTCTCAGTATAATTGTCCATGAAACGAATTTTGTCAATTTTGACACTTATACGAACGGAATGTTTCGTATGAATTTCTTTTATCTAAAAATTAGCGGCCACCAATAAAATACTAGGTTCTAGATACCCAATGACAATTTGGTTTATTCAATAATCAACTGAAACCAAAACCTGATATTTTACCAAAACTTGTCAGCTACTTCTGCCTGCTTTTCTTCCATCGGTCATTCGATCTACCGCGATTTTCCTTCGATCGGCGCGTTTGAACGTGTTTCAAGATACTTTGTTATTATTATTATTGTTATTAATCTTATTATTGTTACTTACCAACCGGGCACGGCCATTCATTGCACATGCGTCGGTGGTTGGTTGACCCAAGGCAATCGTTTCCTCCGAAGGCAGGGGCCGGACTGTCACAGAATCGGTTACGTTCCTGCCATCCGCCGTCGCATGTCTTAGTGCACGCGGAAAACTCAGACCACAAGCCCCACTTTCCATCAACTGAAAAAGGAAACAAAACGTACATTAGAGAGTTAACCGGGTGATACACAAGATTGGATGTTAATGGGAGACTTTTGAACCGTGCTTTTTCATCTTGGCAGTAGTACGCACGCCCAGAACTACGCACGCAGTAAGCGCACGCTCGGAATTGTCAAAAAGGACCGTTGTGTCTGCTGCCGCCAGCGTCTCAAAAGTCTCCCAAATTCTAATAAAGATTTGAAAATAGGGGGACGGGGACATTTTTACGATCCAAATCCATATGAGAACTATGATTCGTCAGTCTATTGTCAACGAAACTGCATTTCTTAAATTATTTATATCCCGATAATTAAAATGTTTATGTATATAGTTATTTATACATCAACTGAGAGACCAACTGATAGATTGCAGTCTGATGATCAATCATTGATCAAATGGAACATGTAGCTAAGACGTTTTTATTTTTATTTCATCGTATGACTACGGGACATGAGCAAGTTTTACCGGGACACGGATCTCTATGACACTGTCTCTCCTGCCTCCCGGCTCCTTCGGCTTCCCCAGGGCACCGTCGGCCTCCGTTCTTCGGTCTCGGTGAGTTACACGATCGCATTCTACTCTCTGTACCATTACCGCAGGTTACTCCACACGACCACGGGGTGAAATTACTCCAGCCACCGTCCACAATTTCTGTTCATGAAAACAGGTAGCATATTTCGAACAATCAGTAATTAATAAGATCATCTACATCTAAAAAGCACAATTGTCAAATTTTAGTACAGCTGTAAGTTATTCTGTTCTTGAAATGTACTTTTACACACGTATTTTAACGTATCGTATCTTTGTGGGTTGGAAAGGGCACAACATCTTCTAATTCGGAAATTAAAATGTATTTAATCGTGTCATGAGTGATGAATTTGCGGTGAATACAGAGCTTCGATCAAGATCAATCAAGTTTTTATTTTCACGAGAAATAACATTGTGTGTGCTATGTAATTAATTTTATGACAGATAGTTAATGAATTCGTAGTTCAACAAAACCAAGACACAATTGAAAAGAAGTTTTGGTGCAAAGCAGGAAATAAAAATTCATCAATATCATTATTGCAAAAGGAATCCTGCACCTTGAATTAAAACGTTGATATCACAATACAAAACTACAGTGACATTCACTAAACTAAATGCAATTACCGATGCAGGGATCGAGGTAGCAGATTCTGGTTTCAACATCGTTCCCATTGCACTCAAACTGTGTTCTATCACACGAACGGCCACGATGCTGGATACCGTTGCCACAAGTCGCTGAGCACGAGGTCCACTCTGCCCAATCGCTCCAGCCGAGGTTGTCATCTGATACAAAGAGATCAAAAAGTGTCAGTGTAATTTTGGCGCCTAAATAATAAAACCGATAGGTGACATTGGCACTAGGAAAAAAAAAGTAGAACACACCAGAACCACTGTTATAGTAATAAGATGTCTTAATTTACCAGTACAATAAAACATTAAACTGATTCAAATCATTACATTCGATCTTGCTAAAGCCGCGTCATGATCGACACTATCAATCCTACACGGTCGACACCGAAACCAACGCTAAATCCAGATGTCCCTGGCACGACAGTCGACCAACTTGAGCATATTGTTTGTGTAAAATCTTCACCTGGTATTAATGAGTATGGTTTACGTTGCAAACGCCTTCGTTTCGAGTACGGTATGCACTCGATCTAATTGCAGGGAATACTATTGTTGTTGACGACTGAACATAGGAGGTTAATATTGTTCACATGTACATATCAAAAAGGAGAAAAAAAGACCCATCTGTTCCCGAAAGTGTGACTGAATATCCCCGTTTTTGTCAGTTTGTTTCTTTTTCAGCGGCTTTTTCCTTTGTCAATTTGGCGCTCTATACACCCAATCGGATGAGGACAGGTGACTTTCCAAGATTCAATTAAAATGCAAGACAACTTGAGAGCTGTTGAAAAAAAATGTGGCCCTTTTAGAAAACCAGGACTGCGGCTTTGGCCGAGGCACTGCTTGTTTGGAGCCTCGTACCGAAAGTGCACGTTCTCAAAATTTGACGAAGCCTATGTAAGAGGCGAAGCCACAGTTTCGAAAACGGACTTTATCGGAATGGCGCATTGGGTTACGTCACGTGGAAATTGCAAAGGTGGTTGTAAAGAATTACATTGTGAGACGATTTCATTCTGATTTTCCTTACTTTTGTAAGTGGTTTAAAACTTATTTACTAATCTCCGACTTACTGGGGCATGTTTCGCAGCAGTCTCCTTCGCGGATGATCGGATTTGTGCATTTTCCTGGTCGGCATTTAATAAGTGAGCACTCCACCACGGGTATCTGAGCATTGCAGAAAATTAATGGATAAAATTAAATTACACATCGTATAGAAAACTAACCTAATTGTAATGAGTTCCTTTGTTAAATGTGTATACATTTTCTAAATCTATAACTGTTATTATTATTATTTGATTTTTTAAACTGTTAATTAAATCAATTAAAAAGGTAATCACTAAATCTGTATTACATGTTTTGCATCCAACCGAATGTGGAATGAAATTAGGAAAAATTAAATTACTCGAGAACCAAATTATGTGATCATACCCCGGAGTCCATGCGGCACTCGCATGACTTGCACTTGTCAACCTTGAAGACGGCCCCGTTCTCGTAAAACGACTTCATGTACCAGCAGCCATTCAGGGTGGGCCAATCTGGGGGCTTCTGGTGCTCCTGTTAGGAGAGACAAAAGAAGAAAAAAATAAGAAAAAACACCCAGAGATATTTCTTATCCTGTTGGTAAGTGGTGACGTTGTGATTCCGGAAGTGCAGTGAAACGAATGTTCATGTACATGTATGTATACCATTGGTTTACATGACACTTCCGGCTCCAAAACGTCACCACTAATACCACCAAGGTAGTCTTAGTCCATTTTTGATTTGGAACAGTATGTGCGATCCCACCCCACCCCACCTAACAAGAAGGAACTGTTACGATTCAAGAGGGTTACTGTAGAACCAGCGCTGATTTGTGGACATGGAAATAGTTCGTACGAAAAAAAAAAACTGAAAACGCCCAAGTACCACTAAGTGCTGATTGAGCTGTTGATTTTGAAAAGAGGAAAAAATAGATAAAGACTGCGAAGCGGGGCTAGGACGTGAGCCAAACACGTGTGCTTTTGAACTTGAAATGAGGTAAGAACGGAATAAGCAACTAATTGATTGTAACATTATGTTTTCCTGTCATTGGACACGTCTGAGAGAAGTGCCGGGCATAGACGGATTTACGTACTATACGGAGCCCACGAAAAAACTACATTCTTTGGTATATTTTGTACAAATAAATACAACACATTCGGCCTGAAAAAAAACCTTTTGATAATGAACTTACTATGTGTTCAATTTGGTTCCAGATCTCATCGTATCCTTCAGACAGTACCTGCACCTGATTGTTGAGATTATTGATCTGATCACAAGTCAAAGCACACATTCCTTTTAGAGTTCCCTCCGTGGGTGGCGCGTTAGGGTGCCCGTACTCTGAGTTGGTCAGGGGCGGGGTGAAAGGGGGATCGTACGGAATGGGTGGCGGCATCACACCCTGGTTGGGGTCGTTGTTGTGGCTGCCGAAGCTCACGGCTTGGCTGGGGATGTTGCTCTCGGGACGGGCGCTGTTGCTGGCGTCGGCGCTGTCGCTGTGGGCGTTGCTGGCCCCGTTGGTTCCCGATGCACTTTCGGGTCCAGGCATAGACGCTATGGACAAAAGAAAACAACAAAACTCAAAATTAAATCAAGTTAAGTTAACTTGTTAACTGACACCTTTAACGTAACTTCTCTCCTTTTTCGTCGCATACATTAAAGCAATTAACAATTGTTTAACTTACAAGGACTTATACGAGAAATATAGTCATTTATATTTATTCGTCAAAATAAAAGTTTAGTTGCGAGGTCTCCTTCGTAGCCTTTCTTTGCTTTCATTTATTCGAAAAATAAAATATGAAAAAACTTAAAAAGCAAATTACTGTTTTCATTTTTAGAAAACCATCCAGCAAAGGTTTTGTACTGTTATTTAGGGGTCTACTTCTATCACGTGTCAACACTTCAGACAACGTGAACTTGTACATGTACATCAGTTTGACACATTTTTGTTTCGCATTTTATGCGGGACACACTGGGTGGGTGCAGACGCCATTTAAGTTAGCTGAATTAAAAAACATCTGGTTTGCAAACTGTAACACAATAACAATAAGGTAAACCACACGTGTTCACTTTGCTTTGTGGCATTGGTTACAGCATGAACTCGTAGAAGACAAATTATAAATTGCCAGAACGTGTAAACAGTTGACAAATTTGCGGTGATCGTAATCATGTTTTACGAGGCGTTACATTATTGATAACATTCGTTCTGGTGCTTTAGTTGAGCACAGCTGGGGATTATGTTGTATCGAGTGATGTGCTCATGTTAATTCATGTGACAAGAACATGGGGGTGGTGTGGGCGGAGTCAAGATATGTCGTTAACCTTAAGGATCAAGGCTTCGTGATCTTCTCAGTGAATCTGAGTTGAAATAACTGATGACGAAAACAAGACTTTGAAGTCAAATCTTTACCCGACTTCCCGGACGAGGGAGCTAAACCAGGTTTAACCAAAGCAACTTGAAAGTCACAACATTTCAGTCAGTGTTTTTGTTTTTACATGAAATCATTCTCGGCTGAATAGTTAAAATGACATTAAAAACAAGAACTGGGCGTTTCCCTGCGATCTTGTGTTGATTGAAATCACCGGGGATGCTCAACCATAAGCTAGCACTTCAAGCTGAGAGTTTCATTTCCCGAGAAACCCCTTGACTGCCGTCATTTGATTCTTTCCTCTTTTACTTGCAGGCCTATCTGTATTTAATATGTAGATGCACTTTATGAATCTTGATTATGAAGTGAAATTTATCTAAAAATCTTTTTGACAGAATTGAATGAACCAATTTATACATTAAAGCCTGTAGAATTTGTTCCTCCACCAAGCAACGCTTGTTCAGACCTTTTAGGTAATCCAAACAAAACCACTTCACTAATATGCTTGACTAAATTTAGACTTTCGGGCTTGAAATCCAAAGCTTATTTTTAAACCTTTATTTTATACCATCAAATTGTGTTGCAGGATCAGTATTTATCACATTGGGTCTCGTGATGGACGTGTTCAACCTCAGAAGTGACTCATTAAACCAACTCCGTAGGGTATAGTTGGATTTTGTTCTTCTCAAAATAAACTTTACTGACAATAATTATCTCGGGTTGTATTCCAGTATACGGAATAATTAAGTAATCGACTGAGGTTAATTGACAGGTAATCCTTGAGTTAGGGGAATAATTCATCGAGGTGTTGTACACAGATGACATTTATGCATAGGCGGGGCGCCGGAACGGGCCTGTTTAACTGGGGCAGGGGCACAAACTATAAATACTACAAAGCTCTGGGTCGTCGGCAAAGTCGCTTCCAACTTTTTATTAAAAAAAAATCATATTAATGGGATAATAAATCAGTTTGACATTTAAAACTTCATGGATTATACAGAGTGTATGACGAAATAGGTCACCCTCATAAATCAATGTTACCATGTGAAAGTATGTCCACCACGATCTCAGGTCATGTACCCACGGAAAGTTTTGCTTTGTTTGTCTCAATGTGGCACCAGTGCGTACAAAAATCAACAATAGAGTTGTTTACCCATGGCCTCAATTACTGGCATCAAAACACATGGTTAGTTTTTGTTGTAAAAGAAAGTAAATGTTATGTCGTGTCGTGTCGCGGCCAAGTCATCATGGTGTGGGTTCGAATCCCGGTCATGACACTTGGTGTCCTTGAGCAAGGCACTTAAATGTAATTGCTTCTCTTCACCCAGGGGTAAATGGGTACCTGTGAGGGCAGAGATGGTTCTTGTGATTGATTTAGCTTGGTGTGGAACCTATTTGGCAGCACAGGGCGTTATACACTCCACGGGGAGCTGAGATGGTTTAAGGAATGACATAAATGGCCCATTGACCAGGGTTAGAAGTGCAATGATGGAATTGCGCTACATAAGAGCCAATTGTTGTTATTATTTTATGGTACTTTTACTGTCTGGTTAAAATAATCAAAGATAATCTCACCATCACTGATTTGGCTTGGCTGTGAGTCCTCCACCGAGGGGATGGGGTAGCTACTGGCGTAGCTTAGCTGGGAGGACGACGCAAACCCGAGGTCCATCACGCACCCTTGACTAAGTAAAACATCGTTGGTACTGGTACGGAATGCGAACTTCAACATGGCCATTGTACCCTGCATGAGAGAGACACACACAAAACATCATTTGAAAATATCGGTTAAATTTAAACCTTTCAGAAGGCGCTTTACGGATGAATGAAGATGCCTTTCTCTGGTTTCCTTTTGCAAAATCAACATTTTGTTATCCTTTGAAACATCTCTACTTCTTCCGGGTCAATAGATTTAGGTCATTGTAGAATTAAAATCAAACTGGTGAAAGAGATGTGGTTTTATACTTCACAGCACGAACTATGCTTTAAAGTGACGGCACCTGAGTATGCTACACTGCTACAAACTTTGCAGTATACTGACCCTGGTTATTATTTGGAGAGGAATCAAACTGCCAAATTACAAGAGGCTTAAGTGAATTTCAACAAACAGAAGTTTGTCTCCATTACTAATTATAATCCTCTGCAACGTGCCCCCTCCCCCCCCCCCCACCGTTGAAATTTCCAGCCGGTTCTTTTCCGAGCAAAGAGGCCCTACTCGGGGCTTACGAAAAGTCTGGGCGTACATGTGTTGCAAATGCAAAAATGAAGAAAACGACCAAAAACAAGACACATCAAAATAAAAATAGAACCAAATAAAACGACATACAACTCAAACAAATCCAATCTAAAGGAAATACGGGAATCAGTACAGGCTTAATGGCAGATTACAGTACTGGTGTTATCGAAATTTTATTTTACTGGTAGGGGCCTATCGGTCTTAATCTAACTTATTATGAAGTTCATACCAGTACTTATCTTCCATTTCTGTCTGAACTCTGAAATACCGTGAAAGTCGAGAAAAAAAGGATTTGGAGAGCCTGATTTTAATTTCGATTGAAACAATAAGGACAATGTGTTTAAATGCTGAAAAGGTGCATAGTTTTTCACTATTTTCTCCTGACTTTCAAACGACGGATCGAGCCCAAATCATCACAGGTTTGTTTGCTCATGTATTATATTGAGTCACACAAAGTAAGAACGCTGCTCTATCAGCTTTTCCAGTTCTATATTTTACCTTTTATGAACAAAGCAAAAAATCCAAACATTATTACTTAAAAATAAACCCTGACAACAAGTAACACGTCATCATTCGATGAATGGGTAAAACCACAGATCAAACAAAGTCTAACACTACGGCCAACGTACCGCCCCGTCTTGACCGCTAATCACTCAGCGCGTGAATAACGATCCGGAAGGAATGACAATTCTTCAATTTCGTTCGTTGAAAGGAAAGTGGCCCATCAGACATCATAATAAGGAATCAAGGAAGAAGAAATCCCACTTGCTGACAGACGCTTTTTTGACGAGGTTGCGCGCGCTAACTCTTCATAAAACGACAGAAACAGACACCCTCTCTGGCCCTAAGGTTGAAATGATGGTTTCCCGGTATAAAAAAAACCGAACAAAACATAACTGATTGAAAGTAAGTGTAATGTGATCATACGCTTTTCCCAGAAGGGTACACATTCATAACCCTCGTCTTGACAACCGAAGTTGTTGATCACGAATCTAGGTTCACAGATGTGAGTTTGTGTCGTTTATTGTCACAGTCAAATGCTAACGTCTTGAGGACAAGACTACAACGAATGTGGCCTTGACAAGGTTTAAATTTCATTGCCCTTTTTATGTCATAACAAGACACGGAATGCTAATAAGAGTTATGTGCATTTTCACATCATTGTTTGTGAAAGTAAACGCCAAGGATTTCTTAAAACTTCTTGTTTCTCTTATTCAAAACCACACGCCTTCTTAAGAAGTGTTGTCCTCAGTCTAAAGTAACTTGAGTACGCACAGAACCAGACATGGGGTTAAAGTTATAAAAATCATGAATCTACACCGTAGTCTTGTTTCAACCTATTGAACTAAAAAGGGTCATTCGACGCTCAAAGAAGCTAAAGATTAATCTTGGGCACATCAGAAAGTTATCAATTCATGGTCAATGTTAAACAAAGTAAGGATTCAATTACACCCTTAATCTGTCATCCTATGTCTGGCTAGCCTATGAATAAACATGTACCCTCTGCTGACGGTCATTTTCCTCACCTTGAAATCGGAGACGTTATTCCGTCCCGTGACGCCTTTTCCTAGACGTAGTTTCATGTTGTCAGAGGGCATGTCGACGTAAAACGACGACGGGAGAATCTTCAGCCCGATCAGCTGGCAGTCCATATAAAGAGTTACCAGGTTCCCCCGGACGTCCAGCACGAAGGTGTGCAACTCCGTATCCTTCTTGTCGATGTTGAGCGGAGAGAACTCGACCTGGTTCTCCCTTGGCTCCCCGGAGCCGAACTCGGCGTACTGCACCACGGCGACGTCATTCCGTCGGTCCACGTGAAACCCGAAGCCGCGGATTCTCCCGTTGGTCCTGTCGATCGACACCAGCGTGCCGCGGTTCTTACTGTCTTGCGAGGCGGTCGCTATTAACATGAAACCCTCGTCCTCTCGCATATATGCCAGCAGTCTTTCCAGGGTGTTCTGGTCCGTACCCAGATCTCGCTCCATGGGTCTCATTTTGAAGGCTCGGTTGCCATCTGGTGTTTTGGTTTCTCTGATTCCCGGCGTTCTCCCTGATATGCCGGCTGCATTTATTACGTCAATTTCCTCAAAGGCTGCAAAGAGAATGAACCATGGTGGTAATTTTCTAATCATTTGTTTCCTGATTGGTAATTATAAAATAAAAGCCTTGAATCGAGAATAATTTAAGCTAAAATATAACATGGGCCTGCTGTTTTGCTTTTTATCACTTTGTCTACCCGCACTTCGTCTGAAACAACTATAAATGTATTACCTGTCCTATTTTATACAACTGTTTGGAAGGCTATGGCATAATTCTACCGTTTTATCACATACCCAATAGAGGCAAATTTCATAGCCTTTGAACAGGGGGTCAAGCGCATAGTGCTACTTTACCGTATAACCAAGAGTCGCTTACAGTAGCTCTTCCGCAAGTTCTTACCCCATTTCATGAGTTAGCAGGAGGTTTTTGAGTATAAGGTACTTTCTTTATAAATACCACTTACTCCCCACTCGTATATCCAGTGCAAAAACCGTAGGTAACTTCGTTAGCAGAGAATTGAAACCGTAGGTACAGAGTGCTACAAAAAGTAGCGCCATCTGTCTATAGGATGGAATGTTTCGTCACTCAGCATGGAAGTACACCGATAAATGCACCGACCTTATCAAATAGCTACAGCTATGAAACATGAACCAACTAATAGAAACTATGGAAGAACACTAATGATGTTGTTTAACTATAGCTTTAACAGTCAATGTCTTAAAGAAAGTTATGCGTGTTTGTGATCACAGTTGGTATCTAGGCCAGGCTGAAGGTCAAGGGAGGTACCGGTCTTACATTTTGACCTGTTATTAGATTTCGTAACTTTTGCGCAACTGTTTTAAACTGTTTTGTTAAGTCTAACGTGTTTATAAACTGTAAATATAGTAATTTATAAGAATTAATGTTAGATCTATTTAAATTTATAATACCCTACAAACCTGAACTGTCCCAAAGAGGAAGTATGATAACTGAAATGGGGACAAATATATTAATTGATAGAAACCGCGTTGATGGGAAATTGTCAAAACGGTGGTGTCATTGGGAACATGCGCGTAACAAATCCCGTTTGAGAACATCGTAGCACAGAATATCCTCTTTCCTAGTCTGATGGAAACGATTTTATACTTTCTTTTCAATGAAAACACCTTTAAATTTTCCTTGGAAAGACAGATAGGTTTCGACAAACACACATTAAAAATTGTCGTCCTTATTCTTTTTCAGTTGACTTTTAGGAGTTAATCTGCAAACCGACGCAATAATTACATTTAATCAAAATTACTACATGTTCATATATGTATATAAAAAAAACAGTTATTTGTATGTGGCAGATACGGGTTATACACACGATGTTAATCTTTGGAAATACTGCAAAACTGTTGTTGAGAGCGCACATAAAAATAACATTTTTGAACATATACGAAACGATGGCATTTGATTTATTTCAATCCCACTTTTGACCCAGGACTTCTTTTGTGCTTAACAATTCCCCCTTTTCAGGACTAAATTATTTAAGGTGTGTGACTGAATGATTATGTCCAACGATGAAGTGAACTTACCAACCTGCATTTAAAAACATTATGAACTTCTATATATGTACTTCTATATGTACATTTATGTAACCAACCTTGTAAATATTATATTTGTTTGTTTAACTTGACAGGAAAAAGTGTTACAAGTTGGTCGAAACGTGGTCCTAAATTCTACATTACACGCCTTATTTTGTCGGAAATCACAGAGGAAAAAAACCAAACAACTAGACGAAAACTAGACGAATGAATTCTCACATTTTTTCCGTCTACATCTGCAGTTAAGGTTTCGCCTAAAGACATTAAGAACCTCGTATTTTTATTTGAAGTATAGTGACATGGGCTTTAGCTGGGATTGCCGTAGGGTAGGCCACAAGGGCCGGGGGAAACGGCTACCTGCAACCTTTCTATTACAATACAACTGGGCATGATCATTTCAACCAGTAAATCGCTAAGAGAACATTTTTTGTTGTTGGTCACGGGGGACCAAACCGTATCAAAAAAACCTAAACTACACCGTATATGTTGGGAACTATCCAAACTAAAGACCCAGCACATAGATGCATTGCCACAGGGGTAACACCAGTCAAACAAACTTCACACAATGTGCACCACCCCTTTCCAGACTTTTTGTCAATATTGATGTGAAATGTAACTGCTACTTTTGTATTGACATTAATACTGTTTTTCTACCTGTTGTCAACTGGCACTGGAGCACGGAGCACATGAGCCATACGGCGAGCACATATGTGAGTGTATTCCGCCCCATGTTGACGCGGTGCTCCTTCAACACGGTAACACTAGTTCTTGGATCACGCCTAAAAACAAAACGGAGTATGGAAACAATCTTTGGTTATTAAAACACCAAATAGCACACACACACACGTTATGCACAGCCCTCTGTATAAGTTTCGTCTCTCACCGAATCCTAACAACATAGTACAAGGGATCATTAAACAACGCGTGCTTAACTTCTGTTAGCATGTACGCTGGCACTCTCCACCAGTGTACAAATTAAAGAACCAACCTGCAACCCTCGCCCAATTAAGCTGTTCATGATATAAAACAATTGGGACAGGATGTTTTTCGTATTCGATCTTCGTCGGAGAATTTAGCAAACGGTGTCCTCCCTGGGAACGCATCCAGGAAAATGTTGACATTTTTTTAATTGCCAGCAATCACTCGCTCAAAGGAAGATTGCTATCGTCTCCAACTACACACAACGCATGTTTTACAAGTTTCATTTGCCAAACACTGATCAATCTTTCATCAAGTAAACATTACACGTACGCATAAAACTCTTTCATCAGCACCATAACCACAAGTTTTAAAATGTTCGAATATTTGATTTTTATCATCACGTCAGAATTAACATTTTTCAACATTCAAGTTTCAGAGTTTTGAAATAATGAAATCGCATCCGCGTTTACCGTATTCTATATTTTATGGAGTGCATGTGGGCATCCCCCAACAATTTGGAAAATTCAACATGCTCTCTCGAAAACTCGTTTTGTTCCACCGTTTATTTTCATAAACAAAACGCGAGTTCTTTTATCAATACTTAGACCAACGAGTCTGTGATGTATAAATGTATTGTGATAATACACACAAACAAGTAACTCACCGTCGAAGCAACGGCTTCACCTCCTAATATTCCACAGTTTAAAAAAAAACTGTACGAGTGGTCAAAATATTATCCCAACACGGTACAATTCCTTATGGCTTGGTTCAATCGAGGTTAAAATATGCGTATTCCTTCTCCTTGAGAATAGTAAGATCCTTATGGACAAAAAAAATCCCGTCTTGATGAAAACGGTCCAAGTTACGACTGCCTTATCCAACCAACGTCTCGTATGCAACTAGAAGATATGTCACTCGCTTATTGCCCGTCTGAGACCCAAGTGCAAACTTTTTATAACAATTGGCGAATTCCGCTGTTTAGTGTGTGCCAATCAAGAAGTAGTTACCCGGAAGAAGGTTTTGACTGAAGCTCTTGGCCAAAACGCTGAGCCACCTGCAGTTTACAGAAGAAGGCAGAAGCTGAATAGTGTGGCGCAGTCCTGCCCGTGCGTTCGGTAGTCCCCTAAAAAAATCTGTGTTTTGGATCGTGAGTTTCGGCTTCGGTCAAGTCTTCCTAAAATAATAAATTCCGATGAACAGTAAGGGAGAGTTTATAGCTAGAGTGCAACGCCAACACTTTCCTGTTACCTTCTGTGCCAAGCGGGCAAGCTCGGCCCCAAGGGAACTTAACGTCTGGCCAATCACGGCGCAGCCAACCCCGTAAGACACGCCCACAGTGTTACAGCCAATGCACGCCAAACTCCTGTGCGTGGTTAACAACTGACCAATAGTAGACGGACTGAGTGGGTTGTTTCCATATACGGAGGGCAATCAGAAGTTTAACGCTTTTGCAACTTGTGTGTTATGAACGGAGTGTGTGCGTGCATGGTTTACCTATGTCTGTCTGTGTTCAGACCACCACACAGTGCTAGATGTCATCGTTAAGACGTGACGACACCGCCAACGGGTAGAACACGCCAGGAGTCACCTATATGGCACATTCAGCATTTGGGATTCACCTTCTCTCTCCCGCTTATGCTTCAGGTCAAGTTCAAACAGACGAAGGAAATAATTATAAAGCTTGGGCATAACAGGGTCCCTTGGGGTGCAGGCTTTTTCCTTGAGTCTGCCAAAAAGGTCTAGGGTACTCGTGCGACTCGTCATTGAAGTAAACACATCCGGCTTGTCAGTTGACAATAAATAAGGTAACTTTTCATACTTTCACATTTCTGCATTAAGCTATCAGGGTACGGAACCTGCACATAACTGTTATTATGCTAACATAAATTTTTGTTGTTGTAAACTTGAAAAACAGGCCATACGTAACTTTGTTTGGCTGTGCCCTATTGTTACCTTCATCTTGAGCTGGTGTACAGTCGAGATTACGCATCAAATCAATGGGGCCAAAACTTGCCTGTCTCAACTTAGAAGGTAAATCCCTTCAATGTTTTTAATAATTTCCAGAATAATACAATCAAACTGAAATTAATAGCGGTTTTCTAAAATCGTGTGTGATTTTTTAGTGTGATACAAAATACCTTCACGATGGCCCGATGAATCTTCTAGATGTTGTTACACAAACATACATATTAAATCAACACAACTAGAATTTCAGACTCCAAAATTGAATAGTGAGGGTAACATGCCTCGCTCTTGATCCAAGAGGGGGTGGGGACTATAATCCTTTCAAAACGGTAAAAAAAGGACTGGAGCTTAGCTTTAAACACATGCAGAGATGCTTTACAAATAAATCACGAGATATGTAGACCGACACCTAAACTAACATGTACTCTTGTCTGCAATAGTCCGTTTGCAAAGAATACCGTTGACATTTCAAAGGTGACCTCAGGTGGTGAAATCTCAAACCCAATGTGCGTAGAAGCATAATCACAATGGACAATAGTGTTCACTGGCGATATTCAAGAACGAATACATAACTTCTATACTTTTATATTATGTTGTATATAGCCAATTGAAAACTTCGGCAGTCAGCAATCCAATTGGGGTACATAATAACGACCTTCTGGGGGTCACGGAAAGCTTCTCCGAAATGCTTGAGCGCTTCCCCCAACATTTCTAAATTGGCATTGGCTTTCCACACCCAGCGTTTAATGTGTGGCTATGGTAAGGCCCTCGTTCGACCCATACCAAGACTTCAATACCATTTGAAATGCATGTATAGGCCTACTTCCCAATCTCAAAGGATGGGATTTGTGATCGTCTGGCCACATTGGAAGTGTGCCACGATGGGCGAAACGCGGCACCCGGCCCTTCTAACCTGCAGCCTCGCAACCCTCCACAAAATGATAAGACCACAATGAAAGGTCCACGGCAGTGTCTCCTTGATTAGACTATATCCATGGAAATTCCATTGTATAGAAGTAATAAAAAGTACATCATTGAACGATGGTAATTATCATGGACATGAAATCTCCCAACAATATCCAGTTGTCGTAGGTGAGACGCCAGGTGTTTCCCCTTTCACATTATTCAGGAAACATTGTACCCAAATTAAGTTACACTAAATACTTTTCCATTACGTCCCTGACAAGGTTTAAATACTTGGCAGTTTCCAGCCATTCACACGCACCCAGGATAACCACCAAAAAATGGGTAATATTGAGACGAGAGTAACACAACGGTACACAAAATGGAAGCTGGTGCAATGGAACAATATCATGCATCAAAGCGAACGCGACGGGCCTTATTTACGAAATTTGCCAACACTGTTATATCTTGTTGTCTTTTTGGCGCGTAAAGACTATATGCGCGTTTTAGAAGCTCATGAATTTGGACAGATGTACTTCGCTCTTATTTAGGTATAAATATGGACGATGGTCATAGTGGCATTGAATAAACACTCACTGGATGTGTTCAAAGACGGCACTTTTTAAACACGATACCAGAAATCACAATAACTGTACTGTATATAGAGATCGATGAAGCACCAAAGCGAGATAATTTATCTCGACAAGTCGACTTATTTCATAAAAATAAGTCGACTTGTCCTGGTATAAAATATTCTTGCCACGATTAAACCTGAGAACTCAGCCTGTGTCGAGACAATTTATCCCGCCAGACTATCGTACTCAAACTATAAGAAGTCGACTTATCATTGCAGTTTCAGTAAATCGCCTTGGGGAGAAAAGTTATCACGGTACAAAGTCAACTTCTTTGGTAAGTCATCGTCTTCGTGAGATATATATAATCAATGCAAGTTGATATCTTAGTTTCAGAAAGTCGACTTAACTCGGGAAGATACACGATATATGGATCAGTGGATGGCACTGCTGGGGCTCCGTACCAGATAGCATGACACAAAATCTTGAACTTCCGTCTCAAATTCCGAAACTTTTCCAAACAAATTCCTTCTTTTCACACAACATAAGGGGCCTATATCAATTTGGTCGTCATTTCACAAAGACGCAGAAACTACCGTCCCACATAATGCGATGGTTTTTGTTTACCCTATAAACTGGAGATTTACCTACTTGACGGTTTCCATTGTGAAGAAAACAAAACAAGTGTGGAACATGACTGAAAATAGTGGGTCAGAAGCAATGATCCATGTCTACTTTATAGAATTCAGAACATTTTTGAATTGGCCTATACGCATTTATTGGGGCACAAAAATAGAGTGAATAACTCTACCCAAACCTCAAACAAATTGTATAAACTTCTTAAAACAAACAAATAATGAAAGCCTTGCAACGGGAGAAGGAACACTTCGTGTTTTGTGCTGATCAGTGCTGTACGAGTAGGATCCAGCACTGTTTACTCAAAGTGATCTTTGAAATTCGGAAAGTACCGAAGACGTGATGTTGAATTATAACACCCCGGTGTTGGGCAAAACTAAATCAAATTGTTCTTCAAACAAGTACGATACCCTGTATTAGTTTGGTAAACTTTTTTTTTTAAAACAAAGTACAGAGTTATCCGGGGGAAAAAGATTATCGGTTTTCAGTCCCAAAAAGCTAACTCAAGAAGTACTGTCGAAGTCGATCAAAATAAATAGAATTAGGCCTCAGAAACACCTTTGCTCCTTTCGACCGAAGTACCAAGCACACATGAACATTCACACAATCCATGCCCAAAAAAGAAACCGTTTTCGTTATTTCCATTGAAACGTGACCGCAAAACTTAATGACATTTGCACAGGTCCGGTTGATTGCTGCCGTTATTGAAAATTAGATGACAGAATGAGTTCACTGTTCCATAATACAATGATGCAATATCACTTTAATTTTGTCTAACGGCTTTCAGTCTACTTGTGTGGTATTGCTGAAATGTTAAAGCCCCCCCCCTCCCCAGCAACATTGAGTCCCTTCACAATGGGGTCAGCAAAAGTTAGTCATGAAAGCTCGCCTCATATTTTATGTAACCATCACTCATTTTTGAATCAACGAGGGTACAGTGTGACAGTTTAAGTGTTTTTATTGAGCACTTCTGGAAACCACTTATTATTATATTATTTCCAGCAGAGTGGAAAATCCGTCCTCGTGAAAAAGAAGGTGGGGAGAGGCGGGTAAAAAAAAAAGGGGGCGTGAATAAGTAAAGTCATAGGACTCGGTTTGTTGGGGGAGTTGTTCAGGATGGTTTAGACTATAAACAGCAGTTAGGAATGAATAGAGGGTTGGGATTGAGCACTATGGTTGAGGCTAAATCTGATTAAAGGTAAACTATAGGATATATGCAGCTGATAGTGCAATGTCCTTACTTTGTGCGATTTAATATAAACATGAAGGGGGGGGGGGAAATGAAATTTAGGCTCAATCCGTCGTCCGAGTCAGGAGAAAACTTAGTGAAAAACCGTGCACACTTTTCAGCATGTCAACAGACACCTTGTACTTAATTTCGATTGTTACAATCGAAATTAAATCGGGGTATTGAAAGTCTATTTTCTCGACTTCGACAATTTTTCAGACAGAAATATTTCTATGGAAAATTGGTACTGGTATGAACTTCATAATCAGTAAGATTTCAGACTGATACTAATAAAAATTAAAAAAATAAAAAATAAAAAATGGATGAATACAAATCCTGTATTCTACCTCTAATCTCGGCTTCATAGAAACATGTGGAAAAATGAAATCAATTTCCAGTTTCAAAGAGTTGAGGATGAAAGTAAGGTAAGTATGATTAAAAAATGCTTCATTTCTAATATAAAAATGAGTTTTAAACCATCTTCGCTTAAAACTATCATTTTTAGGGGTGTTACGGTTGCAGTAGCTTCTCACC
Organism: Marthasterias glacialis; assembly: GCA_911728455.2. NCBI lineage: Eukaryota > Metazoa > Echinodermata > Asteroidea > Forcipulatida > Asteriidae > Marthasterias > Marthasterias glacialis. Next base: position 32,193,483 of record OU452219.1, read on the forward strand.
ACTTCGCAGTGTAATAGGGAGGAAGGGGGACGGTTCGATACATTCAACAGCCCCCAAGTTATGTTTTTGACCCCAGCTTGCCCCCCATATGAAAATGTCTGGTCACGCCACTGCCACTTTGGTATTGAGATCAGCCATAATAGGGAACGGCAGAAAGCGAAAATTTAGTAGCACTGCTGTTGGCCCTACTTTTTTTATACAACGAGTCACTGGAAACTGCTCGAGTGATGAGCAAGCTATAGCGAGGCCCATCTTAAGCTCCAAGACGAAATGAGTGCCTCATTTGCCAAGATCCCCCCACCCCAGTTCTAAAAACTACAGCGGCCTCAATCATTCGATATTATGGGGTAAATTCCTAAACCGTGATGAATACCTTGACAGGTGTTTTGTCAACTACAATGCACAAGCTCCTTTTATTTTTCCTTAATCTCGACATAGCCTGGTTTGATGGATATGCTTTTACGGATAGATATACAAAAGTCGTGTTTTTAATGAATAAAAACCAGTCAACTCTGCAGCACTGGTTCCCCCCGGGCCCTATAATAAATAATGACAGGTGATTATAGCTGTCAGAGGACGACTTTTTTAAAACACGGATCGTTCCCCTGTGGTGGAGCATGGTGTATCGTGGCGGGATGAAGAAAGAAAGTGCATTGATCATCTAGAGTATTTTTTTAAGGTTTAATATAATCTATACACTCAAATAGACAGCCAACAAAAACAGATATTTGTAGTAACAAACGAGGGAAAAGTTTTATTCATTGCCTAGCATATCTGGCATGTCTGAACGTTAAGTCACTTGCGTTCCTTGCTATAAATTATGATTATGATAAAGTCAGCTAGACAATACCCGCCCATAAAGCGCATTCCAGAAAATTGGGTGCAATTGACGAAACTTATGGCTTTTGATTGTTGTCAAGTTTCTTTCTTTACGGCTCGAGGTCACGACAGGAGGCCCCTAAAAACAAATTTACAGATGGCCGTGTCAATGACATACGGTGGCGCTTGCGCAGTAGAGGCTGAACGGTACTAATAATACTATGTAATGTCTTCAATTTAGTACTTTCCTTACACTACAGGAACTCTTTTAAACAAATTTGGCCTGTTCCTAAAATGAGCTTTTAAACTGCAAAATCATAACCTGGGGTGAGGGGGGGGGGTGGTCTTACAAAAATGGTTGAGCAAGAGCGAGAACAAACTCCCACATGTTTTTTATTTTTTTATTTTTTATTTTCAATTTGTTTTAATGTACGTTGTAACTGAGCATGGACTTCCGTCGCTCATGCGAGTACTTATAGCGCTACAACATAAACTCTATCAATTTGGATGTCAAAAGCCTCCAAGTCCATCAACATCCACACCATTGTATTTTCTACACTTTCCTACACTACACAAAGGTAATGTTCCTGTACACAGAAGCCATGGTCGACTTTTAGCCAAGGGCTAGGCATACCCATCTTATCCGATTCCAAATAATATGGGTGCTGATTACACCCATATGAAATGGAGAACTCACTAAGGTCTCTATCATAGCCAAAAGCACTAAATGAAGTTTACATTGCTAAATTATCTCAAATGACCCAGATAGAAAGGTCATTGACCGAACGGACTTTGACCAACTCTAACCCAACAAAAAAAAGAAGGAATTTCCAACTTCTACATCACAAAGGAAAAATAAGGAGATATGTTGCAAAATCAACATATACAAAGCTGTCTTTACAGAACATATTATTCCAAAAAACAAGAAGGACAACATTTGAACAAATAATTCGCTATTTCATCCACAATGCAAACAGACAAGCGAAAATAATACAGCACAATGCACATTCAAAATGCAAACCTGCATCTGAGTGTCTTCTACACTGAGGTGTTAAATTAACACTTTAAATAGTTCTTTGATCTCTACGTTGAATGCATCTCACTTCATATTAAGCTTTGGCGTCGAGCGCAGTTCTTGAAAGGGTTAAATTTACACTACAGAGTTTACTCAAGTGTTATTATCATTATTATTTATTATTATTAATTTCTGGTAATGAAACCAAGGATGCCTCAAAAGCGAACTTAATCACTGTAGCTCGGAAGCCTGAGAAAACCTGTAGATAAAGATGCTTGCTATCTGAACCAGAAACAGCGGGGCTAACCTCTACTCTTTCATGATAAGTGTTCTGGGTTCTTTAACGTGCACTACCCATACTAGTACACGGGACATACGGCTGAACGTCCCATCCGAAAGACAAAGCAATTGTGGTAAAGTGTCTTGCTCAAGGACACAAGTGTCGTGACTGGCCAGGCCGGGATTCGAACCCACATTCTGTAAACTACAGAACTTAAGTTCGGCGGACCAGACCGCTGGGCCATGACACTCGAGTTTGACACTTCGAATTTCTAAAAAATAAACTGGTTTATTGACCCATTCGTCATGTACGCTATAGCCACCGTGGTTATAAAAGTTTATATAAGTTTCAGATTAGAAATCGCACTTCAACCTTCTCATTCATTGGGTATTATGTATACTTTATGACATTATGGTGACCCTGACATGTTGCATTCCCAAATGTCAGTTGACCGCGAGTTCGACGGCCTATTGATCAGAAATCATGTTCAGGTACAAATTATATCTCTACGTGGGGGGGGGGGGGGGGGGGTGGGGGAAATTGGGGGATTGAGACGGGGAAAGAGGAGTGAAGGCGGGATATTTTGTTCAGTGACCGAAGCGGATTCATAGAAGAAAATGTTCACTTCGGTTTCAGATCCCATTATAAACTTTCGTTCTTCACGGGGATCAATAAGTATCGTGTTATCAAAATTAGTCTGACAAAAGACAAGACGAAACGAGGTCTTATAAATTTGGAAGAAATTTGGAGGAAGTTAAGTCACACTCGCAGTTGTTTGTAGCTAGACCAAACGTTAAAAACTACGAGATGAACACTTGCTTGGGAAAAGTCATCATTGCCTATACCCTAACGTTCTGGAGTTGTTTCATTTTCCTCTTATATAAAACCCCCTTAAATCAATTTAGCAAAAAATGATAAATCAACGGGTTGGGAAAGACTTACAAGGCAAGAGTTTACCCGGGGCAGGGGTACGGCTGAAGGTCATTGCGGGAGGAGGGTTGGGGTTGGAATTCTCCAATAAATCATCAGGATCGAATGCCCTTGACCGATGCGGTTCCATTAGTTTCTTTGCACCTGTTGTTTGTATGTTTCCTTCCGTCCATGTAAAAAGACAATGGCCTCATAAAATTATAAATAAACGACACCGAGAGAGTATTGGGTGGGTGATTATGGTCCTTTCGTGCAAACCCTGCATGTTTCTTAAATTAGTCTCGGCTTATTTTGTTCAGCCTTTTAGAAGTGTCTATTTCGCCTTGACCTGCAACATTTACTGACTGTCCAAAGTACAAAATATGCATATAGACTCTGCTTACCCCCAAAATATAGTTTTCAACAATAAACTTTGATTATTCCACATAATAATTTGATGCCTGATCGTCCGCAACAGCACTCTGTTCAAATATTATTCATTAAAAAGTCCATCAGGTTGGCCATTTTTTGGAGTTTGGGATTAGCCGTGAGGTGGCTAACGAGCATTGGTCGAGTCAACCGAGCGCAACCATCAGCGCCTCTGCTGATCCGCACACAGCCGTGATGAGCTTACCCCCTTCCAAGAACTTCAAACCGGCTTGTTATTTTGCCCCTTTATATTAACAACACTTGATTTACTGTGATTCATGTGCAGACGAGAAGTGGCAAAGTTCGTTAACTGTCGAGGTTCAGCTAGTAACTCTTTTTGATCGTGTTACCTTCTGCTTCAAAGCAAAATAATTCTTCAATGGAAATTGCTTTTTTGGATTGGAAATTCCCCTTGCAAAGATCGAATGTCCGACATGGACCATTATGTTCGACAAGAACATTTTACACCATTATGTTCCGGCACCCATTGTGTCCGAAAAAAACTATTAGACGTCCGACCCATTGTGTCCGACCCATTGTGTACGACGACGAACCAGATATGTCCGACCCATTACGTCCGTGGAAACAATGGGTCGGACACTATGGGTCGGACATAATGGTTCAAAATTGCTGTCGGACATAATGGTGCGTAACAGACGTCCAAAGGACCATTTCCCCATGACGTGAAATCTGTGTCTTTATCTTCAACTAAAAAATAAAAATAATAACAAATAAACGAAATAAAAATATGGATCTAATCACGAATAGTTGTGCGTCAACAAGTGGTGGAAGTCATTATTTTTTATTAAGTAGTTGCCGTCCTTGCCTCGGGGCGAATACGATTTCTTCACCAAAATGCTCGCTGGGACCTACATCTTAAGTTCACACCATGCCACGCCCATCAGGGAATAGCAAACCAGATTGCTACAAATACCATTACATTTCCCTGGCGTATTCGAGATACAGAAATACTTTGAGAATTGGGTTTTATAAAACTACAAACATATCAAAAGGTCGTAAATTGTTTGATCTACATCTTACTAAAATACGGAATTCTCCAACTCGGTTTTTATGAAGTCAATACTTTTCAAAAATAAAACAATATTCGCCGCTGGTTTACTCGCCAAGTAAATGACGTGCTATAATTCTGAAAGTTTGAAATTGTGCAATGCAATCAGAGTAATGTGGTACATAGTTCTTGCTCTATGATGCACGTTAGGCCTCCGTATTCGTTTCAGTCTTGTAAACACTATTCATTAGAAGACACAACAAGGCTGTCTGACTGTCATATCTTAGACTTACAGCCTTACATAATAAATTAGATGATTGCTATTGGAGTGTGTTTGTTCTTTAGTGTAAAAGGGTGACCGGTCGTTGAACCGTTGAAGATAATTGCAGCTTATGGTATCCTCGATATATTTTAGTGTCATCGATCCACACAGATCAGTCTGGTTTATAACCATATTTGGAGTAACCATTACGTAAGACAATGCCCCCAAGGCAGCACTACCAATAGCCAATCAGAACGCATGTATTAGCGTGCCACAAAGCATTCTGGGTGTTGCCATGCTACAGCTCGCTTTAACAATGCACTGCAGGCATAGGGGAAACTCATCGAACAGAAAATGTCTGAAACAAAAAATGTGATTGGTTGAAAAATAAATCTGGGCACGAATACACCAACTACAAGTTACAGTCTACAATTTCACTGCTGGGATAGCGTTTCTACTGTTGCGTTTTCCGACAAACAGTGACTACTTCTATGAGATTTTTACCACTTCTGAAGAACACCTGATTATGATTTGTTCGACATGCCTCCGTGGGATGGTTTGTTGGACCTAGGAGATTTAGAATCACCCATTAAATTCACACTGCCCATATTAAGTAATCCTCCTGACTGCAGATTATGAGTTGTACTAAAATGGTAATTCGTGCATTTGTCTTCTTTTTCTCATTGTATTTTTTTTTACCTTAGTTTACAAAGGTTGAGGGTAGTTCTAAATTGAGTAAAACTTACTTTTATCGCACTGGAATAAATTAACATTTGCCTCGACCGGGACCAAGGAATAGGATGTAACGCTGAACTCCAAACAAAACCTTCAAACTGCGTCAGTTGTGATTTGAAACATTATTGGATCGGGTGTAGCTGTCGGAAGTGAATTCCACTTGTCGGCTTGAACGGATGCCCAAAAGAGAAAAGGCTGAAATGCCATTTGGGAATCAACCCCAACCAACATTAAATATCGTATGAAAATAGCCCAAACCAACCAAAAATAATTTGGTAAAAACCACAATGCACGTGCTTGCCCACCAGACGGTGCGCAAGGATACAAGGTATCCGTTTTGACATGGAGAGGCACTCTAAACTTTCTCCGGCGTCAACTTTTCCCTCGAAATGTTGCCTTTACACTAAAATAGCCACACGTAGGCACGGCTAGGGCTGATAAGATGTTTATGAAGGAACTGAAAATGTTACACATGCGTGTCCAAGGGGCAGTATCGGTTTGCACAAGCACCAAGCATACGGTGTCAAAATGTAACATGAATGCTGTCGACTAAAGAAAACAACCCATCACTCGTAAAAATGATGGTGCTGATTTTACAGTCGAGCGTGGGCTTCTCGGCTGGATGCAACCCTGCCGCGTGGGGTTGCAGATTTCCCGACCACCGCTCGTCTCTGAAGTAAACAGCGTTAACATGAGACGAGAACCAGGGGCGGTTAAACCAGTTTGCCACATGTGCACCAAGATGAGCCTTGAAATTTTCCCATTAATCATATACGAAAGCGGAAGGTAGTAATCATATTTATTCCACTGGGGAGATAAAGCAGTTTCGACTGGCCAGACCACGCGCATTGGAAGCTCCTTAACTACGCGGAACTCAGTTTGGACACTCCCTTGAACAACCCACAGCAGAGGCTTTTTAGACCTTTTTTGCACTTTTCGCTCAGATTCTCTGCTCCTCAAAATCAGTTGATCAATTACTCTTCTGCAAAATATTCTTAAGTGCAAGATCATTCTCCGTCGTTTATGCATAAAACCACCTAAATATACTACAATCATTATTGTTAAGGTAATCATATTGTTTCTAAGGTCTAAGTGCCATGCATGCCTCATTCAATACCACGGGGCCCTGCAGCAGCCCCCTCCCCCCCCCCCCCCCGCCATTTTGATTTGATTTGTGTTTGAATCATCTTCTTAAAAACAGAACCTAAACTATTTTGTTTTTCAAAAATACTCAAAATTATTATTCTTATTGAATTTAAAATGTTGCATATTTTCATTTTAACGATTACAAAAAACGTGTTAAGGATGGGATCTGCCTGAAGCATTACTCCATACGACGGGAGAAAAAAACATACTGGTAATTGCGAACATGCAGTAAGACTTGACGAACTTAAATGCAATTTTTAAACAGTTCATAATAACCGGAAAGAGTAGGCTACAAAAGTATAGTTAAGCTAAATATCAAAACGACTTAAGTGTACGCCGTTTAAGCTTGTGATGTCATTTCGAGGAAACTCCTTTAAAAACACCGTCATAACACAAACAAGGCGTGCCCGGGTCGCAACTGCTTGTCGCGCACGAGGTTCAACTCCACGTACTCCCCGATTACGTCCAAGACAGATGCGGCATCCTGGGACGCATCCCTCGCGTGGGAGCTTGGGAATCTACAAGGAAACATCTGGCAATATGTGGTCAACTGTTCTAGAGCAATGCAGTCGGAAATCTAGTCACTGACAGACAGCCATCTCTCAGTGAGATCAAGCGAGCTGTGAAAATGGTCCAGAAAGCAGCCCACGGTTAAAAAAAAACCCCAAAACATAATGGTGTGAAGTCGGCAGTGGTTCTCCAAGTGACGTTCAGAATGCACCGTCAGGTAAATTCAAGTCAATGAACCACATGGGTGGACCATGGGGGACTCAGGAATGTGCATAAGTCGTATAATGACATTCAGTTGGCATGTGCAAGGAGAAATAGCGTGGATTGAGGGTGTAATGTTACTTCGGTTTTGGAGCAAAGCATTACAGTCGGCTGAAGCGTATAGTAGAGCAAGCTCTGTTCTTGCTCTATGGCTGAAGCGAATACCAATTATCAACAAAACCTCCAAAAACCCATTGGTTAGAAGTTATTACGAAGTATTACATCCTCGTTTGTGTTTAATATTGAACTGGGTTGTCTTTGTACCTTCCCCTTCCCTTCCCCCTCCCACCCCATTTCATGTCCTTACCCAATCTACCCTCATCTCTCATCTATTCTTCACATGTTCCTTCTTCCAAACCTTCTGTCAGGCATCTTCATTCAATTATTGCTTTTGTAGCTATTTAGCCTGTCTGTCTTCGAGTATTTCTGTTAAACATGTACATAATTATGTACAAACAGTGTATACATATATATACACTTTTTCCTGTAGCTAAACTTTTGTTTGCAAATTTTTTCCTTGTAGTTTGAGATATGGCCGAATACATAATAATAATAATAATAACACCAAGAGGTTCTTAGAGGTATATTTATTACCGTGTCCCAGCACTTCATTGTGAATGACCATTTGAAGGTCACATAAGCAACACTGCCATCCTAAACACATCACCATAAGCGATTACATAATTCGGAAGCATTTAGCCGAAGTGTTGTGTTTTGTCGTGCCCGGAGCCCAGGTAACTCGTCTCAATCCAGAGACCAAGGCCGCAGGCACAGGCAGACAGTCTTCGCATATCATGATCGAGCATGGGCCTTGGGATGTCCTTTGGTCATACTTGTCACGACTCGCTACGGCCAGACTCAGACTGTGTTTGTTTTGACTCTTTCTTCTCAAAACGCGTGTCCTTAAACGAGGTCATGTGTCAGTTTAGGCGCTGCTGGACCCAAACTCCTGGCCAATATTAGCACCAGCTGTGGACATTCCATTTTAGCTTTCGGCCTTAGGAAGTAAGCTTATGGTCAAGTTATTCACGGGATGATGACAATGCCCGGTCAAACCTCTCATATGAAGTTTAATTTCTCATGGGGATCGGGAGAGGTACTCTAGTTTTTGAATGGGAAATTTACGGTGCTTGAATTACAGTTTCCAGACGGTCAATGAATAAAGCTTAACGACCCCCATGTATATCTTTCAATTTTGGGGGTGAACAAAGAAAAAATAACTAGAACGGGATTTGAGTCTGCGACCTCTGGATTAACGTGCCGGCGCTCTACCGACTGAGCTACCTTACAATATTGTTGGCGGTCTACCTTGTCAATACCTTTGGTTGGGGTGCCAGCTAGAAGACTGAAACTGCCACAAAGCACAGGGATCACACCCAAGCTTACCATACAACCTGCGAAGCGGCAGTATACAGGGATCACCTGAAGGAAATGTGGCTTTTTTTATTTCAAATATCAATTAAATAAACAACAAGGGAAATTGACAGTGTAAATGTTCTCTCCCAAGTTATTGTTAGGTCGGTATTATATTTCTTAATCTCTGGTTATCCTCCTGGATTCCTCTATTAAACCTGCTTGGAAGAGCTGCTTGACCACGTGTGAATGAGCGCAACTTGCTCAGATGTGTACCGACAATGGTGTAACCAAAAGTAAAAGGTTCACTTGCTCACAGCAGTGGTCCCACAGAAACAATTTGGCAGAAACTACACCTCTATAAAAATACGATGAGCCCACAATGGAAGTAAACGAGCAACAACCCAAGTCCTATTCGGCTGTCTCAAGTTTACATTAATATCTTTAAATAGAACACTGAATTGATCTTCTACAGAAAAAGAAGATACAATGTTGAACAGTGCAAGAAGGAAAAACAGTTCCGTCACCGCGTGCCAGAAAATTGTCCCAAACACGCAATTCGTAAATTCAAGCACGAAATGAAAACAAAATATCATAAAAAACAGAAACCGTTATTAATAATAATATTACCCCCTCAAGCAAGGCTAAATATTTTTCAAGAAAAAGGGTACTTCTATGGAAATTGCCCTGGAGTATAGACAGATTTTAAAAGACTAACTAAATTTCCCTGGTAGCAGTTTTTATTTTATATTTCAAAAACAATTTGATATAACCTGTATACCTTAAGGATCATGACGAAGTTTTGGACGCCATAATTTGGGAGTGACGTCACTCTTTCAAAAACATGACGCATGGCATCCTTAATATCTTACGTAAGGCCACAGTAAAGAAGGAAACTTGTCACTATTGCACCGGCATTGGAAACTCAATGCAACCTTCAGACCGGCCCTTCAACCCAATCCGTATTGACTCATGCGTATTCGCATTTATCCCGTCCTTCCGTGGAATTCTTCGCCACATTCTTACTATACAAGTTTAGATTGAAAAGAACTGTTTCAGAACTAAGTTGTCCCCACGTATTCTGAAATCTACTCCGCGGTAGTAGAAAAATAACAGGACAAGTTCTCACAAGAACAATCTACTGTAGCAAAGTAGATATAAATGTACATGCATGATGGTGTTACCGCCAACCGAATAGACAATGACACCTCACAATGCAATGCCTCAAAACCCATAAGCAAAATATGTGGAGCAATAACAATGCAATAAGCCAATAAAACGAAATAGGCGTCTCCAAACAGACATTGATTAATAGCAATTTAAGTGTGGATTTGAAGCCATGGAGAAGGGTAAGCTAATGCTCATTTCAAGTCAGTGGAAGTCGGCAAATCATAGTATGGGTAGTTTGGCCTCCCCACCCCTGAATGATTACACCTTCGTTTCGACCCGAACAGCTGACATCATCTATTTACCTTCAAAAAACGAGTGAAATGCAAACATGTAACTTCGTACAACATGCGCCAAGCTGCAGAACCAGTAGAAACTTCTGTACGACACCATTATGTACGACATGGACTATAATATGTCCAACGACAATTTTGAACCCTTAATTCCGACTCATTGTGTCCGCTGAACGATTTTGTCCGACCCATTGTGTCCGCGTTGGACACAATGGCTCGGACATAATGGGTCAATGGACACAATGGGTTGGACCCAATAGTTTGTCGGACACTATGGTTTGTCGGACACAGTGGGTCGGACATAATGGTTCAACATTTTCTTGACAGACATAGGCCCATGTTGGACATAATGGTGCGAAAATACGGTCAAACAAAGACACAAAAACAGTTTCTTCTTTGTTCAGCAGCTACTGTACATGCCTATTTTAATAGACATGTACAGTGGCTTTTCTCAAATAATATCACAGAATGAGATCAATGTATGAGAGAAGTTGAATGAAAGGAAGGGGTGGGTACGTATCTGAGTAACATAGCTTTACATGCCGTTAAATAAGCCTGACTCCCAAGGTTTATCCCGCCATTTTTTTCAAATAATAATTGGGATAAATTGTATTTCATAAGTCCGCTTCTTGAATCGGATCAGGAACACCACGAAATGTTTCTTTTTCCCCCCACCCCCGCGTGTGTTGCCGACCGAGCAGTCCGTCTTGTCTTTCATCAAGGTACTTCGTACAGACTGAGTAACACGCCTGGCCTAAAGATCAACACCGACCCTTTCAAAACGTCAATCATCAACTGACCTACAGACGAAGGTGTGGAAATAAACTGGACAAGGCAAGACTGCTGACAAAGAATAGTTATCCTGCACAGTCAAGAGTGTTATCGAACTCGAGATGGACTGAGCAATCACATTTAGGGTTGTGGTCCATTCCTCACACACAATAATTGTCCTAAAAAGCTTGGGGGAAATTTGATATAGTTGGAGTCCTTCGTCTGAACACTGCCTATTGTCTCGTGTGCGAAAAAGGCCTAGGTCCACCTTGAAGGTAGACAATAGCTCACTTTACCAAACAGCTAAAAAACCCTTTACTGTTCAGAAACGAAACTATTTCACCTTAAATTGTTTTTAAGGTTCCAATCGTATTGAGTAGCTAAAACTGCAGGGCCAAAACTGACAGATGAATAAGACAAATAAGCTCCCTTGAAAATTTAAATAAGTCAACTTATCGTTATAGATAATACGAAAGCCCATTAACACCGACAAATTTATATATTTTAGTCCTTTATTACGAATCCGTTATTGCGGGTTCCCATGCCATTATTGCAGCATCACACTCGGTTATTACGGAATCACAACTCGCTATTACGGATAAACAATCCGTCGGGCGTTATGAAACACTCACAAACCATTATTGCGGTTCAATAACCTATTACAACAGATCCACAATCCGTAACTATCCGTAACTATACGGATTCACATCGCGTTTTTCACATCTGCCTTATTTATAGATAGTGATTCTTTAATAAAGTTTTATTATTTTTTTTTTACGAATTGTGAGTCCGTAATAACGGACTGATCCGTAATAACGGATTGTGAGGCCATCTGTGATAACGGATTGTGAATCCGTAATAACGAGTTGTAAATCCGTATAATAACGGATTGTGAGAATCGGTTATAATAACGAATTATAACGAATAACGAATAATAATAACAACGAATAACGAATTTATTTTGTGTTGACATTAATGGGCATGTGTGACATTAAAGGAACGTACCAGTTATTATAAACATGTTAAATTGTTTTTATCATGATCGTGTCCACAGAGATAACACCTCATTGTACAGCGTACGTGTCACAACCACACCTTTGATTGCAGCCACTGCGGTGGTACATGCCTGCCCAGGATTTTTCCTTTCAGCCGTGTGTGGGCGGCGGTTATGTACCGTCTTCTCGGTATCCTCGCTCCCGAAGACAAGCCAAAGAAGGTTATATCATGAGTTGTGACCAATGCAATACACCCTTCTCGACTAATTGGGTCACGATGGCACACGGACAAATATTATAGGCCCATTATAGCCATGTGATAAAATATCACCGTCACTTTCCCCTAATCGAATGACGGTATTCTACGCAATGCACAACTCGTCGTCATAATCGGATCATATTCTTGCCGTAAAAGTGATGGATAAAGCAGATCTTGACTGAAAATGACTGTCACCGAGTTCGTACTTCAATTATTTCAATTTGCAGTTTGAGTTCATTTCATCAAGTGATATTTGTACAATAAGTGACGTGTAATGCCGACACACCAAGTTCAATTCTATCGATCATACCAAGGTGACAGCCCAGCTTGATTGAGGAGTATATTATGGGATATGTTCTTTCGTTTTGAATAGTTTCAAAATCGTTTTGGTCTTTTACAGCTTGTTGGTGATTTCGACAATTTTCTCACAGTGCCCACTCTCTACCAGTCTCAGAGGCGGGTTACTAGCGGGAGAAAATTAACTCTCTAACCCACGGTCAATCTCCTGGGGTCTCGTCCATCTGCTCAACGCATTAACTCGATGTATTGTTTAGTCGATCACCTCTAAACGTTATTGCGAGATATCCAAACTATTCCCACATAATATTTCTTAATGGAAATGCCGGCTGAACATCGGGTAAAAGCATCATATAACAAAAAAACTTGAACACTGGATATTCATAGGAAACGCTTAACTCGATCATGTATCCTATACACTCCTTTATTCGATTATTGGTAGACCTATACCCTATTTTCTGGTACCTCAGTCTGCGTTTTTTTAGGTGTCCAAAACCACAGTGGTGCAAAAAACCACAGCGATCACTCGGATATGAGTTGTTGTTTTTATGGCATTGAGGGGGTGGGTCAGGCATCCGTATGTATTTTGGGACTAACGATTGTCAGCTCAATCCACCAAGTCCATATCCTTCAGATTTTGCACGTAGCCATTTCGCCAGGTCCCAGTGCTGCTGATCACATGGGAAGCCTAAAGAACCATTAACATCAGCTACACACAAAGACTTCTGACGGCAAATACCAACTAATTGAACAGCACTTCGAAACAATTATTTTCATAACTGTCCAGGAATGTTACAGTGAATCAACAGGTGTTTATGTGACATCAATCAACGACCGTAACCTAGGGCTGAGGACCTGGCCGTCAACTAGCTTACTTACGGAGTTTTCAACGAGATTGAGATAACACTCGAAATCATTGACACCGTAACATTACGGGTAACCTCAGTTTAATATAAACGCCAGTTGTCGTTTCTTTGTCCATTACTGATTAAAACCGGTAATTGCCGTGCAGTGGGTTTCCGTAATACCTTGCATTGCAACAACAAAAACGAAAAAGCTACAAAACGATACACGCAATTTTTACAGACGGTATTTTGGTATTTGACAGCTTAGACAGGTAAATTCATGCTAGATTTACTTGATTTTTCTCTACCTCATAAATTATTTTCGCTATACCGGGTATTGTCACTATTTTCACTGTTTTCGTCTAACCATGGCAGAATCATGGTCATTTCCAGTGTGTTGTAAATTATACACCAACACCTGCTACAGTAAAAACTACGCGGCAAGTCTCAAATCTGAAATACCTCCACTCAATACGGATTCTCAAAGTGACCATCCGTATAGTCATATTTCAAAGCTAGCTTATCGAAGAAAGATGTAAAACTTTAAGTAATGCAGACACCCTTCCGTTCTGTTGTATCTGGTTTCCATGATCTAGGCCTACGACCATTTATCTAGCAATCCAGCTATATACCAAATGAGACAGACGTCTTTTTATGGAAGTTATCTGCGATGGGTTTGATCTAAAACATGGAAACGTGGATGGTCGGTTTAAGCTTCCATAATTGAATATAAGAGCAACGATATCAGGCTACAGTCAACTCCCATTCCACACCAACCACAAAAAAAACCTAGGAAATGATCGCCAAGAACGTGACAGAATTGATCCGAACTTGAAGTAGCTATAGCCTACTTCCATAATAACGGATCCCTCGTCACGTCCAGGATCCAGAATCGTCAAAAGACAGTGACTTACTTATTAAATATTCGGGTCAGAGTTCGACGTAAGACTCTCCAGAATAACCCGTGCTCGTACCAGCCTCCTCCAACTAAAAAAACAACAACAACAACAAAGCAAAAAGCCCATACAAACATTCAGAACAAATACACAGACCAAAAAGCAACTTTACAAACATGTATGTTGAAATGTTGAGTTGGATTTTGATAAAGTTTGCATTGTGGAAAGGGGTAGTCTTTTTCAAAACATTCCCCAATTCTTCACATCAATTTCAAAACTCCGAACATCAAAGCAACCTCCACATAGAACACAAGCACCGAAATGCATATTTACCAGTCTGATGGAAGCCCGTGTGGGTTAAGAAAGTATAAAAAGCACAAAGATGTGCTTCCAATATATACATCATAACTCTAAAGAGAAAAATATGGCTGTAAATTGGCACAGGTGACTATAACGTTGTATCTAATCCCCTGGTTCCCATATCTATCAACACTTCAAGATGTACATTGCTTTAGAACCTGGCTGTTTACACCACCCAGTAGGGTTTTTTTCTGAGATTTATACAACTGATGGGGAAACATGCAAAAAGACAAAGTTCACCGGTTCAGTATAATGCTCTTGGGTCCTTAAATCAAAACTTAATACAAGCCTTTCAAACTCGACACTCTAGTTTTCGGAAAATAAAACATATGGTATACTAGTTTATATCATCAACATTTATATATCAATACATGTTTCACAAACTATTGCCAATAATTTTCCCTCCTTTCATAGTAACCCTATTTCAGCAAAACAAGTTAGCATTTTGATCAACACTGACTCTTCCACGAATTTCAACACAAATGTATCTTTCAGATATATCATTGAGTATATAGGCGTATATGTGCGTGTAGTTCTAAATCTTCCACTCTCATTATAGCCCTCAGTTGAAAGGTTCCATTGGACATATCTTCACTGACCTTTTTATACTAACATTTATTTAGGCATTTGAGAGAAACAAACAGCCAGCCCTTGCATTCCACCTCACTGTTTCTGAAATGACCTACTTTTAGTTCTAAGGATGCTGTGTCAGCAACGTGCACCATGTTGGGAGACTCGCCCAGTACCTCGATATAGAATTTCTACAGATGATATCTTTACAAATCAAACAGTTGAAAACAATATCCCAAAACATCAAGGTCTTTTCCACCCATGACGTTGAAGCCCAGTTTTCGGGGACATCACAGCTCTAAATGAACCAATTGATTCCCAGCTGCGCCTTGTAAATACCGCGGGAAACCCATACACATTAACATATGCTTATATACACATGGACAAAATACGGTGAGAGAAATTGCAAAACTAGGTCGGATCATTGAGTTTTCATGAAATCAGATTTGATCGATACGTCGACATCGTTGCCGTGAAACATCGAGGGTTTGCACCGAGGAGAAAAGTATTTTTTAGGACAATCCAACCGAATCATTTATCTGGGCGGCCAAGGCCGATGAAGCTAGAATACTGGACCAAAGGACAGTCGCTGTACATAAACTCTTCAAAATATGCATACATGGATATCCAACTGTTTCAAAGCCACGGGAATTGTTGTTGACATCAGTGGTATGAAATAAGACCTATCAATACTTGAAAGAGGCCTTGGGGACAACTTGCTCTAAAAATAGCAACTCTAAGGAGATTTGAGGCCTGAGGTTGCATCTATAAACGTTAGCAATATTTCTGGAGGAGAATCTCTTCCAAGTGTTCGTTTTGTTTTTCCTGAGGCTTGAGATAAGACGTCTACAGTCTCCCCACCGAAACGAAACTGTTCTCAGAAGCGACATGTCATCATCATGTCCAGCGGAATGTTTTTATTACTTAAAAGCAACCGATGCATGAGGGCAAACATCTTAGAAGTTCTTATCAATGTTCACAGAGCTTCCGCTCTAACCCCTCAAACCCTGCCTCACGGGCTTGGAGAAACTTTAACACGATGTTCCGTCGAACAGCACTGCTCTTAATCAGTGAGACACAAAGGTAATGTCTGCCAGCTTTTAGTAACTTGACGGATCCAAATCCCGTGCGTCAATACACAGGTACAATCTATTGCAATCGGAAGTTTTTCAGAAACGATTACAACGAATCAGAGAGCCCGCGACCTGCCTCGAAAAAAAAAAAACATATTTTACTTTTTAACTTATTGCAACAATTTTCGAAAACCAGTTTTGATACCTCTTTCTCTGAACAAGTGCTGTGAACAGATTGGCTCATTGTTTAATTCAAACATCTAATAGTACTTAGTCCGTTAAATTAATGTCCCACCTCTGTTCGTTCCCGAAACATTCATTAAAAAGGGGAAGTGTTAATGAATTATGCAGTCAATTATACAGTTATTAAAGCATGTTTATTAAAACATTTAATAACGGAACTACTGTGGTTATGGTACAAAAGCAAGTAAAGGCATGGGATATTAATTGTTATTAAATGATATTAATAGTTTTATTGTTTGTCTTGTGTATTCTCACTATTTCCGTTACATCTGCAAGGATGTGCTTTTAACTTAGTCCGTGCAGATTACATGTTAAAGGCAGAATGATTTCAACGACGTTCAGGTCATGATAGATTGGCGAAGTATCCACGCCCAAGTCTGCCACCTGCCACCTGCAGAACGATTCCCGTACACCGTACGGATATATATAATATTGCTAAATTAATTGACATCTTTAGGACAATAACAAACACATGACGTCCTAATGAGGTAAGTATTTCATCACGTGGGGGAATAAAGTCCTTCCTGTTTGTTGTTTGCTTGTTTTCACCATGTTTCTTGGCACTTAATATTTTGTCACGTTTATTGCAACCGCACTTTCACAATTTGCGTAAAAATTGCGCAAATCAGAGACCCTTGTTGGGGTCAGTCACTAATGAAACTCTTCCTCCATTCACCGAAGCCGGAATTATACCCGACACGGGTTTAGACTTCGGTAGATAGGACGCAATAGTCCTTGGGCTTGAACCGATGCAGAGTGGTCACAGTGAGGTGTGATAAAGAGATAACGTATAAGCTTCTACAGAATCTAAAGACAGTATCTAATTTGTAATTATATCTGGGGAAATTATTATTTCCAGTCTATAAGCTCACTGATTTTTCCAGAAATACTGTCACAGCCAGAATAGTGGCCGAGATAAAGACCCCCTAAATCGCAGTTGCTTAATTCGATAGCTGCATTCGAAATAACACGTGTGTTTACGCAACATTTTGTCCGACATGGGCCATTATGTCCGACGAGAAAACCTTTATGTCCAACCCACAGTGTACCACAAACCATTGTGTCCAACCCACTGTGTCCGAAAAACGATTAAGTCCGACCCATTGTGTCAGACAAACCTTTAAGTCCGTCCCATTGTGTCCGAAAACCGTTATGTCCGACCCATTGTGTCCGACGATCCATTATGTCCGACCCATCTATGCCCGTCGGACACAATGGGTTGGACATATCTGTTCGTCTGACACAATGGGTCAGACGTATTGGCTCAAAATTGTTGTCGGACATAATGGTGCGTGGCGGACATAAAGTGGTGTGCAACACACGTGCGTGACAGAACATAACCGTTTTTCGCGACCACTGAATTTGATTTGATGAAATGTTCACAGCATGGTAATGTGGTATGGGATCAGAAAGGATTTCATGATGTATGTCTCACACTCGTACCATAGAGCAAGATCATATGTCTGCAAAATATTTTAAGCATTGATCACCGGTGACTTAAAATCATGACTTAAAAATTCCACAAGAAATCCTGCGAATGCAACTCGGCGGGGAAAAACGTTCTGTGAAATACATATGGTATCAACATAAAATTGTGTTTTCTTTTTTTTGGAAAAAATACCTTGGGTATGCCTAAGCCTGATCAATATCCTTTCGAATTCGACTGACACACACTAATGACACATCTGCTGCACTAATAACAAAAAAATACTAGTTTAATACATGCATCGGGGACAAATAATATTATTTGTGTTTTACCCATACACCGACGTGTGTTAAGCACTGTATACTCAGTACTTTCCCGAATCCTGTGAAAAAAAATCACAGGCATATTACTCGGGGGGGGATTCAAAGCCATAACCGTTGCAATTCTAGAGCAGATGTCTTATCAATGCTTTTGAAAAGTTCAAATATTTCGTGGCTATTATGGTTTGGCTGCTTAAAACTAAAAAAAAAAAAAAAAAAAAAAAAAAAACTTGCGACAAAATACAGACCACGGAAAGTAGATACAAGTCAGACAGCTAAAAATGGCCGCAACTACTGATTGTGCGTTTAGATTGTTCCTCTTTTTAGTTGCGGTAACGAAGAGGGGAAGGCGATGCGAAAGCCCCAGGATCAAATCCCTGTATACGGCACTGACTTTCACGCACACACCGTGTACCATAGACGTCAATGGCTAGACGATGCACTGATATTCACTAAATCAAGCTGTTGACAGACCATTCTCAGAAAGCCTTAATTAGTTATGACCCCTCGTCATATTTCATAAAAAGGTGTTCTCAGGATTAGGAGTGGGTGTGGGGGCCATAGATACAGTGAAGTTCCGTTCTTGGACCTGCTGTCGGTGATATGTCACGTATTAAGACATCATTTTTAGACCCCAGAGACTGGGCCAAAACGTTGCACTTATCAGAAGGGGAATGTTTGGCCAAAACAAGTCGTGTAGTTTTATGATTGGACAATATTTACCCAAACTGCAACTCTCAAGAAATGTTTTGTGATTTATTTCAAGTAAAACATTGTTCGGCAACTGAAACGTGGACCTTTGTTGCGCAACATTAATGTACTAAAAGTATTTACCAATCTACATTATATGGCCTCATCGTGAAGCATTTGAAAATGCAATATCGTTTTTTATGCCTAAACACTTTCAATAAAAACACAAAGTAATACAATTTCATAGGAAGTACAAAAAAAGTAGTTGTTTTTAACAGCTCGTACTTACCAACTTATACATACATTTTGTAAGTGTATTCTTTATTACATGTATAGTACAGGTCTAAATAAACGAAATTATTTTTAAAGCCTGCAACGCTCATCAATTTTCACTCGGTACCTACCGAAACGGGGCTCGCTATTTTACCCACACAACGATGTGTGTTAAGCACTTTATACTCAGTACTTTCCCGAGTTCTATGCAAAAAAGAATCCACATCCATATTACTCGGGTGGGATTCGAAACCACGACCTTTGCCATTCTAGAGCAGATGTCTTACCAACTAGACCACCGAGAATGCCCGGTACCTATACGGACATTGGAATTCTTGATTTTAGCAGCGGGTACCGCAACGATTATGTTAAATCTACATCGGGGATAAAGAATATCAGTTGTGTTTTTAACCATGTGCGCTAATACTGGGTATACAGTGCTTAACACACATCGGTGTAAGGGTAAAACACAAAATATATTCTTTATCCCCGATGCAAATTTAACATCTATTGAAATTGAACACTGTGATAGACTCGAGTTCAAGACTTTCCATTACAGATTCCTGCGAAGGCGCTATAGTGTAGTAATTGTACCAAAAGCATGCCTGAAACACCACGCTATGTTCCAAAGTTATTCCTCAGTCAATGACTTCTTCGGGGACTGCTCCCCCCAGTCCTCACTGAAATTCAACTGATACTGTGTCGTAATTAAAACGGGCATCACTACAAATACAAAGCCCTTGATGGAATGGCTTCATAAACTTGACTTTGACTCGAGACGGACAAGCGAATAATTAAAGGAGTTCACTCTTGTCCATGGTCTATACGTGACGCCATATCCTTGACAATTAATCAATGCAATGTCTGAGGGGCAGTTCTAAATACTGTCCCGATGAATCTACGGGTCAACCGTAGGTCAGAAGCCATAAGACGATCACTCATTATCAATTTCTTCGGATAACTGGCCACTGTAAGATTGAACCAATGGCGGATGCCTGTCCTTAAAAATTTGGACTCGGCCACTTTAGCGGTCAATACAACCATCAAAAGAAATGGGTCGAATGTTGCCCATTACAGGTATAGAAATGGGGGTAACGTTAATTTCAGGTATTATAAAGCACCGAGCATGACAAGTCCGTATATATATGCCTACAAGTACCTATTTACAATGACTTTGCTAAACAAGCCACGTTCGGATCTAATTTGCTGTTTTTCGAGAAACTCGTGAAAACGCAGCGTCATGACGGTTGCCAATATAAGAGGTATCATTGCTTTCTTTAAAGCTGTCAGAATTTTGTATAGTTAGAAGAGAACAACTCTACAAACTGGCTACCAACATCTCTTTCCCTCAAAATCAATTTGTATATTAGTATGGTTCGCCACATCTTCTGGTTGAAAAATAGTTCTACAAATTCATCACGCCGCCAACTTTGTCGTGATATCCTCATTTTAATGGGAGAAATGCAAATCGCCTTTCCGGTGAAACAGGTCAATTGAGCATTTATTTGCACTTAAATCAGCAAATAGACGAAACACTCTTCATAGAAAATAGACACACTACATGTATACAAGCTTGACCCTTCTCTCCGACACAAACTAAAATTAATTTAAATTCTGGACATATCTTTCTTGGTAATCATAAGCCATTTCCTCAATTGACACTTAACCACGCTTGACCGTATGCAAAATAGTTTCGGCATTCTGAAAAGCCTGACCTCACCCGAAGGACAGGTGTTTGGACCTTTTGGGTTAGCCTACCTGAATTTTTAACTCTGAATTAAGTGAACTCTGTCAACATTAGTTGATGGAAGTAATTTCTGCTTGGATGAACACACAAAAGGCCTGTGGGTGGGATGCTGTGGAGTTGAAGTTCAACGATCTGACCTTCGGTTGTTGACCAAAGGTCTTCAACAGAGCTTCACGAGATGGATTACATTAAAAACCACTAAATATTACATTTTGTGCCACAAATTGACACATTTTAGCCACATAGTAATACACGTAATACACCATGTGCTGTTCTAGTAATAGCCTACGTGACCATTATCATCTCAGTATTACATTATGATCCAAATGGTGTTACAGTATGAGACAAACTATATTACATCAAGAGTCACGCAAGTGTAACATTATATTATATTAAATCAGAGATTGGATGGAATATTCCTGGTAAAAAAATAGATACACTATGAAAGCTAGACATTTCTCTCTGACACAAAAACAATTAATATAAATTCTTGACATATATATATCTTGGTAATCATCAGTCATTCCCTCAATTGACACTTAACCACGCTTGAACGTACACGCAAAAATAGTTTCGGCATTCTAAAAAGCCTGACCTCACCCAGAGGACCCAAATGGTACTACAGTATACATGAACCAAACAATTGCAATGTTTGACTTTTAATAAGATAATAATTAGCATTGTCCTACTTGTACATAAAATCCATAGAGCACAGATCATCATCTCTTTCTTTAAAATTCCCGTGTGGAGACTGTTATTCTGTCTCCATAAGGTGTATATACAAGCCAACCTACTTAAAAAAAGGAAGTATAATTTTCCCAAGCCATGCAAAAGTGGTGTCTTTTTTGAAGGAGGCAAAGGGGGAGGGGCACAGATATTTGTAGAGGGAGCAATTTGGCCTGGTTATAGCAAATTTCACTGTGTCCAGAGGCTGCCTGGGATGGGGCAAGCGGGGGTGGGGGAGATGTTCAACCGGGGGGAGAAACGCTTGAGGTAACAACATGTCAATAATCTCTCTAAACGAATGACAACGACAAAATATATTCGCCTAAGGATTATTTGGGGTACTAAAACACTATTCATCATTGGCCAATTTCCCTTGACCCATTGCTTAACTTTGTGGTTGCAATATTAATGAATTTTCTACATTCCAAATTCACAACAAGGTCCAGAGTCAAAGAAGTTCCCTTTCACTTCATAAAAAACATTATCCTGGCTGGAAATTTCAATTCCATTTTGACATTGAAAGTCATAAATTAGCATCCCCGTGCCTGTCAAGATCACAATGTCGAGTTAAGCCTCCTTCCCAGTCGACTGAAAATGGTATCCGTCAAGCAATGCCAATAAATACAAAACAGCTCTAAAATCAGAACTATTTTGAATGACTCAACAATGAGCACACAAGCTTGTTTTTACTTCAATGTGGACAAATCAGACAGCAATCAGGTCAATAAATTATCGACCTCGTACGTTTGTATTTATCGAACCATCAACTAGGGTTGTGAACTCGGCCCTATCCCAGTCTTAAAAATAAACTACAAAACAAATGATCTAAATCTTTGGAGACCAGACTAAATGACGTAAAGGTCTGTCCAGTGTTGACAACAAGACATGACTATTGCCTAAATCAGGTCAAGACAGGATAGAACAAGCCTTCAAAGGTTCATTATTTTGCAAAGTTTAAATTGGGTGAAGGGGTCTTCCTATATGTCTATTTTCCCGGAAGGGTGGTGATAGGGAGTTAGTCTGCAGGACTTGTCCATTGACCTCCTGTGTGGACGGACACGCACGTGCGGGGATAACAAAATGAGAAACACCACTGTAAGAACTCATCCGATTCTCGCTGAACGCTTCAACGATGCGGAACCACACACTGGCAAAGATGAGGGTATCGCTTCAAACGTTTCGCCCGCGCAGTTGACAACTTCTAGACAATGTACAAAGATGTCCAAGCCTCGACTGTATGTACAATAAGACCCCATGGGCAGTTTTAATAATGATGTCATCGTATATGGCACTTCTGTCAGTCTGCCCAAAATAGAACATTGCAGTTGAGGGTTCCAGATTTGTTTCGAGTGACTTTGAAAAAAGGGGAATGGGCGGACTTCAAATTACTCAATTACTATCGGACCTTCATGTGGAGGTTGATGATGCTAATGAGTGATTTGAAATATGTTGAGGACGGAGTTGAAATAAAAAGAAATTGGTTTTGACCTTTGCTGCATTATTGGCTTTAGAGTGACGATCTTCATAAATCTCGAACCTATAATTTAAGGGGGAAAAACCACTTATTATTTGAAGTTGAACCAAATGTGTCCTATTGCGTTAAGTCTCTTGTGTTGCGATATTCCACTGTGTTCGTGCGACTCGATCGTGTGTGGCCATTTGGTCCGACATGGACCGTTATGTCCGACGAGAAAATGTTGAACCATTATGTCCGACCCATCGTGTCCGACAAAGCATTATGTCCAACACATTGTGTCCGACAAACCACTGACCTATTGTGTCCGACAAAACCATTCCGTCTGTCCCATTGTGTCCGACAAAGCATTATGTCCAACACATTGTGTCCGACAAACCATGACGTCCGACCCATTATGTCCGTCGGACACAATGGGTAAGACACAATCATTCGTCGGACATAATGGCTCAAAATTGTCGTCGGACATAATGGCACATGTCGGACATAATGATTGATACTAACAGACGCCCATGAACATCGATGGAACAAACAATGGAAAACTAAACTATTCCCTGGTATTGTCTTATTTCAGTTTCCAATGTTATCTTGGCATTATGGACTTTCACAGACAAAAAAAAAAAAAAAATAAATAAATAAAAACAGCCTCACGATTACGAACAAAGGTCATTTATATTTTCACTTCCAAAGCACCGATTTGGCTGCGTGGATTTAAGAAGACCCCCCCCCCCCCAATGTTTAAGGACCTGTACCCATTGTGGAAAGGTTACTTTTGCTTGGATTTGTCATGCACTTCGACAGTGCTTGATCAGACACCTCATGGCAACGTGTTGAGAGGAGACTAGACGGGAACAATCAACTCGATTGAGGATGCATGTTCTTGTGACACAAAAATCCATTTTCTGACAAGGGAAACGTTGAGTCAAATCGGCGTCTGTATCACAAACAGTCCACAGCTGATGACTTTGACATAAAGAAGTGTTTATTAACCCAAAGGTAGCAAAGGGGGCTATTTTTGTTCAACTACTTTTATCTTTTCTTATGCTAAGTAGTCGAAACGGCAAGTGACACCCTTTACGATGACACGAGTAAGTCTAATTCAAGATTTTAGTTCTATGTGAACGAGAGATACAATAAGCCCTGGCTTAAAAGATGACTTAGTGTTAGGCCAAAGGTGGAGAATAGGATGACGGAAATGAGCTACAGAAGTAAACACAAAATGGCAAGGGGGCGGGGCACACAAAGGTTTTCAACAACGGCAATAATTTACAAGATGCGTAGACACAAAAACAAACAAAACGCAGCTTGCACTAACCTCTAAAACGTGAGCAAATGAACAACTATTAGTTCAAACTTGTATTAGACTGAGTAAAAAAACGTTATAAAAAAATCTAGCGAACCACTTCACTTTTCCTGCAATGGTTACAGGAAGCTCATATCGAGACTTCGAACCACCCACGTTTCCGAACTAACCCAGGTGTAAATGCAACCCAATATCATCAGGACCCAAATGCCTACGAGGCCCTTTTTGCTTCTTCCAAACTGAAGAATAAACCTCATATCATCCATATGCGTGGACTACTTTTATTCCAAAAACAAATGTTTCCGGACTACATTTATTTAGGAAGAAACATGAACTGGATAGTAGGACTTGACCTCGGAAAATATTGTCACCGGAAGAAAATTGTCGCCGGTAGGTTGGTCTACCATCATGGGGAGTAATTTGACGCTACACGGCTTGGCTTGTGTGTTTTTGCATGACTGAATATTATTGTGGCTGTCGTGGGTAACTCTGCAGGTACATAACAGAAGTACAAGAACTGAAGGGACGGGATATTTTGAAGAAGAACAAATATCTGACCATTTCTGACTGGAGGAAACTGACCAATTGCAACCTTCGGAAACATCAAATGACATTAACATGATCCTGGACACATTATCAAGTGAAATAAAATGAAGGATCATTGAACTCGATAAAGGCAGATTAACTGTTCCTAAGGAATAATTATTGATGTACAGATGGAGGGAAAGAATAATGAATGATGGACCTTTTAAAGTTTTAAGCGCGATTTTCGCCGATTTGTTTGTTTATGATTTTTTTTCCCCCAAACGAATGTTGACACCGATGTCACGGACAATGCACAAAATACAACCTCGGAAGAAAGACGTAACGAAAGTGTTACAGGCAAAAGGTCGTAACTATACTGTCCAAAGTTGTGTTTCAAGAAAACTGAGTGTGAACGTTAGTGGTCTCTTTTTAGCCATCTGTAAGTCATTTCAGGAAATTTAAATTCCGTATGGGAATGGAAAAAAAACATGTGAGAGTAGCAACAAATACACAGCAGCTACATATGCCCTATAACTCTTTTTTTTTCGAAAGAGCAAGTTTATTGCTTGTGACCTTCTGCTGAGGCAAAAAGTTGTAATTTGTGAGCCCAGAAAACGGTCGCACAGCCTAACGACCTGCTCCCGGGCACACGGCGGCATGTAACATGCAAAACTATTTGTACATGACGTGAATTATTTTCAGGATCCCGACAAGAGTTCGTTTTCAGTTTTTATTTTTCTAACACTAATCATTGCAGTTTGTTCGTGTAATACCTCAAATGGAAGCTTATAACCTTTTCGAACCTACACAAATAGCTATTTAAAGTTCTAATCTAAATTTGTGGGTCAAATTTGCCCCCAAATCAGACCTAGCATCTTTAGAAATGCGCCTTTTTTTCTTATACGGACACTTAGACGTATTAAACTTGCGGTTTTAAAAACTACTATGAAAAACAAAAGGTGCACAAATAAATAAGCAAGGTCATGAAGGCAAAATGTAATGACTCCACATTAAGTTGCAAGACTGGAACCCGTCTGAGAAGGAAAACGATAGAAAACGAAACCAGATGGGCAAGCAAGTGTCGTAAGTCTGATCTAGAGAATGGCCCCATGCCTCAATTAAAGTCTGAAATACATTAACACAAAGCAGAATCCAAAAAAGAAAAAAAGTCAATGACCATCCTGCGTCCGGAATACGGTGGAAATGGGAAAAATACTTGGTCAAACTCACACCGCATGCTCGAGTCCACAAACTCCTGGCTTAGGAAATTGATAGCTTGCGTGTGAGTGTCGCTGATAATTGCAAGCCCGAACAGAAAGTGAACGATAATTCAAACTACAAGTAATTCTTGGTTCAGATTACCTTAAGCTGACCGTCTCCGCGTATTTAAAACTGTGGATTGAGGGAGTTCTTCCACACACACATCCTGTCTTGACATTTGACCTTTCACTTCAAGATGTCAGACGCTAAAGAAAACACATACCTGTCGTTGACACACAACGGCAACCCAGCTGGATTCTGTGCGATTGCTACTAGATCTATGTACATAACAGAAGCTGCCTTTGAACAAAGTTTGATAACTTACTTCTCAGGTGCGTCCTCGGTGTTTTCTCTTTCCAAAGCCGACTTCTAACTTTATGGTTAATACGTTTGTAGGCTTCTCCTGTGTAAAATCTTGTTTGCCTGCTAAGATTTCAGAAGACTCTCCTTTTTTCACACGCGTGTTACGTTGAATGTTGATCCCCACACATAAACAAGACTGCACGTTGAGCCTTCTATAGAAAGGAGTTCGGGCAAGGAAAGGCGTATACCCAAGAAACTCTGACCAATCACTTTCTCTGACACTCCGGCTCAGGGGAAGCACCACAATCGGCCTATCACAGAAGCCGAAACAGAACCCAATGCGTAGGTAACACCATGGTAACACTAAGGCTGTATACAGGCATGGGATTAATAATTACCCTAGATCAGTACCCACGTCTTGTGGTGAGGCAAACCTGTGCATTATCAGGCACCGTCTCCAACGTGCGACAAGTAAACCATGACAATTTAATCGAAATTCCACGAGAAATTTCGCCATGGAGGAGCTCCTCCGCGTAGCCTCCCCACTTGGCTAAGCAACCGATAAGGACAGTGAATACATTTGATAACAGCGTCTGAAGGCACTGTGCTAAGACAAAACCCGCAAGATCAACGACTGTTCAATTTGTAAAATAAATAAAAAGTGTCCAGTGTAAAAGACTATGGAGGTCCATGATTTATAAACAGCTGTTGACCTTCGTGGCCTGCTGCCCGATGCTTAATACGAACAAACTCCGTCACTTTGTTGTCAAGATCCAAGAGATCGAAAAGTACAGAAACCCCGTAATGGAGAGAAGAGCACCCCATCCTCAGTTCCCAATGCTCACCCCCTTCCCAGCTCACGATGAGTAATTCATACTTTGATCTAAATGACCAAAATCTAATTTCATAAGATACAGACATTATTTGACCTTGATTGGCTACCATAATGTCGCGATGCTCCCCATGGTATGAACCCCGTAATGGTTTGCATTTCCGTTGGCGTAATGGAAATCACAAAGGTTCCACCGTGACAAACACGTGTTCCTTCGGGGTCGCCCCTACACCGTGAGACATCGCAATGGCAAACTTCGGAATGTAGGCATGACCGAACACAAATACAAGATCGGTTATCGAAGTAAAAAAAAAACAACAAAGTAAAACAAAACTAAAACAAAAACGTAGGCCTGTCATTAAAAGTTAACTGAATATGAAAGTTTATACTGCAGTGATAATTCCACAGAGAAATATTTCCATCAGAAATACTCTCGAACTTTGGGAAAATAGCATTTTAAAACCACCAAGTCTTGGTTGCAGTTGTTTCAAATTTAGTAGACATAAGCAAGTCTTGACAGCACATAAACAATTTTCCCGTTGTTTTCGCCAAATCGTGACCATGCCTTATTTACATTAAATTCTTGAAAACTTGAGGGCGGGAATAAACTCGTTAAATAAACAAGAAATATATATGCATATAACAAGTTATGCAATATTTCTTTGAGACAAAGCACAAATTCTTAGCGATGCAGTCAGTCACATATTCAATCTAAACATTTCCAGATCCAAAGTTGAAAGGGCAAAAAAGGTTCAAATACAAGTTGCCTTTGGGGGTCGCGATGTATAATAAACGTTGCATTTCACGATTCAAGGCGACGACCGCGGAGCTGTACGTGATAGGTCTACAGTGTAAACAACCTGCATAACTTTCCCGTTTACAGGCTGCATTGATCTGTATGAACTTGGGATTATTTCGGAGGGAATCCTTCTATGATATCCTCAACACAAAACCCTGCAACGGGCATTTCTCTGAAAAGAAACCACGAGTATTTCCCACACGCATACAATGGACTTTGATCACGCTATATGCAGTCAGCTCAAACTTCCATCCGCTCAATTTATTTTCCAGGTACTGGGAATTTTTTCTGCAGACTGATTTAGATGTTTAATGCCTCGTGTTAAGACACAGTCTTTCACACATTGACCGCTTATTTAGCAAGCATCCAATATCTCTCTAAAAGGTTGTGAAGTTTTGTTTTAGTATCAAGTAGTTGACAAATGTTTTGAAAGTAAAATACTTCGTAGATATAAGTGAACAGTTTGTGTGTACAAGGAGAAGGGTATGCTAAACGACACCATGCACACATCTGAGACCAAATCAACTTCACAACGGGACGTAGCTGCCAAACTTGCATGGTACATACTCACGTGCTGGCTTGCTTGGGACTAAAATAACTCTTGTTCTCTGCTATAAACACAGACCCCTCGACGAATTAAGGTGCTTGCGTCAAGAGTTAGCCAGGCACATCTCTCCAAAAATAGACAGCCCATCGCTGAGCATGAGAGGTCTACCGCATCAGATAGTAATACCACGGGGCAAGAGCCACACCCACTTTTACAATGGTGTACAAACCCTGAAGGTGCAGTAGTCATTCATTTGGCAAAAGTTTCACATTAGGGCCGTCGCGTAATGATTGACAGATCCCTGCGTGACGGCTTAACAGCCAGTAGCGGTTGTGCGTTTCCCCTTTTCCCCCTTCCACTTCCTGCCGTCTATGTTTTGATAACAACAGTAAGATAAATGTCGAATAACCCAAAATAAATACCGGTTAGTGAGTAAAGACAGGATTCTAACGTCTCCACTTTATTGTAATGGGACAAAATGCTGTTGTTAGAAACAGTGGAAATTAGTTGACAGTTTCTCAGGTTCATCAATTGGATTAGTTAATATTACAACAACAGTGGACTTGATGTATATGTATATGCCATTTAACAAAGATTACCTCTGACAGAAACTGGTTATGCTTGTTTCTGCCTTTTGCAAAAACATGTTAGGGCAGGGAAAATCACTGTAATTAATCAACACAGAAGGACACGCCTTGTGGCACACGGTAGTCTACCTACACAGCAATTTCTATTTCGAGTAAAGCGGAGATACGCCGGTTTCACATGCTCATTTTGGCCTTCACGCGACAACTTAAGCACAGTCTTGTTGATAGTGAGCCGTGAACTGTGACTTGGCCTCCACTCTGCTGCCTACACGAAAACATGAGTACAAGTTATGCTTACGTCATAAGTTTCCAGATGAGCTTAAAGTAGTCTGCCGTTTTAAAGCACGTGGTCAACATTGGTTATTGTCAAAGTCCAGTATCCTCTCTTTATGTGACCCAACATATACATGAAATATCAAACCTGTGAAAATGTAAGTTGAATCGGTCAACAGAGTCACGAGAAAATAGTGAAAAATCCCTCATATGTTTTCACTGTTTTCAAACATAGAGTTCGGTTTTGGTCTTGTGGGATCAACAACTACGTTTCACTCATTTTCTCAAAAACTTAAAGCCATTATACACTATTGGTAAAGTGTCTGGAAATACTTCCATATACCTTATGAGCATCAAGAGTTAGTTAATAAAATCAACCTGCGAAAGTTTCAGCTCATTTCATTGTTTCCTTTACGAGAAAACAACACAAAGTCATTCAGCGTTTTTGTATTCATTCTAACGGCCGGAGTTTTCGTCTCATGAGACGAAAAATCATTTGTGGATCTTATTTCTCTAATTATTCGAAAACGATAACACATCAGACAGAAATATTTCACAGGAAGTTTTCAACCATCATCGTCTCTATACCATGTAAGTTATGTGCAAATCTGTGAACATTTTGTTTTTCGGTGTTCCCAAAAGTGAATATGGGCTTTAAGCATTTCATGCAAACATATTTCAAGGGAAGTTTCCCACCATTACCATCTTTAACCACGTTAATTGTGAGCAAGTCTGTAAACATTTTCTTTTGAATTCTTACAAATGTTGTGCACACTCTTTGTAATATGTAAAACTGCTTTGTGTTTACTATTGTAAATGGTTCCTTTGTAGACGAGTTAAAAAGATGAATGCAGCTCACACGCGCACATGTGAAACACTGTGTCGTTTTTTTTTTTTAGGTCTAGGGTGATGGTTTTATTCAACTGGGATGTATGTGACAAAGGTACCGTTGTTGGCAAAAGCAACTTTGCACATCTTTACTGAGAAGTGAGAATCGAACTTGATGTGTGACGTCAGATTTTCAGTCTTTAAACGGATCTTTGGGCACGACAGTGGAGCGCAGGGTGATGCAATGTCGGAAAATGTTGAAGTGGGACCGAAACTTCACAAATCATTTCCAATAAAAATACGTCGTGCAACTCCGCATCTTTCATTTTATGATTACACTCGGATGGAAGTCCTCTATACTATTACCAAACCATAAACAAAGTCCTGCCGACATGAGTCAATGTCATTCACACCTAATCTTGGACTCCCCAGAGGCTGTGATGGCCAGTCTAGCGAGTCCGTCTTCAAGAACGTTGATGTGTTTTCTGTCATTCTGATACCACGTGGAACGCGTTGAAAAAGTCATCTTTTTCGATAATTAAAATACAACGATGTAACGTTACAACGATGACGTACGTCTTTTTTTTAATTCAGCGTCTTTTAATGCGTCGGGCTGGAGAACAGATTATGGTTTGAAAATGAAATAGCTTGTTTATTGTTTCGGATTCATTCAGTTGAAGAACTTGTCAAAATGATTCGAGAGGTTCTTCGGATTTGAGCATGAAACGAGCATTTTGTATACATAATGCCACCATGCGAGATTATAAAGCAACATTAAACTGTATTGCCAAATGTATAGACCATAACACACAGAGATCGGTAAACATTGGATAACCTACACTCTAAAAACTCCCGGGTCAGTATTTATCATGGTTCTGGGTCCAGTGGGGCCTGACCCATTTCTGGGTCAGTATGACCCGGAATCAGTGGCAAAAGGACCCAGAAATGGGTCAAACTGACGCAGAATCCAAGTAAAATCTCCATTTCTAAACCATTTTCCGGGTCAGCCTGACCGGAAATGGAGCATAGATCATCTAAAAAAAACCAGAGCATTTTAAAAGACAAAAATCGAAATGGAATTACCCAATTTTTCCAGAAAACATCTCTTCTGAAGAACTGTTCACGCTTTTTTGGTTTTTTAAATGAAATCTCTCATTTGAAAACCGTCAGAGTGTTGACAAGAGACGTTTGGATTCGCATGATGGACGTTATATTTACACTACCGTGCCGTGTGAAAGGCAAAATGAATACAACCCTATCTAGTACTATAAAGGGGAGCAGGCCGTGACTTTCAGAAGCAGCTATTCAGCCGAACACAAAGACCGTCAAATCAAGCAAAAATATGTCAATGCTAAATGGTCCAGGCCTCGTTACACAAACTCAATAGTCCATATAATGACAAGAGTGGCAGATCGTTGCAATGAAAATACCAGGGCTATACGAAACGTGTATCATAATTATTAACATGGCATCCTTTCTGTGGGAACATGAAAATACAGCCCTCGTGTGCTCCCGTGTTTCGCAATTTTGTTTTCATTGAGTACCTTTTTCGGGTTCTTTAACGTGCATTACACACACCACACGGGACCTACGGCTTTACGTCCCATCCGAAGGACGAAGCAATAATGGCCACTGGAATGAATGATTAAAAATAAGACGCATTCCTCATCGTTTGTTTTGTCATAACCTTACTCCATGCATACATTACGGTCCTTGATACGCCTCATGAGCAGGCCTTTTTTTCCTAATACAGATTCATGGGCAATTACCCTACTTTACAATTATAATGCGAGTACTAACAAAACTACATACACAGGCCTCTGAAACTAGACACACAAAACACACATCTGGCATCATTTTGGGACGATAAAGCAATTATTTAGACATAAAACAGACTAAATCCTTTAGCCTTGGAGGAAAGTACACAACAAAATAGAACAAGAATGTCACCAGTAGGTGCTTGTCTCCGATCTGTGGAAAACGTAAATAAATATACTCCAATTTCTTTACCTGAATCAGGAACTGGATTTGCATTGCCACTATTGAGGGATGGGTCAGGAAATCAATGAGTCCGGTTATATCAGTGTAACTGTGCATAATACAAGTACATGATTAAGTCCCTTCAATCGAACTTCAGACGTTTGAACAGTGTGGTGACATTATACTATGTTACAGCCGAGATGAGAGTCAGTTATGACAAAAGGTCTGAAGCTATAAGTATGCTGAAAGGATGGTATGACCAACTTTTGGTGACTATACATTTCAAGGAACTTCTGGGCACAGTATCCTCAAAGCTATAGTGTATCAAAAAGCATGATTACTTTTGATCTGCAGAAAATAATGGCAAACTTTTTCACCATGCAGACATAAAACCAAATCTGAATTCAGATGAAAGTCGGATGAAACCTGCCATTTGAACGTTTGGGAAAACTATTTCAGGAAGACCACACAGTTTGACCCTTCTTTGTTAACCTTACAATCTGAATTAATACTGTTTACAGCACAAAGTGAACTTGGCAAACTTAAGGATAGATGCAGTACGATGACGGATTCAAAAACCCATGCACAAATTACTTTTGGAGGTTCTTCACAAAATAATGGGGGTAAGAAAGTCCATTCTTGCAACTTTTGATTTTGTGTGTCCACATCCAGAGGCAACACATACATAAACAAAGTGTGTTCAAACGTACATGTATATAGTCCTTATAGCACTACGGTTTCGCGCTATGGATTTTGAACTAGTCTCAATAGAGCAAACTTCATGCACGTTGCGGTAAAGGCATGAAACTTAGCACACGTGTACTTGATACCAAAAATATGAAGAAAAAAAATTGGATATAGTGCCATCTCTGAAATGGCCTGTGGTGGCCTTGGCGGCCACTTATCAAAATGGCCGCCCTTTCGCATCATAAAATGGGTAGTGAGAGGTCTAGAATATACATTCCGGTGTCTATTTGTATGTTTGCAGGGTCCAGTTTGACACAGAATTCGGATCATTTTTAGAGTGTCAAAGTTTCCCATTTTCAAAATGGCGGCTATATTTTGATACGTAAGGACGTCGGGCATGAGAAGATCAACAACAAGACCGCAAATCGTGAATGAATTCTATGTGAATTTTTCTTTAATTACTGATAAAAGTCAGGATTTTTCCCAAGGGGCTTGCAAACTTACTGGATGGGCACATACAAGTTTCACCTCATGTTCTTTTTCCCAGGCTCACAAATATTAAGGAAGATGATAAGTAAGTGTCAAAGGAAATAAACGCCTGTGATAAAAAAAAACTTAAAATGCTCCATTCTTAATGCCCTTGTGAAATGTGCAAAATATAGTACATACACGTTGTGGTGAAGGCCACCATCGTCGTTTTCACCGGAATACGTGCCCCCCGTAGATACGCCACTGTCTTTTGAATAGTTTTGATCTTATTTTCAGTGTCATCAAAATCGCGCATTTTGAAATGAAACAAAAGGCAGACAACAATTTCAACCATGGCTTGCTTGTTATACTATATCAGTCCCAAAGCTATACAACTGTTTAATGACGTTCAGCGTTCTTCACGAGCTTAACGAGCGGTAGGATTTAGTTGTCAAGTTAGGGTAGGGCGTGGTTCTACACCCCCCCCCATTTAAAGGGATGCTATACAATATCATGTGTGTGTGTGAGAGAGATAGCAAAATCACAGAAACTTGTACTCACATAAAAACGAGCAGTGTTAAAAAGCTTTATCTTCTTCTTATCTTTTTTTTCAATCTGTTTTCTTTCTTTTTTTCTTTTTCTTTTTTACTTTGGGGGTAGGGGTGTGGGGTCTTGAAAACTTTGAAAACTTGGAAAGTTGTGAACTTTCCAAATAGGTGCCCACCAATACTTCTATCCAGTTCGCGGCATTCTATTCGAGAATCTGGAGCTGTTTAGGCTTTTCGATTAGCAAGTCCGTTTCAGTTAGAAAACAATTATGTAATTTGATTTGGTCCTTGGATCACCAGGGAATCTTTCTATTCGGGTATGTTTTCAAAGGAAGTTTCCTTGGTGAGTCTCTCCCAGGAATTCAGCCCGTTATTGCTCATGGGTCTGTCTGGGAGATCCAATAAATACTTAAGATGCTTACACGAGGCACCCGAATACTTCATTTGATGGACATAAATTGAGTGGAGTTCATCATCTTGTAAGTATGCAATAATTTCCAGTATCTCATCAAGCTGTATTATCAAGTAGGAATGCACTACCGGACATGTGCTCCCATAAATCACGACTTGGGCACCCTCGCGGTCATCGGGAATGAATGTGGAATGACACACTGAAATGTAGCTTTGCAGTTGTTGACGTCTGTTCAGCTCACACAAACGATGGATACAAAGATCGCATCAGTCAAGAAACTTTTCCCAAAAGATTGATTTCTATATCGTGGTTGATTTGTTATTAAATATATTACAAGATTACATAAAATTATTTTTCCCTGCTTCGTTGTCGTTTTCTGTTTACGAGAGTGATGCGAACAAAATTTGTTCCCGTAGTCAATTTGGGCAAGTTACCACGGCCGCAGTTGGGAACACCCTCTCAATGGCTCCCTGCATGCACCTACGCGAATAGAATGAACACTCAGCAAATAAACCAGCGTAAAATGCCTCGTGTGTGACGTAATGCCACGGAACAGTATCAGGAATGGAAATGTTATCGCGTGAAAGTGAAGAGTTGCCTCGCTTTCGTTTTCAGTTTTAAACCAAGAAAACAAGAAAGCTTGTGTCATTGAAGTGGCCGACAGCCTAACTTCAGCCGGCCCCATTCCTCAAACCTCAAATTATACATCGTTCAGGAAGTTGCAACTTGTTGTACAATTTCCTGTACTTAGCCATTGTAAAAATGTATGTCTGTCTGATTGCTTCGAACGATCAAACACTGGTTACACTTGCTGGTGGCAAACAAGCCCCAGAGATGCAAAGATCAAAGGCAACAACACTCTGTCAGCTTCTATTAAATTTGATATATGCTCAGCGCTCAGCTGTGTGCGCAGGGTAGGGATCATCCGAGCTGTGCATTTATTGTATACATATTTAAGATGTGCATCAACTCCTTCCAAAGTGCATACAGATTTTAGGACTAACCAAATAAAGATGTGGTACGGGTTGTGAAGGCTGTATCATATTCCGTACATAGATCGTAACAACCGTGCAATTTGTTAAGTTCATATTGACGTGTCAGGGAATTATTGTCTCGTAATAATTTTTGAGTAATTCATGACACAGTGGCAGATGTTTCGGAATGCAGTGGACACTTAAGCTACACCACACTCAAATGATTTTCGCGCACCTCTTCAATAAAAACCAGCCATATTAAGTTATGAGGCAGCGAAGCAGAAAGTTTAATATACTCTTTTGGCCTTTTCAGTAGAGCAATATAGAACAAGTTGATTACGATGACATCATCGTACTGTTACAGCCAACTGTGAAATTGTAAGACCACACGGCATGGGGATACGCTCTCATAATTATTACAACGTCAGGAAGGCAGGCAACCAGCACGATCTCTGGCTGCACATTCCAGACCGCTGTATAGCTCATCTCTCTCCCTGGAGCAACATGCAAGGAACTGATTCGGACTCCAAACAGGGGGAGGAGGCAGACCGAGTGGGGCTAATAAACCTTCATCATACATGCCGATTGAAGCAATCTTTGTTGGAGTCTCTGTATGTCGTATGGTGCTTGTTAAAGAGGAACGGTTTAAAGTAATTCACGGTGCGAACTTGGTCTGGACTTCGTGTACAAAAGAGTTCAATAATATGCATGTACTTGTACTATGAAACTACTAAACGGTGACAAACATATTGTACGGCACATAACAGCCCCACTCTTTGGTTAAGAGGGGCAGACAGGTTGATTTGCCCGAAACTGTTTTGTTGTGTTGTTTGTTTGTTTGTTTGTTTGTTTGTTTGTTTGTTTGTTGGGTTGTTTGTTGGGTTGTTGTTTGTTTGTTTGTTTGTTTGTTTGGTTTTGTTTTGTTTAGGGGGTTGCCCCCCTCCTGCTCGCATGCCTAGGGTACGGCAAATTGGACGGGGTGTGTCGCAGCACGAGGTGCCAACTAGAACATAAGTGCCCTGATGCCATTATTTTAAACACGCGTGTACTTTATCATGTAGGCTTGTGTGTATGTTATGTTCGTCCACTATAACATCACACTCCATCAGAATGTCAGTTTATATTAAAACCGCTAAATAGTTTTTATGATATCATTACATGAACCTGTTTAATTCATCTTTGCAAAAATTTCAATTAAATCAATCATGTCAAACAGCTGACAAAATGTAATAAATCTATTTATATTTTACCTTATCAGTCTTTCGTCCCGGAAACTGTGAAGTCAAGACTCTTTCTTTATTCACTCAATCCACTTCGTCAAAAATTAAACCAACGAACTATGGCAGGCACACGAGGTCCTGATCAGGAGCGCTAAACTGTAGTCGAGTTGAATGGTACGCCTGGTTGCCAGGGCAAAGTCGGTGGAGCTGTTGGGAAAGAAGAGAAGAAGAAAAAAAATCGCTGACTCCATCAAAATAAACCCAAGACTTGCCATACGTCAACAGTTCTTCAGAACATAAACACCTTTGGGGTTTTACTTGGCCAGATTGGAATCCATGTTTGCATGATGTGATTAATAGGATTCGTAGCATAACACACTCATGAATAATGAAATGAAAAACATCATTTTTTTTTTTAAACTGAACTGAGGACTGGTAGAGAGGGGGAAGGGGTAGACTTTTTCCAAACCTTAAAACATAAACATTCATTTTGTATTTAAATAATTGTTAAGTTTGAGGTGTTTGGTAAATGCGGCACATAGGCAGACGATTCTACCGGAAGCGGGGGGGGGGGGGGGGGGGGGCGCAGAAAATGAAATCTCTCCGTGGGGAGTCCAAAACATGCGAGCGCGAAGCCTGTACGGCGTGGGGTCCAGGGCCTGCTTAAGGGCCCCGGGAAATGTGTGTAAGGCTTGATGCTCTTTAGCGCGTTATAAACCTCACTGGAACATCTCTTTTGAGCAAGAGATGTTTTTAAATTTCAGCATTTTTCAAGGTTAAAGGGCCATGAAATACATTTTTTAATGAAACATCCATGCTTAAGGACAATTTAATGAAAATGAAAAGTAAATGTTTGTGCTAAAATTAATATTTATTATACTATTTTTATTTATTTTTTTCTTCTTGGGGGGGGGGGGGGGGCGGCCCCCACCATATTTTCAGGCGGGAGCATTGGCCCCGTCCCCGGTTCCTACGTGCATGAAATGGGTAAAAAAAAAAGAGAGAATATATGGTCTGTTTTTTGAAAACTCAACGTCGTGAAAATCACAGAATTCCGACGACACAAACAAAACTTATCTAACCAGTGCACAAAACCTTGCAGCAGACGGACACAAACACAACCCCCACAACAGTTGTTACGGAGTAACACGCTAAGTATCCGCCACACACAGCATAAACAAAAACTGCTTGTCGCTGATTGAAACACAACTTGATTTCGAAGCATGAACCTATAAAACTGTTGCAAAGTATTAACTGGTTTGAAATGCTACAGCTATATTTGTCCCCAATAAAAGAAGTAGCAGAGGAGAGCAAGTCCCTCCCAGCGTTCAGATTTATGCCAGAGAGCAGCACTGCTGTGTGCAGGATGGACCACATGGGCTGAAAATCTGAAACACATATTCTCATCAATCAGAAATCATTACAGGCACTTTACAACGAGTATTTATTTTCCCCGTTGTCTGAATAGCAGCACGTACTGTCTGATTGTCAGGGTGAGCAGTTGCTTGACAGCGCCGCGTTGGGTTGTATTACGCACTTTACGCCACGGCGTGGTGCGCTACAAGCTGATGAGATGTAACCCATCCTTGCCGGTGTTTAAGTCTATCATGGCTCTTGGTGTGTTTATTGCACAGAATAATAATACAATGTTCTTGGCTTGTATATAAGCTCTGTATGAATGCAAACGGCTGAAAGCTGAACTCTTCCACCTCCTTAAAGTTCAACGGGGAAAATCTGGGCACACTGCAGCTGCTATTTTTATTCTAGCAAGAGGAGGAGGCCCGAAACTACCAACAAATTATCTAATCGGTTTCATCGGCTGGGCGAAGCCGTTCGTTAACAATGTAAACAGCAAACACAACACGGGGAATTCTCTGTGTAGGTGAAAACTGATAGCAACGGAAAATCGAGCATACACCCACTACTTTGTGGTGTGTGCAAACCATTGTCATAAGTTGGCTAATTAAAAGTGGCACTGATTCGTTATGTCGTTCAAAATTATATCATTTTTCATTAACTGAATTTATAACAAAACATGATGATGACCGGTAGGGATCGTAAAGTTAATGACTGCAGGCCATCACAGCCGGCTGTCAATTAGAGATTTGTTTGTATAAAATGAAGCAGCCACAGACATAACACACACAATCCCATCCGATCATCCCGTCACATTGAACTCGGTGTAATTCGTACACGTTTTCCCAATAAGTGGGCAGTCAATGTCAAGCTTGCCGACTCTGCCCCCTAAAATGAATGGATATTATATCCAACCTTTGGTATGCAAGCCGACAATCACGGTGTCCTAGACTGGCTGCATTGAAAGAGTTACCACGATGAGAAGGAGCTGAGGGAACGCAGCTGATCCTTGCTGGCGGGGGAGTGATTCAAACTGCTCGGTACCTCCCCGGGTCGTGTTGAGCAGAGGGTTAATGGTTGCCAGTCTGCGGTTTGTAACAAATTATGAAAATAAAGAGTCGCCCACGTGGGGACCGAATTCGAATTCTGTTTCACTTCTTTTTCTTCGAAACACCTTGAAAATGTACCACGACATTTTTGTCTGTCTGACAAGTTCATTAGGTTGTGTCAAGGGAATCTTAACATGTTCGAGGTGGGTTAATCTTTATCCTTGGTTGTTCTCTTTCTGCCGAATGACGCCTACCGAATTTGATGATGACACCCAGTTTCCCATTCAGTTCAATATACAGAGTGTCGCCGTCTTGTGTTTTTTTTATTTAAATTAATATAAGACCGTGTCCGAATTGGCGGCTGCGGATCCGAATTTGCGGCTGGGATCTTGGCATCTCCAAAAGATTTGTTTGATTTTTTCCCCGATATTGCACTGCTCTGCTCTGCTTGACTTGGTGTTTTTTTGCCCTTTTAAATGTGTTGCATTTGTTGGCTTACAGGACGATTAATGTCAAAAACAGTTTTCTGGGTAATTTTTTTTTCCTGTTTAAAAGATGTTGTAATAAATAATAAATAAATTAATAAATCAGAATTCGTTCTGAGTTAGACAGTTTTCAACTTCTCTACACAAATCCTGACTTTGTGACTAAAGATATTATTCCGAAATTTTCTTAAATTAAAACGGACATCAAGTTTCATTAAGAACTTAAAGACAGGGGTGACTTCAACTTGTCTATTTATAGATTGCCCTTATAATCGTAATCTTTCTGGACTTCTTGCCCAACACGGATTGCCTTGTCCATGCAGGTCACCCTGACAAATAAATGATTGAGGTTATACGTGGATCTAATAAGCATAATAGTGACCTACTTTGGACACAGGTTCATTAGGGGGGCCATCTGACCTTTTCAAGTTGAGGTCAGAGGATAACTCTACTGAACAGACACTGTGTACACAGACTGAGAAAAAAACCCAGGTAAACATTCCAATGTTATTGCGAGCCCCCTAAATATTTATACTGTTTGGTTAATTAGGTTTTCTATAAAGCGGTATTTCATGTTGATCGCAGCGGTGGGAAAAGGTGGAAACCAATTAGGACGACTTTATAGAAAGTTTAGTTAGTAAAGTGCTTTCAAAAATAATATTGTACATTGCCGGATAGATTGATGTAAGAATCCATTGGTTTGCGGTACATCCGTGTACATGAAGAGAACAGGCGGTACAAATCGACGTTTCGATCAGTACGCTCTGATAATCTTAAGGATTTAAAAATTGGATTGGGGAATTTACCGTGTAGGTGGGATCGACCGTGTGACGATTTTCTGAGTGACATGACCAGTCAGATAGACTCACAATGTGGATATGAGAGAATTTTTTACCTTATTCGGAATTTATTTAATCATTTTTATTTATTTATTATTTTTGTTTATTTATTTACCTATTATGATGATGGTGATTATTATTATTATCGTTATTTTTTGGGGGGCCAGTTTTAATATTGTGAGGGTATTACCTTATGGGGTTCACATTCCATATGATCCGGAATACGGGTCAAGGATGCGTTTGACTCATATCCCGGATTTACATGATCTGAATTCGGGTCAGACTGACCTACCCATGGATCTGGCTGCATTGAGAGTCCGGATTATGAGATAATCTGATCCGGACTCCGAGTCAGTTATGAGTATCTGAATCAAATGCCTTGCAATTCTGACCCATAATTCAGGTGGCAGTCTAACTGAATAATAACGGATCTAGCCCAATGGGTCCACATAATCCGGAACACGGGTCAGTAAAGCGTTCTTGGCTCATACTCTGCGGTATTCAACGGGGAACCCTGGCTAACTGTCTCACTTAGAACTCATGTGATCATGCTCAAAAATGAGAGAAGCAAGTTCTTTGATAATTACCGTTCCACTAGACCGTGCAACCTGTGACATTAAGTTTGCAAACTAGCCATAGAGCCTGGACTTCCAGCATGCACGATTTGTACATAGCCCAATGGAAGAAAAAGATCAAATCTTATATTTAATGGAGATTTCACTGTGCAATTGTCATCAAATTTTAATACGAAGAAAGGGGGGGGGGGGGCACATCTC
This sequence comes from Marthasterias glacialis, assembly GCA_911728455.2. Classification (NCBI taxonomy): domain Eukaryota; kingdom Metazoa; phylum Echinodermata; class Asteroidea; order Forcipulatida; family Asteriidae; genus Marthasterias; species Marthasterias glacialis. The sequence continues at coordinate 32,234,687 of OU452219.1, forward strand.
AAAACCTGTTTAACTGTTACCCGTATAAGTCTTAAAATTATGACACAAAGTTTAAAATTTCCCGTATGACCAGTGTAGCATCTCGCCTGCCAGGGAATGCTCTGGAATGTACAAGGTCACTCTTTTTTTGTAAACAAAGGTTATACATTGTCGATAAACCCATTGAAAACACCTCGCCGGAGAGATTGATCACCAACATGTCAACAGAAGTAGAAAACTCAGAAATCATTCTGCTGCACATCTTTGTAACTTTCAGATTTGTTTGTTCGTCGTCAGCCTTCCCATAAACGTGTCTACATTCTTGATGGGTGATAGAAACCTAGGTTCTCTCGAGAAAGCCTGCCATTCCAAGCATGTTCCAAGCTATATTTTCTTTGTAAATCTGTAATGTCACCCTATCTTCAATTGCCGGGAGGTTGGACGATCGTTATAGAGGTGATGATGACAAGGGTTATTTGAAGGAGGGGACAGCTGCCACTGAAACTTCACAGAGTACTCCTGATTTGCCTGTGGTTCCTTACTTCAATACATCATACCAGTGGTACAGCTGTTTGGTGGCAGTTTGGGGGTCAAGGAACTTACAGAAATAACTGTGAAAGCTCTTTTTCAGTAAATGAATCAATCAATGGACTGAGCAAGTCTACCGGCTTTACCATCTAAAGCGCTTAAATAAAACACATTTTGAAGTTAAAACATTGCAGGAATTTATTGACTGTCCTAAAGCTCACACGATCTTATTTGCTATTATGGTATGAAACAAACATTACCACGTCAATCAACGGTTCGTTTGTTTGTTTGTTTGTTTGTTCTTGTTTTGTATGAGAACTTACATGTAGGCTATATGCTTAGGAATATTAAAATGTATCCATCCTATAACAAACTCTTTACATTTCCCTAAGAGATCAAAACAAACAAGACTATTTTTTCAACCGAGTCGAAAATGACCACCAATTAAGGTTTTGGATTGCCAAACATTTGGCAAGAGGCTTCAAAAGTCTGCTCCTGCTCAGGGATGGTACAGGTAACAGGTGTTCCAACATGTTACTGAGAAGTGGACACTATAATCCCAATGGGTCATCAGTCCACTCCAGGAGATTACGTTATGAGGTCAGGCATACTTTGATTAATCCCTGTAAATCAATTAGGATCATTTTTGTTATTACTTGATTAAAGCAGGCTCGTCACCAGTAATCTCCGTAACTAGGAACAGACCACATATAAATTAGTTACACTACGTTCGACTACTGCATCATATGGACCCAATCAAAACAAAAAATAAAATACAATAAAAAAATACACGACATACACATTTGCTTAGTATTTAGTACCAATCAAAAAAGTCACTAAAGGTAAGAAAGTGTACAGCTGGTCCCCACCTTCTTGTTTATTATAGCTCGGCAAATATTTCTGCATTACAGTCCAGTGGCGTAGCCGGGGGGGGGGGAGGGGGTTGCTTCAATCATGCAATTTAACTGCAACTGCACCCTCTACAAATATCTGTGCCCGACCCCCTTTTCCACCTTGCTAAGCCACTGTTACAGTTTTAACTTTAATAATGTGGCCTCCGCTTATCCGGTTTTACGAATACTGGTTGCTGGATTTTGTTTTTACAGATTTTTACACCTGCACTAGGTCAATCACGATGTCTGCTTGGAGTGTATACTATGCAATATTATGTCCGACGGACGACAATTTTGAACCATTATGACCGACTGTGCCAGACAAATGATTACGTCCGACCCATTGTGTCCAAGGACATAATGGGTCGGACATAATTGCTTGTCAGACACAATGAATCGGACATATGCCTAATGGTTCGTTCGACACAATGGGTCAGACATATTGGTTTGTCAGACACTACGGGTCTGACAGTGGTTTGTCGGACAATATGGGTCGGACAAAATGGTTTGTCGGACACTATGGGTCGGACATAATTGCTTTTTCGGACACAATGTTCGGACATTATGGTTTGTCGGACACAATGGGTCGGACATAATGGTTTACATTTCTTCGTTGGACATAATGGCCCATGTCGGACATGATGGTGTGTAACAAGCGTCAATAAACGTCACAAAGGTGAATATTTGTTTTGTGTATACTATTAAATTATTTGTATCATTTTAAAATAAGATATGTATTAACACAGGGCGTGTATTATTGAAGCGATGACTCAAGTGTGAAATTCTTTTTTGATCGTGAAAGCATTCAATCAAAAATTAGGCAACGGCAGATTGGCCTAAATGCCGCGCATTGCAAGAATCAAATATGGGGTCCATGACAACTTTATTGGCTTCACAATGTTGTGGAGGTTTAATGAGGAAAATCGATCCCTTAGGGAAGAAGGATTGAAGGTGGATATTTACAATCTTGGAAGCCTCGGCATACCAATAATGTGGGGTGCAGTGCGACCTGCAATCATAGAGCCAGACTACAATCAGCCGCGGTACCGGACTTCAAACATTGGAAGGAGCAGGGGCAAGTGGGAAGAGGAACTCTGCTTCGGTGTATGTGTGGTTGGGGAAGGATGGAGCGAGCGTGGAGGAAACTGGGGAGGAAAAAATAAATTGGGGAGCAAAAAGCTCTCTTCCCCCCCCCCCCCCCCCAACCCAACCCAGAGCTAGCACTGTATGAAATGTTTGCAAAGACTACCTTATCATTATACAGCCATTTCACAATTCACTTCTTAAGTTCAATGTAGAAAAATATTTACTGGAAGACCCATAAAAAAACCTTAATTTAGTATTAGTTGCCATTTTGCACACAGGAAATACTACACAGCTGATAACAAGCGCTTCATAAACGTCCCTCAATTCTCAAGTTTTGAAGAAAGAAACTCGAAGCAGTCAACACCTTTCCCATAAAAACAGAAGATACAGTTTTGTTTGGCAACACATAATCCCTACACATAAAGATCATCTGAAAATGTAATATTGTTCCCCAAGGTTTGCGTTGTATTTAGACGGGTAAATTACAACAAGCAATTTCTTCAAAGTTGGCTGAACTTAAAAACAGACACGTTTTCAAAAAGAGGCGGCATATGAGGCCGTCCTAGCCTATTTTGGGTGTTCTTAGTCGATGTGGCCCATAAGCCCCATCAGAATTGGTGTCAAAGCCAAGCTCTTTGATTCAATTAATGAATGACTTCAAATCAACACTAACTGTTTCGATAACAAAAAAGCCTCGGCTCAACATTGGTAAGAAGAAGAAAAAAAATGTTAACAGATTTACATATACCTTACATGGTATAAAGATAATGATGGTAGAAAAATTTCTTTGAAATATTTCTGCCTGAAGTGTTATGTTTTTAAATAATAAATGAGATAAGATCCAAAATAAGTTTTCGTCTCAGTGAGACGAAAACACTGCCTATTGGAATGCGTACAAAAATGCTGAATGCATTGTTACTGTTTTCTCGCAAACTAAACAAAGAAATTAGCTGACATTTTCACAGGTTGGTTTTATTACAAATATCTTGATTTGTGCAAAAAATGGAAACATTTACAGTCAGTTTACCAATGTTGAGCTGGGGCTTTAAAAAGCAGAGACTTTTGGGGGATTTATTTTCTGTGACGTCTTATCAATGTTAAGGTTGCCCTTTAAAAAGATGACACATAATAGTCTTTCATGAAGTGTAAGTCCTTAATCCGGACAGTCACCATCGGCGTTAATGTTATGAGTTGTGCTTAACGGTGATATTGTCTGTTAGGGGCAATCGCATCCTGCTAAAGACAGTGAGACACTCTGCACACTTAATCCAATGCCATCATCTCTTTGGTCCTCTGACGTTTACCACACTATGGCGCTCTCGGTCCGATTCCCTGTGGAAAATAATGGCTGATCGGAGGTTTGCCGCGTTCAGTCTAAGTTTGGTGGTGTGGATAGCTGTCGTCTGGACGAAAACATGTCAGCTCCTCAGAGCTAAAGGTTGACAGGGAAAGGACAGCCCCCACCCCCTCTAAAAAAAACATTAATAATAATAATAAGAAGAAGAAAATCTTGACTTTACATCTCCATCTGATGTGCGTCTTTCTCTATCTTAGCCAAGTTCCAAGAAGGACATTAAATATTTTTGTTCAAGGATGCTTTTGAACTGTATTTATCAACTTATTTTGGTATCTTACTTTGCACTTATTTACTTGTTTCCATGCTCCATACAACCTTTACAGCCTTCAAATGACAAATGAGACTTCTATGGATATACATACATACACACACCATTGCGTGAATTATAGTAACTGCTTGTCTTTTTGGCCTTATATATTTACCTTACCGTTTTTATTCTTTATTATATCTATTTATTACATTTTTTATCCATTACTTGGCGGTTCCGCTGTTAGATGTTGTATGAAATAAAATAAAAATAAAATAAATAAAACTAAGATTATCATTATTATTTTACTATTTGTTTTTACCGCAACATAGACCTTTCCTTTCAGTTTTTACATGGACAGTTTCCTTTGCAACTACAGTAGAAAACTTGACTCAAAACAGTGAACAAAGTTGAAACAGAAAGCTGTTTGCATATACTACCGAACACACCAAGTCGGAAGGGGTGGGTGCAGCGAATTTCTCTTCCTGTGGATGCCAGTTCAAATGTTTGTTAGGTTCAACAATCCAACAAAATGAGGAGAGTGCACATTAACCATAGTCCCGGCAGAGCTAAGACCGGGGAAATGACTCTTACCCGGTCCCGTTGAGAGAGTCTTATAAGAAGCTCTCTTTCAAGGGAGGGAAGAGTTGTCTTTTTCCAGTCTCGTCTGGAGATGTGAAGTCCAGGGTGTGTCCTCTTTACCCATTGACAGCTTAATGAAACTTTGGAAAGAGGAGCGAGAGCTGAGATAACACATAGTACAACTGTACAGCGAGCCTATACCAAACAAGGCAATTAAGAAACGCCATTACAACGGAAACTGTATTGACTTAAGGGTACTTGGCAACTTTTGTGAGAAAAGTCTGATAGTTTTCTTACAGTATAGCTCCCAACTTGAAAGACCGGAGTTAGTCATACCGGATAAAATTTCATAAAGTACACAAGATATTCTAAACCAACGGAACGGGTTATCCAGCGACCTCTAAGAATATCATGGTCACGTACAAGTACTTTAGTACTTGAACAAGACTGGCTCCATGCTGATATTTATTTCATAAGAAAATAAATATTGAAGCAATATTTTGTTTTTACTTGCAACTTTAGATGCTGCCGGAAAGTTTCTATTTACATTATTGCGAAAGACACACATTTGAACCCTGTATTTTACTTGGTAGAGACCTTTCGTGTGTAGAAGTCAGCTTGCCAATGATAATGCTTGCGAGTTTCTCTACTCTAAACTTCACGTTCTCGAGGAAATGGGAGCCTCTAAGATTAATTAGTTCTTCAGGATGCTCAGTATCATTGCACTTTCCTCGACAATTAAGATCTTCAATGACAATTTGCTCTTTTCCCCTCAGGTAATTAGACATAGAGTAAACACCCACAGGGATATACTTAATAAAACAACATTACAACATTTCATTTAATTGTGCAAACGGCAAAATTGAATCATCACTAAATAAAATCAACATCGCATGATTGACGCAGTTTATGAAATTCACTTTATAACTTTTCAGACATTTTTTGTATGTTATATGCAGACGAAGTTTTTGGTCGAATCCTGGCCTTTTCCCCGCAAACAGACACCAAATGACACTGCAATAAACATTGCCAACGAACAATTCTGTACATCAGAGTCAGACTTGCTTTCTACTGTCAGGCCTATGCACACACACAGCATTTCCACATCACTCTCATATGACAACGCTTATCGAAGGCTCCACTTCAAAAATAAAATAAACTTCTAAACAATGGGACAAATCAAAAGGAAAACATAAAGCTAAGTTGGCCTTTAAACGAAGGACATACAAGCCAATTACATCATGGGAACATCGATAACCAAGAAATCACACACACACTCTGATTTGATGATTAATCTTAAGTTAGATAAGAATATTCCTTTCGTACGCACTTTCGTAAGTGCAGAAACCATTCAAACAATCAGATTAGGAGTCACTAACATCGCTAGTAATTCAAGTGTAAAAAAAAGAGCAACGTTACCTTTTGGAGCGAACATGGAGAGCCCATCAAATTGGCTTGTATCATAGTTGAGTGAATCCTGCGCCTCTAGGTAAACTCGTTTACGTGTGAAATCACTTAAAAGGCAAGGTCTTCTACTGACAACACGTCAGTTACTTCCCATTGCCGTTTCTACATACACGCCCATCACTCTCTATTGTTCGCTTTGAAGCGGCATTCAAAGAAATTCAGATACGTACCAAGGTCAAAGGTATGAGACCACTTAGGTTATGTCAACAGCAAAACAGGATTTGGTTCCCGAATAAAAACAACTCACTTAACCGTCTTTTGCACCCAAACCTATTTTAACTCACGAAGTACCATTCGTTTTGGGGGAACCTGTGTCTTTTTATACTCATTTGTCAAATCCCAGACACAAATTTTAAAATCAAAGCTGACTAGGGAATTTAGCAGAAAATCTGCTTGTGAATTATGTGAATTCACCTAATGATAACAAACTGACAATGACTTACATCTTTGTTGGTAATATATTTATGTATATTTTTTTTCTTCAAAGTTAAGGAAGGTGGGGTGGGGCTTCACCGAATTGAAAAGGGCCAGTGACCTAATCGGTTTTACCCAACTCTGCTATAGACTCACTATACACAGGGTTTACAAAATAAAACCCACACTAAAACAACCTTTTTCTGAGGGTAAATCACATGCTGATCACAAACATTTTTGTGACAAATCCCCCCAAGCCCCAAGGTCACAGTCATGACATAGTTGCACACCTCCGACAGCGTTGCCATGTGTATGGTACTCGTGATCCTGTGATGAACTTGATCTTGGCACAGGTAACCAAGTGTAAATCTTATCACGTCCACCTATTGTCATTGTGGCCCTCACAACTGTGCCTCATGTGAGGTCTACTTTCAAGGGGGGGGGGGGGGGACACCGAGAATGAGTGAATGATGTATGTTTACGTATGAACTATAATGGTTGGTTTACGGAACAGATCACATTCATGATGTATTCTAAAGGCAGAGAGCCTGAAAATATGAATTCAGCAGCAGCCTTAAAGGTAAGGTGTGTTGAAAGATAATCAAATTCATGGATACACACATTTTTTTATGGTAGTAGCGTAGGCCTACTCGGTTCGTTTGACTTTTCAGAAACAAATAGAGCCCTCGGCCCCCGCTTTGGTATGTGTACACGAAGCTCTGTGCTTGTGCCATTTGCCGCGGGATGTCGACACATTTGCCTGTATGTTGTCATCGTCTTGAGATATCTCACGGTTTTGAAAAAGTCGGATGGCACCCATAGATCTCCGTAGGTGTGGGACAAAGCGGTCTGCAAATCATCATACCGTTTCAGCGAGGAAGCGTCTGCATTATGTACCACAACTTGACTTCCTTCTGCCCAGAAGACAACACCGTTGTTGTTCAATTCCACAAAGCTACCGCCAACAACTTATTTATAGCCTAGGCAAATGTAACTTCTTGGAAATCCAGTGACATACCGTGTTTCTTTGCGTCAATTCTCCTGACAGTTTTCGTATGATTTTAGGCCTGCGTATAAATTCACACGTACATCTTTAAGTTGCTGACAAAACTAACCTAAGGATTTAGCTGAAAGCATTACTGTGGGTACCCAACCAAGAAAATCAACCACAACATCAAGATACAAAGAAACTAAGTTAAATAGTGCAAGTAGCTCCTAATTGCCTAACAGTGTGCCGAGGCTGACAGTTCGGCAACTGTGACCGTTCTCCATGAAAAGATGAAATCACACAGGGCAGTCTCCTTCATACCCAAACTGTGCAAACACCACAGAAATGACTGAAAAGCCTCCCCCGCCAACCCTCACACAATGGCCACAATCGGCTTACTTTTCATGAAGCGTAAAAGCGAATAAAATCAAAACGAGTAACACAAACAAACAGCAGGGACTTCCAATACTTGCTCCACAAGTCAACATTTCCCAGCCAACATTCATGTGCCACATGAAGCCCCTCTCAACAAAAAAATACCTGTGGTTTTAGGCTTCCCCCCTGCCCCGTACCTCTGTGACACGTTTATCCCTTTCCTAACAAGCTTAGGGGCTTTTATCCTCCACAGGTGAGATGTTGTTATGGTTTCTGGTACCCTTCCAGTCTTTTTCACACTAAGATCACGAACTTCAAAGGTTACCAACACCCAGGACTATAGCTACCCTGGAGATCGTGCCCAGGGTACGGTGCCTGTCGCTTCAGACGAACCTCCGTTTCTGAACCACAAGAGGATATGAGAGGGTAATAAGGGAAAGTAGATGCAGCTTGCTAGACTGACTTCTCATGTCAAACAGAAATGCTTATTTCTTTCAGGACAAGTATACACTTGAAATTGTCTTTCTGCGTGATACTTTCGAAAGGATAATTTAATTAATAACATTGACTTCTTCGTTTTCAAGGAGTATATCATCATAGTAAAAGAGTGGAAACCCGCTCGTTTTGTCCTCCATGCAACTCATGCATTAGAGCCATATGGTAGACAACTCTTTTTAGAGTGAAAAACATGTATTTTCAACCTGAATCGTACCAAAGTTCGCTCCAGTTTCACTAAAAAAATAAGGGTGAAGCACAGTGAGTTTCACTCTCAAAAAAGCCAAACTGACACCGCTCGGGGCGGCAGGTATTGTTCTCGTTTACATGTAGAGAGGACACAGATCAGGCAATGTTTGATTACAAGCACCACACTCGTGTTAGTAATATTATACCCGGTGGTAACTATTTGGTATTCAACACACAAACAACTTTGTTTCCTCATAAAAAGCAGTTAAGCTAAAACATATCTCTCGTGACTGACAGATGTACCAATTTTACGTTTAAGGTAATGCTACATGATTGGTAGTGACCGACAAACGAATATTAAAGCAAAACTCGAGTGAAATGTCTCAAATTGACTATATAAATATTGTTTGTGTCAGGTTTAGTTATATACTATTTCATCTTTGTCAGTATGATTGTTTTCTTCCCCGTAATATTGTGGAATTTTAATGGGAAAAAATGAACCTTTCCTTGGTTTTTGAATGACTTTTTTTCCAGCCGTTGGCTGCGCTATTCACGTGGTTCCCTGCGAAGGCTCATAGAAATACAACTGCCACGGACATTATATGGTAGATTGTGTTTCGAAGCTATGAGGGCGTTGGGTTAAACCCAATTTTGTCTGTGGCATTACGTCACGACCTGATCAATATTAGTTTTTTTTACATTATCAAATGACTTTATCTGAATCTTAAATGTAGAAGTAGTTATTACACATACTTGAACGCATACAGCACCTGAACACTTGTTTTTCCCCTGTCAAATTGCTAAACAAGTTGGAAGTTTACATAAGTACCGTTAGTTTGTGAAACATTTTCGTCTAAGAAAACAAACAAAAAACTGTCGTGTGCGAGAAATGTCATCCAACGCTCATTTTTCATTTCGATTACTAATTATTGGTGGTGAGCTTAATGGGACCGTAGCGTATAGGAATGAAGGAAATCTTCCAAAATACAACAAATGCATCATACCTATAAGTTAAAACTTGAATGTGACTACGATTTGTAGTTCGGATCCATTCCTGTAGCCTATGTCACTTTAAACTGAGAGCAGTGGCACATCATTAAACAATCAAAAGTATTTGGTTGGAGGAAAATGTTTTTTAAAGGCGCCAAAGATCAAGGTGGAACGGGAAGTAGGCCACGCTGAAACAAAGTAGGGCAGATTGAAAACGTATGGCTTTGGGTAAGTCACACACACCGATCAAACCGAAAGAGCAGGCACATGTTGCTTGCCCTCCTTGACATTATTTCAGATCTGAGAGGTGCCAATGAACTTGTGTAACACGTGTAACCCTCGAGATGTGATTTGCTGGAAGAATTATCTGTACTGACTACTTAAAGTTACACAAATTCAAACCAGCTTCAAGGCTGCTGATCGGAGACAATACGATGCAATAATCCTTTGACATACATCTTCACAATAACCAAAACGACTAGAGACATGTTTTCAACCCCAACACAGCTTGCATTTCTAAAATAAAACTCTTCAAAATCGTTTCACATAAGGGATTGTGACGGCTGTGTGTTTGAGTGGATCACATTCAAGGCTTGGTGTGTCCTTAGTCATCAACATTCGGGTTCAAATTCTGGGCAGGGTGGACACGGAGTCCGCGAACAAGAACCCATGTTTTCTTTTCAGAGTTGCAATTGGAACATGTGGTATTCTTGTAACCAAGCGTATTGAAGGCATTTGGGGGCTTTTTGATGAGCAGAAGATTACTGTTTCCATACACTCATTAGACAACGGAGCGCCTTAGAGAGCCCCTGATTTCTAGCTGTCCCTCACGGGTTTCTTGGAAGATAACGACGTGACTTCTAGAAGAGTGTCCACCGGGGGGCTCATCGCCATAACCCCGGGGACCTGAACTGACCAGAGATGTAATGAAGAGGTCTCTGCGCCGGATGTATCCGTGTCATCTGTTATCTATCAACTGTCAACAAACCACGAGGACAGAAAACGAAGTTTAAAACTAACAGGTGACTGAAAGTTGCCCTCAACTAGAAGCTTCAGACAGTCTCGACCTCGTTCCATCATACAGTTAAAGATGAATGGACACCGTGCATAAATATGTGCAATATTTTAACCAGAGGAAGGATGAGCGAGAATATGTGGCTACATCGGATATTGTTTGAATGATTTACCTTCTTAAACTGAGAGTCGATAATTACACGGAGCCATTTATAATTCAGAAATCCCCAGAGACCATTGGTGATGTATCGCGAAACCAAGGTGATGTCGTTTCATGTCGCATATTTCAATCATCACTGTCCACGCTGAGCAGACAAACAGGGCTGCCGAGGATGCGCGATGACAGAAAATTCGCTAACTGAGACGTCAATGATGAGCGATAGAATTCAAAATGTCAGCATTATGTCGACGATGAAACAAACTTGGATGATGATAATAATGGATGAATATTATTCGTCTCTGGCTACATGCAACTTGACGTGACACTCACGGATCCGTATGCCAAAGCTGTAACGAACTCATTTCTGTAAAGTCACTTTTCAAGTAATTAATTGAATGGCGAGGAAACAGATTTCAGATGTGATAGAACTAATCTGTCAATTCGGGGACATTTTTGTTGTTGAGACAAGTCAAGTCCTTACTAAATGGAAGCCATCACCTCGAGACAACCAGTTTTCAGTTAGCCACCAAGCTATCCAACGCTTGCAATTCTCAGTTAAAATGTATGACTTAAGTTTGTTGTTGTTGTTGCTTTTTCATAATCTACAACTCCAGCTTTATCAAATACAATCAGAAGTGTGCACATCTTTATAAATTCATTTGTTAAAAATCATTTTGTAAAACTTGGTCGTAAACTAACACAAAAAATAATAAATAGGTAATAATGATTACAACAATAAAAACATCGTTGCTAGTTAGGTCCATGTCATGCAAAAATTTGTATTAAATCTTAGCAAGTTAGTGTGAAGTTAAACAGTGATGTATACCTATCAGATACAAGCCTACAACAACTGACTTAAAACTAAACGCTTTGCTGTATGCATGGAATCATATCTTTCTTAAAAGAATAAGAAAGAGACCCCTTGCACTGACGTCACACGCGCCCGCTGCCTGCCCTTGGTCTGCCATTTTGGTAGTCAAAACTGCGTGCAAAGATACGGTGCGCGTCTAACCGGGTGCGCGTCGCCTTAAATGTGCACACTCTAAAAACGCCCGGCTGTTTGATCCATTTCTAGGTTAGGCTGACCCGGAAAGTGGTTAACAAAATGGAATGTTAACATAGATTCTGCGTCAGTTTGACCCATTTCTGGGTCATTTAGACACAGATTCCGGGTCATACTGACCCAGAAATGGGTCAGGCCCCACGGAACCCGGAATCCGGGTCAATTCTGACTCGTGAGTGTTTGGAGTGCATTGCACAGTAACACGTGGGGAATTTGATTCCAGGAGAGCATTGGGTCAATAAACTTTATTTTACTATTAGCTCAGAAAACAAGATAGATGAAGTAACGCAAACTGTACCTAATAATAGGTCCATTTTAAAAAAATTATATACCATTTCACAATTAATATCTGATCATTTATTTTATTATTGGCTCAGAACACAAGATAGATGAAGTAATGCAAACTGTACCTAGTAATAGGCCCATTGTTTGAAATCATATACCATTTAACAATTAATATCTGATCATGTCAAGCAACTGTAAATGTATCACCTAAAAAATACGCCTAAGTTGCAGTTTCTTAATTTAAAAACAAGTATTTTTGTACTTTGTATATTGATTTATATTTCGATTGTTTATTTTGGTTCCAGCTGTCCCTTTATTTGTTGACTAAGTTTTAATTTATGTGAATTCATCTTCCTTGGAAGTTTTTTTTGCCCAGGGCTCCGTGGGAAACCGCAATATAATTATACAATTTGAAAGAATTATAACCTGCCTAAACAAAGATCAAGGGGAAATTAAATAAGTTATAAAGCTCGGTGTGAGATTTGTCATGCATGGTCAATCGAGTGAATTCGATGAGCGTAAAAATGCGAATATTAACTAACGTATGCCACATACCATTATGTCCAACACGGACTATAGTTTCTGACTTCTGATCTGGATACCACGTCCGACACATTGAGTCCGACAAGCCGTTTGACTGGAACAACGTGTCCGGCAAACCATTATGTCTAATACATTATGTCTGACCCATTATGTCCGAAACATCGTGTCCGACAAACCATGTCCGACCCATTATGTCTGACCAATTATGTCCAACACGTCGTGTCCGACAAACAATTATGTCCGACCCATCATGTCCGACCCATTGTGTCCGGCATACCATTATGTCCGACACAATGTGTACGACAAACCTTGCCGGACATTTTGGTCCATGTCCGACTTAATGTTGTACAACACACGTCCATAGAGAGCTTTGATCTGATCCATATGATCTTGGATCCCCCACTTTCCTTGCTATGTCTGTTAATCGAACCAGAAATAACTATGTAACTATTAATCAATCCATCTTGATGAGCTCGGGATGAGCTTGGGATAGATTATACCGACACAATCCAGTCAAAGTAATTTGTTGTAATTTTATACGAAGCCAAAAAAAAAAAAATGTTTTTCATAACTGAGGAGGGAGGTGGGTGAAAGTTGTTACCATGTTTCGATCCGAAGCTTTAAAATATGTCACACTGATCATTCGAAATGAATGGGGAGGAAACTGTGATCATTGAAGTCAGCCCCGTTCATTCCGAATATACTGACATACCTGAAGAAGTCTCACATCAAGACGGTTGTATGAGCCCAATGACATGACCAGCGAACAGCAGGATGTGATCGTATTCCCTCAATCACCTTGTAGGGAGACTAATGACACTGTATGCATGACCAAAGCTATGAAATTATAACCGTATTAGTGAATCCATGTTCTGATTGATAGACCGGAACGGCGGTGTATCTCTAAAACACATGCATCATTATACCTGCACTTCCACTCGGCAAAATACAACAATTTGTAGAAACACCCAGTTAGAAGCGGCGTTTGTGTGACACCTAAATTGAGTCTGAACTTAGCCTAAACACTGTACCAAAATGCAGTCCGGACATAAACTGCGCTTTATTTGGGTAAATGAGTTGGGCTACATGTTGATTTGCCTACATTTAGGTCATGACTACATTAAGTACTCTGGTTACATTCATGGCCCGCAAGGACTATTTTTTCTGTAGACCTGAATTTCACGAAATTGCTATACAGGAAATCATTGTATTTGAAAGTAAGATTCATTACTTCTAGTTTTCATAAGAAAAAGAAAGCCTATAACTAACGTCCCAAAGTGTCGCTAACTTCGGTGGTCACGTTCCAATGAAGATGACAGGGAAAAAACGGTTTATGTTTTGGCAGTGCTTTTGTGCACTGCATGTTCGTTTCGGACTAACTTCGAGTGCGTGCGGCAATCGAAATAAGCAACGGTGAGATGTGGAGTCTTCAAGTGCTATGTTCTCGTCGAAGACGGACATATGTAATTTGGAGTTCAACGTTCACATCGGTAGCAAAACCGATGAGAACCGATGTGAACTTCGTACTCATGAAGCTATTTTAAAATCTTAGTGTCCTACATCTAAAATATTCACTCACGATGGGATGGTCTCGTCATTGTATTGCATGTTTATGAAGTAGATGAAATAACTAGGAAGAATATTGCTCAAGAGATATGGAAAATGGATAGCACCATTTTCCGGGTCTATTTTCAAAAGAGATGAGACCCAAATGTTTGACTGCACCCGTGTATCATAGGCGTATAGGGTCTCTTTGGTTAAGGGGGCAGAGAGGTTGATTTGCCCGAAACTGTACACAGAGCCTTTTCCTGAGTTTTTTGTTTTGTTTGGTTGTTTGTTTGTTTTTTGTTTGTATGTTTGTTTGTTTGTTTGTTTGTTTGTTGGGTTGTTTGTTTGTTCGTTTGTTTTGTTGTTGTTGTTGTTTGTTTGTTTGTTTGTTTGTTGTTGTTGTTGTTGTTGTTTTGTTGTTGTTGTTGTTGTTGTTGTTGTTGTGTGTTTTTTTTTTGGGGGGGGGGAAGATCAACTGTTCCCTGCCTCGCTTCGCCTCATACGCCTATGCGTGTATGTAGGCGTGAATAATCTTACCAGCCCTCATTCAAATGATTGACGATGATCAGAAGTGCGGCCTCCAGACTAAATAGATATTGTCAACAACACAAGTTATGCCACCTTTTGCCACAAGTGCAAGCGAGCTTTTTAGAGCTAGAGTTGTCACCCTGCCGTGGTCAAAAAAGAAACCGAAGTGAAACCACTTCTGTCATTTTTTTTTCAAACAAGGCGCCAGGGCATAATGTTGTCATATCCTACACAGACTAGACACACCTTCGAAACCAACCCCATTGAAACCGTGGCTTCTCAACACACCCTTCACCCAGCCAGTTGTAAACCGGCAAAGGACCAGTTTCAATGCATTAGGCGTGGTGTCTATACATACCCCTGTCGGGGTTAATGACCAAGTGGTGAACATTTTTCCCAAACTGCCAAATCTAGCTCCCCAGAACAGAGACCTGATAAAACTAGGTCAAACAATTGTACATCATTAATTCGTTTCCGGACAACAACTAAAAACAAATTGCCCTGCAAAGTTTAACATTGACAGAACGCGCTAGTTCATTTCCGCACCATTTTGACATGTGTGTTTTTCATGTTGTACCAAGAAACAAGTCTTTTTGTGTGGGACACGATCCTTTGGAACTCGGCTCACAGTTAAATGTGATGAATGATCACTTTGCTGAAACCAAATTAATACAATTCCAAGGATATCATAGAAAGTTTGTTGAAATGCATGGCCCAAATTATGATTTATGGCACAGGAATGTTGTTGGTGTACTGAGTGTCCGTCCGTTTATTTTAAAGGGTGACAAATTCACAAAAAAGATCTAAACCTTGATGCATGTAAGAGTGCATTGAACTTTAATTAATGGGAATTTTTGTTTTGTCTCAACCTGGCATGATTGAGGTCTTTTTCCGGGAATCATAAAATAGATCAATGCCACATTATTCATTTTCACACACACCCCACCCCCCAAAAAGGCAAATTATACATCTGAACTTCTTTTTACCATTTGTTTTCTAAATTGTTATAACTGGTGCTGAAATTTCTAGATGTTGGTTTGCGTATATTATAGTTATATTCTAATACACAGGTGTATTTTTTATAGGCGTTTTACCACCCTACCCGGGTATACACTTCCCTTAAAATGGAATTGTTATTTGAGCTTCCTGTTTTGGAAGTGCCACTAATGAAGGGGTGAGATAATGATCGGATTGCGTGCTTATTCTTCCACCGGTCTACCGCGGAGAAAGCAGTCTTAACCTGAGGCAGGTCGAAATCTGGCGATGCTGAACTTAAACAAAACTCAAAAACGGATTGGCAGGTAATTATATCAATTAAATTAACGATTGGCCGGAATCACCACGTTGGGTTTAGGAGGAAGGTCCGCGTTGTATACATGTGGCATTTGAGATGAAATGACGGTTGACCACCGTTAGCGGGTGACTAGGTAATTTGGAGGACGGTGAGAGGCGGCTGCAGGTCTGTTTGATCAATCACAACTGTCACCGGCTTAATAATACTTCGATCTTTGATACACAAAGTGCGAATATTCATTTTGAAGGCTTCTTGAGGTAATTGGCGAGGTGGATGCATGGAATACCTTGTCTTCAATAAACAGTTTTCTAGGCCATGGTGTCATCTCAAGACATTTTTTTCGCAATGAATGTACTTTTTTTAACCGGCGACAGTAAAATCTATGGAAGATTTGTAAACACATATATAAGTTTCGTTTAAATCTGATTCTTGCAAACTGCAGCTTTGCCATACACAAACTTCATGAGAAAAAAAAGAAAGGTGTAAATCCATTCCAACTTCTCTTTCTTACGACCAACATAGGGAAATATCATCAAATTAGGATTGTGAGGATCGTATGCATTCACGCGCTTATTCCGATCAGGCAAATCATAGTAAGAAGTTAGTTCAAGGATACAATTTACTGGCACCTGGCAGTATTTCAGACGAGACATTTTTTTTTTGAGAAAAACGCACCGGTTGATGAGCTCCATCCATTACCAATCATGGATAGAACTTTTTAAGACAAGGGATACCTTTGGTATTTGGAACAGGACGTTTACTTGTTTTTCTCAATCCTATCTAATTGTAGATATTTACCATCGCACTAACCTGTGACAATTTTGTTTCAGAAGATGGTAGCATTTTTTGAGATACCGGCGAAAATTTGGAACGAAAATGACCCGAAAATGCTGAAACTGCATGTTTTTCATTACATTAGAAACGATTCATGAATCGTTTCTCAGATTCATTTTTTTTGACAAAATATTTATATATCTCATTTCTCTACGACCACATTACTTCAAAGGGAATCGTTTCTCACAGTGCTCAGTCAATACAGATTTCTAGAACTTTTATGTTCAATAATTTGTGGAGTATCAAAGGTATACCATATACCCTTATACAAATAAATATAAAGTACCCCTTATTATATTTACAGAAAAACAAATGCCCAGAATACACACATTTCCCCATTGTCATATTACGAATGGTAGATATTAAAGTCAAGGTGTTTCTATGCGAATGCACCGTTGTCCTAAACTTCAAATGTAAATCTAATTAGTCACGGTAAGTTAAAGCACTACCTCTCTGTACAAATTAAAATTAAATTTGCTTTCAACGACCAGTCTCTAAATAGATGCACAATTCCACACCTCATCAGACAACATCAATTATTCCACGGACAATTAACAACAACCTTGACATCCACGTCTTAGAAAAGGTTGGGAAAAATGCTTTTAATAGAAAACATTTGGATAGAATGATTGAATTGATGGGATACCGTTCAGGTCGGATGGAGCAGCGGTTTTAATTAATTCGGATATTTATGGATCTAATCCGTAAACAGATTTAATGAGAATTTCTTGGAATTTGAGGGTGGTGTGGGAAGCATGTTATTATACATCTGGCCAACTTTATCGTCGATCTGCATGTCCCAGTGCGCATGACCAGGATTGATCGGCGCGCAAAGAATTCTGGGTGAAGTACGAGTCCAAAAAACATCGGCAACCATCATGGCGCGCTGATTTTGAAGCAACGCGGTCTACACAACGCGTAAAACCTGGCAGTCGAGAGAAGATGAAGAAGTTACATCAATAATATCGCGGCGTTTAAGTTTGGGAGCAGAGAGCAACACAGGATGGAGAGGGGTGGGAGGTTGTCGAAGAGGTCTTCCTCCTGCATTCGAGAGAAGATGAAGAAATTGCATCAAGATTATCGCGGCGCTAAAGTTTGGGAGCAGAGAGCAACACAGGATGGAGAGGGGTGGGAGGTTGTCGAAGAGGTCTTCCTCCTGCATTCGAGAGAAGATGAAGAAATTGGATCAAGATTATCGCGGCGCTAAAGTTTGGGAGCAGAGAGCAACACAGGATGGAGAGGGGTTGAAGGTTGTCGAAGAGGCCTTCCTCCTGCAGTCGAGAGAAGATGAAGAAGTTACATCAATAATATCGCGGCGTTTAAGTTTGGGAGCAGAGAGCAACACGGGATGGAGAGGGGTGGGAGGTTGTCGAAGAGGTCTTCCTCCTGCAGTCGAGAGAAGATGAAGAAATTGCATCAAGATTATCGCGGCGCTAAAGTTTGGGAGCAGAGAGCAACACAGGATGGAGAGGGAGGGAGGTTGTCGAAGAGGTCTTCCTCCTGCAGTCGAGAGAAGATGAAGAAGTTACATCAATAATATCGCGGCGTTTAAGTTTGGGAGCAGAGAGCAACACAGGATGGAGAGGGGTGGGAGGTTGTCGAAGAGGTCTTCCTCCTGCAGTCGAGAGAAGATGAAGAAATTGCATCAAGATTATCGCGGCGCTAAAGTTTGGGAGCAGAGAGCAACACAGGATGGAGAGGGAGGGAGGTTGTCGAAGAGGTCTTCCTCCTGCAGTCGAGAGAAGATGAAGAAGTTACATCAATAATATCGCGGCGTTTAAGTTTGGGAGCAGAGAGCAACACAGGATGGAGAGGGTGGGAGGTTGTCGAAGAGGTCTTCCTCCTGCAGTCGAGAGAAGATGAAGAAGTTACATCAATAATATCGTGGCGATTAAGTTTGGGAGCAGAGAGCAACACAGGATGGAGAGGGGTGGGAGGTTGTCGAAGAGGTCTTCCTCCTGCAGTCGAGGGAGGATGAAGAAATTGCATCAAGATTATCGCGGCGCTAAAGTTTGGGAGCAGAGAGCAACACAGGATGGAGAGGGGTGGAAGGTTGTCGAAGAGGTCTTCCTCCTGCAGTGGAGAGTAGAAGATGAAAATGTTACATCAATATAAACATCGCGGCGCTAAAGTTTGGGAACAGAGAGCAACACAGGATGGAGAGGAGTGGAAGATTGTCGAAGAGGTCTTCCTTCTGCAGTGGAGAGTAGATGATGAAGAAGTTACATCAATAATATCGCGGCGTTTAAGTTTGGGAGCAGAGAGCAACACAGGATGGAGAGGGGTGGGAGGTTGTCGAAGAGGTCTTCCTCCTGCAGTGGAGAGTAGAAGATGAAGACATTACATCAAGAATATCGCAGCGTTTGGGAGCAGAGATCCGCACAGTAAAGAGAGGATGGAGGATTGTTGAAGAGGTCCTCCTTCTGCAGTGGAAACACATCAAAGAATACCTGTTTGGGGGGGGGGAGTGGAAGATTGATGGGGATTCGTTCCTTCTACATTTGGGAGTGAGCAGAGAGCACAGTGGAAGATGACGTAGATGCCTACCATCTACAGTGGATAGTACATCGGAGATACAGAAATGACATCAATGAATAATCCATCAATGGCAGTATGTTGGTGAAGACTCTTTCCTTCCACAGTGAGAGTAAGCAGAGGGTATATAATATATAATATCATATTTTGGGAGGCTAATCATCCTTACTCGCAGCTGAGAAGCTGAATTGCGAAGGACGCGGCTACACGTGTTCGAGCTGCAGGCATTCAAGGGCGCCTTTGGCAGCCAGCCACATCAACCCATATAAGACCACGGAGCACAGCCTGAGATCGAAAGTGTTTGGTTTTTCGGGAGGGAGGAAAACCGGATGGTCTGGAGAAAAACCCTCGTGGCACAGGAGAGAACCAACGCACAACTCTACTCACATATGGCCTTAGCCGGGAATCGAACCAGGGACACATTGGTGAGAGGCGAGCGCTTTACGCACAAGCCACCCATGCCACCATATGTCCCCATATGTTGGGGAAGGGGTGAAGAATGATGTAGATGCCTTCCCTCTACAGTGGTGAGTATAGAAGGTGGAGACATGATAGAAAACAGGATAGAGCTGGAATATTGTTCTAGAGGCCTTCCGCTCTCAGTGAAGAGGACTAGGCTAGAGTGAGAGCATGCCATATGAGGTATTCCGTCGGGTAGTTTCATGACATCGCTTTAACAAAGGTTGAGATTGCTTGTCATCTGCAATCCATTTACCGAGGGAAGGGGGGTTGGAGAGGAAGTGAGTGGGTGGGAAGGGAGGGGTTTGCAAGTCATTCATTTAATAGGGCGAATGTATGCATGGGGGAAAACAACGACAGAGAACTTAAACCATGTATTCTCTCGAGAAAAGCTCAACAGGAACGATGCTGATGTATTTGGGTTTCCAAGTCGCAAAGGGAGTCGATGGAAAGTAACCCCGTGACAGATTTAATGTTTCTTCTTTATTGTTTCACTAATTTAGAATAATGATTTCTGACTTTGGCCAGACTACATTGAATAGCTTTCATATATAGAACAGGAAAGACCCAATTTGTTTTGTTCTTGTAAGGTTGAGCCGTGTTTTTATGAGGGAACAACATCAATCAATATTAAGAGTACATTTATATATATAAATATTTGATACTTCAATAGGATAAAGTAAATTTTGTTAAATTACAATTCCCGAGGTAAACGTTTGTTATCATTTCAAATTATTCATTTATTTTTACAAAACAAGTTTTGTTCCTCACGTCTGTTCCATCATGACAAATGAACAAGTTTTCCATTCTTGGATACCTATGCTATCCTAAAACGACCGGGGGTGTTGACGAACATTACAGCTTTGTTGACAACATGGGACTGCCCCAAACTAGCAGTTTTACCTTTTTCCCCACCCGACTTTGTATGGGTATTTATCGAAGCCTGTGACGGCTGGGGGGGGGGGGGGGGGGGGGCGTGGGTGGTGTTGGAGCCAGCCTGTGTGGGAGGCTGCCCATAGCTGCTCGTCATGCCTCATTTAAGAATAGTCATAGCACTTTACAGATTTTTAATAAAGTAATAATTGCTCTGAAACAAATCCATTCATGATCGTAATCCAAATGAAGCATGCTAAACCTGCATGAAGCATGCATGTGTGTAATTCCTCCTCAAAAATATAAACAAGTGAATAAACAAATAAACAAATAAATAAATAAATAAATAAATAAATAAATAAATAAATAAATAAATAAATAAATAAATAAATAAATAAATAAATAAATAAATAAAGAAAGAAAGACAATAATTAAAAAATAAACAATAAAAAATAAAAATAAAAATAAAAATAAAAATAATAAAAATAAAAATAAAAATAAAAATAAAAATAAAAATAAAAATAAAAATAAAAATAAAAATAAAAATAAAAATAAAAGTAAAAAAAAAATTTTAAAAATAAAAATTTAAAATTTAAAATTAAAAATTAGTCTTTGAAGAACATATGTAACAGCAAAGTCCAACCTCTCACCAAAACTAAATCAATTAAGGTCCTATCGGCTGATCGATAAGTGAAGTGGGAGTCGCTTACAGTGGAATTACGTCACACTGAATACCAACATGATTCGATACCGAAGACTTGAAAACTCGCACAAATTTTAAGAACAATCATAATTTGATTGATAAACGTGTAAAATTCACTTGACCGTGGTAAATTACGCCTACGTTGTATTGCCGCCAGTGCCACCTATAGTTGCATCTTGGGTCCATGATTCTAATTCTTTCATTACAACCCATACCCCACAACTTTTTATTGGGATAGTTTCTCGCCCCGATTGGCGTAACTTGTCGCTCCAGTAATTTCTAGCAGTGAGCCAAATGGAGAATGACAAGTGTCTTGTTTGTGACTTACGATCATGACGCGTGGCCTTGAAAGAGGGAATTATTAATTGAAGAATATTGTTTTGTTTTTACATTTGAGAACTTTACACGCTGCTGCGTCAATCAGCACCATCTTGTGAAGAGATTGACGATTGTTATCTTCGCAGCTCTAGGCTCTGTCACACTTGCATGGTTTTGTTTCTACTACATGTCTAAGGAACACACACATTTTGCGTTTATACGGTCTTGGATAGATATTTGCTGCCTTATGACTGTGGTAAGACTGTGTGAAAATGACAACACTATAAAAGCCATGTGAAATAAAACAAGTTGAAGATGGCTTCGCGATACTCATTGCTGTTTTTCCGGTCAACTTATTCAATTTCATCAAGACGCAATCAAACTCACGCATTTCCCTATTAGCTACTATTTGCATTCGACTTCGTTTTCCTGCACTCCTGATTTCGTTCTTCTCATTCAGGTTCGTTTTTAGTCATTCTATTTCAAGTATAAGCATTCAAGACAACATTTTCATCCTTCTTCAGTTAAATTTCGGCTGCCTATATTTTGCAATCGATAAAATTGAATGGTTGACCAGCCTATAGCCGTTGGCTTTGATGGAATTGAACGATCCTCGCGACTTAATGAATTTGAATGATCTTTATTATTTGACCAGTGAATGCTAACCAGTTGAAATTGAATCACTGATGCGATGGAACATTCACTTCCAAACGAAGTTGAATGAGCCGGGTTTATTGAAAGGTTTTTTGTTGAAATTAACTGGGGAACATTAAGATATTTTATTTAAATCTTTTCGGTAGTAAAAACTAAGGGATCCCACACTACCACTGTAGGCCTGAAGATGCCTCTGAACAGAGAAGAGGGTGATTTTTTTTAGATTCGGGGAGGGGGGGGGGGGCACCCGCTAACAGGAAGCCCGTAACAGGGATTGAAAACTCATGCCACATGCCTCGATCACACGGATTCGGGTAACGAAAAGTAGTGAAAGATACACTAATTAAAGCCAATTTGACGTAATGGCGACGTCTACAAAATGATGGGGGAAAATATATCAGAATGAATCTCTGCCTTTTTAGATGGAAGCTAAAATTGCAACCCTTGCAAATATTGGTGAAATTTAATAATTCAGTTATATAACCTCCACACACACATATACAGGCTAAATGTTGCAACTGTGTACGCAACTTCATTGTTCAGATGTTCAGTAAAGCTTGTAATTTTATCAATCGATTTACATTAATAATTTTCACAAACTGATTCCACATTGGTTTACAAGAAGTGATGAAAATGGGGCCACACGGCATAAAGAGGCCGAGTTCTCGGGTTTTCTTATAAACAAAATAAAATAAAATAATATGATTTAAATAAATTGCTTGATGACGTTTTTCTGCTTGGCAAGACTGTTGGACCAGTCACAATGAAATAGTCTTACGGATCTTCCAGATTGTAATCCGGATTTTCCAAAGCGACAGTTTTTTCCATGCTTAAGATATTTGTCAACCTGAACTGAACTACGTCATGGCCATTCAAAACCAGACTCAGTAAATTTGTCATCTCTTCTGATATCCGATAGGGAAGATTTTATATTATTTTTAACTTGATTTTTCAAGTGAGTCGGACAGATTCAGGTCAAACCCTTCGCTGAAACAACAACCAAATTACTCTCAAGAACATTAAAAGATATACATTCAACACACTTT
Source organism: Marthasterias glacialis (assembly GCA_911728455.2). Lineage (NCBI taxonomy): Eukaryota > Metazoa > Echinodermata > Asteroidea > Forcipulatida > Asteriidae > Marthasterias > Marthasterias glacialis. Next base: position 32,258,134 of record OU452219.1, read on the forward strand.
GCCCTGGAATTCAGCACCAATCTAGGAATGTACAATGTTACACGAGTTCCATTTTAGAATCTGACGGGGAAAAACTATACTGCTTTATTCGCAGTGAACTTGGCGAAGGAGATGGAGAAGAAAAACGCAGTTACAGAAAAGAAAGACAGCTGTAAATCACATGGTCAAACGATACAGTTATGACAAATATGTCTCTCTTCTCATGGAGGTGAGATTTGAACCTCTTCCAGATGCCGAGAGGAAGAAAATATTTATTGGGTATCATTATTGAATTCTTTGTGTGATTCAGGAATTGGACCTATGGGATAAAATCGATCAGAGACCAGAAATGTTAACTGGGGAAGATTTTGTTTTGCTCTTGACATATTTAAGGGCATGATTCAGATGGAGCGCTTCCATTTGTACCCCCTCCCTGCTGACATCTGAACCACACTATTTCTACGTTTAAGATTAATTCCGCAATGAGGTCGTTGCAAAGTAAAATTTAAAAAATAAACGCACTTCTTGTTTTTGTTTTATTTTATTTTGTTTACTTGTTTACTTTTCATTTAATGTTATTTCTTCTTTTTCATTTGTTTATTTATCCATTTAGTTTTTTGGGGGGGATTTTTAAAAGATGCAAAGCTTAAACTAAAAACAAAAACAGACCAACAATAACATACTGATTCAGAGAAAATTAGTCTGGCATGTGATGCACTATAGGCTTATCACAGGGTGCAAGCCTTTAACAAAAAGTTAAACTTAAATTCTGACCATTCTGGGCGTTGAATATGACCAAAGAAAGATTATGAAAAAAACAACAACAAATTATTAGACAGGAGGAGGGGGCTGGAGGGGGGGGGGGGGAATTATATTTTGAACAAGTCAAGCTCGATATTTAAAACAACAGCTGTTTCAAAACACGTGTTGATTGACTCGACTAGTTTCTGTTCCCGTCGAATGAGGATATTGGACAAAAACAAAGTTTTGCTGTGAGCAGTGAGCAAGGTTCACTTTCGGGCAATGTTTGACACGGTTTACTTTGCTATACTTTGCTGGTACCTTGGAGCAGAGTTTTACAGAGAATTTGGAAATAAGTGGTGTCGAGATTTGTTTAAACAATTTGAAAAGGGGGGTCCAAACTGCGGTACCGTTGCATACAAAATGGATGCAAGGGTACTTGGGCCACCCTCTGGCTCGAAGCATACCTTCAAGTTAACAAGACTGTTTTGGGAATCCAAGATCTACCCTCGTCGTTTGTTTCCATCACCACGATCCCATGACTGAGGGAATACAGTTCAATTATCAGATACAACATAAACCCTCAGGTTGTGTATTCTGATTAATAAACTTCTCATGGCAGATCAAAGCTAACTACAAAAAGGATGTGATACGTCAGGTACTTCTCTTCATGCAGGTACCGATTGCCTGTATTGGAGATCTTGACATGTGACGGGCCGTAGGCCAAGCTGGTGGTATTCTATTTACCTAACAAATCACTTGGGTTTATCATGTATACTGACACTAAGAGGGAAATGTATATTATTTGATGATAGCAGTGCATATTTCAATGTAGAAAACATCTTCTAATGTTGATGACAAATGCCTTAGGTTGTAGCACAAGAAACTTTTAACATCCAAGGAGAATGCTAGCGGTCCAAATAATGTCAATGAGCTTACAACACCAGCACACGGTATAGGTCCTATCTAAGTATTCCACGTAGTCGTATAGCATGGTCGTGTAGAGACATTGATTTGTTTGTTTTCAAGAATGACAATCTAAGTCTTTGTTCGACCTTCTCCAGCTGATCAAAGAACTGATCCAGCAATGTTATAAACAGATCCGGTAACATCACTCAGCTAATCGCCGTGTTTTTTAGCTTAATTGACCCTTAATGTATACCCCTGGAGACATACTCCTGCCAAACAATTCCCAACCTCTAGGTTGAACAACCGGCCTTGGATCTGACCTCCAACCACTATCTGGTTCATATTCGCAGAAATGTAGAATAAGATCAAACTCCCATCAGACAAGGTGACAGTAAACAACAACACCTTTACGACAATAAACCAATAAAATCATGTTTTGCTGTTCATCTCATTTGTCAAAAATTCATTCCACATGTTTGACAAAACTGAAGAATTATGCGGTTTGGCATCATAGCCACCGGGTCAATGAGATGTGCCAAGTATCTGGAAGTGTCTAGATCAAACGTTTCTAACTGGTATCAAATGAGCGCACACACTTCAAAGAGACTAAACAAAAAACATCCCGCACCAATAAATTAACTAGTTGGTTGTCCCCATTTGAATAATCAAATTGGCAGGGTTAATCGATTGCCCTATCATTTAACATAATAATTTTATCATGGCACGTCTGTGATACCACGTTAACGATGGTTTACAATCTGTATTTCACACGTTCCCCATAGAAATCCCAAAGGGATAAACGCAACTGTTTCGCGAGGAAAACTTGCTCGATAGACGGTTTATTCACGTGAGAAATCGAGTACTGGGCGCTAGACTTCACATTCAAGTGCAAACATAACTCTCAGCATGTACCATAACTGTAAAACAATCGTAGAATTTAAGTTGTAAGAACACAATAGAGAGAAGCAACTTTTTTCTCTCCATTTTGGCTTATAGCAGTCATACTAACTGATGAAAGTTTGGAGAGTTGACCACAGCAAATCCGTGAATTTGAGTTAAGCAACAAAGACACACTTGTGTGGTTGGGAGAACTTGTCTTTTCACTTTACTATGCGGAAACAATTTGATAATCGACTTCAAAGTTTATTACACTTTTGTTCAGGGGAGTCAGTGGAGTGTAGTTGATTCTTTGCGCCTTTTCCACAAGCCAAAATGCGATTTAAAAGAATGCACAAATGAATGGTTCGATACATTAAATAGCCCCCCCCCCCCCCCAAAGTACGTCTTTGCCCCCGCTTGCACCAACCCCGCCCCAAATGAATATGTCTGGTTTACGCCACTGCGCAGGTGCGATCACGATTCTTCTTATACCAAATAAATCCAAATGATTTGGGTAATTACCACATTTTTATCTTCAGCAATAGAACCAATTTCGGCTGGAAGTTAAATGTCTTGTGGTGCAGTTAAAGGGGCTGTGTCGTCATGATCACAGCGAGTCTGTGGCTAGACTGAATTATGACCTCCCAATCTGTTATTGCACGCACACGCGCGCCAGTGGCGGTCACATCACAGAATAATAATGACGGCGCCCTTTTTGATATAACAGTCGAGGCGGGCGCGTGCAGTAACTGGGTGAGAGTTCATGTTTCTGGGCCCAGAAACAGGCCGACTACGATCATGACGACACAGCCCCTTTAAGATTACTTTATTATTTACATGGCCCCAGCCTGCTTCGGGCAGATAGTCGGCATTGTGGCGCCCTACAGGGGCGGGATCATTGTTCTCATTCGATATGTACCCACCTAACTCCTTAGAAGGTCGGTTGTAAACATCTCTGGGTTACGGATTTAAAAGGCAAGCTCGTTATCAGTGTAAGGATGAGGATCACGTTGGAGCCAGTTTTCAATCTCAGACAAATCCGAAGACCAAAGGTCTTAAAATTATTGAAGTCTCGTGTATTTTTATGACTTTTCGGTCTGAGAAGTAAAACCTAGTCAGGGCCATCCGCTTTTGCTTGTTAAGTGAGCAAGATTTTCCTTTACATCTAGTTCTACCAATACCAACTGCCTACACATACTTGGTCCATGTTGGGTACAGGTAGTCAAACGAGCAAACAGAAAACAAACGGCTTTTAAGCAAGGATTCAAAACCCTAGTCAGCACTCACTCAAAGTAAGATGGCAGCCAAGAATCAGAAACACACACACAACAGCCAATGAATGACACAGTCCTCTTTTACACCATCAGTACCATGAACCTCCTATGTGAGACTACCTCCATCGGCTTACATTGAACCATGCGAGCCATCGTCACCAAATGAAAGATACCCAATCGCTATAACAATTTTGTAAATTCTTCATGCAGATCTTATCAATAAATGAAGAGGAAAAACTGTCAACCCAACAAAATACACAAATAGATTTGCATATGCTCAGACCCATGTAAAATATCCGTAAACTACGGAATAACGCTATCAAGAAGAAAACAAGAAGAAAAACAAATCAAGGTTAACTGTATCCAAACGTCAAGTCACATCTGAATATGCCTTTCTTTGTTATAGCCAACGAATCAATGTATCAAGAGGCGACATGTCAGGCAAAGAAAATCACACAGATCGACTCGCTTTGGCATGTCTTAAATATTAGCCAGATTGAAAAGAAATACCACTGTTTCCACGAGAATTCCCTCACAGTGTCGCCTAATAACGAGAAATGACAGGTATAATCATTACGAACATTTACAACTGCAAGATTACCACATGAGGAAAAAAACAGAAAAACATAGTTCATTAATAACCTTCAATACAGGTGGTAGTTTGGGATATTAACTCCGGGTTATGCTTCTCACAGCTGTTTTAACTCAAGCAGATATTCAATGTCATTTTTCTTTCTCGCATGTTGTTAAAGAGACATATCTTGTTTTGCATCATAAGCAAATGTAGTGATAAATAAATTCGATTTCTGATGTTAAAAAAACACATTACCTTTTCATTCGATACATGTTTTTTTTAAGTATATATATATATATATATATATATATATATATATATATATATATATATATATATATATATATATATATATACATATATTTATATGTAGCATTTATAAATATATATTGTTTACTTTGACAGCCTTAAAGCCAGCTGTGGGTACAATGCAATTAAATTAAAACCTTGGTAATTACCTGCCGCTGTTATAAATCATAACTGTTTTGGGTAGCCGAGCAGCTGGCTTCATAGAAAAGTGAACTAACGTAAAGTTTTGTGTAATGTCCGCCTTATCACAAGGTAAATGGCTGTGGTAATATGGAATGATCTAAACAGCAGGATGGTCTAAGAAATGTAAGATATAATAAGTATGCATATTCTTGTTTGCACAATAATGAAACCATCGTCTGTTCAACTTTTAAGTTTACAGTCACTAAAACTGAGAGCTAAAAAGTCGCATCTTGCGTTTTTGTTGACATACTCAAGTGCAGTGCTCATGAGGACTGAAATGTTCAAGTTCTTGGATGTTGTATGGGGAAAATAAAAATCGTCTACACAAGTGTCTTCACAAACGGCAAGCGTCTTGAGTTTTCAGAGATTGCTTACTTTTATGTTTTGGTTATCTGTTGCAAAATGAAGTACATAGTGGGAAAAAAGGGAAAAAAACATCCCATCGAAAAAAAAAATATCATCTCCAAGGAGAATATTTCAATGGTGAGAGTTAAAAACAATGCCATGTTAACTGTGAGTAAACAAACTAATGTCATATATCACACAGTTGGTTTATGTGTGTCTTATCAAAGAAAGATGCGTATGTTGACCAATATGACCGACATGTCGGCCATCCTTTGTGTCCGAGAAAGCGTTATGTCTAACTCATAACCGACCCATTATGTTCGACAAACCTTGTCCAATTCGAAAAACGGTAGGTAACTTAAGTGCACATGGGATTGTAGTACCGTCGTGTCTCACTACGGTATACCATCCTGCTACAGTCCCTATCACAGACTCATTTTTTGTCAATTTATAATTTATTGCATCAGCTTGTGTGGAATTTTATTCCAGTAATAAGAATGAAAAACCACATGGGGGCCAATAATAAGACTAGAGCTTAAGTGCTTCACGAAGCATGAATATCAACCCTAGATGGCAATGGGAAAACCACAGCTAAAATGTGCACGACGGCTGGTACCCAGAAGACAGCTATATTACAACGGGATTTCGGCCGCATTTGTCTCTATGTTGCAAGGCACCCGTCTGCATTGTCCAAACGTTTCATAGTCTTTGGTCGAGACAGTTGTGGGCGATACTGATAAGTTTATTGTAATGCAACGGAGCCAAGCTTTACAGCAAATGAATCGGAGAACCCAGCAAAGGAATCAGAGAACCCAGCAAAGGAATCAGAGAACCCAGCAAAGGAATCAGAGAACGCAATCCGAATCCACTCCCTGGGCAGAATACGTTAATTTTTGAAAGATTCTAAGAATAAGAGTACGAATGAGCAAACAGAAATGAAGCTTGCATCCTCATCAGCCATGCGGCGTTTTTGTACCGTCCCTTGCATATAAGGATGTCACAAAGCTCTTGAGCAGAGACTAGGTATTTTTCTTTTACAAAATGACCCCTGCTGACCGATAGGTGACCACTGGCCAAAATCTGTGTACACCCCAAATGTATCACGAGGCAATGAAGCATTCCACCAAGTTTAGCTACAATCGGCTAAAGAATGTGGGAGAAGAAACATTTTGTAAATATTCATAAAATGACCACTACAGACCACCAAATGATCACTGGCCAAATTGTTTCACCATCCATAGATAGGGCAGGTGTCATGGCTTAATTTGACCAAGTTTGGGTAAAATCGGTCAAATAGTTTAGGAGTTATTACCGTGTTTATTTTGATCACGTGACCGTTTAACCAAAGAAAGAAAGAAAGAAAGAAAGAAAGAAAGAAAGAAAGAAAGAAAGAAATTTTGCCTCACAATATATCAGCCTGCTTCGTAGGGCTGATATAAATAACCCATTCAAAGTGGTTTGCATATTGCAGAAAAACCACAAGTCTTCAACACACAATTAAGGCGCAGCCCTCAATGTCTATACGATATGTCACTAATAAAATGAGACTTCTAACTATTCATTTCTTGCGTTATGAAGAGTTCACACTTTTCAAATTTGGAGAGCTATCCTGCATGGGCGGCAAAAGGGGGGGGGGCGTTGGCCGGTGGGCGTTGCATGAAAAAAACCTGTCGTTAATTACACGTGTTCTAGATCATCAAGCAATCAGAGACAAGTGACTACACATGTTTTATGCATACGGACTGGTTTTTAAACCAGAGACTCGCTGACAAATCGGGTTCGTATCTGCAACAAAAGAAAAGTGTATTATTCCAGCAAGCTGAAACCGTTTTGTTTCGCTTTGATTCCTTTTAAATACTACGCATGAATATTCTCTATCCAAAATCTGTCTTAAAATCTTCTAAAACACAAAACTGCCAGTAAAAACAACTGGATCCACTCACGGGACTGTATGAATTCGACATTGACGAGCCTGTGTTACGCACCATTATGTCCGACATGGACCATTATGTCCGACATGGACCATTATGTCCGACATGGACCATTATGTCCGACAAGGACCATTATGTGCGACGAGAACCATTATGTTCGACCCATTGTGTCCGAGAAAACATTATGTCATACTTATTGTGCCCGACAAATCATTATGCCCGAACCACTGCGTCTGACAAACCATTATGTCCGACCCGCCTATGTGTCAAACGAACCATTACGTTTGACCTATTATGTCGTATGTCTGTTGGACACCATGTGTCGGGACATAACCGTTCGTCGGGCACAATTGGGCGGACGTAATGGTTCAAATCTGTCGTCCGACATATCAGTTCATGTCGGACATAACGGTGCGTAACAAGCGTGTAAGGCATCGGGGTGTTTGTGACCGTACAGCAGAGGTACCTGTATATGTGGACAAGAACAATTTATTTCGTTGCGGTGATCACTAGAGATTGTATTAATATATTAGGCTTATCAAACATTCATCGAAATCGACCAAAAACATACCCTGACATTCACCTCTATGGACCCCGGTCCCAATCCCTTCTTAGCAGACCGGATCCGTGCATGCGGATTGTGTTTTTCAGTCCCTATCCGACAGCTTGGGTTTTGCCCTTCGGGATATCCTCCCACGTCTAAAACTAGACATAAATCGTCATCTTGACACCGTATCTTAAAGCCTCCGGTCGCTTTATTACCAGAAAGATGTAAAATAAAATAAACTTCGAAAACAAAGACGTTTTTTCAACTTCGGGGCCGAATTTCATTCAGCTGTTGTTATAGTAGCCTAGACAACGTGGTTCAAGTATTGTATTAAACGCAACAATGTTACAACTAACAGTTAATATTCTACGCTATATTATTAGTTGGTTACATAGTGAGCTGTTTCTGAACATATGGTTTGTTTGTATCTAACAAAGTTCGTGTGCCAAGCAAGATTATAAATTTGCATCGTGTGCCTTTTTCTTCAAACGCTTTTTTTCTACGTCCAAAGAGAGTAAAGTTCTGAAGAGGAATTCCCCTTTATAGTACCAACAGCCAGTCTCAGTTTCTTCTTGACTATCACGGATACTCTCTGTGTTGTCCCAACATTGTTGAGTGGCTAATAACAATGACTAAGGGAAGGGTTATACGCACCAATTGCTGCTTTATCCTTTTTGCATTATTTCTGCTTACTTTGTCAACACAGGGTGAGCGGGTAAACTGGGTCATTTCATTACTCAGTCATTGCGCCATTTCTTTTAGGAGGAATAAATGTGTAATGCTTAACAAATGAGTAGGATTGGTGGAGACGAAGGGAATGCGATGTAGTCTGGTTCCCAGACTCCGAATCTCCGACTGTTCTCTGTCGATTTTAGGGTCCGGTATGCGATTTTTCCGTACCGCACGTTGAATAGGGAGATACAGCAAAGCATCCCGATTGGTCAGTTAGTTCAAAATGCATTACGCATGTTAGGACACAAGAGCTGTTTTTTTAACTGCTTCACACGAAAGTTGAGTGTGGATCGGCATAAAGTACAGACCCTCCTTGCCCATGCTCTGATGTACCGTACATGTACTATGTAGTAATACTAGCAAGTTCAGCATGTGGTGTTTGTGTTTGTTGTTGTTGTTGTTGTAAATTGTACATTGTACATAGTACATGTACAATACATCAGAGCATAAGCAAGGAGGGTCTGTACGTTACGCCGATCCACACTCAACTTTCGTGTAAAACAGTTTAAAAAAAACACAACTCTTGTGTCCTAACAGATAGTTCCCCTGCTCTATTGCTCTACTAGTCAGCATGTCTGTATGCCACTGCACCCTCATAATGCAGATTATACAGAATTAGAAAAGGGCTCTAGAGTCAATGTTAATCACAGACGGATGGGCTTTCAACTGTGGAACCAAATTTTCAACAAGAGAGGATTTCTAGAAGCGCTGCCAAAGTTCCCCCAACATAATTTATAATCTTCTTCACTAATTTACCTGAAATTGCTTCATCACTGTTTTCAATTATGTAACCAGGATTTCGGCAAATGTGGTACACGGTAGTGTCAGAACTTCGATCCAAGTTTTAATTACTTATTAGTTTGTGTGTGTGTGTATATATATATTGTATTTACATACACACGCATGTGATGTTAACTGAGCGTTATAACGATCAGGCGCACCCATGTTGAGCACATGTCTGTACGTGATAACTATATTGAAGGGAAATTCAATGAAGGGGGATGCGTTTATCTGTGGAGCCAGAGTTTCAATCTTGAGTGTCTCAGTTGAAGCCAGGCTGGAACACGTACCGTGTGTGCCAGGACCCGGTCTAGAGGTGGGAATTAGATTTCCTGTTCAAACCACCACCCCCCCCGCCCCTTGTGGTGGCTTCAGACGTGTTAATGTGTGGGGACACATACACAAAAAAGGGCGGGGTAAATTCAATTCCTGTGAGCGTGGATACCACGTGACCTTGCTTTGCACATTCTCCCAACTCCGCCAACATTCGAAGCAAACAAACAAACAAACGCATAAAATGCGTGCAAGGATCTGACGTCAGTGGGTGACCGCTCCTCCCCAAACCCCCTCACACTCCACCGTGTGACCCATGAGAGATGACAAACGTAAGTTTGAGGGGCTAAATGCGGTTCTATTATCCAAATATGTTGGGAAAAGTATCAACTTTTCATCCTTAGTTGGTACATTTATTTAATCTTTGTGAAGGAACTGATGGGTCTGAGAACTGTAGAAGAGTCGTTTTTATCTCCAGGTTTCAACGACTGTTGCAGTTGCCATCAGGCTTAATTTTATCCTGTTGAATAGGCTCCGGAACACGATAAAGTAAAGTAACCAGCTAAAATATCGTATGTTATATGTCCTTTTTGATTTTTGCATAACAAATGCATGCAATTAGCTGTACAATTTTTGTTTAACAGCTCTATGAAGTTGGACCTGGGGTATTCACCAAGCAACCTGAAATCTTCTTACAACTTGATGTTTTAGTTAACAGTACCAGAATTTTGGCTAAGAAGTAATTTACCACTAGTATACCAGCACACCAACACATTAATTAGATTTACTCAATAAATATATTTTCTTCACACTCTCAATATATAAATATATATATATTCTTCACACTTAGCCACTAAATCGCCCACCGTTACAATCATAGTGTTTTAAATGTCAGGCATGAAGGTCTAACACAACAGATAACTTCTGTTATTGGGTAATTTACACTGACGTCAGTAAAGTAACGCCACCCCGTCTTTGAGTTATCCATCCAAGTTTTCCCCAGCCAATGCAATACATTAAGACAAAACAACTAAGATTATGTCTAACATAAACCAATATGTCTGACAAACCTTGTCGGACACAAATTGGTGTACATAATGGCTTGTCGGACATAATTGGTTAGACATAATGCATTGTCGGACACAAATGTCGGACCTAATGTTATTTTTTTTCGGACACGATAGGTCAGATTAGTTGTTTTACGGAAACAATGAGTCGGACATAATGGATCGTCGGAAACCATGGGTCGAACATAATGGTTCGTCGGACACAAAGAGTCGGACATGATGGTTTGTCAGACACAATTGGTCGGACACAATATGTCAAAAATAGTTCTTGTTTTCAAATACAATGGGTTTGACATAATGGTTCGTCGGACACAACAGGTCAGACACAACTTATCTTCGGACACAATGTTCCGACTTGGTTGTCCGACAAATTGATCCCTGTCGGACATAATGGTTCGTAACATGTACGCACATCATCCACAGTTCATCAGAGCCAAGAAACATCAGCGTTTGACTCATTTCCTTTAACCGTTTGTACGAAAACAGGGTGACCGTTTTCAAACGGTTTCATTTCCGCGAACGTGTCACATTTCTCTCTGGAGGAATTCTTTCTCAGGCATTTCTCCGGTGTTTGGTACAGCAATATTTTTTTATAAACAGAGACTTTTTTGTCCACTCGCACTGCCGATATTGGGTCATAAAACTTAGCGTTCGATCCTTCTTATCTTAAAGGAAAATTACATCATTTGCAGACATTGAAAAACTCCAAAACATGTTATTCCCAAGTACATATTATTCCCAAGTAAGCAGTGAAATCGTTTCGCCAGGTATTATTCCATTTTAAAGACAAATGCAATTTTGTTTCATCATTTCATTTTGAAGCGGTGGTCGAAAAAACGCGTTTTGTTTGCATTACGGATTCTTCATTGGCTTGGAAATTTCCGTTTAAAATTTTCGCCAATATCAACAAAACGCCAATATCTCAAAAAACGCTACCACCTTTTCACAAGTTAGTTGTTTATCTACAATTACATTGGATTGAAACAAACGCACAGCTCCAAATACCACTGATGTAAATTTTCCTTCGGTTATCACAATCGTTCGAGTTTTTCTCATTATTGGTCTCAAAATCTCCCCTGAACCATTCAACACGGATCTACGCAACTAAATACAAATGTATGAAACGTGTATAAGCATCATGATGCATTTGATGAGAATGATTAGCAACATGCGCACCCATTTGGCTGGCGGTGCTGCATACTCCAAAGGAGTTGAGATGGTAAACTATGCGTCGGGCCCTATGAACAAGGCTGATAATGTAACATGCTTGAAATTGAGAGGTCTTACTTGGCTTGAAAAGGGCTGAATAAATACATTATTATTATCATTTGTATTACATTAATGGGTTACACTCCAAAAACTACCAGTCAGAATTGACTCGGATTCCACGTCCCGTGAGGCCTGACCCTTTCCTGGGTCAATATGACCCGGAATCTGCGTCAAAATGACCCAGAAATGTGTCCAACTGATACAGAATCCGAGTTAAAATCCCAGTTTAAAACCAGTTTCCGGGTCAGCCTGACCCAGAAATGGGTCAGGTCCCCTTGAGACCCGGAAACCAGATCAATTCTGAGAGGGGAAGCTATAAAGGTAGAAACAGGGAACTGAAACCCTTTGGAGCAAAGACTTAAAAAGACCAACGGACCGGTTATATCTGATGCCAACTTCCATAGAAGAATTCACACGCGAGGACCAAATAAAGGATGCATCTCAAGTTTCATTTCCCAGTGACAATCAATCAAAGCTACCCTAAATCAAGAATGTCTAGACATTACGTCAGTCAAACATTAATGACTTTAATTAGTTGACTGGAACTGACTCACTTTGATTTCTAACAAACTCCGCGATCGTTAGAACTGGAAATTGCCTCCAAGCAACATGCACTAACTTCTTAAGTTGTGTTTACATTCGTCACACTTTGGCAGCTACATAGAAATGCAGACATAAAGTTTCATTCCATATCCTATAGGAAGGTTGAGAAGTAAATGGGAAGCTATAACATGCCATCAATTTATACAAACATATTTGTTTGCCAGTGACAGACAAACTTAAATGCTTAGGGTCGCTACAAAAAGAGTTCCATCCACAGATTCTGTATGACCATGGAGTTTGAGGTCTAGATTTAAAACAGCCTTAATTGACGGTGTAACTACATCTACCACGGCAAGAAGTTAGACAACTTCGAACCAATAAATCCCCACACTGTATGCCTTTTTAATAACGACAAAATTTTGAACAAAGAACAAAAAAAAAAATAAACCATCAAAACGTCGCCTAACCTGGCACAAAGCCAATACTTCATACAAACACATAATTTATAGAAGCAGCACAACTCTCTTTGTAGCCGGCATAAAACTGAATAATGACTTGATTTAACCACAATAAAGAAGCATAAAGGCCACCCGCATTCTTAATTTAAAACAACCTTGATTTTCGTCGAGAAATTGTCCATTACAACAATCCGGCCCCTTTCAGTAAAGGCTGACAAAACCCGCTAATAGCACGGGCTTAATTATCGAATGAGAAGAAAGAAATACCATCGATGGTATCGCCGTTACTTAAAAAAAAACACAGCTCTTCAAACTGTACACATCGTTTTAAACAGAATTCAGTGCCAAGCCGGTAAGAAAAACAAGTATGGATTAAAGGGCAGTTACATTAGATGCTTAAAGGGACAAGTAAAAGAATTCAAATCCTCTACCTTTCTAAACGTAAAAGAGTGAAAATTTCACTCGCTTGCCAGAGTGGTGACAGTTTGGCTCTTTTGAGGGTGAAATTCACTCTTCACCACTATTTTTTGAGTGAAAGTGGAGTGAATTTCACTCTGAATCTAGTGAAAATACATGTTTTTCACTCTAGAGTTGTCCGCCATATGGCTCCTTGCGAGAGTGGCATGGAGGACAAAAAGGGTGTTTTTCACTCTTTAACATTAAGGGAGTACTAAATATTGTTAAATCCGTTGGTCAGTTTTTTTTTTAGTGAATATGTTTTTGTCATCAGTGATTTATGCTCGTACCGAAGATTTTTCTGTCTTTAAGTTATATTCCTGGACTTGGACAGTGTTTCAGACAGACACATTTCGTGGGAGGCTTGGTGCAGTTTGAATTTTATAATCCGTGAGCTTTCATTGTTGTTGCTGTGAGCTCATTCTCTTTAAAAGGGATAAATAAAGCTTGTGGTGGTTTTGTTGTTTTGAATATTACACACCAAGATACTCGCTCAAATGCATTTCTACAATTCATAAGAAAACAGTCCGCTATAATTGCTCAAATCGTCACCAAGGATCAGCAAACGGATTGACTGTTTTGTAAGAGCGCACAGCTTACCTCATAGTTATTATAAACGTTTGCTTCTCATTGATTGCAAACAAACATAGGGTGAGCATTGAGAAATTACGGCGAGGACAGACGTTTTGCGAAGCTAACAGGTGGTGATTTTTATCAACTCACACTGATTGAAAATCTTCGATCCAGAGCAACACATTGTGCAATGTAGTTAATTTTCAGACATTTTGTATAATCATCATTGGAAGTTGACTAACAAGATTGTTGACAAACTAGATTGCCAACTTCACCTATATCTGTTTACAACAACATTCACTCGTCAATACATATGACATCAGCTTATACAACCTCAGCGTAGAGCAACAGAGAGAAAGAAAGGACAGCACCCTTCGTGGGAGTCAATACTTGATATTTATTTCCCGAAGGAAGGACGAATTGTGGCTGAATGACTGATTATTTGTATCCCGCAAAAACGCCCAGTCTGGAAGCGGTTGTTCACAGAGTCTGTCAACTCCACAATCGCACTGATAAGAAAAGGCCAGTCAAATCAAATATTTCAGGAATAAATCAGAGGTTGTGTGACCATGAGCAGGTCTACCACCTGTACAGAAGGCTGAAAACATAATCCAAATCCTCGGGAAAAACTTCTTTTTTTTCAATTTAATCTTATTTATTGTTTACTGGGGGAAATACATTTTGGGAAGCCAATCTTAATCAAGATGTAAAGCTTGTCTGACTCAGAAAAGGGTCCGAAGGAACCAGACCCATTTTCGAAATCAGCGTTACCCGTTGTCCGGGTCGCACTGACCAGAAATCCGGGATATCAAGTGTTTTTGACTCAGATCCCGGGTCATTCTTACCCGAAAGACGGCTCATGCCGCTGACCTGGATAATGTTTCTGTCCCTTTAAACTACCTTCCAGGTCAATTTTATTCGTTAGTAGAACTTGAGAATTTAAATGGGGAAGCGGCAGTCATAAGAAAGACAATTTTCTCAGCACCATGACATAATCTTTGATGAGTTATGTGGGCTATAAAAAAGAGATGACAGTATAGCAATTCGACGTTTCAATCATTATGTTTCGGGCGTCCTCAGGAACTCCTGCACACTCATCATTGTGAAATCGCTTTCTATATTGCCGCCAATACATTTAGTTCACAAAGGTGAGTTTTATTAGTCTTAGAATCATTTTCATCATTGAATTTATTCTGTTTTTAACTTTCAATTTGCCATTATTAAAAATTATTATTATTTTTATTATTAAAATGGTTTATTCAAAAATACTCAAATCTCGCAGCCCTGGAGCTGAATTACATTTGAATTTACAAAAAGCAAACACATTTGCTATAAAATATGTACACAATAAGAAAATTTAGACAAAAACAGATTAGCAAAATTAAAAAAAAACAAAAAAAAACAACAACAACAACAACAACAATTAAAAAGAGACACGTAATTACAAAGGGGAAAACTGACCGTGATAAAAAGATAAAGAAGATGACAAAACCAGGTTAAAAATTACTATTCAGCAGTTTAGTTAAAAAAGGGATGGTGCTGTTTTTATAACGATTGGTGTGGCAGAGAGGGAGAGCAAGATTATTAGAGTTGCGAAGGTTGTTAGATCTTAAGGGAGGAAGCCATTCTCTGTACTCAGAATCAATAAGACGTTTACCAAATGTAAGGGAAAGAAGATTGCGTCTTTCTTTAAGGGTGTCAAGTTTCAACCCACTACATATAGACTGATATGAAGTGTGACTTGTTACATCAATAGAAAGGATTGTTCTGAGCGCTCTTTTCTGAAGTTTTTCCAACTCGTTACTTTGGGCGCTAGTTAATCCAGAATTCCAGACAGGGCTGGCAAACTCCACAGAGGGCCTAACATATTGCACATACACCCTCACCAAGTCGTCAACTGGGACACCACAGCGTTTGAGTTGTCTAAGAAAATACAGTCTATTATTAAAGGAAATGCACATTTTGTTAATTTGTAAATTCCATTTCAGGTCATTTTGAATATAAACACCAAGTATTTTAAGGAAATTACACTGATCAACATTGAAACCGTTAATACAAAGGGCATGTGGGTAAATAGGTTTGTTCTTTTTAAAACTCACAGTCATGGCTTTACATTTACTTGGATTCAATTTCATGTTATTATTTACAGTCCAATCATGAAGACGATTAAGCTCACACTGGGTATTACGAATTTGTAAGGCATTCTGGAAAGACTGGCAAATAGTTAAATCATCAACATATTTATAATGAGTGACATCAGAGGAGATAGAGCCAGCATCGTTTATCATTGCCAGAAAGGCGACAGGGCCAAGTTTCGTACCCTGAGGAACACCAGCATGAGTAGTACGCCACACTGAAAGATTGTTATGGTACCTAACAGCCTGAGTACGGTTTCTAAGAAAGCTGCACACCCACGGGATAATAGATACACGTACACCCAAATTAATGAATTTAGTCACCAAAATATTATGGTCAACAAGATCAAACGCTTTAGAAAAATCTGTGGCAACAATAATACTGCAGTTTTTAGAACAATCAGTATCTTTATAAACTTTGTCTAAAAGATTAATCAAACAGTGGTCAGCAGAAGACCCTTTAAGGGAACCAAATTGTTGTTTGTCAAGATTAGCTCGCATATCACTCATAATCCAGCTTGTAACAAAATCTTCAAATACTTTAGCAAAAACACAGGTAAGTGAAATTGGACGAAGATTGTTAATTGAAAGAGGTTGTCCCTTCGGAATGGGTACAACATGGGCAGACTTCCAAATGTCGGGTACTATACCGGATGACAAAGAGCAATTAAAAATATCACACAGTGGAAAGCATAGTTCATAAGCAAATTCTTTGATAAGCCAATTTGATAAGTCTTTGATAAGTCAATTTGCCATAATTCGCTCACAAGCGTATATAAACTTCCAAAAAAAAATTGACAATAAAAAAATAAATAAAATAGAAATTTGTATGCCAGCAAATGTTTTTGATTTGATTTCAAGACGCTTAGGCACTTTTAGTGATTTTAGAGTAATTTTGAGTATGTAGTATTTAGCAATTGTTTATCTTATTTAGTGTAGAGTGTTGCACCCGAAGGGAGTTGCTTTGGAATGGTTCAACTCAGCAAAGAAAATTTCGTCAGATCCGATTGAGTTAGCAGTTACCTAAACTATTGTGAGGTAGAAATAGCTATTTCTACTTTAATGCTTGCTGGTCAGGATTGGTGTCAACATATTTGAAATGTCGTGGCCGAGCGATAGGGCAGCAGACTTGAGTTCTGGTGTTGTCAATGTCAGAGTGTGGGTTCGAGTCCCGGTCGCGGCACTTGTGTTCTTGAGCAAGACACTTAACCATAATTGATTCGTCCTTTGAATGGGACGTCAGGCTGTAGGTCCCGAATGTTGCGTGGTGCACGTGAAGTATTTAACCCGTTAACTTGCCGCGAAGAAAAGAGCTTTTATTTGCTCCGGTGTTTCTGGCAAGGTTGGTTGCAGATTGCGCAGCACAACCTTGTAAAACCTTAAAAGGTGCTATATAAATAGGTCACATGATTCAAACATAGCTATTCAAACCTTTTGTACAAATAATGAGCGCTTTGAAACGTACATTGGGTGTGATAGAGCGCTATTAATCAAGAACTGCGCTATTTTAAGAACCGTTAGAACGTTTGAACAATGAAACTATGTAGTATAGTTATCAAATGAGTAGGAATATGTTACGTAAAGAATATGTTTTTTTTAACCAACTGTTTAGAAAGACACATTTTTCAATCATCACCAACTTCAAACTTGTAGGTTTCCAGATCATAAATCTGTCAGTGTTGCTGGGTGGGATCTTTTGTTCACATTACACCCCAACTGGTTATAAGACTTGTATCAGGAAAGCTATGAATCAAGGATATATATAATTCTGGCATTGCTACATGCGTGGTGGTACGACCAATCAGCCCCAAAATACCCTGGGCAAGGTGGGAGACAAAAAAAAAAAAAAAAAAAAAAAAATGCAGCCAACTGGCTGGACCACATATACCACAGGAATGTTGTTGGAATTGAGAATTGAGGCTTTGCGTGTCATGGATTTCAGTGGGGTTTTATTCTTTACGTGATGGATTACAATCAAAGGATAGTTGTGTAAACATCCTTGGTTTGTCGTTGAGTTTTGTTGAGTATTGTGTTGGTGCTGGAAAGAACGACTGAGCCAAGAAATTGATGTTTGGATCAGTGTGGTTGTCTTGAGAGCTACCGGAAGAAATATAATGCAGTGTTTTTTTTCTGCAGATATTCTGGCCAGCTTAATAATTTGCATGTCGAAAATAGTTCGGTATAGTCACTGTTCCTCTCCAAAGTCTAAACCCAAAAAACCCAAAAACGAAGACAGTTCGTTCAATTAAAGTTATACTGGGAGAGTTCAGTAAATGTTAGAGGAGCGTTAGACATGGGAGGTACGTGAAGTTATTTAGAACAACACTTACCAAATATGCACAGTGCATGGGTTTTCTGCAGGACTCAGAAATCAGTATAATTTATCACACATCAGTGGTGTCACCAGAGGGGGCAGCCCCCTCCGTCTCCCTCAGAACCCTTGCACCCCGCCCCTCAAATGAGGTCAAAAATATGCACAAATTAATATTTGATACATTAAATAGCCCCCCATAAATTATGTCTTTGCCCCCGCTCACCCCAACCCCGGCAATAAAAATGTCTGCATACGCCACTGTTATCAGCGTAAGGATTAAAACCAAAAGTATTCCCTACACAGTGATGTACGATGGCACACAGACTTATTTTTAATGCGGGGAAAGCACACCATTTGGGGCTTATTTCAATTGTGACAATCGAAACAAGCAAAGGTGATTTCAGGAGGTCATCGACGTTGACAGTATCGGACGGAGGTAGTTCCCTCGGAATGGTACTGGTATGGACGTTAAGATCAATGAGCTTTCAGACACTTATCAATTTTGTTTTCGATATTCAATAATCAATCTCATGTTTTTTGTGACTTTAATTGTAAAAAACTATGGCATTGTGTCAAGAAGAAGAAAACATTGGTCATTGTACATGTGGAAGGACCAGCCAATATGGCTTTTAGACTCGGCTAACGTGCGACACACTTGGCTAGTGCCAAGGAGGTCTGGATGTAATATGTCAACATGGCGTCATTTTTGTTGTTTGTATACTGGTGAAGATATGGGGAACTACCCGATAGATCATTTCGTCGGGTTTATGCCTGCGCATAAAGGTCGCTTAAAGACAAAGTAAAGAATGTGTAAACATCGTTAAAAAGTCCAAGTCTGACAGCTCACTGAACATCACACTAGCACCAATTCTCCAGAAGATAATTATGTCTGGAATACGGCCAAAGCCGAGGAAAGGGCTTTCGAAGCCCCTACAAGTCACTACTGCTTGTTTCGATTGCCCTCAATTAAAATAAGCCATATACGAATGTGCACAAAACTCCCCCAAAAATTGTAAACCATTTTCGTTTTCACTGTATACGCGACCACCAAATTTAATGAACATTTCACAGATTAATTGTTTGGTTGTCAATTAAGAAATAAAAAATACACAAAAATAAATTGGTAATTATGGTGGGAATCGGTTTTAGTATTCCGTAAAACAATCCTTCGCTTTAATTGACAGACCTCTGATATCGCCATGCAGCCATTTCTTCACCTCCAAATCAAATCAGTACAACGAAACCGAGGCTAGAAGGACAAAATAGTCTTACTCGTTTTGTATTGGAATCAAAAGATAAACCAGTACATTGTTACTGATAATACTAGTAACTTAATCAATATTTCTCACTAGCCATTCATTTGTTATTAGGGAATAGTATTTCAAAAATCAGTAGAATAAATTAAACAAATGTTTATCAACTGTTGGTCACAAGTTAAGATACTTTTACAGATGTTTTACAGAAAGTGAATACTTCCTTCTGGACGATTTTATTGAAAATGGGCAAGATAGAACCTGACAACTGAGGAAACACCAATTTAGTGGTTGGGTCAGACACATGTCTGCAAATTGTTCTACACCTTCACAGGTTGTTTTCTGCGTCATTAGGTACGTACATGTACTTGTTCAAATGCGGTGCACACACACACACAACTTGGGTATAAACTACATCTCAGTGCACCTGCACTTTTCTATTACCCTGACTTCCCCAGATCGATCAAAATCCAAAGTGAGTTTTAATTAGGGTTAATTACGGTGCACAGGCTTTGTTTATTGAGTTACTTTTTTTGGAGAGCTGGATTCTGATTGATTTCAGGGGAGTTCTTGGTAAAGGCTGTCGGGGTTCCGGTTACAAGATTCATATCATATTATAATCATCATACAGCAACTGGTGACAGTTGGGACTTGACTGGTGACAAATGATGACTGTCTTGAGGACAATTCTAGGTAAATGTTAAACCATATTTCGCCCAAACTTGGTTCTGACACGATGGTTCAGATGTACTGTTTTGTCGAACACAAAAAGTTAGACACAACGGTGTGTCGGACACAAAGGGTGGGACATAATGGCTTGTCGGACACAGTGGGTCGGGCATAATGGCTTGTCGGACACACGACAGGTCGGGACAGTCCATGTTGGACATACCGGTCGGTAAAAGCATACTGTTAAGAGATGCAACAAGAACCAATTGAGTCATCAGTCTTTAAAGGTAGATGATCACTGGCTGCATGTCATCACTTACTTCAGGTTTTCCGTAAACACATCACACACAAACATCCTGTGAACGTTACATATCAAAGTAGATGGTCACGTTTTTCGAGAAAACACCAAGTGTAGGTCATGCTTTGTCAGGGACGTACGGTACACGTTCGTACTATGTTCCCATGTGGAATTAACAAAACGAAATAAGAAATGCAGAGGCTATCCTGTTGATAAGTTATTACGTCACACGTGCGCATGTCTCCTAGAAGCACGTGGTTCTGCGTATCTTTGGTTCCAAAGGTAGCGCAAGTGTCCGAGTAATTAATTACCAACATTCTACATGGACTTTTTGCTTTGACCTCAACCCGCCACGTTCTTAGAGGTAAAACGCGGATGGAACACTGGGAAACACACAGCTGTGAACGCGCGACACACAGGATCAGCCATTGAGCAACCTTTGTTTTAATTCTAGCCGAGGGTGCCCTACTCAAATGACGTCATAGGTAAAATGTATATTTCAACTTCGAAAACAAAGGACACATCCTCCTCGATCAATCAGTCCATTCAGGTGCAGGCTGTGGCTACATTTAGGTATAAGGTTGTGGCTACATTAAGGTACAAGGCTGTGACTTCACTAAGGTACAAGGCTGTGACTACATTGAGGAACAAGGCTGTGGCCACATTGAGGAACAATGCTGTGGCTACATTGATGTACAAGGCTGTGGCTACATTTAGGTACATTGCTGTGGTTACATTAAGGAGCAATGCTGTGGCTACACAGGTACACGGCTGTGGCTACATTTAGGTTTAAGGCTGTGGCTACATTAAGGTACAAGGCTGTGGCTACATTTAGGTACAAGGCTGTGGCTCACTTAGGTACAAGGCTATGGCTACAATAAGGTAGAAGGCTTTGGCTAGATTTAGGTACAAGGCTATGGCTTCATTCAGGTACAAGGCTATGGTTACATTAAGGTAAAATGTTGAACCCATTTCCTTTTTCATCAATGCTGTGTTGTTTATGGTAAGTTCGCGACTTTCGTTTTACCTGTACTTCAATATATCTTATACCAAAAAGACAGACGGTGTTTTTTTCATACCTTGTAATTGCTTTGTATGTAAACTTGTTATTGTTTAAGATTAAATGGTTCAACATCAAGAGAAAATGGTTTCCGCTTCAAAGCACAAAGACAATTTGTTCAAAAATGAGAATGAAATGACTGGGCCCCCACTTGCTGGGATACAGGCGCCATTCCTATCAAAAGTTACACGTAAACCACATATAATGAATTTATATTTGAAACTCAGGGCATTAAAAAATAATCTAGATATTTTCGTGCTGAAAACCAAGATTTATGAGCGCTGAAGTCCACAGGCCCAAACACCTGTGGAAACAAAACGATGAAGGAATGTTCACTTGCGGGAGGGAAAACCTCAAATTGAGGACAGCTTACGTACATTCCGGAAAAGGGACTTGAAGCCCAGTCCACACGCGAGTCCCCGGTCTCAGGTAGGATTTATACCACCCCGGGGTCCAAGTAGAGGACGAAGCAAAGAAACCACTAATCCAACCCGACCTCCTTCCTAATAAGTAACAAATGCATCGATTTCCAATCTGTTCGAATCGTCAGATAACTAAGTTTCCATGGGAGTCAGTCAAGAGATATACGAGGTTTATTTCACCACAGTGTCTTCTTTTCCGAGAAAACATCACAAAACTTTATGTACACTGGAGTCAGCATCGACCCGGATTCCGGTTCCCGTGGGAGCCTGGACCATTTTGGGGGGTCAGTTAAGAACCATGTCAAAATAACCCCAAAATGTGTCAAACTGACGCAGAATCCAAGTTAAAATCCAATCTGTATACCAGTTTCCGGGTCAGCCTGACTCAGAAATTGGTCAGGCATCCTGGGACTCGGATCAGTTCTGACCCGGGAGTTTTTTTTAAGGCGTAGCCTACGTTTTCGCACGGTAGAAAAACTGGGGGATTGTTTTACTCAACGGTGACGTCCATTACAGAGCTATTCAAAAAGGGCTACCACCTTTGATGGAAATGCTTCAAGTTCTCACGATGATTTGGTTCCGCCTTTAAACTACGCGAGCTTTAGCTCAATAAACATGTACTCCACAATGTATTGTTACATCCAAACTTGAAATGGTAAGGATTTGAAATTAAAATGACTCACCGATTATAGCTTCAGTTACTCGCTGCAGCAGTTTTTGCACAAACAGGTAGTTCTGCATAAGAAAAATCGGGAGAGAAAGTTACACAAAAATCTGGTTTCAAAACACTGCATAAATACACTATACCAGAAGTACTGCCAACGCGGCTGATGGATACGATAAGGAGACTGGTATAATAAAATATAACTCACAAGACATCCGGGAAGTCCGCACACATACGTTAGCATGAACATGTACATGTGCATTAACATGAATAAGTGTAAAGTGTGATTGAGGAGTGGGACAAACGCTGTATACGCCAGCCTTTCGGTTGACTGAACGTTTCACCCCTTCTCAGACTGGAAGTCGTCTTTGCTGTTGGTGTCCAGGTAAAACAACAAGTTGAACCTTCTAGAATAACATTTCCATCAGACAAACGGTAACATTGTATATCCTGGTGGAAGAATGATGTTAAAGAGACCAAACAACATTTGCAGCATAATTTTAAAACTATCCACGCGGGGTAAGTTTTCCCAACAAGTGAAGTGTCAGCTATAATGTGCATGTACCTTCAATAAACAAGCATACAATATAATTGTTTCATTTAGTTCCTCTGTTGCCCACAAATTAACACGGGTCTAGTCTTACAAAATTGATGAATGTGAAAGAGTAGAAAATGCATCATGAAAAGAAGGGGGTCGGCTTAAATATTGTAACACTGCAATCGATATAACAAAACACAATAGGAAGTTCTATGTAGCTACATTTGAAATAAGGTTGTAACTGTTTTGAAAGATATTTCAATTCACTGTAAAACATAAAAAATGACAAAAAAATAATTTGCATTGCAATAAACAGTGCAATATATCACTGCTGTTACTGTACTTAGCATGTACACATTCTAAAAAAAAACTGGCTCAGAAATGACCCGCATTCCGGTCCCGTCAGACCTGACCCATTTTTGGGTCAGAACGACCCGGAATCTGTGTCAAAATGACACAGAAACAAGTCAAACTGACGCTAAATCCGAGTTCTAAAATCCAACTTTTTTTTGGAACAAGTTTGAGACAAACTGACCAAGATATGGGTCCGAGACCAGGAATCTAGGTCAATGTGACCCGGGAGTGTTTGGAGTGACTTAGAACTGTATTTAATCTCTATTTTGTCCGGACATCAAAATACTCCATCCTTTATTGCCCTCTTTAGGCAGATATAGATGGAGGAATGGACATCTCATATCCTTTCCTGACTCCACCTTACACAACATGAGATCAGCTTTTTTCTTTAAAAAAAGAGATCAGCGAACGTCACGGTTCATTTGGGAGGGGTACAGTCTGTGTAGGTAGGCGAATCTCTGGTCTTAGTGAGAGGGCTGCCCGTCTTGTCACGTCGAATTTATTATTTCATCAATTAAATTTCATAAAAACTGGACATTTGGGAGTCAACGGGAGTTTGTGGACAAGCTGTACCTCCAGATTTCCGGTGGATAAATCAAAGAAAAGAATGAATTATCATCCGCACTAAGATAATAAAACAGTCTTCCTGGGAAAACAAAGCTTGCAAAAGATGTTTGTTTTCACACAACTTCATATAACTAGTAATGGAAGGTTTGTAAAAGTTATGTTCAATATATATATAGGCCCTATGTATACAAAAAAGTAAATCTATTATTAGAACATGTTTTATTAAAGTGTTATTACTTAGGTTTTAAAAAAGGAAACCGCCAGAAAATGAACTGTTACGTCACATGAAGCTATGTTATTTAGTTTCTTCACTCTTCATAAAAACTAATTGTCTCACATCCATGCCAGCTGCAATTTTCTACATTTTCTAATTTTTGGACACCTGTTTTTTATCCACGCCAATGGATCTCAAAATTCGACTGAGTTTTTTCATTCACACGGATGCCAATGATAAGAAAAAAGGAAAAAACAAACAAACAAACAAACAAACAAACAAACAAACAAAAAAAACAAACAAACAAAAAAGGATTTTTACAAAACTTTTCACACAAGCAAGTGTGTAAAGAGTACCAAGATAATCTCATCCATGAAACAAACACGCATTCCGCTTTTAATTTCAACAACTCTTCAAATCAATAAACAGGTCACCAATTCCTCTAGAATTGGCCCCATTGTAATTGTAGCAAGTCAGAGTGACAATGAATCCATTATCCACAGTGATGTCTGGAACAACGGCCTTATGGTTCCCTAGACTGTAAATCAATCAAAGGGCAAGCAAGAATCCAGTTTGCTATCAAGGTAAATATTTGTAATTTTATTTTTTAAACAGGTTTCTAATGCTATTGACGGAGATTCCATTCTTATGAAGGTACTACAACAACCAGGGACTTTGTTTATGTCGTGAATTCGATGATTCGGGTATTTGGATTTATATCAAACACATGTTCAAAAAGGGCACAGGAACTAGCATTTCCAGCTCAAACTTTGATAACTTCTGAAAGTCAAATTATACAGTTTTGTGTGTGTGTGATGCTGTATTTTTTAATCATGCCGTCTCTCTTTGGAATCAACCCATTCCAGTAGCAGCATCTTCTTCCCGGTGTCTCGCTCAAGAAGTCTCTGTTCAATCTCATCATTCCTGCACTTGCTGCATCAATCTTATACGAAGCTCCACAGTAAAGAATGTTTGACATTCAGTCCAACAGCAAACATCAAATCGGAAATTATGAAGAGGGGGGTGATTATATTTTCAATGAAATCTTACCTGATCAGGCTTATTCCTTGGAGGACATGTCACTTCTTGATGTATCTTTTCGGATTTATATACATTAAACAGTAATCGATTTTAACAGCACAACTTTGATGATACACGCAAGGTGCACATTTTATAGATGTGATAAAAATTGGAAATTAAATATACACACAAATATATAGCCAAAAGGAAAAAGATCACCGACCAAACTTATTGTCATACACTCTAAAACTAAAGTTAGTCAAAACAGGCTTATTTAGTAATTTCATACAATTTTTGACTACTTGTAGTCAAAATGTGGTATAAAATGACGCTGTTTTGAATAACTTTGTTTTTAGATTGTTTATTGCCAATTCCTTCTCTACAAGAACCCCTTCTTTATCAGAACCCCTTTTTATCCGGTCTGAAGCGTTTCTGAAACCGTATCAACTCCTTTGGTGTATGCAGCACCGGACGCCAAATGGCTGCAAAGGTTGCCAACCATTCACATCAACAATCTCCACTCTCCCAGGTACCCATTTCTCTTGGGTGATGGATAGCAATTATAGGTGTCTTGGCCAAGAACACAAGTGTCATGACCGGGACTCGAACCCATGCACAGCCCGATGACTCAGCAAGCAGATTTGCTCAGCTGTGAGTAGTTACTTTTAAGGTAAACGAATAAAACTAACTGCTGCAGAAGATCTGTGCGTCCATTCCAGTCTGAATCTACGCTTCTTTGGAAGTCTTCCTTATGGTTCTCAACACATCCACCATGAAACATTCATGCTTATATAGCACACTATCTAGTTGGAGTATTAAGAGATGAAGTAACATCATTGTTATCGGAAGACTAAATTTCTTTCAACTCTCTACTTTTCAATAAACACCCCATCAGGTTTTAGGTTTTAGTGAACACAATGGAAAACGGTTTTACAGTCACTAGTTTTGTGCACGTTAATATCCACTTTGTTTTGTAATAGATGTTAATTTTTTGCATCGGGGATCAAGAATAGTCGTTGTAATTTTTACCCACACATCGATGTGTGTTACGCACTGTATACTCGGTACTTTCCCGCGTCCTGTGAAAAAATATTCACATGCATTTTCCTCGGGTGGGATTCGAACCCACGACCCCTGCCTTTGTTTTGTTTGCGGCAATCGACATAAGCCGCCGTAAAGCCATTTTCTTTGACTTTTACAGTATTTCAGACAACCTAATAATCTGGAGGATTGTTACTGGTCAAAACTTTACAATCAGCGAGCTTTGAGATTGAAGCAGTCAACTATTTTTATTATTTCGATAATTACCGATGCTGGGGTGAAATTTCGCAAAACTTGTCCTAACTTCGGACTAGTCCTAACTTATGACAAGTCATACAAGTTAGGACTAGTTAGTCGTCCTAACTTGAGATAAGACTAGTCCTAGCGCTTTGTGAAATCCACTGCAGAGCCTACATAATACACAATTCTAAAATCGCGACTTTTCTTTGCGCTCACAGTTTTTGTGTTATTATATTCATTTTGAGTAATTTTTTCCCCCAGTAATTTTTAAGCGAAAAGACCAGATACTCCTCTGCATCCATCTTCCAATATTCGTATGCCTTTCAGAATTCCGGTTTGGACCCAAAAGATGTTTCCAGTGAGTAGAAATTCTATCATTCAACACTTACAAAAATATTCTTAGCAAAAACCTCACACCCTTTGGATTCGATGAGTCACGACAAAACCTCTGCCAACTTTAGCATTTCCAATTAAGTGGCTTATCATCTGACGAACTGCAGGTGCGATTGGAAGAGATTTAAGGGTCAAAAACGGGGCTTGTTTGGGTGGGGGTGGGAAGAGGGTGTGAAGATGGGTAGTTTACTGCGTCAACAATGTTCTACTCCCTTGGATTGTATCTGGTCCAATAAATTAGTCCGGTATTCTAGGGTCAATCTTAGTAATCATGGATGCCACGAAATATGCATTCATGGTAAATTACGTCTATAGCTTATCAAACAAGACAATCAATCAAAAACAAAATCTAGCTCATATTCAGAATTAATCAGTCATTCCATTCATGAGAATAAAAACGTTTCTTTACTTGACAGGTATTTACTGGCCAGTCTAGCTTAGTTATGAGGTTAAGTGATTACAGTCTCCACTCTTGCTGTTTTTTTTTTTTTTTTTTTTTTTTTTTCAGGCAACTGTCTGAAAAGATCCTTAACGCACGAACAACTACATAAACCTTGTTCAATCGAGTTTTTAGTCACCTTGACCGTTGTACTCCATCGGTCTGTGGATTGACCCCTGACGTTTATGACCTCAACACGGACAACCTACCATGAAAGCTTCACTGCACCCAGGTGTATCGAGCATTATCCATAATGCTGAAAAGTAATCTGTGTTGGACGGATGACAATCTAGGGTAGAAGTTATATGCAATCATTCACGCCCATGCTACAAGCCTTGAACCACCAGGATTGTTCCTTCACTAAGTTGTTGTTGTTTTTGTGTCTGATTTTAAATATACATATATTTTTTCCATTTATTTTTTAATTATAGTTCTGATTGATTGCTATTTTCATTGGACCATCCAAGCCACTCAAATCATTTTATGTAACGCACCCTTTTGAACCCAAAACCACTCACTTCAAAAACTTCAGACTCTGTATGATGACCTTCTGCTTGTCCCCTTTCTTAATCAAGTTTTTTTCAACAATTATTTTAGAAATCTATTTCGTAGAATATCCCATAGGAATGTTATCGCCGTCTATAAATATTTGTGAGCCACCTGTTACATTTAAGTATATAATTTTATCCTAGCTAAAACTTAAAACAAGCAACAAAACTCCCTGCGATAAACCAGTAGAAGGCACAGCGCTTCAATAAAAATTGATTAACAACAACTGGAAACCACATTGTTTCAAAATCTACCACACAATAGACAATTTCTTCGAAAACAACCAGGGCGCTTAGTGTAACAGTGGTTGGCTTTCTGCCCAAACGAAAAAGAATGTATATACATGTATATATATATATATACATATATATTAAATACGAAACCAACGGAGACAAAAGACATGATACAAAATGTGCGTGTTAGGCTTTCGAGGCGGGGGATAGGCATACCGAGTGCAACCAAAGGTAACGAAAGGGACACAAAGTTATGTAGGCATTGATGTTTAGTTTTCGGTTTAAAATGGTTAAGACTATATCATGAAAATGATGTAAATGCACTGAATCGGGACACAACATTAAAGTATGGAGTTCCTCCATTAAAAAAAAACAAGTGTCCTTAACGAACATTTTGTCGCAAAAGCAAAGGAATTCAGATGGAATCAAATGTCATTAAAATCGGTCAGTACTGAAATTGATACTTGAACAAATGAACAAAAAAACAACCTAACAAACAGACTAATATACAATAAAACCCACCAAAACAGTGCAACCTCTGCGCATAATTTGGACAGTGCAAAAAAGGAATAAAAAAGGTTAAAAAAGTGAAATAGCAATTACGTGACACGCTAATTTCAAGGTGCAAAAAAGTCGTATCTCGCATACAGGCGACGAGATACGACGTTTTTGCACGGAGCCTTTTTCGTACGAAGTACGAAGTTATTCCAAAATTGCTCTCCCTCGAGAAACGAAGTTCTTATCTCGCTCTCGTGCATGTGCATAACACGAACATATTACACAATCTCTCTTGTGTAAAATGTTTAATATGAAGTAATTGTCAAAAAGGTCTCCTGCGAGAAACTATAAAGTCATTGCAAAATCGAGTTACGACGTTTTTTGCACAAAGCCTCCTGATGAGACACGACGTTATTACAAAATCGAGATAAGACGTTTTTGTACGGAGCTCTCTCGTGTGGATACGATGGATACAAAATTGAGGTACGTCGTTTTCACACTGTCATTGCCGAAATTAAAACAATATTTTATTGTACTGAACGTTTTCCCAACACTATAAACGGCTCTGAGCATATTCGTACAGTCGTACTTTAACGGAGAAAGCCTACATCTGTTCCTGCGATTCAAGTCTATATGATCTGAAAGATGAAAACATATTTTGAAGATCTGCCAAATGAAAACCTCTCTTCGAAAGATAACAGTCTGTTTCTCATTTGAGAACATCCTCCCCAGCAAACATCCTCAGACGAGTCTTCGAAAAAACAATGTTTCTGGAACTATAAGGGTAATTTCCCACTGTTGGTTTACCTTGGTTGACCTCAATCCTTTTGGGTGTGTATAAGTGGTGGGGATAGAGATGATGGTAGGTTGCTGAGATTTATGCAACTGGACGATTCACAATTACTGGGAGAGTAACCATCTCCGTTGTTCGTCTTGTTGGATTTAAACTGTGTTTTGTATATCTGTCACTAACACAACAACAAACATTCCAACTCGTCGGTCATCTGACAAGTCCCTTGCTACTAACTGACCAATCAGGACTTTATGCTGTTTTCATATTGAAATGTATACAATTATTCATGATTGAATAAAATATCAAATGAGAGTACAAATGTCAGCCGGAGTGGCGTGCAAAATGAACCAGTGTTGACATTCGGTGGTTTAAATGAAGACGATCGGATCAAGTGCAGGCAAACGGGTGTAGGCCTACTACGCGGGGGGGGGGGGGGGGTGGCGTGTTGGGGTGGCCCGACATACAGACATCTTGAGGGGTCTTTTAAACACTTGAACAAAGTATCCCCAAAGGGTTTTCTCTGTGTAAATCGTCAGTGGCGTAAACAAGACATTTTCAGGGGGCGGGGGTAATTTATCTATTATAGAACCGTTTAGTTTTGTATTTTTCGACTCCGTTGAGGAAGGGGCAAGATGTGGGGGGGGGGGGGCTTCAAGCTCCCCTCCTCTGGTTACGCCACTGCAAATCGTACTCCACAGAGGAATTCTTCAGAAAAAGGTAAGAAAAGAGCTAGACTGGAAGGACACGGCAAATCGCATGTGAATATGGGAGCATGTTCGTAAATGTAAACACAACCGTAACGTAACCGAATACAAAAAGTTCACATGGCCTTAAAAATAATGTTTTACCAGAGAACAGACCCGAGATAAGCTCACCATCTCAGAAAATAAAAATGGGGCGGGTCATGGCAGTTGATTCACCGATAACACAAAACAGTCGCATAATTGGACACTGTATGAGAGGAAAAGAAAATGAGGCCGTCCATTAATAGATGGGGGGTTCATCTTGAACGATCTATTTGGGATGTCCTATACCAGTGTGGGGTAAGAATATACTAAATGCAAAAAGCAACAAACAATATTAGGACGATTAAACATTATTTATTTGAAACATCGTTTTATCAAACTTGCTTAACTTTTCTATTTACTGTTTTATATGTCTATACACAGTAATATCTTTATATTAACGTTTTCACACTTTCCTATTTTTATATCAATGAATGTTTTGCAATTGCCGAGCTTCTTTGAAAAACGACGTTTCACTGAAGGGTTTCAAGACATGAATAAATGAATACATGAATATATGAATATATATGAATAGATGAATAGATGAATAGATGAATAGATGAATAGATGATAGATGAATAAATGACTAAATATATAAATTGATAAATAAATAGATAAATAGATACAAAAATATATAAAGAAGTCGATAAATCAATCAATAAAACAATACATAAATAGCTAAATAAAAAAAGAAAACAAACTAACTAACTAACTAACTAACTAACTAACTAACTAACTAACTAACTAACTAACTAACTAACTAACTAACTAAATAAACAAACAAACAAATACACAAATAAATAAATAATGGTGTTTTCTCCCTGTCAGTCCAAACTCATCATATATTAGGAGTAACACTTTATGGAGTGAATGCCAATGGATCACAAAGGAACATGTTTCCAACTCCAAAGCAGGAAATGTAGTCACAAGAATCTGTTCCTAAACATCCGCAAATGTCTGTTGGGTATTATCAATCATCCAAAGTGCTTGTAAAATAATCTACAGCCTATGCAATAAAATCATCATTTCTCAAATGTTGGCAAAAGAACAAAACTCTGTTGTTTTTTTGATTAATTTCCAAGTCTCATGTCTAAACACATACTGTCGGCCAATATAGCACAGTAAAAGTGCAGTTATTGAGAAAACAGCCGCAAAACCTACTTTAGCTTTTTATATCTTGCTCCTTGATATTTTACTAAAGGTAGCATGAGTCACAAGAGTCCACTTTTTTCGTGAAGACGATCAGGACACACTGATCAAATCGTCCAGTTGTTAACAAACAACTGTTTCTTTCTCTGTGAGATGTGATAGGGGGGCCTGACCGATTTCGGGTCAAAATGACAAAGAAATGCGTCAAATCGAAGGAGAATCCGAGTTAAACTCAATATCTTTGAAACCCGTTTTCGGGTCAGCCTGACCCAGAAGTGGATCAAGACCCACTGGGACCCAGAATCCGGTTCAATTCCGACCCGGGAGTTCTTAGAATGTAAACTCATCAAGGAGATTGTTTCCAATGTGTTCAGCAAGAAATGTCAGCAGATCACGTTGAAACAACTACTCGTAAGAGTCTCAAATATCACATTCGCAAAGTAGGGGGCACACGTGGACATGAAATTTACAAAGGTTTTCGCATAAATGGATAGTCGATGCCTGTAAAATAAAATGCATGTTCAGTTGATGATTTATGACTAATCATGCCAATAGTCTAGACAAACATTATTGGATACGTGACCTATTTTACAATTGTTGGCCTTGAGATTCGATACTCTTGGTGCTCTATGAAATAGATTTCAATTTTATTACAAGTAACAGGCCAAGTGCATTTGCCGAGCCACTTCCTTGATGAAGTTAACAAACTTTTGATATCTCTGAAGTACATAGAATTCAAAAATCCTGACTCACTCATTCATTGAGAATGTAAGCCCACGGGTCAGTTTTTCCCAGAGAAGATTACAGTTCACATTAGGTAGCCTATACCTTGTTTGATACCAGCTTAAATTACTCCAATGTATTAAATTATGACCGAGACGCCAAGCTATACACATTTTTTTTCTCTGAACGTGTTTGTGTTATGCCTGCGTTACGTCATGGATACGTGTGTATCGTCATAAAATGCGGTGGCGTATTCCGTCTACATCATACGTAATCACAACGTCAAGACGACACTGAAGAAAACGATGTTAACCATATGTATTTTAGAAGACTTTTGAGGGGAAGTTTGTGTACATTGTTTGTTCTTAACGGGATCCGTAGTGACAAAGGTATTAATTAACAATTACGTTTGCCCCTGCTCACGGCGTGGTAAACACACAATATGAAGCTTGACAAGGAACTTCTACACGAAAACGCAAAAACCAAAAAGACCGTACGTATACGCGTTGCCGTACGCCTCGTACATTGATGTGTAGCTCAACTTTCAAAGTTGGCAGGCCGCCTAGATATGTTTCTTCAAAATTCGCATCGTATTAAACCATCTTCAATTAATTGCTTCAATTAATTGGACCCATCACGCCCATGCTCGCTTAAAAAGCTTAGTTTGAGGACAAGTTAATACCCTTAAGCTTTTTTATTATCTAAAGATATAAGCCCTGACAGCGGTCTTTCTCGTGAAACCATCTCGAGAGTCACTGGCAGCATGTCATAGCGTAAAGCCCTATGGATTTGAGGCAACACGCGAGGCAGTCACATTATCTGCTTTGTACAGACGTGCATCTTTTTCTTCACACTCACCATCTTAATAAGCGGTTTCCACTAGGCAGTCAGGACCAAAGCAACACCACTGCACTGGGGACCCGCTATGGCTGGATGACTTATGTCACTGGCACCATCGTGAATAGCCGAGGGTATAAGGAGAGGGATGGGCTCATAGGGTGTGGTCAAGAAGGATAGAGGAAGAAGATTGAAACTCAAATATTTGTACGTTTCAAACTAGAATCACTTTTACATAGTTGGACCTGATTCTACGAGTGTGTGACATAGTAATGATGACCAGCAACACGACGAGGAGCATCACGATGGTGTGTTTATCTAAAGGGGCGGGGCTTGTGTCTATGAGGGAGAAAGGGGGTCCGGGATAACAGAAATACCAAGGTAGATCTCAAACCAGGCAAAAGTTAATAAACAGCATTAGACAGTCATTGTATGTATCTAAACCCCAACCATCATTGCATCTGCTACAGTCGAACTCGTTACAGAATGATAATCTACGGTCTGGGGAGGAGCTTACCGGGTAGGAGGAAGTGGGTTGAAGGTAAAGCCTGCCGTGAAGGAAATTAAAAAAAAAAAAAAAAAAACTTAAAAGCAACCTAATATCTTAGAAACAACCAGTTTATAATGTGTAGCGCAAACCATGTAATGTAGCACGGTCTAAATAAGGTACATGACTGGGGCGATGTTTAGGGCTGGGCAACATTTAGGTGTTCCGTGCTGCATTTGTGTCTCGGGCTACATTTGGTGCCGTAAGCCAGGAATAATGCAAAGGTGTGGTTCATTATATTAACAGCCATACAAACAAGAACTTGGATTGATTAATGTTATTGAATTGCATTTCTTTGCATGAGGTGAATAAACATGACTAAGAGACAAACATGCTAACGAATATTGTTCACTAACAATCAATATCATACAATCACAGTACAGACTCCCCCCAGAGAGTCCATCAATGATGCCTTCAAGATGTAGCGTGAAATTGGAACAGCGCAGGAAGTCATAATAATACTTTGACATGATAATGTTTTCCACATTCAAGAGGAAGCGAGCAACAGGTGACCATTATGTTCGAAGCCTGGATATTTTGAGTATAGAATGAAGTTCGAACTGCAAAGCATTTTAGAACCAATCATAGGGCGCTTTGAAGACACATCGGAGGTGCTGCTGCCATGTTTGAATTTGACTAGAATTAACATTACATGTTAACAGGCGCCTAGCGACACATTTTGTGGGGGTTTAACTATATGGAAAATTCATGGATACTTTGACGCCAGGTGGTACAACCATGGTCACATTTTTGTTGTTTTTTTTGCAAGGGAGTAAAAACGTTTATATTTACGTAACTGTTTGTTTGGACACTCTCCAGAAGCAAGTGACATACTATTTAAAGATGGTGGGGGTATTCCTCACTCCGCCCACTTTCCCCTCCCACGGAAATGTTTTTATCTTTACTTGTCATCGCCTGAAGGTTGGACCACACCCCTCCCCTCCGCAGTCGGTACGCCACACACTATTAAACGCACATTTTATCATATATTCTGCGGCATCTGCGTAAAATATGCGTGCATGTTTCATCATATACTGATGTCCCACGCCAATGTAAAGCGAGTTGCGGGGAGAATCACCGAATCGGCTCTACAATGTTGTAGGTCCGTGCATATAGAGCATTTTTCAACCCCGCCGTTGATCTTTATGAACAGGTTCGGGTTTATTTCCATATACTTTAGGCCTAAGGCAAGTAAAATACAAAGAAACGTTTTTTAACGGAACTTGAAAGGTGGTATGTGTGGAGGTCATGCAGATAAGAAGCCGAAGCTTGTACGAGGTATGCCTTCTTCACAAAAATACATACACATGAAGTAATAAATTCATGACATATCAAACTAGACCATTTATAAGTCATAAATAATAGGCTTCAATACATTAATTGAATGAGTTCATAACCTAATGAGGATCAATAAATTACATTTACCACATTAACATCCGTTACTAAAGTATGTTATTCGGGTAGTCACTTGGCAATTAAAGTAATTTCTATAAGCTCCTAATTAACATTAACCGCAGCACGAAAAAGCATTATTAATAACACTTATTATAACGTCCTATATTGAATGCAGTGGGCAGGAAGATCGATTTTGTTCCACAGAAGGGGTAACGGATGTCTAAAACTTGAAAGGTGGAGGGATGTTCTAACTTTATTAAGATACAATTTATCCCAAGCCCCAGTGTAAATATGAATATCAATGCTCGTAAAAAAACAAAAAAATAAAATAAAAATAAGGTAAAGATGCCCTTTTCCTTCGTTAATATTATTCATTAAAGCAGACACATTTATAGATGTCAACTCTATACACCCGTTGGCTTCAGTAGCAACGATATAGATTGGGCCTTTTGAAAAATTCAGCCAAAGCCACAACTAAAACCATCAATTGGACACGGCCCTTTTTGCCTTTTCGTTATACTTTTTGCCAAGGCACTAGTACATCCCGATCCGGTTGAAACAGCGCCGATTTGACCCAATGATGTCATTTTCCCTGGGCAAATTTTCGAACAATTTGTCATTTTTTCATAATCTAATAATGGCATCCCAACTTCAGGGACCCCCAAAGAGCAGTGCCTCAAATTATCACAGGAATTCTAGATTTCACATGGTCGCTCGCCACATCAGTATAAAATTAAACATGGATCAAGTTATGGAAGAAAATGTAGTCTATAGGGAGAGTGAGCTCGGTGATTTCATCTGAATTTTAGACATGATTCATCAAGTCATTCGCGTTCACAATGTCCTCAGAATACAAAATGTATTCCAGGCACTGAATTGTCCTGAAAGTCATACAGCTGCCCCAAAATAAATAAATAAATAAATAAATAAATAAATAAATAAATTAATACAAATGTTATAACATTGGTTAAAAAGGGAACAGGTGTCAAACAAAATTCATTGTGGAATTTGGGCAGGTGATCGTTGTTTTTACTGAGCTAGAATAAGTTTACTTCGTACGTTTTTGAGATTCAAAGCTCCATGAACATGCCTGTTACTTGTCAAGAAAACTGCGGCCGATTATCACAATACTTTTACTAAAGTGCAAGTGTACCAAGCAAAAAAAAAAACAAAAAACAAAAAAAAAACACGAAAAAACAAACAAACAAAAAACAACAACAACAAATAAACAAACAAACAAACAAACAACCCAACAAACAACACAAAAGGAAACAACCCAACAAACACACAAACAAACATACAAACAGAAAAAGAAACAAACAAAGAAAACAACAAACAAACAAACAAAACAAACAAACAAACAAACAAACAAACAACCCAACAAACAAACAAACAAACAACAAACAAACAAACAATCACTATGTTCGGATTGTCTTCAGGACATAAAAGCTTTTCTGAAATAATCAAAGCATACTGATCGAAAAGTTGATTTATTACACTAAACGGTTTTGTTTAGAATTGCCACTGCTCATGTGAAAATCATTTAATGGCGTCACCAAAAAACTTCAAGATTGCTTAGTAGGCACACATTTGAATGACATTCATGCTGGTGACTGTAAATCTATAAAGACAGCTTCTACTTACAAAAAGGCGATTTCAGCTTCAGTTTACCAATAGTAACCTTAACTTGACTCAGTGAAATTTGAAGCTTTGCACGATGTGGAAAATAAGAAGTAACTACAACTAGCGGCTACAACCATGTATAAATCTCTCATGGGAGGGGTAGTGGCTCCAAAAAGAGCCGTTGTGGTCCCGACGTTTCGAATAGTACACTCTCCTCGTACAGTTCTCCTGAAGACGAGCAGAGTGTACTGTTTGAAATGTCGAGACCACAACGGCTCTTTTCAGAGCCACCACTCCTCCTCCCAGGAGAGACTTATACATGGTTGTACCAACAAGGGTTTGCTATATAGTTACTTCTTAAACGGACTCGTCAATTTCAATGAAATGACATAAAATGCACTGTCACTGGGTGGAGGGAGTTGACTAAGGTACAAGGAGAAGTGGTTCCAGGATGGCTGATCAGTTCATATCGCGATTCAAACAGAGTACACAGTGTTCTTAGGTTTGTCAGTAATCTGGCTGATCTACAACCCGATGGCATTGAACATTCTGTGCCGACAAGAAGTAGAGGAACCCCCATCTGCACGCAAGACCAGACCGTCTAGATAACCTTGATTTCCTGTACATCAACTCATCTCAAACACACTGAGTCACAAGAAATGTCCCCATGGGACACTGATGACAGAGAAGGCTACGACTTCTTTTTATAACCACTAATTTCATTTATTTATCACAAGATATAACCCCCCTTCCTGTTCAGCTGCCTCCCTCAAGACAATGTAAAGAGTGTTCTTTTAACAAATTTCGTGAACAAGTTTTGTTTCACATTTATCTTTGGTCTACAGATTGTCTAGTTTGATATAGAAAAAGTGGTGTATACTTGCTCCTGCATTCTGAGGGCAGCCGCAAAAGATTGAGAGATGCCCTTGCAAACTGAAGCATCCTTTAGTATCAGGGGTCCCTCCAAGGTTAAGATTGGGTGGGTGTGACGTACTAAAGGGCCCTTTTGGGGTCATGGCACAACCGAAAAGTAGACCCCTACTATCCAATCTCAATACGAACAATGGACCCCACAAGGGGATTCCTTAGAAAAGGTACAATATGTTAAGCAATGAAGTACCCCCACTGGATCGGTAGGGACGAGTGGGTGGGAATATACACTTTCAAACTGGGGACCTGAAGAACACGGACGATGGGTCCTCGGATAGTTGAATGTCCCAGGATAGAAAGTATGTATACAACACCAATGGAAACGGTTGCAAAAAAGTTAAAGTACAAGCACAAAGGGTACAATATGAGGTCCCGGTTGCAGCTGAGTACCCACTTGGGTGCCCTTACACTCACCGACTTACGGGGTACTTTACACCATGGAACTACCCAACAAGGTTTTCTTTGTTCTAGTGCTACCCCACAGACGAATTCTTTAGAAAAGGGAATAATAGAACAACAATAGGAGGACCCGTAACTGCCATATGTAACTACATGGCTTCTACCGGCTGTTACCTACCATGCTTATCAATACGAGTTTACTCATAACATTAATACTGGCAAAAATGTGGAAATAGATTTAGCATATGGTCTGCAAAATCAAGATGTTTTTTTTAATATTATGTGAAACTACTAGATCAAGTTGCTTGGCGAGGGTAGCGCATTATCACAATACACTGTATCACGATTAACAAATTGCTCGCAGACAGTACTACGTCCCAGTCTCAGAACATCGTTGTTCATAACGTAAAAAAAACACATCACTGTCTTTCGGAAGTAAATTCATTCAGTAAAACAGCCACCCTGTGGAACATTGAGAGACAGTTTACGTTTTGCCAGGGACTTTGTGGATTTCGATAGGGGCGGTTGGAAGGCGTTGATTTGTGTGGTCTTCAAGTGCTTTTCCCTTCACATGCAGTCAGACTGAATATTTAATATTTATGTGGAGACTGGTGTTCTTCATAAATCAATTAACTTTTATATTGAAACTAATTTATTTCTCCCCACTTTTTTTTTTTTTTTTTTTTTTTTTTTTTTTTTTATAATTACCAATTCTGGACTGTTTTTTAATTGTTTAACTTCTGTCTGCCCTTTTTACCACCAAAATTGCCATCCATCTTACCCCCAAAATATACATGACGGAAATACCAAAGAAAAAGAAGTTGATATAAGTATAATAAAATCTTGACACGCTATATAACTATTGTCAAGTTGAACTCTGACCCCACTGGCTCTAACCTGTAAGCTCAAGGACATGTCCATGGGGGAGAGGAAGCAGGGCCAAGGTCAACTAAAGCCCGTCCCCCCCCCCCCGCCCATCCCCTACAAACAAATCTTGGCTCCAAAAACTTCGACTTAAAAACTCTCACTGAAGACCACAAGAAACATACATCAATCACCATGACAACAGGTGTGGAACAACTGGTGGCTACATACCAAAGTCACATTAACTGTTCCTGATCGAGTAGTATAATATACTCAAACTTCCTATAAAAATGGCATCTGTTTACACTTGTCGCGCGTTATTAAAATCCCCCGTAAAAATACAAATTGTTTTAAGGGTACAGTTCCTGTGATTAAGTGTCACTGTCTGAAATGTGGCGAACCGAATTCAGCAGCGATTTCAATTCACTCTGAGTCATTTGATGCTTTTTAATTGCTAGACATTCCTCGTGATTTTGACAGATGGATTTATACAACTGCTTCATCCTTTCACCATCATTCGTGTAAAAAAAAAAAAGATTCTGAAAAGAAGATCCCAGGCCATAGTTTAAAGGCAAACTGAGAAGACAAAGCAAAACCTGTACTTTCAATGTCACGTTATCAGAGCTTTTATATGGATGGTTTATATTTAATTTGGAAGAGTAATAGAGTAACCAACCAGCTAGTTTTCAGTAAACCCAATATCCAACCAATCCGTGAAAATGTCTTTGAAGTATTTTTGTTAAGTTTCGTTGAAAGCAACGAAAAACTCTTATTATTATTATTATTATTATTATAGGCTACTTTTTATTTATTATTAAACAAAAAAGTATGTAAATGATGTTTGAAGCTTTGCATTGTGTGAATAACACGACATTTCACATAAATCTAGTAATTACCAAACATAACTCCAAAGAATTGTTGGTGTTTGCAATCCTTTTAGAACAGACTTAATTTTGTTGACTGAAAATGCACCCGGCAAAAGATAATTATGTATAAGTGACCATAACTAGTAAATAAGTAAACTTGCGAAGGAAGTGGTGGCTCTGAAAAAAGGGCCAGGTGTGGTCTCGGCGTTTCAAAACGTCGAGACCACACCGGCTCTTTTCAGAGCAAACTCTGCTCCCAATGGAGATTTACACATGGTTTTACCGGCGAGTTGACTAGAAGGCTAATTGTTACTCCTTCAAATATATGTGAATATTATTGGTGCAACCTTTATTTTGTTCATCGAGACTTTGAGTTCTTTGAAATGGTGCCCCATTAATGTTCAATTATTGACAACGTCTTTGTTGCATATACCAGGAAAGAGTTCTCGGAAGTATGTTGAGAATTTCTGGATTCTCTACAGGTACATTAACTTCAAGGCAAAACTAAAATGTCTTAATGTCCTCGCGGTGGGGCTTTCAAGAAACAGATTGTTCTTAAGGGCACTCTTTATGAGTTAACAAAGAGTTTCAAAGAAGAGGTTAATTTGTATCTTACTCTTTGGATACATGGAAGAGTTCGAAGTTGCAGGTTTCTCAGCATGCCGAGACGATCATCACCACCAAGCGATACAGTAGTC
This sequence comes from Marthasterias glacialis, assembly GCA_911728455.2. Classification (NCBI taxonomy): domain Eukaryota; kingdom Metazoa; phylum Echinodermata; class Asteroidea; order Forcipulatida; family Asteriidae; genus Marthasterias; species Marthasterias glacialis. The sequence goes on from OU452219.1 coordinate 32,298,466, forward strand.
CGCCCTCCCCGGGAGACAAGTGCCACTGGACCCCCAAAATACCATTGCGGAAAGCCACAATTTTATTCCCACTCCCGGAAAATAGGCAGAGATAATTTGAAGATAATTGGCGGTGGAGTATCTCCCATTGAATTGTGTTTCTTGCTCTGCATTAACATCAATGGAAACCAGTTGGGTGGACTCCTACGCTGAGGTGAGAACCTCGCTGCTTCGGCTGGCTTATGGAATTCCGGCAATAAATGACAAACTGTGTTTCTAAGCATGTAAAACAGGTGCATCGACTGAGGAAGGTTTACATGAAAGAAAATACCCGGACCCTGGATTCACATCAACAACAATACATAAGTCCACCCGAGGGTTGGCATGACCTACATCAATGGTGCTGTCATTTTCCACATCTTGCAATGCCATTCACAGCCTATGCGTAATGTATGCTGGTATGCCCACTACACTTTTGTCTCAAATTGAATTTCCCAGTAACACCCCTTTCGCAATAGCGAAAGTGCACAGTTTAGCCTCTATTCAACCCCATTCTAACACCCTACACAATAAAACGAACATTTAAAAACAAAAACAGAACACGTGAAGATGTGGTGCAAACGTGAGTTCACGAGGGCCAGGTATGAGTCACATGACTTCAACAGCTGACGGTCCCAAATTCTAGTTCTGGTTACGATACCATGTCCGAAACAAGTTTCGTGAGCAGCATTCAACTTGTCTGAAAATCTGTCAAGCAACCAAATTACACTGTTCATATTTTCCAGCGAGCGAGAATCTAGGAACAACAACAAGAAGAATTGGTTACAATCTGGAAGCTCACTGGTTGTGGTTCATAGTACCGGTCCTCCACCAAAAATATTTCCGTCTGAAAAGTGTCAAAATCAAGAAAATAGCTACCAGATTGTTGCACTCCGCAAATGAAATACAACTTTTTGCTGAATGTGGGTCTTTAAGCCTTTGGAAACGGTCGTCTTGGTACAAACCGTAATGTTGCGGGTGATTAATTATTGCGTAATAAATCTTTGCATGGTATTCTAAACTTAATTTACTTCAACATAACTCAGACTGCACGTTTTAATAAGAGCGAGTTGACATTATACGGCTGTTCCAAAACATAATCACAGTGTGATGTATTAAATTACATACATACAGCGCCCTGTGGAAGGTTTCAGAGTGGCTTAAAGTCAACAGCTTACAACATGAGCACGACGAAGGACAATCTCTTTTCCGAAATGGCAGCAGCTGCATGTATTAACCCCACTGTTTCTATCATAATGTGCTCTGCGAATAAGTACTGGCCCCCCTTCATTCTGGTAGGGTTACACTTGCATAAAACACGACGACCTGTCGTGACCCCTCGGCAATGTTGTCTAACAAGGTTTTGATGAGAGCACATAAGCGAGTTTATTAAGAACTACCCAGCATGGCTAATGCCCCCCCCCCCCCCCCTCTGAAATGGCTGCGGAGTGATATAGTACACTGACCTCTCTACTGCACTCCTTTTGGCGGATGTAAACCCTCATCTCTTAACCCGCTCTGTGCCGAAGTGGGATTTCCCATAGTAAATCTTGCTAATCTTGTGAATGTGACATTATTACAATTGCGCGGTGTGAATGAGACTATGCAGTGATGATGTGATGACAGCAATCATCAAGGAGCAAGAGCAAAGAAAGATCAATGCACACTGTGTCTTACTCACTGAAAGCTCCTTTCTTCGTTACTGGTAATCTAAACAAGACTGGAGGAACTGAAGACATCAGCCCGTGCCCTTTACTGACTTAAGAGATGTCACTTCAAACTATCAACAGAATGCAACCCAGTTTTGCATGAACGGTGTCACTATGTTTATGTTATTTATTGATTTAAATATTTCTGGTGATGAAATCAAGGAAGCCTCGGCACTGCGGCCAAAAGGCCCGAGGATACATGTGTAGAGAAGATGATGAAGAAAATGTCCAGTGTTGAATGTGGGAGGAAAACCCAATTAGGGAAATATCACGTGATCAGGTAGGGACTGGAAACCTAATCCACATGCATGGCACTGGTCCTGGATTCGAACCGGGGTCCACAGAGGTAATGTCTGGGCAAGATACCAACAAAGCCAACCTGATCCATTGATAACTTTTTCTTAATATGGGTTTATGTTTCTAGAAGTTTATTACCCCTTTCCCTTTTTGTTACTCAATCTGACTCCTTTATAGTTTGCTTTTGCAGTGGATATTTGCTTTCATATAAACATATACATATATATTTTTTTTGAAAGTCACTTTACACGAATGGGGCTAGGCATTGCAGTGTGCCCCTTGTTAAATCAGTGAGAGTTAAATTCAAAGTGTTACAAATATAACAATTATCGGACTGGATTTTCCGGAGGGCGTGGTGTCTGATTCTTTCAAACATAAATTAAATTTTACCATTGCAATGAATTAATAGCACATTCCTATACAGGTGTTGGTAATTGGTAATGTCCTCATGTTTGTGTTTCTCTTTTCTTGACTTTGTTTTACTCAACGATCAAGATCAGGGAAGAGGAAACGGATAAGACCGAACGGGAACATTTCGAAATGAGAAGCGTCTGTGCTCAAACCACTCCGGCACTTCACAAGGTCATTGCATGGTGTAAACAAACTGACTTCCTGCTCGATTTATGACCAAAACGCTAAGTGTGTGTTCCTGTGGCAAACCACAGCCAGCTTCTCTTCCAAACCCTTGACGATGATATCACCATCTCTTTGAACTTGCACTTCACCAAAAAGTGACCTTTCCGCTAAATCTTGAACGCTACAAATTTAGTCTTTACAGAATTAGGCAAGTACTCATGGTGTGAAGGCACATTTTTCAATTATGATTATGAAGTCATCATAGCACTTTCAATGGAAGATTGTTATTCATCAATTCCAGTTAACTCTAGAGATTACACAGCTCTATCTCATATCTCCCACGGAGCGACTGCTGAGTTATCCGCCAGTCAATTGCTCTTTCATTATTTCTTAAGACACCACAATATTTGTTTTAAAATACTGGTAATGAAACAAAGGGATCCTCAAAAGCGACCGAAGAATGTAACCCGTTTTCATGAAGATGCCTGTGTAGGAAAATGCTAAAAGAGATGTATGTTTTAGATGTGGGAGGAAAACCCCAAATAGGGGGAAACCAACGCATGACTGAAATCCCAATCCACATGCAACGCTCCGTTCCAGGATTCGAACCAGGTTCCACAGAGAGGAAACGCCGGGGGAAACTTCCAAAGCCTACCTGTATGCCCATTTCGGCCTAATTCTCTGCATTATATGCATTAATCAGAGAAAATGACCCACGGGCTGATTCAACGTATACATTCCAAGTATAACGGCCAAAGTATACGTCTGGTAAAAAAACAAAAAAAAAAGCTAATATCAAAGCTTACTGATTATAGTATCAATCCTCCAGAGAATAGCCCACTCAAAGCCGATAAAATAGCAATTTGAAGACCCCCAAATCACAATTCTTATTTTGATTGCAGCAATGAAACATAACAATCAAAATAACTATTGTCCACTTATGTAATGTAGTACAATTCTTACGAAACATTAACTAATAATCATGAAGTTAAGAAACATGTTGTTATAATGAATTACCCCGGTCTGAAATACTGTCAAATTAGATGAAATAGCACAGGGGATCGCCAAGTCACCGTTTTTATTTAGATTGCCGAAAAAAAGAGGGAAAAACAAAATAATAACATAAATAATAATAAATAAATAAATAAATAAATAAATAAATAAATAAATAAATAAATAAATAAATAAATAAATAAATAAATAAATAAATAAATAAACAAATAAACTAATTAAAAAAAAAAAAAATAAATAAATGAATGAATAAATAAATAAATAAATAAATAAATCATGAATAAAATAGATAAATAAAAAGATACATAAACAAATAAATAAATTAATTAATTAATACATTAATTAATAAATACTTCATAACAGAAATCAATATAATCACCATAATTATCATCGTTTTTTTCAAGTTGGTAAAAATCTTACAAAACTTACGAAACATGAAAGTATGAAGCAATTTTGTGTTTTGAGACGCTCGAATCATTAAGTTCCGGTCGTTAAAATTCAGGAAATAGTTTTCGGGAATGACTGGAAATGTGCTTAATGATTGAAATTTGAAATGTTACGTTTTGATATTACATTCCCTAATATAAGCTGACTTGATTATCCTTCCATCCAGCAAGTTTATACGTTTTGATTTTAAGCATCCTCTTGTGGTCTGTAACTGATCAGAATCAATGAAGTTGAAATAACACAGACATATTCTTGCTAGACTGTTAGACATGTGGTGAATATTTTGATAAATACAACATCATGATCTCTAGCACATGACCTACTTCACTTGTTTTGTAAACACACACATGTAATCAAAACAATGATGTTTTAATTTATTGACACTATAAAATCATCACGCAATCCAGAAAAGTCTTACTTTAATTAGGGAATCGTACACAAACAAACTCATTCGGGTACTATTTCATCTTCTTCGCGTCTGAGATGTTACGTCACTTACTTATTTTGTATTTTGTTCTCGCGTCAGGTCTTACGTTTCTTCCATAGATCTGAAGGTCTGGTCAACCTTGACACCAATATATCATTTGGCTTATCCAAAATACATGTGTGTACGTAAAGCTCCATACGTATACGTAAATGAGACTTGAAGGTTTACCCCTCCCCCCCCCCCACCCAAAGAAAGTGCCTTCGCTACGCCGCTGGACACAAGTGCCAAGACCGGGACTCGAAACTTCACTCTGCTGATCAGAAACTTTACGGACGGGCGGACGAACCACCTACAACGAACGAACAAACGAACGAACGAGTTATTTGTTGATGCGGGGAGGCCTATCAGGATTGTGACTTGTATTTCGTAGCATAATACACTGACCATTATGAAAAAAAAAGTAAAATGGTGTATTTTACGTTTTCTACTTTATTCTTTATCCGTTTAGGTTAAGTTATGTTTTTGTTTATAAAGTGTCTTGTTTATGATTCATGGATATTCTTAACTGTTTGGCCCAGCGATCAAGCGTACCGGACTCAAGCTCTGGTTGTTTCTGATCAGCAGAGTTAGGGTTCGAGTCCGTAGGGAAGGCACTTTCTTAGGGGGGGGGGGGTGGAAGACTATGCCGACTGACATTATCAAATGAAAGTAAAAGCACAACGACATGGGACTCACCAACATGTGGGGGTTCCCTGTTGGAGTACATAGACAGAAACTCTAGTGGGGGTCCAGGGGACGAAGCCCCCGGACGTTCGACGGTTTAAAGTGTTTTCAGGGCTAAGGAGGACTTTCAAGTTGCCGAAAATAGACGTTTAATTTTGAAATTTAAACTTAGAATACTTTGGACTCGGGACAAATCCCCTACTGTTGGAGCTTATAAGGGCAACAATTCGTATGGGGGTCCGCGGGGCGAAGCCCCCGGACGCTCTGTGCAGCTTTTAGTGTTTTCAGAGCGTAGATTTCCGCACGTTGCCGGGAATACTAAATTTGGTAATTCAAAGTTTTACTTCTCACACTACAAGGATTAAACTAAAATTTTCACATAGACAAATCCAGTGGGCAAATCTCTAGGCTTGCCGGATGGATTTGTGTTCATTCAGAGCCCTTACTCGGGTTAGTTTGGTGCTCACTTTGCCGATTGTGGCTGTAAATGCCGACTTAGGAAAAATATTGGGGGGGGGGTGTCTTGTGTCGCTACTTGTGTCCTTAAGCAAGACACTTACCACTATTGCTCCATCATGGGATGTAAAGCCTTAGTCCCGTACCTTTTGTAATGCACGAGGTACACTTATCGCTAAGTGAAGGGGGTTTGCTCCGGTGTTTGCGGCAGTGGCTGCTGAATGCGCCGCAGCACCTTGTAAACCCTTATAAGGTGCTACATGAAATGGTCCACATAATCAGTCATTCTTCACAAATTCCTCGCCTGCTTGTTTGTCTTTTAGGTAGATACGTGCGCTGTAATAAGACTCCGGCATTATTATTATTATTGGAAATACATATAACCATGACCATGGGAGTAGCCACTGACTCGTTCTACTCAGATATGGCAGCCCCAATTAACTTATCAAACTGACCAGAAAATAATTACATTAAACTCTCTAATCCTTACTTTCCTAGGGTTTTTGCACACGATAAGGAACAGGGTGGGGCTCATCAGACATGATGGCTACCTTAATGTCTTCACCTTCGTAATCTCTTAGTGGGAAATTGTCCAACCTTTCATAACTTGTTTGGGCCAGCTGCAAATGTGACCAAGGATTCAGTCTCCACATTTGTCAAACTTCAATGACACTTACATATTTCGAGGTACATCACGTGCACACTATACAAACAAAATCACATTTCCATTTTCTGGAAAATTTACACTTGATTACGTTATTTATTTATTTTTGGATATTTATGATATCCAAGCAACAGTCTAACAACGAAATAAATTACGTTTCTAACGTAATTTCTATTGAAGTGACACGGAGAAACCTCGAGTTGGGGCTTCATGGGGATTCAGTGAGGCTAAAGTTACTCATCAAACATGACGCAAGAGGGCAGCATTTAAGTTGCTCACCAGTATCATTACCTTTCTTACACCCCACCATGTGCAAATTGTGTTTTAATTGGCAGTGGTGCAGCTAGTCTCTCAATTATAGACGCCAACAGTTTGGCAAATACAGCTTCATTGACAAGTAGATGTTTTGTTCCTACCACAGTACACACAACTAGAACACCAGCTTGTCTGCATTAGTTTTGTCTGTTTGTCACACAAAAACAATTACTATTAACGTTACCAACATGCACAACCGAGAGTTACAATAAATTGGCATGACTTTACAAATAACTTTCCCTGATTATATTTACCTAAATATGCGAAATTATTTGGCGGGAAGATGGGAGGTGTGGGATTGGGTGATGACATACAAACAGTGTCTTCACTTCACTCGACCGAACTCTTGGGTGCAGACTTTTTTTTAAAGCTGGAAGTTTCATGATGTCTTCGTTCTTAAAAAAAATCACAGCAATTCAGAGAAAGGGTTCGAATCTCATTTACGGCACCCATGTCCATGAGAGTGATATTTTCTTCTCAACATTTTGAAGCCGTGAAGACAGATAGATTGTGAGTATGTTTCTGCCAGTTTGGCTGTCTGTGTACCGTACCCTCGTGAGATGAATCCAGGATTGTTTTTGCAAGGGTAGTAGGGGGCATTTTGTATGCTTAGAAAAAGATTGTCGTATACAAGTTCTTCGTATGTCCCGGTTTGATAAATAGTAAAATGTTTATGGTTCCAACGTTTTTCAATTTTTCTGCAGTCCGGTGAACGGAACAACTTGCTGTCAAACGCGCCAATCGTCAGAACATGACTTCAAAACCCAGGTTAATCATTTGAAGTTACGATAACGCGCAGTTAGTTGCTCTTCATTTATAGAACATTTCATAGTAGTTTCATAACAATTTCTGAAAATATTCGCACTCGTTACCTTGAAGCTGTTCGACCGTCCTTCTAACAGCTTCTGATTTGTAATCTTTGCGCGTCAGTCTTAAGAACAAAGTAGAAGCTAAGCGGTAGGCCTTGCTATTCTTTTTGTGAATACAGCGATGAACATTTATATTAATATAAAGACATAGTACAGAACCGGTGTAGAAACAATTATGGAATAGTTTAATTTAAATTCATTTACCGTGAAATTCATACCGGTACAAATCCTCAAGTGAAAATATTTGTGTACTCTGGAAATACTTTTGAAGACCAGAAAATAGCATTTGGAGACCCCCAAATCACTGTGGTATTTCTCCGATTGCCTCAATGAAAATGCACACACTCCTGGGCAAAGCATTTGTGGACTTGAACTTGACGACTTTTATGAAATTGTCACAGAGTCAGTGTAAGTTATAAAAACAAGCATGTACGAGGCGGCGGTTGGGACCCTAGCCAAACTTCTCAGAATCCCTTCCTCGTCTCGTCCCCTTTCCAAATGAGACCGAAGAAAAATCATCATATCATCATAATTCAGTTGAAAAATCTTCCATATAAGTGAACAGAAAAGTATAAATAAATAATACAAAAATATATAAAGAAAATGGTTGTTTGTAGCAAATGAAACGCATTTCTTGCATACCCTTTTAATTGAATTTAGACTATTTGAATAAACTAGTATCAATAAATGTATGGTTCAGTAAATCAACTTACACATTAAGAGTTTGTCTTGCACATATTACAGACGGGTTTTTTTTCTTGGTAAAGTATAAACTCCTCTTAAAACCTGTATGTCTAATATCTATAGAGTCCTGTGAATGTTTCTTCGCTACCGCCTGCCACCCCCCCCCCCCCCCCACACACACACACACACACACTCCTCCCCCAATGGAATTGTCGAGTTACGTTACAGGCGGATTTACGGTACAGAATAAGAATTGTATTTTATATTGACATGTTTTCTTTAATTCCTCTAAACAATAACTTCAAGTCATTTGAAAAGGATAAAAATTCGACAGTTTCTTCGTTCCAGTATTTCTCGACTATGACAACTACGTGCGTCTTTTGCTGAAACATCCAGCTCAAAAACAGGATGTTTGTTCCTGACACACTGAACTAGAACATGCTGCCATTGCCCGGAGACAAGCCTCTCACTGTAATCTTAAACTTTCAGCAATTAACGAAAAAGGAAACATCACTTTTGGTTGTATGCAATCTCTGCGATAAAATAATTGAATCTGGGCCAAAATGGGACCATAATAAACCTGTTCGCTCGTCTCAAGATTGCTAGAAAGAAACACTGGAGATTAGAAAGAATCAAAAACTCAGGAAATTAACTATATCAATAATATACCCCTTAACTTGGCCAAGACGCCACATTATTAAAAAAATAACCTTAATTACAAATTTGTAAATATCTTGTGAAACTGGACGGGTTAATACCCTATGCCTTAAATGTGCAAATAACATATTACTGACAAAGACACGGATATAATTACTCCTTTAGTTGAGACTGAACTTAGTATCACGTTCACTTTGTCATTTGTCACTCTTCGCTGGTGGAATTATAGAGCATAGTAAGGGCGCAATGTCTAAAGCTTCCCGATTTATGGGTAGGCCTACTGCAAGTTAACAATCAACTTGGGTGGGAATCGAACCCGCGACCTCACGTTATCTAGAAATGGGACACGTTAACCGCAAGACCACCATGCTTGCACGCTAGCTTTGGTTTGGTGACGTGAGGTCAGCACAATGCCACGCAACAAGCGGGAACCCGGCACTATTTGCGTTGTCCGAATGTGATTACATTCCTAAGTGTAGCAAGAAGCGGTGTAATCTAGGCCCGCTACATTTTGTAAGCAACCTCGTCAACAAAAACACCACGCGTACTGTTTTATAAATACTGTGCTGATTTATCTGTAAAAATATCATTCTTAATTTGTTTTGGTTTGTTTCGTTTTATTTGTTTATTTATTTATTTTTTGAAACTATTTTAGTGTATTTTGAACAATTTCAGTTTAAGTTTATTCATTTAAGTCGAGTTTTTTTTATTTTTTGAGTTATGAGCTTTTATTTATTTAAATAAATTCTTATAATATTGAAGATTTGTGAACACGTTTTCTTTGCAAAAAGACCAGGGTGAGTTTCGGCTCTATTGTTTCAACATAGCGGCCAGATGGGGTGAGTGCCTCGCCGGGGCTAGAGCAAATTTGCTTCACGAACGATGCCGTAAGTGTATAGGAGCAAACTTTATTAGCTCCCCGTGCAGTTCGGTATCAAAATCACCCACTGAGGGTTAGTCCCCTCGTAGATACAATGGGGATTACCTACAGCCCAGTGAAAAGACCCCTCCCGGGCATACTAGACCATGGATTAGGTATAGGAGGAAATCCAAAAGCCGAATTCGCAAATGGTTTTATGCACCGGTACCTCAGCATAAACTACGTTTGTATCTTTTCTTTCTGTTTAATTTAAAACTTGGCAAATTTCATTATTGCAAATTGTAGCAGGTTGAGCGAAATTTTGAACGAATATATTCAACCTATAGTGTCCAGCAGCCATTTTGGCTGAGCCATTTTGTCCACCAAACCATTGTGTCCGACCCATAGTGTCCGACAAACCATTTTGTCCAACCCATAGTGTCCGACAAACCATTATGTCCAACCCATAGTGTCCGACAAACCATTTTGTACAACCCATTGTGTCCGACAAACCATTTTGTCCAACCCATAGTGTCCGACAATAAAAACCATAATGTCCGACCTATAGTGTCCGACAAATCATTTTGTCCAACCATTAGTGCCCGACAAACCATTACGTCCGACCCATAGTGTCAGACAAACCATAATGTCGCGACCAATTGTGTCCGACGACCATTAGCTCCGACCTATTATGAACGCGGACACAACGGGTCGTGCGTAACCGTTCGTGGGACACAACGGGTCGGACATAACGGTTCAAAATTGTCGTCGGACTTAAAAGTACATGTCGGACATCATGCGTCATTTTCCATGTAATCTATAGTTGCATGGGCTGCTGACAGGGCTCATCAGACGGTGCCAGACAAGGACTCCGCCTCACTGCCGTATCACAGCAACTGCACTGGCAAGACTATGGTGTCATCACGTTTTCACAATGAATTCACAAGTACTCTACCAGGGCCGCGTCGCACTTTCAAAGTACATGTGCACTAAGTTAGATCCAAGGTCAGCCAAAACTATTATTTATTGAATATCATCTTCATTTAGGGACGAAGGCCATGGTCGGTATGATCATGGAAATATTTTAACGGTGGCGCATGGGTCTGCGACGTCACCAACAGAATGTGTTTTACGTTGTGTTTCTCAGGCGTAAACAACTGGCGTAAACAACTGCTGAAACATACAATCTCTCTTCCACACTACCCCCCCCCCCCCAAGTTGATTGATTAATATTTCATTTAATACACTAACGTCTTCACCGATAAAGCCATGATCACATGAACTTTTTCATTAATTAATCTAGCGGATATTCCAAAAGTCAACAAATCCTCTTACATCATGGAAAGTTTGAGATGATGGAACCGCGACTTAAAACCTGTCTCCCAAAAGTCGTCCCTCCTTAACACTGGTATTAATATCTCTTGACATCTTAATCCACACACAGACCTTCTGGGTTTGATGGGTCACTTTAGTCAATATTTTTAATCGGCATGATATGATTCACTTTTTAATAAACCCTTTGAAAATGATTGCGTGTGATTTTAAAAGTTAATACCTAAAAAAAAAAAAAAAGAAAGAAAACCAGCTGCTTTTACGATGATTCACACGGTAGCGTGGGTGACAAACAAAATGACCGTAACATTTACGTAACCAGTTGCGTAACTAAGGGGGGGGGGGGGGGGCGCACGGGGCACTTTATCACACGCAAAATTAAAGTCAATGGAACAATCTGATACCAAATTTACATCACTTGGAATTGAAACTGATGCTCTTTGTATCGCGCAATTCTCTCACCAATAAGTTGACGCAGTGGTTGAGTAGTTAAATGTATCGCTTCACAATGTATAAAGTGTTAGCCAAAAATCTCATCCAAGCCAAGTGTGAATTTTCCCCGCAAAAACTTGTGTACACGGTGCGCTACAATTACGTGGGTTACGAACACATTTCGGTTCGACATGCACCATTATGTCGGACAACCAATGTGGTAAATTAAGTCGGACTCAATGTGTCGGATAAACCATTATGTCCGCCCTAATGCGTCCGACAAATCATCACGTTCACCACTATGCCCGACCCGATGTGTGCTACGAACCATCATGTTCGATCCATAGCGTACGACAAATCATGGTGTCCGAACAAAACAAGATGTTCGACATATTGTACCCCCAAAACGCCCGACCCATTGTGTCGGAAAATCTTTTTCGTACCCACTGGTCAATGTCGGACATAATTTGCGTAACAATATTAGAATTTCTAACTGCTACATTCTCTAACTATTAATTGCAAATCATTTGCAAGCAAGGTTGACTGATTTATGCATTATAAAAAAAAATAATAATAATAATAAAAAATAAAATAAAAAAACGAACAATGTTGAATTCTAAGTAAAACAATTAGGCCAACTGGCTATAAAGTTTATTGTATTGAACTTTAAATCATCACGGAAAGCACTACCGAAATTACGTTTGTTTCATTGTCTCACCTCCTCCAATTGACCTGAAATACAGTTTTGAGATAAACAAGTTTTAGTTTTCTTTTTCACAGGTAGCCAATATTTCGTGTTAATCAGAGGAAATTTGCGGCTTCCAAAGCAAGTTACTCCCGTAAATTGAATGCGAAGCGGGGAGGCAAGAAGCGAGAACATCATACCCCACGTTGTAGCTTCCTCAAGGGTGACAGGAATATGGTTTAATTGATCTTGAAACAATTAAGAGAGATTAATTAGTGGAAATGCCGTCTCTATAATAAGTGTTGATTGCCTGTGAATCTTGGTCAAGGTTGAAGGTGATACCGGGGCCAAGTTGAGCCGTCAAAATCGTTATCTTACCGTCCCAACTCCTACGACACGGTTCCCTACCTCTATTTAGACACTGCGGTGTGTGTTTTCATTCTTGTCACCGTCTTACATGATTTCAGGATAAGTTTCAATACAAGATGGTCCAGAATTTAATTAAAGTGATAAGGAACACCTGTTTCAAATTTTAACACGGATTAGAGAGAGAAACAAACTAATTAATTGCAAAGCATTTATGACTTTTTGGAGTCACTGCTTACACACCATGTACACTGTTACAAAGGAAACGATGTCTTCCTTCAATCTAGAAGCTTACTTAATTAAAAGTTCCATACCAGACCACATGAGAAATATTTCCGTTCGAAAGACTGTCAATGTCGAAGAAATTTGAAGCATCTGAAAGGAAAATACAAACTGAAGAAGCTTATTTCGATTGCCGCATTCCAAATGAACCCAAACATTTCACCAAAGCTGGAGGTCACGTTTTCAGGTAAAACGAGAAAAAAAAATGGTTTGCCCGAGAATGTGTGTAGTTTTACATCGAAACAAGCAACGGTGACCTTGGAGGTTTTCAAATGCTTCTCGACTGTGGCACTATTTTGGACGGACATAATTTTTGAGGCACTGTTTTTTACTATAATTTAGAATTTTACAATAATTGTCGTTTTAGATTGGAGCTAAGCTATAACTGTCCTATAATACCAATCGTGTGCTTCGCCTTTCAGTGTATTCGTTTTGACGAAAACCTAAAAATGATAAGATTTACGGTAAGTAAGCTTTGCATTGTTATTTTGCTAGCACCATAATCACACTTAAGCGCAGCCTGGTGCCTAAATTTGAGAGGGTGTATCTGTACTAAGAATATGACTACATCGGTACTTTATAATTTCCATCAGGTTTATTGCTGACTGGAGGGCAGGGGGGACGTGAGATGGAGGGTTTCGATAAGGAAATGTTCAGCCTTAGGTCGGTGCTCTGGTTTATGCCCCGATTCCCTTACATGCACTGGGCATATTCCTTGGGGAATGTGGGTCTATTGGGAGTATTCCTGTGGGAAGCAGGCTTTGTTCATGGGAGATGTTGGGAATCCATTGCTTGTTCCATAGAAATGTTGGGAAAATCCATCAGGAGTCAAAGATCTTATTCATCTGGGAAAAGGAGGGAATACCGTGCTGGACAACAACTGATAGATCGGGAATAGGGGATTTTATTCCAGGAAAATCTTGGGATTTGGGAACTATGAGGTTATTAATTGAAAGCAACTGGAATCTAATAACACTGGGAATATAGTAATAATACCGGGGTCTACATAGCGCACGTATCTACCAACAATACGTAGGTAGTCAATGCACTTATGTTATCTTTTAAGACAAGTTTTTGAAGTTTTTAAATTATGGGACCCATTTATGTATAGGGTTTACTAAGGTGTTGCAGCGTAGGCCTATTCAGCAGTAACTACCAGAAACACCGGGGCAAACCCCTTCTCTTCGCGATAGGTGTAACTGGGTTTCGTTTACGTACGTTACACAACGCATGGGACCCACGGCTTTACGTCCCATCTGGAGGACGAAACAACGATGGTGTCAAGACCGGAACTCGAACCCACACGTTGCTGATCAGAAACACAGGAGCTTGAGTCCAGAGCACTTGCCCGCTCGGCCACGGTGACGCCACTAAAATGGGCATGACATTAAGTTAAAATCTCACGGATTTTATTCGTAGGGAAAATAACTAGGAAATGTAAGGAGTATGAAGACTTCCATGTGGAACGGTGCTTTATTCACTGGAACTAGTACAGATTATGCACAAGTAGATTCATTAGAAACAGGGAAAATACTGCATTTTGTTTAAGTCACGCGGTAGGTTTAAGAAACGTGTGCTTAAGATGCATTCCGGTTTAAAATAAAAGAGAAGTAACCCAGAAAATTCCTGCTCAATTACAACGTAAATTATGAAGCATATACCATACCATCAAAGAAGCCCTCCCAACTGTGACAAGTCACCAATTACTTCTGCACGAAGTAACGTGGTAATGATACTGATTTCGCAGCGCCATAGCTTGCATCCTAAAAGGCCAAGAAAGTACAAGTTTTAGTACTTTAATGGAGGGATGTTGCCCGAGGCTATAGGGAAGAGATGTCAAGAGAATGTCACGACTCCTCTAAACAAATAGCACTGAGTGATGTATCCTTCCTCCTCCTCAAGGACTTTATCTCCGCAAAAGTTTTACATTTTATTTATTCCATTGGAAAACATGTTTTTCACTTGGTGTACAAAACTCTGCCTCGGTTTAGAGTTGGTCAAGAGTTATTCATTCTCCAGGGAGCCGTGCATATAAGTGGTGCCACAACGAGTCGGCTAATCATCACATCATGCACAGAATCGTTATTTCCAGCATTACAGCAAAGCCCAATGCCTTATCATATACCTTGCCCAGTATAAATGTGGCAGAGAGAGAGCCCCCCCCCTTCCCCCGACTCCCCATTGTTCCCCAACTCTAACATGGGTGCACTGCACTAAATAGCGAGAAATCCGTGCATCGAGCCTCATTAACAAAATGTAAACCCACAACTTTTTTTCTTCAGTAAATCAAAGATGTGAAGGTCATTGCTTATGTGGATTGTTGAAAAATGGTTCAATCCTGTGCCCCTGTACTGCAAAAACTGGGGTGTTAAATTGATTCACTTTGTATCTATATGTGACAACACCGACATGGTGTTAGATATCCCCATTTCTTTATCGTTGGTAAAATTAACACCATGTCGGTGTTGTCACATATAGATACCAAGAGAATCAATTTAACACCCCAGTATTTGCAGTGTTGGGATGTTGACTTTCATCCTGGAGCTTTTTGGGCACACTAGCCCTCTAAAAATTGCCCTATTTTGTAAAAAGTGTAGGGTCATCTTTCCAAGATGGAGTCTGGCCAATTTACCTGTCCAGGGGTGTCTTGATTTTGGATGGGCCTACCAAAAATTCTCAACGGCTAACCTACAACCTACTAAAAATTGCAAAAAAAGAAAAAGAAAAAGAAGTTCAGTTGTCAGAAAATATATTTGATTTGTTTTCTAGAGGCTGAATATTTAGCATTTAGCATTGGTTGCTATGGGAGCCTATTTAGCGTGGTGCAACCACATGCTCTAACACTCTCCAAAAATCCTTTGATGAATACATGAAATTCCAAGAACACAATGAAGACACAACAGGAGTTTTTATTTGTTTTTTGTTTTTTTTTTTCCGGGGGGGGGGGTACACCATTTCACATGTCGAGCACCCTTATCAGACTGATTATCTTCTGACCCGGATGCACAATCAAGTCAGTTGTCACTTGCTCCCTCTCAAGAGCATCTCAGAAATGACATCGGAGTTTCGAAAACAAGCCAGGAAACTAGTGTGAAGGTGACATGATGTAGCAATTACAAGAAGCTCACATCTACATCGCGCCGGTGTTACAGCTCCTTTAAATTTAATTTACCACCCACAGCAAACTTGGGTTTGAGTTTCCTAACTTAGGCTGGGGGGTTGCTATTTTTAAGTGGACAGATCTTCGGTGTAATCAACTTCGCCATGATTAAGGACAACCGTTTCAGGTGCATCCAATTTGTCAGGTTTATCTGAGCAGTGTAAATGTGTCCCTTTTCAGCACTCTTGGGTCAAATCAAATTATTCAGCATGGTGATATGGCACATCACGAACCAACACCGTATACCTAATTATGATTATTATAAACCAGGTGGGTTTTTAGGGCCTACTTAACGGCCCCTAAAGAAGCTGAATCGAAGACACTCCCTTTGAAAATATTAGCTATTTTTTCTATAAAATAAAATCAGGTTTTTTAGCTTAGACAAATCTTGCGTATTGGAAGAGCCAACACTCATTATGTGACTAGATTCAACATTAACCCTTTTTTCCTTCTACCGGTACCTTTGGGACATGGGGGGGGGGGTGAAAATATAAGGGGAGTCCAATTTGTACATCTAGTCCATTTTGAACATCTAGTTGATGTTAAAATAGGGTACACAGACTGACTGCGGTAAAAAAAAAATACAAAGGCCAATATCGCACAAAACAAAAACCAACAGCATGCAGCAGCAGCAACAACACACTCTCCGAATTGTTATTATGGATTCTAAATCTTTTATTACGGATTTACATTCCGTTAATACGGATTCACAACCCGTTGTTGCGGATTCAAGATCCCTTGTTAATACGGATTCACAATCCGTTATTAGGGATTCATAATCCCTTTTTTTACGGATTCGCAATCCGTTGTTACGAATTCACACAGGAGGGCCTTATTTGCAGATTGTTAATCCTTAACAACGGATTGTGATTCCGTTATAGCAGATTGTGACTTCGTAATAACGGATTGTGATTCCGTTACAGCAGATTGTGACTTCGTAATAACGGATTGTGATTCCGTTATAGCAGATTGTGACTTCGTAATAACGGATTGTGATTCTGTAATAACAAAATCTATATTTTATTAGGTGTTCGGCTAGCGGCCGAAAACCTATTGTTATTGTTCTGTTTTTTTTTTTTTTTCTGGGCTTTCTTAGTCGTCGAAACTTGTCCGCAAATTTTCTCAAAAAGTTAAGCTTGTATGAACTTGAAACTTACCATGTACAAAGATATCAGTGAGTAGATGAAACCGCTAATTTTTTTGAAAGATGACGTCATTGATGACGTCATGACGTTAAATAAACGTTAAATAATTCAAAAAATCATAACTCCTGAAGTACACAATGGATTTTTACAATCTATACATCATCGGAAAGGTCTTTAAAAAATAATTAAATGTTTCACAGAGATGACCCCAATTTGACCTTGTCTTCCGGTTCAAACCGGAAGTTGAAGCAAAAAATGCTTAAAAAGTCACAATTTAAGCTGTGGAGTCAATATGAAACAGAATTTGGACCTGGTTTCAGTGTACGAAATAAAATGTAGTTTATGGCCTTTGAAAATATTACATTGATGACGTCATCAAATGTTACAGTTTGTTACGACGACGAGTTTAAAAATAAAAAAAAATTTATTTCCAATTATTTTTGAGCAAACTACATGTTGAATTTTTTAGTAATAGATAACGACTATAAAAGCCTAATTGTGAAATTTTAACAAAATTGGCCGTTGCATAACGAAGTTATATTAAGGTGAAAAGTGCCGTTTTTAGCGCGATCGCCGATAGAGTCTGTACAGTTACCCCCCCCCCCCCCCCCCCCCCCGTGCGTGTGCACTCTAGGATTTTACTGCGTGTTGTGTATAGTATATACACAGCGCTGCTCGGTAGTAGTGTCAACAACAGTAATGCGTGCACAGTAACCTTGGCATGCTTCCAAGAAATGAACCTGCGAGGCGCATACACAGTGTTTTACAAAATAAGACCGTTAATTTGAAATAGCGCCCTCAAACCTGTATGGACGCACACTTCTTTATTTTATTGACACCACGTAGATGCCGAACAAAATGGAGGGCAGCAAGGCTTAATGTTTCGATAAAAGGCAAAATGAATACTATTTTGAAATGTAATTAAGTGTTGTATACTATCAGTTATTTTTTCACTTCGTGGCTGTTTACATGAAAATTCCAATGTAAAAAGATACTGCAGCCTTCATCCATGTAATAAATAATTCAAAAAATTCATAACTCTAGAACGGCAAATGCTACATTCAAAATCTTTGGTGCATATGAAAGGTCTTGTAATGTTTGACAAATTGTATGCACACCGTGACCCCATTTGACCTTTACTTCCGGTAGAAACCGGAAGTTAAAGTTAAAGTTCATGTTATTTGGGGCTCTAAAGCCTAAGTGATTAAAAATATCAACTAACTTTCAATGAATAATATTTTCTTTAGCTCAAGAGCAATCTAGAAATGTGATATATGACGTCATAGCTACGTCACAACGAAATTGATACACGAGGTCGAAAAAAAAATTATTTTGCAATCTCAAAAACTAAAGCATGTACGGATTTGATACTTACTACATACTTAGACCACAGTGTGTATATGACAAAGCAAAATTTTGGGAATGATGACGTCATCGATGACGTCATTACATTAAATTGAAGTTTTATACTGAAATAATCATATCTTAAGAATAATACATGCTACATACATGATCTTTACACCATATGAAAGGTCTTAAAGTACTAAACAAATCTTACACAGGGTGTGACCCCATTTGACCTTTACTTCCGGTCGAAACCGGAAGTAGTAGTTTTGTTATGAAAAATCAATTCTGAATTACGTAAATTTGTATATTAATTGTATAACTTAACTTTAAAGCCCCTCAACGATTCTACAAATATTTACAAAGTGTGACCTCATTTGACCTTCACTTCCGGTCGAAACCGGAAGTATAAGTTTGTACTACAAAAATATGTACCTTATTAATGAAACGTGGTACATTAATAATCGTTACATCAATTTAAAGCTCTCTGACAATTCTAGATACCATGCACAAGGTGTGACCCCATTTGACCTTTAGTTCCTGTCAAACCGGAAGTTGAAGTTTCATATGACAAACCTTCATGAATAAAGATAAAAAAGTACAACTAAATATTTCGCCCGTCAGCATAGCACAAATAGACAAGAAACGTGCACATAATATTGACCTTAAAATTTTCAATTACGTAATTAAGCCGAACACCGTGAGTTTGTCCACAAACTCTAAATCTCTAGTTATTATTATTGTTGTTGTTATTACTATTGTGTGTTAATGGGCCACCGTTAAAAGACAATCTCAGCATGGGCTTTAGTGCATCAAAGTTCGTAAATTTCATAATGGGAAGCTGTTTTGTTTTAATATTTTATTTACTTTATTTTTTTGAGGGGGGGGGGGCACACCTTGGGATGGGGGAACAAATTCCCCTGAGCCCCTTTTCTTGCGCTTCCGTTGTCAGTTGATTGACTTTAAATTTACTACACATGGTGATCAATCTCGCAATCTCAATCATCAAACCATAAAAAAAAATCGATGACATCATAAACGGCCTTCTGTAAGTCCCAAAGAAAAAGAAACCACATCAATTTTTCTCCCCCCTACAAAAGTAATTTGAAGTACTGGAGTGCTGATTGAAAATTGTCCGTTTAATTGCCTCTTCCCTCGATTGGAGATGTTTTGTCAGGGCTCTGCACGCCATGTCCTCACAGCCCCAAAGTATGTCAGCTATTTATATATTACCTGGTTGGTAGTCCAAATCGAAACCCAAGTGTGTACCTTACTTTGATTCCTTACGTTGGGCGAGTTCTTTTGGGATTGATTTATTTTGAGAGGCGCTTCGCGATAAGAAGTGACTGCTTGCGCGTGGTTGGTTAGGGATGTAAGAGCGGGCGGGGGGGGGGGGGGGGGGGGGTGGCACCACTCAATGTTTTAAATGTGTCCTTAGGAAGTGTTGACGTTTTATATTCTTGTAATACAACAACGAGAAAAAAATCATACCATTAACGTCAGATCCGTTTATCTAATCAATCATTGTTTTCATTCAAATATCCTATATATTTTTTTAGTCTGGGGTACTCGCTTAGTTTTTTTTTTTTTTTTTTTTAATCCGATCGCAAAATCCTATTCCATTGCGACTTTTCGAAAAGTTAAAACACGTATTATTTGCCCTTACTTTTTGGATAACTGTGTTATTACCCGGGCCCCCAAAGGAACCCAATTTGTGCACAATAACTGATTGAAAATATTACCCAACTGCTGGGTAAATTTCATACAAAGCGGGTCGGGGTAAAACTTCAGAACCCAACTTTTAGGTAAGAAAATTACACAACACAGGGGTAAAATGATGCTTGTGTAAAGTTTACACCATTTTGGATAAAAAAAAAAAAAGGGAACACAGTCGTTAGTTGGGTAAACTTTTACCCAACTATATTGTGCTAGATTATAACATAGGTGTGTGTCTAAAATGACCCAAGAATGGGTACTTTTTAACACTATCGATGTTGTGCAACATTTTTGACACAACTTGACGACCATAATCCCTTTGTACCCTCACAATAGGCACATTTTTACCCAATGTTGAGCATTTTTTTTGTTAGAGTGTTACGGATGCACTAATCCAACAAAATTGTTAGAATTCAGTCCATGGCTGCCGAAACTATGAATAAACTTATGAATAAACCATTCATTCAATCAATCAATCAATCAATCAATCAATCAATCAATCAATCAATCAATCAATCAATCAATCAATCAATCAATCAATCAATCAATCAATCAATCAAATCAATCAGTCAATCAATCAATCAAATCAATCAGTTATATAATATACAGTTGATCCTATCCAAATTACAGATTGTATATGGTTGAGGCGGAACTTGATCTTTTCGTCTATATCGTCACAACCACTGAAGTTCCATTCCAACTTTCAAATTTAAAATAAGATGGAACGAGAACAAGATGGTATTCTTTTAGAAGAAAAACCATGTCTTGGGATGATCGAACCAGCTTAAAACTACTTCCCCCCTCAATTTCAGATTATTTATTCGCACAAAAAGATGCACAATAAATAAAGACACTTAAAAAAGCACACACAAAAGAAAGCAGGAGAAATAAAAAGGAGTAAAAACAAAACTCCAAAAAGTGCACAAAGATAAAAAATATATATATAAATATATATTTATATGTATACATAAAAAACGTTTAATTCACTCTTGGTATAACGAAACTACCTCCCCCGTCAACACATGCTAGCTGTCCCTCACGACTGTAAGCTCCTTAATTTGGTTAGCAACCATAGTCCTGTTTATATTACTATACCACAGACGGCATTCCGGCCTTTCATAACATCGGAAATACACCTATCAAATCAATAGATTAGATCACCCCTATAGGAACCAGACTAACCCGAATAATTTACTTGAAGTGCTGATTTAAAAACACCTGCCTTCAAAAAACAGACTCCCTATATGTTCCTTATTCACGCGTTCTAATGTAATTACGTTAATTATGTTTAGACCCTGATACGAAAACGGAAGGAAATCGTCTTCAGATAATGTTCACTAGGAACACCTTGGCATCATCATACACCACGAATCACGTAATTTATAATTAATTATCGGTCGTGATGATCATTCAGTTCCTGGACATGCCTTCTTAATTATACCACGGGTGTCATTCGTCATATTTTAAGTTATCTCGTTGTATGCATGTCTGTTTAAAAACAAAGTCTCTGTAATTATCTGAAAACGTGTGTATTTCAATCTGAAATGACTCTAACCGTTTGAATTGGCCAATAACGAAGTTCACCAATGATACCATTCCTTCTGCCCACAGAGCACGTTCTAACATACTGATAATGAAAAAAGAAAAACTTTTTGAAGACACACACACTTTCCCCCATAAAATAGTAGTAATAACATATAATTACTAAAATAAGTAACTAACTAAATAAATAACTAAATAACTAACTAACTAACTAACTAACTAACTAAATAAATATACAAACAAACAAACAAACAAACAAACAAACAAACACACAAACAAACAAACAAACAAACAAACAAACAAACACAAATAAATAAACACATACATACATACATACAAAAATAAAGGAAGAAATGATAATAAACAAAAACAATAACAATCATCACTGTTTGTGACTGCAACGAAATAAATCGAATACGTATTACGTGACGTACAGCAATCCCTGGTAGATATACCCCCCCCCCTTCCAGGTGTGGAAGGTGTGTTCTTTAATACTTATACAGCGGATGGACATGAAGTTCGTTCTCCCAAACTATCGATGTAAAACATAGTCGACATTAAAAGTCCCACAATGTTAATGGGCCCATCCGACTCCGTGCAGTTAAAATACACTTATAATAAAAAACTTCTGTTTTTCACCTAATAAAATAGGGCAAAGGATGCTGGGGAAAAGGGAAGGAAGTGTGTAGCTCTAAGGTCAATACAGGCCGAAACAAGGTCAGGGATCTCCCGTCTACTGCATTGGGTGAGCTGTACCAATACCAAGTAGACCCTACGAGTGGTCAACGGAAGCATGCAATTAACATTAATAATGAAGCGGGCTCGCTCAGCCCGTTCCCTGACCCATAACATACCTTCCGACAACCCGCTACACACAACCCAATCAACCAAGTGGCTTAAAGCCGTCATTGCATGGGAACTTTCTCCATGGAATGAAACAGTGTGGAGTTTGTGCAGAAACAATCCACCAAAAGCTCATTGTAGCTATTGTGTTCATGACAGTACATTGTGATACTAAGAAGTTGTTTTATTGATTTCGTTCATATACCTCTTTCATGAGGCGATCCTTCATGTAGTTCCCTAGACGTACAATCGAAATCTTGGACACCAATTCTCACCATTACTAACAAGAGACCAGACTATAGTGTCCCTTTCAGCCTCAATTTGGATGCGAGAAAACAAGATGGCCGCAGAGCCATAAAAAAACATGTAGCCCATAAAGCGCAAAATGAAGTCCGCGTTCACAACAGGCGCGAATGATTCAACGAAATCTCGATATGCATACAAAATAATAATAACAAATAAATAAATTAAAATACAATTCCAATCTGTTGGATTCAAGATCCGCTATTACGGGTTCACAATCCGTACGGATTTACAACCCATTATTATGTATCACAATCCGTTATAATCAAATCCATTATTACGGATTCACAAACCATTATTGCGGATTCACAATCCGCTATTACGGACTCGCAATCCGACATTACGATTCAAAATCCATTAGTAAGGACATAAAATACGTCATTACGGATTAACAAAGGATGGCCTTTAGAGGTAGGCCCCTACCTCTAGAGGACTGGTTCTGATTAGTACTTTAAATTATTATCAGTCAGCTTTCAAAATGAAACGAAAGGTGTTTTCCTTTTTGCGAAATATTACGAATCCTGTACAGTTTGTCTTTATTAATATACACTTCTCTCGCATATACCCATTTTGTACACCTAGGCGAAGGGAAGCAAATAGCATATGCTGTTTCTTGTACACTATCAATCTTTAATAGACAATCCATTCAAAGCTGACTTAAACATCATGACTGCAGGCGGTCAATGGTCTCACAGAAGGCATTCCTAGCGCATTATTATATTTCCTGTAAGATCATAACCACAAAAACACAGACTAATTGCCAAGGGTAGAGCTTTGACAGCGGTAAGGTGAACAAGATGGGGCTTGATTAAATATTTCCTCCGTTTGATATCATCACAAAACCTTTTCAGGAAACGTGGGTAATGTGGTACAGATTCATTTTTCTTACTGATCTGACGGAATAGGTTTTTAATATGACTGTCTGGACTTCGGCCATAAATCTTCTGCATTAGTCACGAAACACACAATCAAAACTGTTTTCTTTTTTTTTGAAAATCAAACCGGCGATGTTTCCCACACTCTTATTCGGGTCTTGTTGGGTGGAGGGCATAGATAGCATACACTTGTTACGCATTATATACACTACAGTGGCGCTAAAACCCTTACCCATATAGTGTTTTTGGCCTACAGATATCCAGAATCCACGACTATCCACGACTCTATGGTATGGTCACACAACACCGAAATGTTTGGATACGATTGGTAAACCTGTCCCAGTGAGAAGTTGACTGGGCATACATTCCCAAATCAAAAATAATAATAATAATAAAAAAAAAAAAAAAAAAAAAAAAAAAATGGGAGACAACTTTCCGAGTATGAATTCTGAGGATTTGGGAGGCTTGGGGAACTCAATTAACCCATGGGGGTAACTCAATTAACCCATGGGGTAACTCATGTAGGTTAACAATCAATCATAAACAAAGACGAAGAATTAACGCCAAACACAGAGCAACAAAAGCGAGACAGAATATGTGATTAAATGGTATCCAACAGTGAAATCTGTATCATAGTATATTAGCATCATGGATAGTATGATTAACGGTACTGGGAAAATTAGTAAAGGCAAAATTAGGACCATTTGCAGCTTGGTGCACAAAGCGAGGGGATGAAACAGAGAAAACAAAAAGCTTGAATAACGACAAGACAAATCAGTTTGACAGGTTCGTTCTCATGACCTATAGGCCTACGTTTGGTTGTGCCACAAATGCTTACAAGTAGAACTGAATCTCCACCCAAGCAAAGACTAGCTTTCATCATCTAGTGTCCAATAATCTTCATTGACAACGAAAAGTCTGAGACAAAGGGGGCGGGCGGGGGAGTCTAGTTTGGAAAGTTCAACACCATACAAAGAAGAAAAAAAACACTTCTAACGTGGAGGAAAAACTGTGTCAAAAAGTAGTATTCTTAAGCTAAGCTAAGCTACTTGATGTCAGAACGAATTGGGGCCAATTGTGACTGGTGGTACAGCAGCTGCTTCCACCCAGCGGGCAACCGATGTGCCGGATAAACACTGGCCCAGCCAGACCAAGCCATCGACTGGGCATGTTGAAGGGCAACCCTGTAGCTGTCCAAATAACGCCAAGAGGTTCTTTAAGGTGATCATGTTGTCTCATACCACTGTCCACATTATATTAACAAACAATCAGCGGCATTTTCAGTTTACATAGTGAATTGAATACTCTCTCAATTTGTAGTGTTATTACTTTCAAATTAATTGCATTTACAGTGGTATTTTCGAGGTGAAGGGAGTCACTTTTGAGTGGCATGTTTCACCATTACGGCCTTTAGGTCATACTCGTTGCCGTCCAACATGGTCTCTGACTGACGTCACCGACCGACTATCTACCGGCACATGGCTCTGCTGCTAGCTGCTAGCTGCTTTTAAACGCTTTATAACTGTAATAAGGGACACTTCGATGATGTCCAGTTCCATAACGATAATGAGGGCAAAATATACAGGATTATTGTTCCCAGTATAATGTGTCCACATCGTGCAAAACTATGAAACAAAAAGTAGTGACGCGATGCAAGTACGAGTGCAGTACATGCATGCCGTGACCACGCGAGCACGCTGGCAACTTGTTAGCTCGGTATAATTGGTGTAACGGTATACTTGTTTTGGTAATATACAAAACTTCCCCTTACATTAGATTCGTTTTCTTCAATATTAGACTCATCGCATTACAATTGGTACTCAAAATGAGACAGCGGGGAATACATAATTTTAATAATACTAAATTCATTCCTATCCACTAGATTTACCAAGTTAAAATGATAATAAAAGAAGAAGAATAAACAACACAAAACAACAAACATTCATCACATTAGACAGTCACGTTGGAGTGAAAATAACGCAAACAAATATTATATTATAATTTTTTAAGGATCATGCCCGTTCAGGTCGGATTCATTTCGATCGCGGAACATTTTCGAAAAGATATGGCATTCAGGTTTTTTTAATCGCAAATACATTTCTTAGGAGGGTTGGTATTGAATGATAATCACCGAGAACGAAGCCTATTAATTTATTTGCTTCGATAATTACCAATTTCTTTACTTTATCTTTAAATTAAAATAAATTCATATGATTGTGAGTGATATCATTCCCCCTCCAAAATGATGAAGACATGTCTATAAATTGTGTTTCAAAAACATTTTATTTATTTGTTACATTCCTTGAAAGATAACACTTTTTGACAGTACAGTATTTCAGAATTGTTTCCAACTGAGACAGTAAGGCTACAGTTGATAAACCCAATTCGTCATTCTTTTGACTATGTAGATACGATCCACTCGTCACAAGTGATTAATTTTCCGTCGAAATAGACTGCAGGTGAGGGGTTGACCAAACAGGACATTGGGCGTGGGACTCAAGGAAACGTCAGATCTATAAATATATTAATAGCATGTTTTGCTAAGTTCTTCTCCAACTTCTTTCGACGAGTTTGTCGGTCATCGCGCAAATCGTCATTTACCCACAGTCTTGCATTTATCTTGTATAACTTCGTATGAGTCGTCTCTAGACATTGCCGACAACACAACGGTGGCCGTAAAGGGACATTTCAAATCGCAAATATATGCGCATACATTTGCGATTTGAAATGCACATTCGCATTTCGTGAATATGTCCGCACACGGTTGCGATGTTGCGTATTATTTTTGTCATAACATGCGCAAATATTCCCAATACCGGTATTACAGCCAAAAGTTGACACTTGACGGTGTTCCCGTTGGCTTGAGACAAAAATGATACCCTCGAAGGGGGAAGGGATCAAACTGGGGAAAACAAATATCCCAACTGGGATAGTCAACGTCCTTATTCTTCTTGTTATATATCTTTCTGGTAATGAAACTAAGAGACCCTTAAAAGCGACTGTAACCAAACGGCCTGAAGATACCTGTGTAGAGAAGACGGTGAAGTGGTAGGAAAACCACAACTAGGCTAAATCCACGCAATCAGGTAGGGACTGAAAGACATTCCACATGCACGGAACCGGGATTCAAACCGGGGTCCACAGAATGAAAGACAGGGAAGAGACCGCTCAGCCAATCTGAATGCCCTCAAATTACAACCCCGTGACCACAGCTACCAGCCGGACTAACATAACAAAATGAAGTTCGAGACTGTGACATCATTAACCCTCACAGACCTCAGAAATGAAACGTCATTTTTAACCTGACGGAAACACCACTTTCGTTGCAAACACACGTGTATAGGCTAATCCTTACCAAATAACCTTGGGAGGACAAAATATCGAAACGTGACCCATAATATTTGTTTAATGAAATAGGTCAAGATTACGCGAATTGGATCACGGTCACCTACGAATTTATAGTCATGCGACTTTTGGCAAGAAGGTATATTACTTGATTATGAAACCCAGTGGGTATACTACCTTTACGAAGATTGTCTGGTATTTGGCCCGGCGTGTTTGAATGACAACACAGTTAAAGGGACAGTTCACATTTTGATTTTAGTTAGAAGGTAATAATTCAAAATACCAATTTTTGATGTGTATGTACAAATTGAGAGACTTTGGGGGACACAAGGTGGCAGCAAACTCACCAGGTAAATGTGTTTATGTTCAAAACTACGCAAACAATGGGAATTTAAGTGGTAAGTTTGCTGCCACCTAGCGTTCCATTCCAGAGTCTCACATTTTCCCCTTCACAAAGGGTCACGTTTTCACGTAAATTCCCTGCGTGTACAGTGACACGTTTTTGAATGTTTTGAGATGCGTATATTAGTCTTATAAACACGGCACAATTTTTACAACTTAAAAACACTTTATACAGCAACTTCCTCTTCTGAAGAGTACAGTAAGGGTACGGAGGAAGCATGTAAGCTGAATCCCGTCTTCCTTCCATGGATGTTAAGAGAGTTGCCTGTTGCCGTAAAAGTTCAAGCTGACCCCTCGCCAACGGGCCGAACTCAGAGCTCTAGCCTATCCACTTGGTAAGTGATTGCGTCACACGCGCGCCCATCTGCTGCACGCCCAAAGTGAACGCTACTTCCGGTTCCAAAACTGGCATACGTTTGTGTGTAATTTTACAACAAATCACACACCTTTCTCATCATTCAAAGACGTTTCTTTTGACACAAACTTATAATTCTGAGCAGACCTTGGAGAACATTATGTAAAAGCCAAGTCCAATTATTAAACTTTTATAACATAAATGCTCCTACAAAAACTAGCTCAAAGCGATTCCTGTGGGCTGCTCGCAATCGGTTGGAGCCAGTTTAAGTGGAGTGGGTGTGGCTTACGGTGGAATTACGTCACACTTACCAACAGAGAACACCATACCAGCCGGATAATTTGTCTACTCTAGAATGTGGGAGGGAGGACGTGGGTTTGAATCTCATTCAAGACGCTTGCTGATCTCTCTCGGAACTTATCTGAAAGCAGAATGATCATGCAATAATGGTACATATCGGTTAGAGGCTAAACAAACTTTAAAAAAAAATTGCAGCTATGAACAAATATTGACAGGCATAAAAAACACACTCTTTAAACCAAATGTGTTATATCCTTCTTAAGCCCTTTGAAAAGTGGGTAGCATTGACCTAGAAAGATATAGGTCTAGTTCAAGGCGAAGGTCAGACTGTTATGAGCGTTTTGACCGTCATCTGATACACCTGCGGCGCCAAGTAAATAAGAATACACCCTCTTTTCATGTGATACTGTGTTTACACACTGAGCTATGGAAATGCCGGGGAAAGAAGTCAAGTAACCACACGTGCAGACATCTAGTATTTTTCTCCCTCACACGGGTAATACACAGATGAATGGTATAAAATAGACTGGCTCCTCTAAAAAAAAATATCACTGTCTAAAGTGCTCGTGCATACAGGGAATGCGACAAATATGTATTTGGTATGATTAATAACAACGGTCTCGTTGTGACAGCTGATGGCAAGATGCCAAGATGACAGGGTTAAAAATGAAAAGGAGAAAACAAAATGTCACGGTCAAAAGTGTTATCCAATAACATCTCTCGCGATCTAATACAGGCAAGATGGTTTCTACACAACATATTATTGACTTGGTGGACACACTCTTGTTCCTCACAATTACATTGTTGATTCAAATTACATGACTGAATAATAATAATGATACTACTAATAATACTAATAAAATGATAAGTATAAATTAATAGATAAATAAATATAATACAATACAAAAGAGCAAGTAAGCATTGTCTGAAATGTACAAAATGTTTCTCAACACCTTGTGTTTTTTTTATTTCGAATTACCAAATCAGTTGACAACAGTTTACACGGACGTTCGGTGCACGAGACCGCCCAGCCACGACACGTACCGCACTATACCATGAAATCATTATACAGCATACATCATCCAATGTTTATTGTTTTTACGAAAGCGTGACAAACTTATTTTATGGAACTTCCCTTGGGTGGTTAGTGTGTTCATTGATATATGACTGAAATTAATGTACTTATGACGTATCATACCCTGAGAAAAAAAAAAAAAAAAACACATAAATGAATGAAGGGGTAAAATATGCAGCTACAACCATCATCGAAACCAAAGAGGTGCAACTGCACTATCATCAATCCGGTCAGAGTTGTTTCTAATCACATATGCTTTCTAGTAGCTCATTAATCTGAGTGTGTTCTGCAAGATAAGACAATCACAGTGCTACGGATTCCAGAATAGTGACAGCTTTCTATTAACATACCAGTCGACGTGTCCTCGACTGAAAACCTTGAGAATACGCAGCACCCGCCGTTCCCACTTCCCCTTCCCCACACCACTTCTGAGTCACTTCTTTTTTAGCGCGTGTGTGTATTTACTGTTTTACTTGTGTAAGTTTGCGTGCGTCGAGAACTGCTCTTGGAACCACACCTGGTGGGGTTCACGGTTCCACCCAGGATGTGTTTTCAACAACGATCCACACGATTTTCATACCACAGATAAACGAGATAATGTGTCTCGCCGTTGACTTCACTGAAACTTAGAAGTCCACTTGCTTAGATAGAATCTCGCCGAGACGATTTATTGAAACTAAAACGGCAAGTCGACTCAGTTAAAATAAGTCAACTTCGGGGTATAGATTATTTCGTTATATTATGGATAAGTGATGGTGACACTCATGGAGCTCCGTACTTTTCAGAGGAAATCTGCACCTCTCACCCCGACTCCGCCTCCACCTCACAGAAACACAGAAACCACTTACTCAAACTCCCTGGCTTTATTCTGGGTTTTTTTCTCTAAGAGATAACCTTGTGAGTTCAGTAACCTTGTGAGTTCATGAAAAGTTATCGACAACTTTTCTTTTAGTTATGTTATAGAAGCAATACTACCGCCAAAGTAATACAGCAGTATGCAGTGCAAAACAGGAAAAACTTGACTCGTCCTACGGTAGTGCCTGGATATGCAACATCCGATAATTTCTTGGCATCCGTTAATATTTTTGAGCATCTTTCTTTTATGAGTTTAACTAGCAAGGTCGAGAATACAATCGGATTTTACGTTAGCGTAGCATGTCACGTAAGTTCAGGTGGCTGCGCCATCGGAGTGTGGTTCGAGTCCCGGTTGTGACACAACTTGAATTGCTTCTCGTCACCCAGGAGTAAATGGGTACCTGCAACGGTTCAGATTATTGATCTGAATGATTAGCAACGTGGGCCCATTTGGCTGCCGGTGCTGCATACTCCTCAGGAGTTGAGATGGAACGCTTAAGGCCCGGTGAACGGGGTAATACTAATAATGTAAGGCACTTTAAGGGCATTACCTGGCTTGAAATAACGCACTTATAATACTGGGCTATTCATTATGGTAATGGAACAAGATCTCCAGAGAGGGAATGGCCAATAAGGAAAGGGCTGAAGAAAAATGTAGAAATTATACCTTTTTTCAGTTGAATCGCCCGAGTTTTCGCCGAAAGACAATGACTTGTCTTCCTCTGAACGAATTTTTACAGATGATGCTGTTTCAAAGAAGAAGGGGGAAAAAAAACAAAAAAAACCCAAACAAACAAACAAAACAAACAAAACAAACAACCAAACAACCCAACACACAAACAAACAAAAACCCATCAAACAAAAAACAAACAAACAACAAACACGCAACAACATAAAACAACTTTCGTGTTATATTGTTAAATAATGTTATTTATTTATTGTAACGAAACAAAGCGATCTTCAAAACGGGAATAACACAATAACCAGTGTCAAGCACACCCACAAAGTATTTGTACTTGTAGTACGCAAATGAAATGTCAACATGAAATGTCAGGTCCCGACAATAACTCGTTTGTATCCTTAAATAACTTTTACTATTACTATAACTTCTAAGCAGAGTAAGCAGAAAACCAGTAACATATGATACGTGTGGTATGGTATTTTGGCTGGTAACGTTATTCTGGTAAATGCTTAGCTATTTTTTGAGCGGCTTTATGGAATTGGGCCCTGGAGATCGTTGTCAAATGCAGACGGGTACTTTCCTGGGATTCCTTGTCCGAGTATCACATAGGTGCAACACAAGATTACTTCAATCTTCTGCTGAGAACAAAGCGGGAAATCAATCACGAACAGTAAACCGTTAGTACAGCGTTGTTTGTGCTAAAAAAACCTCTAAATTTGCCCTAATGATGCAATGATGTAAACATGCATGCGTATTGAGATAATATCAATATCATATCTAATAAGCAGTACTTATATAGCGCTATCACAACCTCAGGATGTCTGAAAGCGCTCTCAATTTTTACGATAGGTCTGCAGGGTCAAGTGCGAACTATATGACCTATTTATATAGCGCCTTGTAAGGGTTTACAAGGTGCTGCGGCGCGCAATCTTCAGTCACCCATATCAGAAACACATAAGGCGAGCCCCTTCTCTCAACGATAGAAGTCTGGCTTCTCTTGTGCGTGTATTACAAACAGACGGGACCTGTATGGTTTAACATCCCATCCGAAGGACGAAGCAATTATGGTCAAGTGTCTAGCTCAATGACACACGTGCAGAGACCGGGACCCGAACCCGCACTCTGGCAACACAAGAAGTTGGAGTCTGGTGCATGGACATAACCGCTCGGCAACAACACTAACATACAACATCCACGCACCGTATACAGGAAGAGGGTTGTATTGAACCGATTAAACTCTGAATGGTTTTTAAGAATGTTCAATCCAGTCACATTGTATAATTGAGACACAACGTTGTTGTTGCACTGTCACGATAAACTCAACTAATGTCTTGTTTAAAGTCCCCTGAAACGTCTTTCCGTCTAACATCATGCATCAATACTCAATTTCGTATTTCGAGTTTTTACATAGAATGAGCACACACATACAGGTGTGTTTCGCTCCATTATGTCCGACACGGACCATTATTGTCCGACAACCGAGTTGGAACGTTAAGTCCGACACAATGTGTCCATAAATACATTACGCCTGACCAATTACATCTGACAAACCATTGTGTCTGACCCTTTGTGTCCGATCATGGTCCGACAAACCAACCATTATGTCCGACCCACTGTGTCCGACAAACCCTAATGTCCAACCTATTTTGTCCGACAAACAATTTTTTCTGACAAAGTGTTATGTCCGACAAACATTATGCCCAACAAACCATTTTATTACTAACATCATGTCATAACAAACGTTCAAAAACAACAAAAATCAACGTGATTTGCTGTTTGACCAGCCGCACAAAATGAAACGATGATAAGTTATTTGTTATAGACCTTATGCATTGACGTCATCACGCCGCCATCTTAGAGGTAAATCGATGATGTAACAATGGAGACGCAGAGATTTGTACGCGCGGCGCACAAGACTGGCCAATGAACAACCTCATTTTGACCTCTAGACGAGGGCGCCCTACTCAAATGACGTCATGTGCATAAGGTCTATTGCTTATATCAATATATCCACAAAATACGAAATAGTTTCATTTCTTAACTGTCAGACATCGTTACTGCTTTAGACTTTTCCGAGTCGTTAGTGTGTACCCCATTGTGCCCTTTCGTGTGTAGAATATACGGCAAAAACAGCAACTTGATCTCGAGTCTTGTTGGTGAGGAAGGAAAATCAGCTCAAAATTGTGCAAGCTTTACATGAAAAGTACATAAAAAGGTTTCTCATCTTAAAAAAGGTCGTTGTACAAAGAATTGGAATAAATCCAATCAACCGCAGCGCCAATTTTGTACATTCCTTTCATTAATGATACAACATTAGTGGATCCTGATCAGTTAGCATCAAAGTGGAGGTTCCGATTTTCCTGAGATTCGTGTAAATCTGAATTACTTTATCAAATCACGGGATAAACACATTAACGAGCTGTCAGACAGCAAGCAGCGGTGGAAGGTCTCCTCATTAATGTAATGTTGATGCCGCGCTCTGGTTGTACATCACAGGTTGTGAATAATCATCGCATTACAGTTGTCTCCAATAATGTTCTACTTATACTCGAACTAAAACAGGAAGTAGAAAAAAAAGATTGCTTCTTGTCTATCGACCCTATGCCCTCACTCCCGTTCTGGTATCCCACCGCTGCCACCAGATGTAACACTTCAAACGAAAGTGTGTTACTCGTGCTGGCCGATACACTGACTCTTACTAATCAATATTTTGAAACTTGATACTACAATGTTACTTTTAGAGCTTACAGGGCTTTTCTCTCCAAATCTGATTGAAAAGTTCCTCACCGAAAAATATTTCAGCTGCTTTGGGGAGGGTAAAGTGCCTCAAGTAATAAGTTTACACAAAAAAAGATGAAAAAAGAAGGTATTCCCCCCGAAAAGTGTGAAAAGAACTAGGTTGCACTACTCCTGCCTAGGGTGATTCACGGCCAAATGCTCCTTGTAACAGCTGCGATAAGTGTTATCAGACTTCAGGAAGTCTTCCTCTCGTCTCTTTCCGGAATGATTCCGATTCTGTTTTCGTTAATGTTGTGACCGCATAATTACGCATCCAAACTAATGATTACTTTCTTAATAAGAGACGACTTTGAACAAATCAACTTGTTTTTTCTACACCAATCTAATTTCTGAAACTTATTTTGGAGCTTCGCACAATATCTAACACACCAAAGTAAAACTTAGATCATCACATTAATGTTGTCAAGTTTGATTCACTGTGAAGGCTTCATTCATTAAGTAAACACGCATCGTCTAATTAAACTTTGGGTTATCAAATTTAAAGCTAGGTTTTACCGCAACCCCAGGACTCCTCCACCCCCATACACACTGTGTCATTTACAGCAAAATGAATGTCCTACAGGGCTATAGGCTGTATAGTGTGTCTTCTCTTCCACGAGTGCGTAAACACAAACAGACTAACCTACATCACTGAGCACCTCCAGTGCAACTTGTCCCTTAACACAAGTGCTCAGTATAAAATGTGTAACAACTCTAATTCAAGAAAGAAGTTACAGGAATAGTTATAATCTTAAAACTCACTGTTAATACAGTTCATACCATTATCACTTCTTCAGAGAAATACCTTCAAAGTCGAGGAAGACTCCGCAAATCACTATTGGTTATTTCGATTGCCGCGATCGTAATGAGCTCGATTTGAACGGGCACAAACAAAAAGAGATGTGCTTTTCTTCTAACACAAGATATGTGCTTTTCTTCTAACACAAGAGTTCGATGTCAATCCTAACAATTACTTAATCTACTTTAAAACTATGCAATTGTTACAACAATTAAACTCGTTCAGCCTTTGAGAAAGACTCTGCGAGGCCATTAACAATGTTTGCTTTGCTACCACATGCCATCTCGGGTGGCTATTTTTTTTCACCATCTAAAATCTACAAACATGATGTGTTCTTGGTAAGTAAGGAAATAGATTATGAATTATTTATTTTTTGATTTCACTTATTATTACAGTGTATAGAATTTATAACTGAAAAAGAAAACCCGGGCATTTCCAAAAATATGTGGAGGCGGACAGACTCACCTTGAGTGGGAAGGGGTGGGTAAATGTGGTCTACAACAGTGGGTTACAGTGGATTGCATGGCAACCGTTCAAGTTTTTCATAAAAAAATACAACAGAACTCTTTGACCCTTTCAGGACCGGGCTTTTTTCTTTGGATGAACGGGGACGGGGAGGGGGGGGGGGGGGCACATAGTGCCCCTCTTTATTATCCAAAGTGTTCGACCGATTTTGATGAAACTTGCCACAAATGTTCTTTTTACCGAGTTCTACATGATGACGTCAAAGAAATTCGGAAAATCGTCACTAGAGGGCGTTTTTGAATTTTTGTTTGCCCATTTTTCGTCAAAAATGTTTGTTTTCCCCATAACTTCTGTATTTTCCCTTCGAATGTTTTGAAACTTGTCAAAATTGTACATTTTTACAAGATTAATATAATTCAAACCTCATTTACTTACTGGAGTCACCTTTTGGTGCGTTATGATCAATTAATTTATCCCATTTTTTGTTTTTTATTATTATTTTTTTTTTTTTGGGGGGGGCAGAAATATGTGGTTTTTTTTGCGTTTTTTCAGTTAAAAATCAAAATGGCCGCCGCCAAGGGCCCAGGGAGAAAATAAGGCTTGGTTGACAAATCCAAATATTTTGGGGGTCTGAAAAGTAAGTAATTAGCATGATGAAACTATTCTTATGTTAAAAAAACTTGATATAATTTGACCCCTTAATTACAGGCTGAAAACACAAAATCCAAAATGTTGAATTCTATAAACCGTTTCAGACTGTCACGTGACTCATCAATATCACTTTTCTGGCAAAAAAATAAAAAATAAGTGGAAATTACGTTCAAAAAGTAAAAACAAAATCACTAAAAAACAGTAAAATCGTGTGACGCAAGGTTAAACAAGTGGTTGCTATGGCAACAGCTAACCCCCGGTAACAATTATTGTTTGCCAATATGATCATAGATATATTTTGGGAAAAGTCAAAAATTTCGCGGTGATCGGATTAAGCGTTAAAAAGTTACGTGGAAAAAAAATGGTAGGGAGCACATTGTGCCCCCACCCGGTCCTGATAGGCTTAACGTTTGTTCCCTTGAGGACTCCTTGAATTCTTTTGTGAAGCTCTCACACCAAATATCCAAACAAAACCCCCAAAAGAGCACTCGATTCAGATGTTGCTGTTCATAAGCTTATTCATTCTTGTACCATATCAGGATGACTAAATAGACATGCTTGGTTACTGTTCACTTTTCAGTATTCACAATCGATATTTTCGCTATGACTGGTGAGGGCGCTGCATACCTGTTATGGTTCACATTCAATAGGTTTTATTACAATTTTGTTCAAAACTACCAACAAAAAACGTGGCCACATCCACCCTCTGCTAACAATACAAAACTGCCGTAAGCTCAGAAATGTTTTGCTAATCAGGAAGAGGGACAGGCAGTCAAACAAAATGCCACGCTATTCGTGTTTTTGTTTAGTGTGGATATTCACTGCTGATCAGCTCAGTAAACAACTGTCTTATATAGGGACTCTTCGGCCTCTAGTTTTCAGATAAAACCTATGACCTTGTACATATTGTGTGAACCTTTTAATGTTTCATGGACATATAATTAACATTTCTCCTCAATAACTAGAAATAACATAATTACTAAACTACATGTCAATGGTCAGCTAAACGCATCACCAGCCGTCCCACCTGCCACCGAAAATTGCAGGCATGCCCCAAATAGACTTATATCCTATGAAATCATTTCGATGTTGTATGGCGATGGCGTTTGTTGATGTCATGGGGTCTTCGACGCGCTATAGCCCCACGCATACACTGCCCGAGCCACGATCCGTTACTCGGACCTTCATAAGTTAAATTTCAAAATGCAATGCCCATCATTATACATAATTTTAACCCACAAGTTGAATATATACCCACTTTTATTATTCAGTCACGGACAATTGAAAACATTTAGAGTTCAATTTGGTTATTTAGTAATAAGATTGTCATACTAGCTAAGTGATCATGGAGCTATCAGTTTCATTGTATTTGTTTATTCTTTAACAGCAAAGGCGTCTTTACGTAGGCATGTGGTTTGTAAGTTTATTTTGAAACCCCCTAAAATGAAACAGAAACACTGTGAAACAGACAAGCATATTGACAAGGGTAACAACAAAATAATGACAAGCATTGTTCCCCTCATCACTTTTCGGAGAAATTGACGAGAAACTAACAATCAAGTTGTATTGGCCTCAGGCCCCTATATAGAGAATTATAAGGGTTATGGCCTAGTTTTTTGGCCCAGTTTTTGCTAGTCAATAATTACCAGTGAGCAGCATGGGATCTGTTTAGCCCGTGTTTTCAACGGCTTCCCCCTGCCACTTCTATAATGGTACTGTAACTAAAAACCAAGCCATATCTCCCCCTTTTTTTTTTGGAAGGCCAACACGTGCTCTGTCAAATTTAGATCAGCTAAATTTAATCTGCTGGATTGGAGAAATAAATATGTACGGAGGAAATCAGGTTATTGTGACACCCAAAACCATCACTAACTGCGTCTGTCAGCATGCGTGGGTGCGAACTTTTCTAAATCCAATAATTCTTCAATAGTGCAGTGAGTTCTCTCTAAACGTAGGCCTGAAAGTTTCACTTTCAGTAATCAGCATATAGGACTTGCTGCAAGTGGTGTCTCAATACATTTGTGCAAAGTCCAGGTGTCTTTCAAGCAAAAATAAAAAAGTACACGATTCCACAGTGGCGTAACCAGCGAGAGGGGGGGGGGGGGGGCAGGGCGCAACCCCGCTGAGAACCTTTCTCCCTCCCTCCGAAATAATTAAATAACTGAATAACTACATAAATAACTAAATGACTAAAATGACTAAATAACTACATAAATAAAAAGTCAATAAATCAAAAAATAACTAATTATCTAAATAACTAAGTAAATAAATAACTACATAAATCAATAAATCAATATCAATAAATCAATAAATAAATAAATAACCTAAAAACTAAATGACTAAATAACTACACAAATCAATAAATCAATACAAAATAACTCAAAAACTAAATAGTAAATAGGTAAATAACTAAATAACTACATAAGTCACTAAATAAGTAAATTACTAAATAACTATACATAAATAAATAAATAAATAAATAAATAAATAAATAAATAAATAAATAAATAAATAAATAAATAAATAAATAAATAAATAAATAAATAAATAAATAAATAAATGCATACATACATAAATAAACAAATAAATAATAATAATAAATAAACAAAAATCAAAAATAAATAAATAAATAAATAAATCTTCGCCCTCGCTTGCCACACCAATGAAAATGTCAAGTTATGCCATTGCATTAGGTGACCCAAAAGTCATCAAAATATTAAATTCTGTTGATCTAAAATCTTTGGACAATCCTCATCGAAGACAAAGTCGGACCAACATACATCTTTTTTTATAATAAAAAGCATGTAAACAATTATTTAAAATAAATTTCAACAACAAAATACGAATTAAAATCAAATCAGGAGGTGCGCTCATGGTGTGAAATATTTTAAGGACAGCAAATTCATTTCCATAATTGTGCTGGAGCCTTGCAAAAATTCATAACTCGGTGCAGTGAAATGCAACTTGGGTCAAGTTCGCAAATTTCCGTTTAGTTTAAAGTGTCATGTCCAATTACTGGCAGGTTTAATCATAGTACTGAGTCATTCCAAACGAGGGTTCGAATGCCCACCTAATCGGTCATGGTGCTCATGGGTTGTTTGGTGAACCAACCACGACTCGTCTCTTCGCCCAGGAGTAAATACAAGGTACCTGTGAAGCCTGAGAGATGGTTCCTGATGTAAATTAATGATCGAGCTTGTTTGGCAGTGCATTTGGCAGGTAACGCTGTATATATTCCACAGGGAGTTGAAGATGCCCCATGAATAATCAGCCTCAAAGTAACAGTAATGAATACCGTGTCTCAAAATACCCCCAAACAGTGTTCAGACTAATTTTGACCCTTCGCCCCATCTCTGCCTAAATTGTCACCGAGTAGGAGACCAAAAAAAACCAAAAAAAAAAAAAAAAAAACACGGCTGCCCCGTAGGCCTACGTCGGAACAGTCGCCTTAAGTCAACGTTTGGTATAACTATTGCAAAAGTTGTTTTGAGTAAAATACTATTTTGGAAATCGTATATATAATATGCAGGTAAATACATTCAGCATGTACCTTAAATCATCCAAACCATGAGTGGGGAAAGGTATCTACATCCACTTCACCTACATGACCATTCAAGTACTCCACGTGCACGAAAACAACCATTTGTCCCTGCATGGAGGTCTTTCACTTACGTATAAATACTAAACTGTGCCAAGGAAGAGTCCTACACAGTGCTACTTCACATTGTACCGATACCCAAGGGTGTTTATTTTGTACCGCCACGGTTACACGAACAGGTCAGTATTGTGACGAAAACACCGTCTCACACGCTTTTTTAAAACAGACATTTTTAGTCAACACCAACAGAAGAATTGGCACCCGTTTGTCATCGCCAGTGTGCCTCTCCCCCCTATACGAAGAATGGTTGACATTCCATTCCTAAAGTATTCTGGATTCGGGGTGATTTTATCTAGTCTGTATCTGGTGCAGAGTGTGAATGAAGTTAAATCAACAAAGTGTGGCCACTTAGCAAGTTTCAAACACGTGTACAACTGAAAATAGTCCGGCAAATATCAGTGTGATGACAGAGTGCTGATACCGGGACTGGGTCCTGGCTAGTCTCTGTTTACCGGGGGGGGGGGGGGGGGGGGTCCGGGGTCCACGCTGAAACCATTGGGTGATGCTTGGTATCCTTCCTCTATAATGCTCTTTGCTAATACGAAGGAATGTCTTGAAAGCTAGGCTGCATCACCCAGGGAGGATGTTGCGTACACGTTGGTCTTGTTGGAGTTCAGGGGAATCGAAAAAAAAAGAGGGCAAAGCAACTGTGAAATAACAATGGAACAAGGGAAACAAACTCTTCCTGCATGATGTGTAATTATAATTATAGTAATGACAAACTGCATCGCATGCTATTTAGCCAAACTATATATAGGTATCAACTTTGTATTTCTGTTTCTATTAACTATATTTCCGGTATCCCATTAAGTTGAAAAAAGACGAAAAAAGAGAAGAAAAAAAAACATAAACAAATATCCACTCCATCAGTAATTCCCTTCACTTGAGAAATAGATTGAAAGCAAACATGTAAACAAAAACTCAAACATTGTTTTACTTTATCTAACAAGATATCAGAATGAAGTAACACATCTGTTAAAATTTAAGCTCAATCGGTCATCAGAGTTACAAGAAAAATAGTGAAAACGCCGTTATGTTTTCACTGTTTTCGAACATTGAGTTTTGCTCTCGCGAGATCAAAACTACTGAAACAGTTTCACTAACTTCTCAAAAAGCTATAGCATTTCAAGTAAACAAAATTCAAAGGAAGTTTTCCAACATGACAATTTTTTTTTTTACCGTGTCAGTTATGCACAAACTTGAGAACAATTTTTTTTTCCAATTTAACCAATGTTGTCTCCACCCTCAGGTGATGAACACTGATTTCGTTCTGATTACCACATTATAAGATCGATCCTCAAATTAAAGAAGCATTTGTCCACTGATCTGCTGAGCTCAGCCATGATCCTTTCTCATAATCCTCTCTCTGCAGAGATTTATGTACCCTGGAAACCTTGTAGATGGTATTTGATCTTCATCACAGGGGGTAGGGGAAATAATCCAGGGGAATCTGGGAGCTTTGCTAGAAAAGCCCTCGCAAGATTGATCGCAGTAAGTGTACACGTACAAATTAAAAGTTATAAACCCATGTGTTTATGTCAGTAGTGGGGGTTATTGGGGGTGGGGTAAGGGGATTGGGAAAGGAGCCCCCCCCCCCCCCTCCGCCCAACAGAATTCCTTGATACCATCAGTTGGACCATTACTGTGCCTTCTTCCTTGATCGAGGGGAATTAAGACAAAACATAATCTCACCACGAAATCGGGAGTCAAAATCTGTACTCACCGAATTGAGATGCACCGTCCATTACTTTACCATTACTAAATTGGTCTTAGTGTATTGAGCTTGTGTTCTTCATTTATCAGTATGAAGTTTACCCGCCGGCATTCGTATAGAGTCACAGCAAGCCTTTTCTTTTATTTGATCCTTAACAAAACTCATAAAATATCACGGTTTTGTGTTCAAAAACTCACATCAAACAATAATTTAAATCACTGTATTCACAAATAAAGGAGACAAGCAAGAGCCCAGACCAGCGTTCCAGATGATGGAAGCACGCGGGACTAAACATACAAAACGATATTGAAGACAAGAAACGCAGATAAGAAAGATGAACGCATTCTGAATCACTTGTCCTTCCTTGGATAAAAACTCATTGAAACAAATCCATTGAAATAACAACACTACATATGGTCATAAAGGTTAAATTATAATAATCATCATCATCAGATAAATGTCATTTTACAATCACTGGTCAATCCAGTTCCCCTTCATTCTGATGAAGTACAGCAACTCCAGAACTTGTTTTTCTCCTTCACATACCAGACAACCCTCGGTGCAATTTACCAAGTTGCCCCCTCGGCGAGTGACTGTTAAATAACAGTAACTATTTACGGTAATTTTCTGGCATTTTAGGGTTACGCACTCTGACCTTCACCAAGGTACCAAAATATATGGCCTCACACTGAAGAGTAGGCAGTCAAAACGACAGTATCTTCAACCCCTCGCTCTTTGCCTCAACGAGCGGTGGGCCACCCAGTGATTGCTATTCACTCTTCTCAGGTTAGTTTTCAAGATCAGGGGCAAGGAGGGCTTCGGCGCTGTCCTCGGGTGACCTGGTTTAAGACCCGGCCTTGTCTCTTAGGCAGCATCACTGACAATCCTAATGGGACCTTTCAACACATGCTCTAAACTTGTCTATTTCCCTGGAATAGATCAAGCTTGCTAATAAATTCCATGTTGAATTGGCGTTCATATCAATAGGTGCTGATAGGCCTATCATAATTCTCAGATAGATCAAATCAGAGTAAAAAAAATCATGCATGGAGTTTGAAAGTTGAGAGAGTGTTTCATCTGGACAAATTTCATAAACAAAGGTTCCAAAACACCTCAGGAAAGCTTTCACTCAATCCATTCATCTGACTTAAAGATATCTGAAGAAGCATGTGATTTCAAAAGTTAGCTCAGCCAGATAGCTTATAAGACATGATGGAAATTGAAATCGGTTTGGGTTATGAGAAACCAATTTCCATATGTTTCTAAAAAAAGACATTTGAAACAGTGTCAAGGGTTAAGATTTCAAGAAGTTGGTTGGTTTGTTGTTACAGTGCGATAGTTGCTGTATACAGCTGATCTAAAAACTCCCCTATTTGGTGTATTGCTGGCACGGATAACATTGGACGTGAGAAAAAAAATCCAGAAGAACACAAGTCTGCCCAAACGCTGTTTATCTACGAGAACAGTGTTAACTTGTTGTCTCTGAAGATCAGTTACAGGGATATGATACACATTCATTTCATTACTCTATATTAAGTTTCCATAGACCTACCATCCAACCAACCATAGTTAACGTTTTGGTGACTGAAACAATGACATAATGATGCTTTGTCATGATTTTGTTCACGTTTACACCAGGCTTATTATTTTTGTTTTCCTACAAGTAAATCAAACAAAGGTGATTTGGAGGATATCAAATGCTGTTTTCTGAGCTTTAAAAGTTTTTAGATATTGGGAAAAGAATTTGTTTCCCCTGAGGACTTCATTTCCCTTGAGTACTGGCGATATGAACTTTATAATCTGGGCGCTTTCAGATTCGTGTTAATTTAATGTACTTTGTCTATTAGGCAAACTATTTTGGTGGGAACATTTTTTTTCCTGTCCAAGACAAGCACATCTCTTGTCACGAATGTGTGCATGGTGATAGCCTCGTAATTTGTCCATTTCTTAACCTACTGAAAGTTGAGTTTTACCCTCTGGCCCCTAATAGTGACAATTAATTAAAGACATCCAATTCACCACAGCATTACTGTTGACACACATGTAGGCCTAAACTGTATTTTATGCAAAATGACACCACTTAAGTAATGTGAACCATAGGTTTTACCTTGCCTCTACTGTCTCTGACAAAATGTGACCTTGACAATGAGCCTAGCTCTAACATGAGATGTCAAGTGTCTGAGCATCTCAACTCCCGTGAACTGATGGGTAATGCTGGTCTACAGGCATCTTCCATTTATCATTACTTCCCGTTTCGTAACACATTCATTTCGACAGCGTCCACAAAGCAAGTCGGCTAACACTATAATTTGGGAAACACAGTTTAAGTAACAGTACATGACCCAAAATATTGAAGACAGAGACCGGAAAAAACAAGTATTGGTTCAGATAGGCCAAGGCTTGAGTGGAACAGCCTGGACATGCATGTGCTTGTACATACATGTACAAAAGACATGACATAAATAGCTACATTGTACATACACAACTCATCGCTCAACACCAAAGCAAGAAGCACAGTTTCTCATCCGCGTGCCCCCAAAACCATTCATATAGCCATACAAAATTACATCC
The DNA here is from genome assembly GCA_911728455.2 of Marthasterias glacialis. Taxonomy (NCBI): domain Eukaryota; kingdom Metazoa; phylum Echinodermata; class Asteroidea; order Forcipulatida; family Asteriidae; genus Marthasterias; species Marthasterias glacialis. The sequence continues at coordinate 32,341,853 of OU452219.1, forward strand.
TCACTGGCTATGGGATCTAGAGACAGTGCAGTCTCCAGACATGGGCCCAAGTTTGTTCCCTACCTCCATGATTTCATACTTAGCATTAAACAAATCTGCTAACTACAAAAGGGTTACAGGCCAAATTATATACCATGTCAAGTTTACTGTTTGTGACCGGTTATCTTTGCTAAGCAGGAGTTGGGCCCTGTTCACAGTGGGTCCAGTTTGAAAGAGCTGCACACTAAGCACTGCAAATTAGCCAAGCACTAAACACTTTTTGCTTACCAGAATAAGGTTACCTGCCAAAAAGAAACGTGTCACATGTACTTGTCTCTAACTGGTTTCCTGCTTGATTTTGCTTAGCAGAACATTGTTATCGACAATTACTGATTAACCAGCTCTGTGAAATCGGGCCATGGTCTCAGTCCTTGGTTGCCATTCTGTGAGTCTCTTGGTCCATCTTGTTGCCTTGCCTTTTTGCTAGGTGCCCTGCCCATCTCCATGGTCTTAGCTTTGAGTCCCTCAGGTCCTTGTTTCAAAATACCAAGGGCTCATCATGTTACTGCAATTTCATCATTATCGTTATCCATGTCATCCAGCTATAGATCCATATCTCTTGTTGTGGATAAAGCCCCCCTCCAGCAATTTTTGATCTTTTCTGTCACTTGTCATTCTTTCTACTCCATGTTGCTAAGTTCATATGGTGATTTCATCTCCCCATCTCAATTGTTCTCTTCATCTTCTTCTCCTGCCTGTCTTGGTTGCCACTCTGTGAGTCTCTCGGTCAATCCGTTGTCTTGCCTTCTAGCTAAAGGCCTTGCCCATCTCCATTTCATTCACATTATCTTCTCTATATCTTTGATTTTGTTTTTTTTGTGCATGTCTAACTTTGTCCCATAATGACACACTGAGCATGCTTCTTTTCATATCTCTCTGTGTTGTTATAAATTGGTGTTCCCCCTCTTTAGTTGTTGCCTCTCTCCCCCCCCCCCCCAATATGTCAACAGCATTCCATCCATCCAATGTCTTGCAACATTTGCCCTCATTTGATTATTTCACTGAATGTAACTCAAGGTCATGGTTGCAGATTGTCATTTTTATTTTTGTATTATACTTGTTTCCCCCTTAGTCACAATGTGGCAAACAGCAGAGTGTGGGTTCAGTTCCCGGTCATGACGTTTGTGTCCCCGAGCAGGACACTTAACCATATCGTTTCGTCCTTAGGATAAGACAAAAAAGCCACTGGTCCTGGGTGTTGCAATGCACATAAAAGAACCCAGAACCAGGCCTGGTTGCTTCGTTCCTGAACGGGCAAGGGGCACCAAGGCATTTTCTTCTTGATGAAAGGCACCTCTATGAGGAAATTGTAAAATTCTATGGGAACATTACAAGGGCACCAAGGCAATGACCAGGGGCAACGGGGGCAAACGCCTCCATTGCTTCCGTGAAGTACTAGCCCCGCAGGCCTAATCAGGCCTACACTTATCATTAAGAAAAGGGGCTTGCCCTGATGTTACCTGGCACAAGTTGGGGCAATATTTAGTAATGAATCTTACTGTAGTAACCTGAACCAGAACCAGAACAGGAACCAGAACCAGAACCAGAACCAGATGTCTTTTCACTGGTCACACAGTGGTTCTACATCTTTACATTGGTCTCAGTCTCTCGCACTCTTATCTACCAGGTCAGGACGACAAATCTGGTGGACCGTAAATGTTAGTATTCCTTGAACAAAAAAAAAACTAAAAAAAGGAAAGCCTGTTTAATTTAATTCATCTAGAAGTCACTCTTTATTATCGCAAACAAAATAGGATACAAAAGTTACACATGTACATGTTAAAAAAATAAATCACATAATCACCGAGGTCAAGCTCAATTACATTTGATTTGACCAGATGGTCTCCAACAAGATGGTCTCTTTCATCTTAAAAAAAAACAAAAAAAAACCTTTAAAGCATCTCTTAACGTAGGATAATGTAGGATTACTCATTGCATAGTCACACACATTATTGCGAAAGGTGAGAGTGTTTGTCGTCTACGAACCCTCAAAATGCTCGATCAGACGACAACCGTCACTGTCTAGCCTACTTTTCAGTAACAGTGTTTATCCTGTACAATTGCATCATTTCCCAAAATGAACCGATTGTGCAATACCCAACAGGAACTGGCGGGGGAATCCAAGGAGCGAATTCGACGGAACGTGTCAACCAATAGCCTCATGTCACGGGTTAAACAAACTGTGTCAGGTTTATAAACCTGCTTTTAGAATGATTCCTGCCTTGCATGTGTTGCACAAGCTCACACAGACCCGTCCATCCAGTGAAGTGTCTGGTGAGGAGATGACTTAGCTTGTGTCAGGATATTGGGACAGACAAGCTGGAACAGTTGAGCAAATCATTTCTAATAACTTCACAATCAATCAGTCTGATAAGCATTTCTTTCCCATCCGGTGTTAGTATCCTTTCAACAACAGCTCCACAATCAATCTGTCTCTACAGGTTGATCCAATGTGGGGAATAGTTTTTTTTTTCTTTTTTCTTTCTATTTTCATGACGTTCGACTTATAATAGAGACACCAAACACATTTCACCTTATGCACTTCTTAATCCAACACTTCCACAGATATCGCCCTCCCAAATCAGAATGTCTGTAAAGAAACAAAAATCTTTCTTAAGTTACATGTACATCCCACATGAATGTATGAAAGGTTTTTCTATAAAATTGTCAAGTATAAAAAAGAAAAAAGGAAAGAAAAGAAAAGAAAATGTAAACAACCAGTTGGGGGGGGGGGGGGGGGTAAATGGAACCCGCATTTAATGTCAATGATGGTGGTGGTGGTGGTGGTGGTGGGGGGGGGGGGGGGGGGGGGGGGCACAGCCTTCGCATATCCCCTGGGCTGGGCCGGGATTTATGGGGTTTTTTTTTTACAATTACACGACACGCCAAGGAGTGAATGTAATGTATCAGAGACCCATGTATACAAACCAACCAGGGAGAAAATTTTGTTGAGCACAAGTAAAAAAGGTACGTGTAATCTGAAGAAGAAAAAAAAACTACACCCTGGTATGTTCCCCCATGTTCTTGAAATAGCTGAGATGTTTTGTATTACAATTCTAAATTTGCTATAAACTATGGATACATGAAACATGAACAGCGAACAGTTTTTATGTGACAGCGTATAGTGTAAGATTAGTACGATAGGTCTATGTGATGATTCCACCACCTGTGTCATGCTCCCCACATGCAAAAGTGATATTGAATTGCTTATCATTTCCCCTCAAAAAAGAGGCCAGACCAAAGATTATAGAGCGCCGAAGACGTAAGATGGGGGACTGAAATGTGAAATTCCCGCTGGATGCCATTTTAGCAAGTAACTCTTTTGATACAACAATAGATCAGTGCAGATCAGTGCAGACAATGACCACTGCTATCAATTTGAAACAAAACATTGACATTGCTCCAACAATAGATAGAGCTCCTGTTCCCCATCTTGCCTCTTTGGCACTCTATACTCTTTGGGCCGGACTAATTTGTGTCTTCATCTCTGAAATGGTTTACATTGATTTGATTGTGAGTGAAGAAAGATAGTGGACAAAGGTCTTTCACACTGAGTTATTATATTTTGCACAAAAATCATTACTCAGGTAGGTACCCAGTTGAAACACCCAAGGACCAGTCAAAGGTCTTCTGTCCAACAAGAGTCTGGCTGTCTAATCATTACTTGCCAATGCTACATGTAAACCACTGATTGTTGGTGTTGCTTCAAGTTACAAGTCCCATGCATGTTACAATGTTGAAAGGAACCAGTGAAAAAAGCTTGCAAACCAGTGACACAACCAGCTGACTGGTCAGTTGAAACACCCAAGGACCAGTCAAAGGTCTTCTGTCCAACAAGAGTCTGGCTGTCTAATCATTACTTGCCAATGCTACATGTAAACCACTGATTGTTGGTGTTGCTTCAAGTTACAAGTCCCATGCATGTTACAATGTTGAAAGGAACCAGTGGAAAAAGCTTGCAAACCAGTGACACAACCAGCTGACTGGTCAGTTGAAACACCCAAGGACCAGTCAAAGGTCTTCTGTCCAACAAGAGTCTGGCTGTCTAATCATTACTTGCCCATGCTCCATGTAAACCACTGATTGTTGGTGTTGCTTCAAGTTACAAGTCCCATGCATGTTACAATGTTGAAAGGAACCAGTGGAAAAAGCTTGCAAACCAGTGACACGACCAGCTGACTGGTCACACTGGCCAGTCAGGTATAAGGGCAAAACCCTGATGGGGTCTTCTACTGTAAATGTCTCAGTCCCATTGAGTTACGTCAAGTGTGAACCTACTCATTACAATCAATTACAGCCCCGTCAACCTGTTGTAGATGGTCATTGGCTAATGACTTACTGCAACAGGACTGGCTTTATTTGGAGTTAACAAGTCTTTTTAAAGGACAGATTTATCACATCAGGCTCTCATTTGAGGTGATAGATACCATACAGGGAAGGGGGGAAGGGGGAGGGGGGAAGGGGAGCAGGGTATCAAGACTCTGACACTGTAGCAAGTCCAGCCGATTGACCTTAGTAAGTAGTCACTTTGTTCTTTTGAACTCTTGGCATCTCGGACCTACTTTGAAGAAAAACATGCTCAGGTGATCTGTCCAACGCTAGGCAAAAACATCATTTTCAATCTTGTTATTGCACCTTCACAGCTGCACAAAGTTCTGCCTCGGGCCATACACCTTATTTCAGACTTCCCGTTCACCCTACAGTGTACCAGTTTTTCCACTTCTTCTCCGTAACAAGAATGAATTGATTTCACAAGCTAAGTTGGCTTAATTTCTGTCAAAACATTCGGCTGCCCAAAATGACGGACACAATTATCATTCAATCAAACAAGAATTGACTGAACAGAGTGCCACAATCACATCACATGTATTCTATAACAGCCACCACAACCATGCACACCATGGGAGATAACAAAATGCGACTTTCCGCTTTTTCTAAACAAATGCACATGAACATAAAAGGACTATAAGGTGTAACTGATGACGTCCCTCAGTCATGTATTCTTCTTTAGAATGACGCTTCTTTTGTCAGAGAATCTTGTTTATTGACTTTCCTTTTGAATAAGGTTGAACTGAGTGACACTGATCTGATTTGATATCGACATTTATTCCATACTTTTTTTTTTACATATTTGCTTCTAATGCCACAAACCCTTTGGGTACAAATAATGGGACTGTTTCTGCTGGCGTTGAGCACACATGGAGCTTCTCAACAAGAAGCGGGCAATTAAGTGGCCATGGGATCAGTCGTTAAGGGAGAGGTGACAACATTATGGCCACTGGAAAAAGTCTCGCAGTTACTTCATATTATACCGTTACCGTCATGTAAAGTTGTCGTAGTTTCAAGACAAAGTGCCCAATTTCCAAGAGGACTTGTCGTGCCAGATTTCACCAGCGAGTTTCTAACCAGACAAATTTTGCCTGGCAGATTCCTGAGCTAAAGCAAAAACATTATCAAGCATTCAAGACATAAACAATGCAGTACTTCACATGGCATTAAGGTTGGTAACCTTTATGTACTAAGCAGACATTCTTAGCAAGTAAAATTATTGTTCTTAAAGTGGCCGTGTCGTCAAGATTATAGCAGTAAATGGAATAACCCAGTGCATGTGTGCAGTATCTGGGTGAGAGTTCATCTTTCCATGCAGAGCCACAGGCCTGCTATAATCATGACGAAACAGCCCCTTCAAACCAGACTAATTGTTTTCAAGTCCTCAATCCTCCAGTCTGAGTCTACAGGTTTTGATATTTAACACAATGCAGGTTGAAGAACCTTTGTCAAGTTTTGCCGAACAACACTAAAGAGAAGCATTTGTAGAATAAAGTTTACAAGATACTGTCTGAATCCTGCCATCCGTAGCTAGTGGGAATTGGATCTCTACATTAATTGCTTTCCTGAACCACGCCATCTCAATGGCCTGGGAGGTACAAGGTCTCTCCATCATTATTTGAATGCCTTTATGGAAAGCACAATCGTAGCACTGGAGCATAGAAGGCACCAGCCTCTCCCCCTCTCTAATTGTGTCCCCACACCCTGTATTTGTAAGGGACAAGTGACACCATGCCGATAGTTGTTTTCGGCAACCTTTGAAGGGAAGAATAACCTAACTGCCAATTCACCCATTACCAAAACAGGATCGAGTCCACACTCCCTCAAAGAACTGAAACCTAGAAACTCTCTCAGGAACGCTGGTAGTCATACCACATTATGAACCAGTTGACCTTGATAATGACTTGCAAACTTACACAGATAAGTATTACCAAGTAATAAACCAACAGGGAAACTGACAGGGTAATTTTAGTTCAATTTTTGGGGGGAACAAAGGTAATCAATGTACTGCCGCTTCCCAGGTTGTATCGTAAACTTGGGTGTAATCCCAGGTTCATTGGCTTCTCAGATTGGCACCCAAAACAAAGATACCGACAAAATAGGGAGACCGCCAACATTGGGGCTAGATAGCTCAGTTGGTAGAACCCCGACACGTCAATCCGGAGGTCGCAGGTTCAAATCTCATTCTAAATGTAGTCAATTTTCCTTTGTTCACTCCCAAAAAGATAAATAATACATAAGCCACAAAACAGGTAGGCCTGATTGTTACGAGTGGATATTTGATTTTAAGACAACCATGCAAGTTTGGCTGTACATGTAGCACTAGCAGCCTTGAAGCTCACAATGGCAGATGGTGTACTTTTTGATGTAGGGCCACAAGTAGGCTATGCCATCAATTAACAAAGTGATATTTTTACTTGTCTGTGTGAAGCGGTCCCAGACAGGAACACCCTGACATACATGTGTACAAAAATTAGATGGGGCAAACTTTGGTTGAGCAACACAAAGTACCCCCAGAGTGCATTGATTGAAATGGACTGAACCGTGTACACAAACATCTTGGTTACACAATCCTTGCATAAATCATCCCGGCCATGCGGAAAGCTTGCACAAAATAGTTACATTTAATTATGTCAATATGAAATGAACCATTTACTCATTCAACAAGGGCGGTGAGATGTGCCATCAGGGATCTCAAATACCAGAACTGGACTACAGCCACTGGTGAGTCAAGGAAAAGTACATCTAGGGTAATATTAAAAGGTAGGTCGGCAAATGACCCTTGTTAAGCTGTGGGTATTTTTTTATTGGAAAAAAAAAATATATCAGGACCATACAAAAAAAAAAAAAGAAATAAGCAAATAACAGCCTAAAATAAAAATTTAAATAACAAAAAAGCTCTTTGAACAATCCTCCATGGAGCAATGCAACAACTTTAGCAGTCAGAAAGAGACCAACTTCTACCACAAAGTTACTAAACAAGAAATTCCATAACATACTGGCCATAACTCAAGCTATAAAAAGGTTGATTCATAACCACTCCAACTACTGGCAATTACAGCCAAGTTAACAGAATCAATATTTTCATTTTGCTACATATTTCCCAGTAATTAGATTACCTGGCTGTTCTTTGTGATGAATGAACAAGTTTAACGTTCCCCCAGCTCCCAATTTTGTTTTCGTCAAGATCCAAATTTCCTACGGTCCTGCCACGACAATGACTTTCCTCCATGAAACACCCCCCCCCCCCCGTGCACGAGACTGACTGGCTGACTACCCCCCCCTACACTCAGGATCATTAGCCCTAATAACATTTCCTTGGGACGCAGTTGTCAAAAATAAGAAATGAAATGTCACAAATCACTGTTTCAATTTCTTCTCGGGTTTCGAGATGATGACATATAATGTCATCGGCAAAGAGGACTTCACAAGAGGAATTGGAGAAAATAAATAAGAAGGTGTTTCTCAGTACTTCGAAAGATGTTGTTAGCCACAGGGATGTGTTGGTGTCTTAACACTACGTAGTTCCGGGCTGAATAATCGGCCAAATTTTTTGGACTTTGTACTGGCAGGGTCGATTAATCGGCTCTATTTATAGGAAATTTACATTGGTTACAACACCATATGTGACCTAAAAATTACCTTTGGGAAAGTATAAGTAGTGACCCAAATAAAGTTTGGGAAGTCAGATTCAAACTTGTGTATGCCTTGACTGCAGTCGTTGTTTCTAGAACTTGCACTTCCTAAAAAAAGGGTGTATTGATTTTGCTGTTTGTTTGTTTGTTTAAAGCAAAATCAATACACAACCCAAAATGTGGCTTGTTGCCTGTTCCTGAAAACCTGGACAACAATAGGAATTCAACAAAAACTAAGTTGATGGTATTTTTTTTTGGTCATTGCCAAGCCATCAGCATTCAAATAATGTGCCACTTGGGTGTCCATCCATACAAATGAAAACTGTCCTTTGATTTTGTAACAGTGTCCTGGTTTTGTGGAGGCACAGCTTATATCGTTCTTTCCACAGTCTGCTTGGGCTGTCAGGTTGGCGTAGCGGTACTTTCCTCGCCTTTCACCTCTGGTGTACCCGCTTCGAATCCCGCCAGGGGTCACTATGTGGATTGGGTTTTCAGTCCCTACCTGATCGCGTTGGTTTTCCTCCCACATCTAAAACTGAATGTTTCTATATCATCTTCTACCCAACAGGTTTCTTCAGGCTTGCGAGCTACAGTGCAATATGCGCTTTTGAGGAATCCTTGCTTTCATCACCAGAAATATATAATAATAAGAAGAAGAAGAAGAAGAAATCCCAGATCTTTCAGTGTTGTTAATTTACTGCGTGATACTACACCAGTGAATTAGGTATCTCACTACCCTTTCTCTATGCTCCTACCATGGAGGAAGGGTGACTGACTGCCTACCATTCAATATCATCCACTGTGGGCTGGTTTTAAAACTATGCCAGCCCACAGTTATGAGACCATGTGGTGAATGCAACAACAGAGTAAACCCATGTACTCAGATAATCCTATGCGCAGTTGTGCCACCATACACAACCAGTGGAGTTGACTGGTTTGAAAAGGTAAGTCAACTCACTGGAAAATGTTACCAAGATTAGAATGGGCAACCCCAAAAAAACTAAAGTCCCATACCTGCTGAAATTACACTTTTTTTCTATAAAAGAGGTCATTCTGATAGGCCAATCAAATGGTTAGCTGCAGTTCAGAGTTAAAAAAAAAAAGGGGGGGGGAAACGATAGGAGAAAAAATATGTATAACACAAAGAAAGAGAAAAATATATGTAGCAAGAAGGAGACAGACACAAGGGTTGCTAGCCCCTGTGCCCCTGTAACGCACCTGAACAGTGCGGTGAAGGTATGTGCTATATATGACCTGATCTGAAAGTATCATGACTCGTACTAGATCAGGTTCAAAGGAGAACCACTTGGTCAAGGATAGGGTGATCAGCACTGATGGGAAATTGTATACCTCCACTACACGTAAAGGTAAAATACAGGATTAGAATTCATCAAACAATTCTTGTTATCAGTATCAGACTGAAAGCTTCTTTGATTATGAAGTTCATACCAGTACCAATCTTCCATAGAAATATTTCTGTCTGAAATACTTTCAAAGTCGATAACATAAAATTTGAAGACCCCATTTTTCATTTGTAACCATCCAAATTAAGGGGCAATGTGTTTGCATGCTGAAACGTGTACATGGTTTCTCAGTATTTTCTCCTGACTCTGACGACGGATTGAGCCCAAATTTTCACAGGTTTGTTTTATTCATGTATTATATATTGAATCACAAAAAGTAAGAATACTCCACTACCAGCTTTACCAATCCTATATTTTACCTTGAAATGTGTCGTTATTTTGGACCCTGATTATACCCAGATCATCCCTAATAGTACTTACACATTATTCTCATGATGACCCTGGTACTAGTCCCTGGACCATTATCACCTGTCACTGTACAGCCGAATCCTCCCATCCAAAGATGCCGTCACTAACTGCAAAATGCAAAGGTAGAAAAACAAATTCACTGAAGGGCAGTCTTTGGCTGTGGTTATGATCAGAAAAAAAAATAAATCGTTGTACACCTTAGCTTTTATACACTACCAAATGATAACAAATCTACTGAGAATTGTTTCCGTTTAAAATAAAAATAAATACAAAACTAAAAAACAAAAACAATCCAAAGAAATGTTTCTCCTTACAAAAAAATTAAATGAAAAAACAAAACAACAAAAAACCCAGAAAAATCCACAGAAATGTGAGAGGAGGACATGTTTTCCAATGTAGCCTTGACAATGCTACATTAAAAAAAAAGTCTTGTGTTTTTTTTTAGGTAGAGAATTCAATCCTCAAACCCCAGGGCTGGATTTGATGGCTGTTATTTTTTCTTTAAATGATTATAAGTTAAAGTTAAGTGTACAGATGTAAAACGTATTTTGCCAGCACTAGACACAAATAGAGAGCATTATTAAGTACCAATGGGGGAACAGTAAATTTAGGGCATTTGTTGACTGTGATGACATCTTATGCAAGGGGTCGATTACAATTTTGTTTTTCAGAAAGAAGTAACATTTTAGCAGCAACCATTTGTGTTTTATTCTTTTATAGGAGAGGCTATTTGGCTGGCCAGTGTCAGTTCTGTTTGTACCTGAGGAAGTGAACACTAAGGAGAGGATGCAAGTCTTGAAAAGGAGGGGGGGAAAATGTCTACCCACGATAAATTTCAAACTTTGTTTATCTTGGACGGCGACTCCAAACAGTCCTAACTCTTTTGTAGTATCCCTCCTACCATTCATATGCTCCTATCACTTTCATGGAACACCATGGGGTTTGGGGGGAAGTTGTGCAAATTACTGGTCCCACTGCGCTGGCTGATTTCAACCACCTTCAGGATGCAAAGAGGAGGGCGAATGTCAAAATCACTCCACCCATGGGGCTACTGTAACCTGCACGGTGCTCTAAAAATACACCACGTGGGATGGGTTCGACAAGACGTAGGAGGATACAAACACCCTTGTTTACAGCTTTTTAGAGCGATTCAGGTTGGTAATATGACAGCTCAAGTCATCACTGACTGCGCATGAACGACGGCGTGCGGGAGACTGCATGTGTTTAGTATGAATAGGAGACGGTTGGGAACTCTACATCGTAGGTGGCAGCAGACTTTTTTCGACCAGGCTAATTGTTCTCGGATGTGCACTATGCTCTGAACTACCTAAACAACGAAAAATTCACCTGGCTCACTTAAAGGGACACATTGCCTTCAAATCTATTAAAATTTTGCTGTTTGGAACTGCTTCTTATCCTTTTCAAAATTTGTTCATGCCGTAAAACACCTACAGTGTGTTGTAACAAGTGAGTAGTGATTCAAAAAACATACATTTGCCTCTGGATATACAACCCGCCAAACCACACTCTACATAGAAACATACGGCCATTTTGAGTCAAAAATTTGGCTCTACAAAATGGCAGACCGTGTTCTGTCATAAAATTAAACACAAGTGAACACTCAGATTGGATTCCACAGACTAAAGACAGTGTTGCTATGTCACATGGTTTGCGGTAAGCTTTTGGATAGCAACCTCCAAATGGACAAAGCCCGGTACTACTGTGCCGTACACCTGTGTTAAAAACTGTGTATGGGTGTCTGCCCTCACTTATGTAACTATGCAAAAGCTCACCCCGAACCACGTGACATAGTAACTATCCCTAGTCTGAAGAATTCAAATTTAAATGGTAGCTTGTGACTAAACAAGTCTTTGTACCAGACGTTATTCATTTCTAACTCACTAGTGGCTTATTGTGTTGATGAAATCCAGTGAGTTAAGTTCTACCCATAGAGTTATATATAAGACCTAGAGGGCGCACAAACCATGCGACACAGCCCGACAAGGAGCATTTGTGTCCATTGAGAAAATGGCGCGGACCATTCATTTACACCGGTCACTCATCCGTTCACACAGCAGCCATTTTCTAAGTGGACATTCGTATGCAAGTGACCCAAAGGTATTTTTCGCCCATGGTGTGTCAGTGGAGTTCAGAGTGCTCCCTCCAGTTCTTATATATAACTCTATGGTTTTATCTCATTAACAGTAAGTTTTTCAAAATGGCGAATGAATTATTGAGACCTGCCCCAATTTTCTTTATTTTGGGCCACTTCTTTATCAACGGATCATTATAGCATAGATTTTTCGAGACAACAAAGTAACTTTAGTGTGCCCACACCCTTCTGAAAAACATACAATAGAGCCAAAAATATTTTGTAGGATAATATTTGTCATGCTTGAAAATGATTGTAACATGGATGGGGACATTAACCCAAATCCTGCCATGCATTATGTTCTACAAGGTACACCACGGACACTAGGGCCCACAAGGATTTTACGCAGTTCCTGTTTACAATGACAAAAATAACCCCCCAATTTAATGTTGCTTCTATTCCATCTCAAATTTAATCACAACAGTGTAAAAAGGCTTGAGTCAACAGGTGCAGGTTGTGCGCCCACCGTCTCCAGTCAACCAAGAAATTATGGGAAGTTAGGATATTGAATATAAACTGTGTGGTCACCACAAGCACGACTTCAAGACTTTAACGGCAGGGTATATACCTTTGGTATTTGAAAGCCTACGTTTGTTTCAATCCTACATGTATATAACTGAGATATATACACAAATCAGGTGTGGATTTCACAAAGAACTAGGACTAGTCTTATCTTGAGTAAAGACGAGTAACTGGTCTTAACTTATAGGACTAGTCCTAAGTTAGGACTAGTCCTAAGGTAGGACTAGTCCTAAGGTAGGACTAGTTTTGTGAAATCCACCCCTGGAGTGGTGAAAATGCTGAAACTGTATCTCTGTCATAACGTGAAAAAGGCTTCACGCCTGAAGCCTTTGCTCAGATCCAAATATTTTAGCTAGAAATTACCACTTTCTCAAAAACTACCTTACTTCAAAGGGAGTCATTTCTCACAATGTTTTCTACCGCCAACGGCTCTCCTTACCTAGTAAGTTTTTATGGTCATTTAGGTTTGGAGTAATTACCAAAAGTTTCCCTGCAGTTAACAATACTCATCTGCTGTTTGCAAAAAGTTATGAATTTGTTACACCCCTATGATAATTGCCATGGACTTTGTCAGTGTCAGGGTGAACGTCAAAGATAAACGAATTGTGGGTGCCCCATTACAGTGAGTTTACAAGTTTAATGATGGGCTAATTACTTCCTGTGACTGGATATAAATTAAGCTTAATCACTCGGAGTCTGGGAGTTATTTGATAACCTGCCTTCATCATGGCATGCCAAGTGCTCCCAACCAGTAGACTAAATGGAGAAAAAAGTATCTAACAAATAACAAAATGCAATAATGCTTGAACAACTTTTAGATACAGTATGTACATATCTTATGTATTTTAAGGGAATTCTTTATTTATTTATTTATTTTTTTTTTTTTTTATTTATTTTTTATTATTTTTTTTTTTTATTTAATTATTTATTTATTTTTTTTATTTTTTTTAATTTTTTTTTTTTAATTATTTATTTTTTATTTTTTTATTTTTTTTTTTATTTTTTTTTATTTTTTTTTATATTTTTTTTTTAAATTATTTTATTAATATTATTATTATTATTTTTTGTTTTGGGGGTGGAGGTGAGGGGGTGGGGAATGTTTCAATTACCCTATGGATGTTTTGCGCTATTCACAATGGGAGATGTTTCTGTGACGTTAGTTGGCTGCAGACTTACCAGCTAAATCTAATGTTCTCTGTGTTCATGGGCGCAAACAATGGCAAAATTACCCCTCATGGCTGCTGGGGCCACCAAGCCTCTCACAGTCTCTCACTGGGATAGGATTGTATTATACAAGTACTTGGTCTATAGTTCGTCGTGTGCCCGGCAAAAGGACGTAAGAGAAAGTTCCCGGTAAAAGGATGCAAGCAATTTATGTTAAAATTTGTGTTTCAAGAATTATGAGCGGGAAAGTTTGGTAAATTCGTTGCCGTGCAAAAGTTATTCTAGAAGGGTTAAATTCTGCATGGGGAAACATGTCTTCAGGGTAATTCTAGCAAAACAACCAACAAAAATGATATATTTTTCATGTCAGGAGCCATTTTGTTGCTTACGTCCTGTTGTTACTGGGACAAACTACTTTATGTTCCTGGCAAAGAGTGTAAAGGCTTATGCACAACAGTCCTTCAACGCTAGACATGTACACTACATTTTGAGATACAACTGTCAATACTGTATTTATTTATTATTTGTTTTTATAAATCGAAAATTGCCCCAAACAAAGGCTAGAAAGCCACTCTTGGCAAGGGGTTACAAAAAAGAAAACATGAAAGGTAAAAACTCAGACGAAGTTGAAGGTAGGTATTGATAATACTGCAGTTGCTTGAGGAATTCACACATTCCATCTTGTTCAGGTATGAAAACTTTGATCTCATTTATAAGGGGCAGGTCACAATATTTTCTGCCAAAACAAATTTTGCGACCAAGCTAAATTGTTGGAAGAAGTCCATCTCCTGATCACATGTAGGAAAACCTATGACCGGAGGGAACAACTTACATCAAAACAACTTCCCCCATGTGCCGGGGGTGGTTACTATGGTTCTTTTATCTTGGCATTGTACATCTGTACCTTCTCCTATATATATATTTTATCGTTTATAATAAGTTCTAAATGATAAGTTCTAACCGTTATTTAGAAGGAAAACAAATTCTTAAAGAAGAATCTAGAAGTCAGTACGCTAGATTTAAAAATATCCAAGGACAATTGGTCTCAGTGCTAAATACAACAAATATATATATAAAAAAATAAAATAAAAAGTCTTTCGGATACAAAATTTGTGCATTGTCTTTTTCCACTCCTTTCCAAAGCCATAAAGTAACAGATCAAATTTGTTTTTAAATCTGAAAACAGTTGGAACGTACATCATTGTTTTCATTCGAATTTCATCCTTCAAATTTCATCAATGTCGGTGGATAGACTCCAGTCAAAACAACAAAAACATTTTGCAAATTTTCAGGGAATTTGTTCACGGCTGTACCAAGCTCATTGTGGGCTTGGCAATCAAACTAAACGACGGTGACTTGCTACTTCCTCAAGTATGACAGTATCTCAGATGGAAATATTTCTCTGGGGGATTGGTAGGTCTATACTGAGCCCATTTTCATGAAGCTGCTTCAGCAGATTATACTGCTTAAAAACATTCTGCTAAGCAAAAATAAGCAGGATACCAGTCAAGGATTGACATCGATAAGACATTGTATTTTGGCTGGTCACCTTAAAGCATAATTTTGTTGAGCTCTGCCACTTTTTTGTGCAGCTTCATGAAATAAGGCCCTTACACGCACTCTAAACACTCTAAAAACTAACTTAGTCAAATCAGCGTTAATTAGTCATTTTAGACCACAAATTGACTAAAATGAGTCAAAATTGGTCTAAACTTTTGACTAACTTTTGACTAACTTTAGTTTTAAAGTGTGGACTTTAAAATCAGTTGGCTATGAGACTGACTTTTTTTTCAAAGATTATCAACCCTGAAGTAGTCCTTTAAAAGGATAATAGTATTCTGAAAGAGTATGTAATATTTTCCAGATTCTTCCATTCCACCACTGTCACCCATGCTCCCACTGCAACCCTGCACCAGGTAAACAGCTAAGTACTTCATTCATCACCCCGCTACGCTTGGTTAGGATTAGAATCAATGAAACAGGACTGTTGGAATCAAAACGGTAGCAAAAGGTTGTGAAAACACCCGTAGCCAAGCCAGGATTCAGGCTCAGGCATTCTCCGTAGAGATTCCCAGCGGGTTCTACCAAAGAGTTATCCGATCATTTTGGGCTTATTATTGGAACAGCCTGTCAAGAAGATAAAATGAGGTCCTCTTATCAACTGTAAATTTAGACATGCCAGTCGGATTTATTAGTGGGATACAAAAATAGAGATCACATGAGAATGGGTAGCCTCTGATTTGGAAAGCTGACTCCTCTGTTGTCACCTGAAACAATATGAATTCATTCCAAAATAATATTTTGTGGTACTATAACCTTACTAGTACATTACAACCTCACCTACGTGTGATTGAACTCCTTGATTAAATACCCAACTACATCACAATTTTATCGTTTTCAGGTTCATTCTTCTGGTCAGCCAATTATTTTATGGTGAGGGGAGGGGGGGGGGGGTTAAAAGGTACAATGAGCAGCTAGGTCAAGGACTTAATGGGAAGTGGAAGCGAGATCCTGATTGTAAGTTTATCTCATTGTAATAAATCTGCAAAAACAAAACAAAAACGAAATAAATAAGTAAATAAATAAATAAACAAAAGTATCGAGCCCCCAGAAATCAGTTACAAAAAAAAAAAAAAAATTCATCCCAAAACAAATCCCCAAAAACCCTCAAAATTTAGATGAGTTTAAACAAACATTCATCACCTCTGAATGCATACATGTATAAATCGATTTAGCAATCGAAGCAGGGAAATTCCACTTTTATGGCTCTATATGCATTTTTACTGAGACAATAGACTGCATTGTTATTATTATTGTCTTTTTTTTTAAATAAACCCTACAATGAGTTTGATAAGCACTGTATACTCAGTGATTTCTCAGATTCCTGCAGGCATAAAAAAAAATCCACAGATTTACTACCCGGGTGGGATTCAAACCCATGACCCTCCCACTACACCACCAAGTGTGCCTAGTGCCAACAGGCCAGTTTGAATCCTTCCTGAACAAGTCTCACACATGTTATAACTTAAATTTCAGCTCTTTTAAATAGGAAAAAGGATATTTGGACACAGGGTTGGTCAATTTCCACAGAGCATGTTATTTGAAGGTGGATCAGGTTGGTCAGAACTCAAAGATGTCTTAACAGCCCCTGAAGTGGTTGATGAACAGTACAGAACAGAAAATTTTGTCTATTCCCCCTTCGCTCTGCCCATCCACCGAATCAAAATTTTGAAGTTAAGTTAAAGTAAAAAAAAAAATAAGCAACCCTTGAAAACACGTGTTTCAATTGTGATCTGTAGTCAGTTAAATCAATTGTAATTTAACATTTTTTCTGACTGGTAAACTTGCAGGTACAACCATGTGTAAATCTCTTTTCGGAGGAGTGTTGTCTCTGAAAAGGGCCACTATAGTCTCAACATTTCAAACAGTATACGTTCGCAACGTTATGAACAGTTTATGACCACAACGGCTCTTTTCACTTTCAGAGCCATCTCTCCTCCTAAGGATATACACGATTGTACCAGCCACTTTACTAGTAAGCGTTACTTCCTATCGTTCACACCATGCAAAGCTTCAAGCATCACTTATTTTTGTGCAACATAAATGTACATAACACATGTACAGGTGTAGGTTTCTCTAAAATCTTGAGGGCCTGAACACAGTAATCCAGCATCTGCAGAACATAATCTTGAATCATGTTCTACTTTTAATAACTGATTTTATATTGTCCCTCTGAATGACTTGAACGATCTTCTTTAAGGAAGGAAGTGGACTCCTGCAAGTCAGCGTGTCAAGCAAGGCGTGGCACGGGCTGCAAACCAGGAAGACCGCGCCCGGGATGACCAGAGTTTCTCATGTTTACTCACACAACACTGGAGGTCTATACATGAGTGATAACAGGGTACAGGGAGTGACAATAGAAATAATGGGAAGATGAGAGTTTCAAGACGCGTATGTCATCACCATGGGAGAGGGAGGAGTTTTTATTTTTTTTAATTTTTTTTTTATGGAAGTCACCAGACTGGAGGTGTGGGCTACAAATCAACTGTTTTTTTTTCCAGGGGCCGTTGCCACTTACTCCTGGGGCTGAAACAGGGTAACCCCCTTTACAGTCCGTAAGGATGTAGGCTTGGGTATCATCCATCAGAAGCCTGGCTGTTAGAGCAGAAGGCTCTACCTCCCCAACTTTTACGGAGCAATTATGGTTGAGTGCCTTGCTCAAGGACACAAGTGTCATGACCAGGACTCGAACCAACACTCCGATGACTCAGCCACCTAGGTTCACGGTTCTCTATCAAGAAAATGTGAAATTCATGCACTGTGAATTGCAAAATCTCGCCCACGTGCCACAGCTTATGATTGGTATTGAGTCTGAAATCAGTACCGACCTACATGTACCCCCATTGAGCCGAAATACAATCGATGATTAATGGTGGAAACCTGTCTCGTAATCCCTTTTCTAAATCACTAGTTTTGATAATGTTTCCAACGAAAGAACACCTGCACAGCTGTCCTCAAACATGAAATACAACCAGAAACATGTCAACATTCTCTTGTTTATGTGAGTCAATTTGTTGAGGGTTTTTTTTAATCGCTCAAATTCACCTTTCCCAGGCATGGAATTACACAGAGGCCATGGCCTTTGTTTGCCCTGGTCTTGGCCTTGGTGCCCCTTTCAAAAGTTTCCCAGACTTTCAGATTTTCCAATGGAAGTGCCCTTTGCAAAATGAAAATGGCTTGCCCTTTCAAAGATGGAATTCCAGGCCCACTTTCCACTTAACAGAATCCATACCTACTGTGACCTCTACACAGTGATGAAAAAAATAAATAAATAAATAAATAAATAACTGGAATGCCAAAGGTCAAACCAATAATTCCAGAATTTCATGATAACTATTTGATAGAGAAATCAAATCAAATGAGACATCTGTCCCAGATTTAAGCAATCAAATTGTTCTTTTTTTTTAAGTGGCAGTATCTACTGCCACCTAAACACACATTTGTGAGAGGACGTTTGACTTTGTAGTTGAAAGATACAGCTGTATGTGGAGGTCAGCCTTGCCTTTGGCAAATTACACTATGGGGAATGTAATAATCTTCTCCCATAGAGGCTGACTCATAAGCATGAGTAAATTGTCCAGCAAGGTGAAGTAACATTCCACTTACACAGGGGGACACACATGGGCAATGTTGCTCTGTCAACGCTGCCGAGCATTAAGCCCTGATTTACCCCAGACAACACCTGTGTGTAATGTATAGTCTCTAGACTAGCGGGATGGATGAAATCTTATAGAGGTAACCGGATAATAACCCCATCACATCCAGGGACCAGTGGTGCAGGTGTGCCTGGACTCAAATGTTGCATGATTTCCGGTGATGAACAGTGTGGGAGAACGATGTTGCCAACACATGGAATGAATCATTGATTTTTTGAACTAAACAGTGATGTTTTTAAGCCGGAGGAAGATTTGAGGCCTTGCATGGTGTTGAAAATTAGAAATAAACTAGTTTACTTGAGACGTCCACATAATAATCTCTTGAGAGAAGTGGTGTTTCAGAGAAGAACCAGCGATTGGATAAGTCTTGACAGTGTGCTCTGTTCATCTTCAGGAGAATGCTGTTGAATTCTCCTGAAGACAAACAGAGCAAACTCTTCAGAATGTCACCTTAACTCATCTCTGGTTCGTCTCAGAAGCACCACTTCTTTCAAGAGGAGATTTTTACATGATCGTCTCCAGTAAACTAGCTTTTATCTTGTTTTCAAGCTGGCATGTGAGAAGATTTTGCTCTCCTAAAACTCAGTAAAACTCTGGGGTTGGGGAGGGAGATCTTTGGAACTCCTCGAACAAGATGGGGCAGCATGTTCACACTTTCGTTCCTACGATACGATAAACAATTAGTCCATTCACTATAACATTCATTATAACACACCTCTCCCTGGTTCTTTATCCTGATTGACTTTATCCGTCAAGTTCAGGGCGCTGTTTACCAGTCAATAGTCAATAGTCAAGTTCACGGTGATGCAGATTTCATGCACTAGGCTATATTAGTTCACCCCATGTGACCGTGTTTCAGCCAATCAGGATAAAGAACCAGGGAGAGGTGTGTTATAATAAATAATATCAACTTAAAACTTCCAGAAAGAAAACAGTAGGAAAGAACAAAGGAACTAAAGTATGCCGAGTGACAGGCTTGACCCTTCATCCTAACATGGCTAAGGTTCCAACATGATCCCTTTAAAATTAGCTCTTGCTGCCTGGCTTGGGGAGGGGGGGGGTTGTGAAACAAACCAATTTCCCCTCAATCCACCAATATATTTTGTCTATCGGCTGGAATCGTTTAAGTGTGAAGGTGTTGTTGGATGAGCTTGCGTAATAAATTATTCCCTCTGGACTAGGGAGGGGAGGTGAGGGGGTGCAGTTCCATCCCTTCCCAACCAGTCTCAGTCTTACTATAGCAGTGATTCATTTCACAATTAATCAAATTAGCTTTTTAAAGTTTTTTTTTTTTCCTTCTTTCTTCAAGATTTGTTTAAGTCAGAAGTAGTCTGCATTTTGTCGAATAACAAAGTAAAAGGAAAAACTAGCACCGCATTGCTTCAGGCCTACTTGAACTCAGTGTTGACATTGATGTCTAGTTTCCTCGTATCAGAGATGAAATTGTACAGAAATGAAAAATAAAAAAACTTAAAATAAAAAAAAACAATATCCTCTTGGTCTGGAGATGAACCTCTCTGAAGAAGTAGGATGTTATATTTTCAGAGGTTTATAAACTCTTTACATAACCACTAATAGAAATCTACAGGTTTAATTATAACAAGAGCGGAGTCGTTCGTCCCTGTAATAGACCTGTATCATGCTGCAACCATCTTGGACATGTTCCCTGTATCCAATAACAGTATTATATGCTAATATTTAATGTTCAAAAAGGAACCAGACTATTTTGCCCTTCCAGCCTCGGTTTGGTTACATTGGTTTAAATGGGAGAAAATCAAGATGGCCGCACCATGATAAAGGTCTATAGCGAGTTCACCTTTGTCAAGAAAATCTGAAGGCCAAAGGCAGTCAACGAAAAACCTGGAAAAAATTCCGACAAATCACAAGCCTGCTGTATGATACATTTGTACATAGTAAGCATTCAATTTATGAAGGTACATGAATTGAGTGTTTATTATTTAATGTGACCAGACTAAATTTACTTCCCAACAGAGTTCCAAGATCACAGTAGCTTTTATCTAGTAGCCTGCTCTGCAGCCACAGGATGATGACACAGTTCTTAATTTGATAAGCCAAATAATATAAGCCTTATGATTGATGAACATGCACCAGATCCCTGACAAAATCTTAAGTTAACAACGTTTTTGTAGATTGGTTGTGTGGTGTGTTTATTGAAAATTACCAATTGAAATAAATTACACTCTCAAAACCAATGATGCACAATGTGGCATACGATGAATATGATGTATACATTTTAAACAGCACAGGGTTTGGATGCTTTGCAATTGTAACCTTTATTTTAATGCGCAACTTCTACTGTTCAAGATTACTTCTGATGGCCTACACTGGATCACTTTCTTGTTGGTCCAGGGCAGCTCAATGCACAGGAATCCCAAGGGAATGCATTGCAAACTAATGCGCAGCTTAAGGTTTGGCTTGCAGCCAAATTGCTTGGGTGACCTCATTTGGGATTGGCCAGTAACCGGATTTTCAAATTAGCGCAGGTCCGTTTTGGCCAATGGGAACCATTCTTGAGGATGAAAGTAATGTTGAGGCATCGAACTTGGATCGTGACTTCATGAACCTTTGCACGCGGCATCAACATGACTTTAGAAAAGCTCTTGGCGTCAGCTCTTGGGCGTTCCTGGACGCACCTGTTTATCGGTTGCATCTATAAAGTTTATCGTTCGTTAAATAGTCCTACAGTTTGTTTGCATCTAGAGATGGCTAAGAGCTTTGTGTGTGTCACGCTAATGATTCATTTAATGGACACTGAATAAGCACAAAATTGGCCCGATGTCAGTAGGTATTACACTATTAAAAACGAATGCTGGTAACATTTGGACACATACAGCACATTATTGGGCAATTAAGACTCAGGGGCCAGTTCCATTCCTAGACACAGGGGTGAGGTTGCTTGGAGCTCGAACAATCCTGAACATTGGATAAAGCTTTCTTCTTGGTGGGGAGACGCAGCCAACAGAAGATATTAAAATTTGAGAGGTTTACAGACTCTCCACATCATGTCAATTAGAATTGTTGATATGTGAAAGTTTGGTCATTACAAGAGATGTTATCTCTGGGATGGCAATTTTGCCTCTTTCAAGAAAATCTGAAGATGCAGGCACATCAGTGAGAATTCCCGCAATCAGGAAAAAATCCTGATAAATCAAACACCTGTGGACAGGAAGTTTGAGCACGGAGGTAGAATTAGACCTACATGGTTTGAGCAAATGAAAGTTTTGGTAAGCTCCGTTGTCCAATTTTTTTGTGTTACACTTAACACACAAAGCGTGGACCTGTGTACAAAAGATGTCCACAGTGCAGGAACTTGAAGCACTGTTGTGGATTTACACACGCCCACGCAGTGTTTTAACAAAACTAGATATTCTCATTTTACTCAAAAGGAAGCATTTTCTGTACAGCATTGAATAGCTCAAAAACGAAATATTTTATCACGAGTCCAAAAGTCAGCAAACAAAACGAAAAGACGAGGGTTTGAAAAGAATGTCAGAGGGGAGGGGGAGTGGCAAGGGTTCTGAGTAGGGGAGTCAAGTCCCTACCCCCCCCCCCCACTTTGACCCCTCCTGCCCGCTGGTACCAATCATACAAATACTGTCAAGTACAGTAGGAAAAATAACAATTGAAGACCCCCCCCCCTCCACCCCCGAATCACATTGCTTATTCCAATTCAATCATATAGCTTACTTCTTACATGGTGTTTCTCAAATCTTACATGCAGCAGCCGTTTAGTTTGTTTGCGAACCCCACAGAGTCGTTTATCCAGACGGAGTCGTCTGCGCAGAGTCTACTGTGCACATGATCCCCATTGTTCTATATCCACGACGATCAACGTTGGCCTGTATTATATACTACAGCCCATCACAGTCGCCGAGTTACACTGGACCTAACAACGCTTTTATTATTCACTGGACATTATCTCGCGTAGCCTACCTATAGTATGTATAGGGTCCGACCGAGTGAACACTCATGTGTTTGTTGGAACCTGTGCAATGCCTTACAAATTCAAATTTCAAAAACAGGCACTAAAAAAAAACTGATCCAAAATCCATGAAAGACCTCAACAATATACTTTAAAATCACCTGAACTACGATGGAGATGTTGCCGATTATGATGGTACGTTTGTGTCAGATTAGACTAGCCACTTTATACCCCAACTATTTATACCCTTCATCCCCCTTCATTTCCCCCAACACTGACCGCTCCAAGCCCGATCTTCAGATCGGGCAACTTGGCTTGTATAGTATATTTCCATCTAGAAATACTGTCAAGTGCAGTAGAAAAAATACCAATTGAAGACATCCCCCCCTCACCCCCCGCCCGCCCAACGAATCACATTGCTTATTCCAATTCAATCATATCGCTTATTTATTACCCTCTCCCTCGACCCCTCCTGCCACTACTACATGTATCTATCATACAAATAGTCATTTCCATCATGCACAGAGTCCCTAATGAAAATACAGTTTTTCGCTGCTTTTACAAAAACAGGATCATCTATTAAAACAAAATGATTAAAGTTGGTTGGATGTGTTTAATGGAAACTAGACGACGATGATGATGAGTTTACTGTTATTTAAAAACAATGATGTAAAAACTAGGGTACCTGAAATTTACATATGAATAATTCTGAAACATCATGGGTAATGTTTATAAGAAATGAGCTGTTATTTCTGTGATTCTCCAGAAACTAATCAGAAAATAGGTCAACTGTGATGTAAGCAGAACACATCATGGCTTACCCCCCCCCCCCCCCCCAAGAGGGCCAATATCCATGAAAAAGTCAGAAGAAAAATTGGAAAAACAACATGCGGAGCCTATTATGGTGCTCCAGTTTGGTTGCAGAATCTTTCACTTCCAAGACGGTGTGGGTGATCAACAGAATTTGGAAATCTCAAAACTGAAAAAGGTGACGCCTAAGGAAGCCGATCGATAGCTGAGGGGGGTTGCGTGCATCTTGCACGTGGAAAGCTGCACGTACACCACCAAATGAAGGCATCTCTGAGAATTTGGAACATATTGGTAAGCGCCCTCAACGACGCGCAGCAGTCTCCCAGGGGGTGGGGGCATGCTGGGTCTCCTCATAATACATGTACTTGTATCTACATGTAAGTGGGACCACTGAGGAAGCTTGGACTGGGGTGCTGGTATACGGTGAGTAGAATGTCAATTTGATTGGACGGCAGGGGTAGGTTGGTGAACGGTGGGAGAGTACTTCTCGAACAGTACTGACATGAACCGTAACGCCTTTTTTTTTTACTTTCATCGAATACCAACGGACTGAACTCCCCTTCAGTGTATACAAACAATGTAGGGCACTGTCATGTCATTCTGTCCAACTCAGCACATTTATCTTATCTAATCAATCTGTTAACCGTTTAGTCTTAAAGCTAGAGTCAATGGAAGAGAAGTTACAACTCTGCTGTCTTTCTCAAGTACACGCACACTGAATAGGCCTTTTCACACTACCAAAAATTTCCATGTTAAACACGGGTCCGAGCTGTGCGAGTTTAACTGACCTTTTCACACTACAACATTTCAATCCAGTGTTGACCCAACCGTGTAGAGTGCTCAATCCATGTCTTAACCAACCCTGGTACAGAGGTGGGTTGAGAGCTCTCGATCTGTGTTGAAAATTTTAACAGGGGCCGAAAGCCGTATAGTGTGAACACTCTGTGTTCATTTCCGATCCGTGTTTAGTGCGTGGCCATTTGCAGTGTAATGCAGTACGGCAGTTTTCCGCTTCAATCCATGTTGGAGCCTGGCAGTGTGAAACGATCGCACAAAACACGGGTCGAAAGTTACACATATAAACCAACAAGCTGATCTGCGCGCAGAGTGAGTGTGAAAGAAGAGCGGATTTGAACCGCGTTGAAATTTTACCGAATCAAAATGTAGATTACGACATGGATCAAACATTGATAGTGGAAAAAGGCCTAATGTAGACTCCGAAATAGCGCAGCACTAAAGACTCGGTACAAAAAAAGCCAAGGCTTTTAATAACTGCTTCTGTACAGCAATCATGTATGAGAATACACTATTAACTAGTAAACTTGCGGGTACAACCATGTGTTTGAATCGCTTTTGGGAGGAGTGTTGGCTCTGAAAAGAGCCGGAGTGGTCTCTGACCACTGAGACCACTGAGACCACTTCGGCTCTTTTCAGAGCCAACACTCAAAAGAGATTCAAACACATGGTTGTACCCGCAAGTTTACTAGTTAATAGTGTATTCTCATTTTCCTACATCAAGCAAAGCTTCACACATCACTCAGCAATCATGTATGTTCCTTTCCAAACATTGCTAGGGAGCAAGGCAAAATTAAAACACTTGGTAACTTTGGGTTGAACCATGAATAGCCACGCTGTATACTGGGATACCCCAGGGTGTTAGGTTCAAACCCTCAAGTACTACTTAATTTTTAGTCTGATCATTTACAAAACGGAAACCGGAAGAAAATATCGCCCGGCCCCTGTCAGTTGTAACGAGAGTTGGTAGTAATGATTGGTCTTGCAACAAACATAATGCCCAGATAAAAGAAGCAGGTATACTTGCATAAATGTCATAAAAATTTCATACTATTTGTGATACAGTTGAAAAGAGGCCTTTGAGTAAAGATATGTACTACTATGACCTGGATAAGCATGACACTATCGTGAAGGTCAGGTCCTCCTTCCCACCCCTGACCTACATGTAGTGGCTGGTCCAAGACGAAGTCGTCTTTTAAAGGGGCACTACACTTATGTATGTTTGTATATTACAAATATACTGATATGCACAAAATACACATTCCAATCCAAGAATAGGTTCATAGTTCTTATAACTCAAAAAAAAAAAAAAAAAAAAATGTATTGTTTGTTTTCCTATTTAATTTACTATGTTCAACATTAAATCTAGAACACATCATTGTCGTTTGGATCCCTGTGTATGCCCAGTATATGAAATACTACAAGCAGCCACTGTTAGTCTGTTGTACAAAATAGCCAGCTTATTCCAAGAGCGTGTTGAATTGATTTCGTTGTCTTCTGGGGAATGTTGAAGGGGGGGGGGGGAGGAGGTGGGGGGAAGCTGATGCTCATTTAAATCTGGAAAAAGCACCAAAAGTTGCAAGCTCATGGACCATGGGACATGGGTTACAGGAAAGAATGTCCAAGGGGTCTGACAATTCAAAGAGGGGGCCACTTTTAAATGTCAAAGGGTGGCCCCAGTTAACTGGGCGTGCTCGGACCCGGCGATACACCTGCCTCATCATGCGGGGTTCGCCAAACTCAACTTCCTTACTGATCAGTGTGATAACATCAGGCGCTGGACTTGAGACATTACAAACACTTGCTAGGAATAAACTAGTCGCGCGACCTTTTTTTTTTTTTTTTTTTTTAAACCTTCACAACCCCTATTCCCAATGGATACACACAGGCCAATTAACTCTCTTATCTAGGTTGGTCACAATTCGTACAACATTAAAGAACACACTTTTACATACACATACACATACTTTTCCAATATTTGTTGGCACTTTTGAATGTGCCTAACAAATACCTGATGATTCTATTTGTACCTGAACATTGAATGACATGATCATGCTTCCTAAAACTTGTCAGGAAATTTAATTTGTATTTTTTTTTTTGACATGCTTGGAAGCAACAATCAACGAGTGGACTGGGTGTACTAGGCAACGCACAGAAGTGTTGTCTTGATAAAGGGGGTACTAAAGGTTAGTAAGGAAATATTTTAAAATGGAAGAGTGTGGAATATTTCATCGGTGGCACCACAAACCGTGGCGTTATGCTCCACCATGTCCACAGCCAAAGTTCAGTAATTGGAGAAAATCGCGTTTGAAGTTGAACTAAGTTTTGAACTGCTGTTTCAGAGACTGCCTACAATTTTGTTAGTACTAATATAAAGCTGACTTCTTTATTTGTACAGAATTGTCAATGTGTTCTCAATCCTGCATAAGTTTTGATGAGTTATTAATTCTTTAACACATGCGTCACTACGTGAAAAAATGTGAACGGTTTGATTCGTGTTTGGTTTTAAAGGGACTTTTTAATTAATCATGATAATTACCAGCGATAAATGTCAAGTCGAACGACAATTGGTGGAAGAGGAAGTCTGTATTGATATGGAAATACATTGCACAAATACGGTTCGATCCCATTCTCCTTGTGACTACAGACAAGTAAAGCCACCCACTACTTATGTCCATCATCTACCCGAGAGCGGTAGTCTCTATCCAAACATGTTTTCATATGGGCTTACCCTTAAAGACTAGACAGGGACGCTAGGCAGTGGGAGAAGCCACAAACCCTCATGGTGAGGGTTTTGGGGTGTCTTAAACTCACGCACAGAAATCAATTCCAGTTTATTAATGGTTTCCTGCTTTTAGCAGTTAGGATTGGTTGCTTTCTTGCGAACAAGGCATTTTCTTCTTGATCAAGGGCCCCTCTTCGAGGACGTTTTAAGTTTCTATTAGAACATTTCAAGGGCACCAAGGCAATGGCCAGGGGCAACGGAGGCAATTGCCTCCATGAAGTATAAGGCGTGGGATTCAACTATGAACAAACGGGTGCACCACACTATCATGACTATTACAAACCTCCATTGACATCAGTGTAAAATCCCTTTCTTCACATTAAAAAAATTCTTATCCGGAAGTTCTCCAGTTTTAATGACAACAGACCAATCCATTAAGCCCCGCCTACTAACTTATTGACCAATCACAGCCTTGACAGTGCCACTGAAAGTCTAACAAAAGGCTGACACGTTAAAGTGCCATAAAAATGTAAACAAACTGCAGCAATTGTTCTGACACACAACACCACACACAACTGTACTATTGTTTGTTTTGTTTTAATCTTTTTGTATTTCTGGTGGTGCAAATCCCACAGCAGTGGTCCCTGTGCAGTCATGTAACTGTGGTTTAACACTGTTCCTTTTTGCATTGTTTTTTTGGTCTCAAGACACTGCTCAAGAGGCCACAAAACTAAATCCATACTGCTCACGAAAACCATGTATGTGGGTGTATCCGATATGTGTGTGTGTGGCCGCAACCGAACAATCGCTGTGATCGTGGCAAGAAAGTCACATAATATGCTGTTGCTGGGCAGTTGCTAAGGTAGGCGGGGCTTAATGAATCCGTCTATACTGAAAATTGTAATCAAAATACCAATCTGTGAAGATCTTTTCAATTTTTAGCAGGTCAGTCGTTTAGAAGTTTTGCTGACAACCCCCAAAAAGTAACACCCTAGAAAATTTGCTTTTTTCCCAAACTGACTTGCTGGCAGTTTTCATACAGCTTGTCAGCAGGAGGTAATCTCCACCAGACAAGCCAAAAACAGCCCTTCTTTAGAGCCAACTTTTATCAAGCCTCCTCAAAAGTTGAAGCACAGAACCCCTAGGTTGTGACAACTCATATCACAATTACACAATATGTCAATTGCATGACCCCAAAAATCTGTATTTAAAAAAAGGTTGTGGGTGTGCAATTTATTCTAGTCAGTTCGGTACACCAATTTTTGCCTATTTAGTGTGGTGCTACACACTGCCCCCTATCAATTGCATAGTGCATAAACACTCGTCTTCTCTAGGGGTTTTTTTGTACGATTTTTTTTACATGGGTAAGCTTAAGAGACACAGAGTCTCGGCAAAGCCAAGGGCGCTCATGCATAGTGCTCCCAACCCAATTATACCAAGTCTTCCGTGGCAAAAAATCTTGGGAGTATACTTATTTGGTGACAGATCTGAGCTGACCCAGCCCTACTTTACATGTTTGCGCGTAGATCTTGCAATCATATTATGAGCTCTCAGTATAAAGCTGGGCGAATTAAAAGACTGAAAAGATCAAATCATGTTTAAGTTAAACTGTTCTTTGCACTTACTTCCTTGAAAAAAGAAAAGAAAAGTATTTTAAAAATTCAAAGTCGTTTACCTCTTTCACTACGGAATATAATGTACAGCTGTGACGGAATTGTTTAATATTTTGCTTATTTCGAGCCGCTGGCAGCGGCTCTCCGGTGTATGAAGTAATTCACCGAGCCGCTGTAAGAGGCGCGCCGTAGTGAAACAAAAACTTCATCAATAAATTATTCAATATGTAAACAAGTCCATTGTTAGCGTTAAGGCAAATCTGCGCTGGTTTTCACCACCGTCAAACACTGTTCAACAATTTTACTAAGCTGGTCAGCTGGTTTCATTTGACTAATTCAAGGGAGAAAACAAAAATGTGGCACAGTATAAAGCCTGGTTCACTGAAGTTTTTTTTTCTTCTTTTTTTTCTTTTTTGGGGGAGGTTAACGAACTGACACGCACCTTCCTTTCTTTCCTTATTGCCTTTTGATTTGGGACATAAAACAGTCAAAAGCGGTATATTTATCATGTTCGTAGCATCAAGAGTCCACAATGAGAAAACCAGTTGAACTGGAGTCAAACGGGGGCCATGGACTCTGTTGCCCTTGTCTTGGCGTTGGTGCCCCCTTCACTTCGCATACACATTAAGATTTTCCAATGGAAGTGCCCTTTTGCAAAATAGAAATGACGAAATTCCAGGCATGATAGAGTCTTAACAAGTTGCCGCTGAATGACGTGTATACAAAAAAAATATTGTCCGAGCCAGCAAATGGGTGACGTTTCAACACGCTATTGTATAAAATCGGAATACAGACACAAAGGTCTCCCGGACATTCCACTGCTGGGCGTACACAGAGTAAGCACACACAGTGTAATGCTTCCATTCAGCCGCACAAAGAGGAAACATGGTCTTGAATATTTCACAAATTTTGGGGGATCCAACCTTGTCTCCGGACTTAGCACCAATCCTCGGCCATAGCTCGCGGCCAAGGTTTTGCAATTCACGATGTACGTATTTGACGCTTTCTCACTACAGATAACAAAGGTGCTCCAGGTACTAGAAAGACAATCTTTGTTCTCTTGTCTTTGTCAAGTCAAGGTTTCTTTGTACCTGCGATACTCTCAAAGAAAAATGATTCCAGCAATTCTGAGAAAATTATCTCGTCAGCGGACGGGGAAAAAGTTGTATTCCCGGTAGCAACTGGTTAAGAAGAGAAGAAACTGTAGATCAGATCAGCCTGTCAAGGAAACCCCAAAGAAACTGAACATCACATCGACATGTGATTGCGACTGTAAACACTGTACAAGGTGAGGTTTGAACCAGGGCCCAGGGAGGTGACAGACAAGGGCAGTACCAATACACCAACTTGGGCAGATACAAAATCATTGCGCTGTTTACCGCAGCATTCTGTGTTTACAGCCCACAGACTATTATGTATTTGAACATAGAAGGAAGTCATAGTACGGGCATTCAGGTTGTTGGCTTAGTGCCTTCTTGACTGCATTTCACTTCTGTGGACCCTGGTTCGAATCCCTATCACAGTCAAGAATCAGGCGGTAATTATAAACCGCATCACAAAATTTGCCCTGATCCACTATGCCACAACCTGGAACCCGAAGTTCCTGTGCACGGAGGGGCAACATTTTTCATGTTCTCTTGAATTAATCTTGGCACTGCTGCCAAAAAATTCCACCTATCTGACGTGGTGTGCATGGTGAGCATGCGTGTCCCTCTGAACCAGCAAGCACCACACTAAACTCAATGCATCACACCGTTGAACATTTCTTTTTACCTTCCAGTCTTAAATTGGCAGGATATTGTGCCTTTCCCTGTGAAACCACTAAATTTCACAGTAGTTAACTGTGTCGGGCCCTGCTTTGATTCAAACCATGTTGTAGTTGCATCTAAAGGAAATTGGCTGAATGGACCGAGTGGCAGGGCAAGGAAGATGCAATGTCTCCAACAGGCGGCAGCCATTCAGGTGGAAATCCTTTAAGACATGCTAAGGGGTAGCAAGACATATCACGGGAAAAAAAGTTCTCACTAACTTTTCTTATTATTCAGCAATGTCTGCATTATGGGGGGTCTTTAGTTATTATAAGTTCAGGCCTAATACTACATGGTGGCAACATAGGCAATTGCCTCCATTCCCCTGGTCATTGCCTTGGTGCCCTAAAATTGTTCCAACATGGAGAAAATGCCTTGGTGCCCTTGCCCTTTCAAGAAGAAAGCATACAGGCCTATAAGTTGGTATTCTCTGTGTGGTCCTTTCATTCATAATGTAGTTACAAAATTATGTCTACAGTAAACACTACCATTTTTCTACTGAAGACCAGCAGAGTACACTGGTCGAAACATTCAGAGTCTACTACCTGTACATGCATACTCAACTCTAGACTGGTCCCCTGTCTTTATCCACATGGATAAAGACAGGCACTGGTCTTGTAAACCCAATGGTTCCATTGATACTCAATGACGTGTAGGCCTAACTACCAGACTTATAATACAGTGATATAACCACAGAACTTTTGTATTGACGCATTGGCTCATTGTGGTTACAGTAATACTAATAAGCACAATGTACTTGTAATAAAAGGATCTTAGTTAGCTGTCTGAAGCAGTCTTGTTTTTAAACAACATATGAATATGTAAGATTGCTGTAGCGCACATGGCAACAACACATTGTAAACGCAGTACATACAATGTAAAGCCCGTTAAAAAATCCAAGCTAACCAACAATCAGCATGCTGTGATTGGCCATTAAAGAATGATGCATTATTCATGAAAGAACACTTTGCATATTCTTTTGACCCCACCCCAACTTTTTCACGGATTTCCAAAGAAAAACAATGAAACACATAAAACACAATGTTTACAAGATAGTCAAGGCTGTGAGCATACAGCTCACATGATAGGACTGTGGCGCAAGCTGTGTAGGCATGATGCAAGCGGTGTGAGTGCGTGGGGGGAGGGGGAGGGGGGAGCTTGCAGAGCTAGCACTACATGAGTGCATGGTGAGAGCGTGGTGTGCCATTTCTTAGTCTTACCGGCAGCTGGGGTTTCATTTCCATCGAGCAGCTGGGGTTGGTTTAGTGAGCAATGCTATCGCGCAGCCTTGAAATAAAGGCAATAGCAATATTTTTATTCTTAAAAGTTGTACACGGCCTTTGACCTCCACCCTCCCTTCCCCACTCCCACAGTACTATTTATATAATGACTGTGAACATTTTCAAACTATGGATAGTCCCTTAATACTCATTGATCATTTTTATCTACATTGTACTTACACCGGTCTCAGTCTAGCGAAAGTCACCTTAAATTTCAGGTCAAACTACTCCCTGAAAGTTCTTCTTTTCAAAGCTTAATACACTACCAAGACTTCTCTTAAAAGCAATAAAAATATCCATTGAACCACAGTTCCTCCATACAGTTTGAATCATGGCTGTTATTGTTTAGCCGGGAGCCATTTGTAACCCATTATGGTAAAGCTATAAACACCCGTCATAACTGAAGGCACAAACTCCATTACCGTTATAAATCACAGATGAGTGCGTGATCATACAAGTCAAATGGAATGGAAACCCATCCAATACCTCCCTCCATGTACACATGTACTTGGGAAATACATACACCGTTCTAATTTGTCATGCCACGGCCACGGAGACGAGTCTGTTATGGGTTAACTGAGTGTATTATTTACCAGTAATTAGATGATGCATTATGAGTGATACCCACCGACACCTCCCCATCCTCTATTATATCTGTGCAGGTGGCAGTAGATTGTGCAAGTCTCGCCGGCGCACGTTCCAACATTGAGACCTGTTGAAGTATGGGAATTTTGTTTCCTTCTTACATAAAGTATCTATACATGGGAACCCGTTCCCAAAAGTCTTTGAATACGCATGAGACTTGAACGGTCTATATCTTAAATAGATGTCAATATTTGCATCGGGGGAATGAATATAAATTTCAACTTGCCTTTCACCGATGTGTGATAAGCATTGTATACTCGGTGCTTTCGAGTCCTGTGGAAAAAATTCCACAGGCAACTCGGGTGGGATTCGAACCCACTACTCCCGCATGACTAGAGCAGATGTCTTAACCACTAGACCACCGAGCACGCCCGGTGACGAGGGGCCAGTTCGAATCCAGTATTATCAGCGGCAGGTACCGCAAACAATTTGATAGATGTTAATATTTGCATCGGTAGCTTGATCGTCATGTGAACATGCGTTGAAGCTTAGGATGCCCTCAGCAGCAGCCACAGCTGTAGCCACAGCTGCCAACCCGGACACAGTCTTTCAATTAGTTTGTAGTTGATCTCCATCCATGGCCAACTTATGAATGATATTGATTCATCCACTGTTTCAGCTCATGCAGGAGTTAAATGTTGCTGACTTAATTCACTTATCTTGCCTGTGTTCCCTGAATACAACGGGTTGCAAATGCATATAATGCCCCATTTGGGTACCCTGACTATTTTGCTCGTTGTCAGTAGTCAGGGGCAACTTTCATTGAGCTTTAGTGAAGTAAACATAAACATTTCTTTATTCCGTATGATAGGCACGTAACCCTACCGCACCCTCAGTAGAAAACATGCATGATTTGAGAGTTAAAACCTTGATCAGTTTTATTCTGAGAATAAACCTTGAATGCCAATTGTAAAATGCAAAGTACCCCGGGCTAAACTCAAACTACCAACCCAATCCAATAGAACAGCTTCTTCCACAATTATTACAAAGAGTTTAAAGGTAAAATATAGAATTGGTAAAGCTGATAGTGCAGTGTTCTTACTTTATGTGATTCAATATAAATGTTTACATAGGAAAAACAAACAACAACAACAAAAAGTGAACATTTGGGCTCAATCTGTAGCCCGAGTCAGGAGAAAATGGTAAAAACCGTGCACACTTTTCAGCATGTAAACATAATGTCCTTAATTTCAATTGTTTCAACCTGGGTTCTTCAAATTCTATTTTCACGACATAGACAGTATTTTGGGGAGAAATATTTCTATGGCATATTGGAACTGGTATGAACTTTCTAATCAGTAAGCTTTCAGACTGATTGAGACTAATGAAAACAAAATTTGATGCATACCATTCCTGTATTCTACCTTTAAATTCACCTTCAACAGGTGAGAACCATTTGAAATAGTTTTTTTTTTTTACAAAGCTATCCTGGTGATTAATCATAGAGGGATTGATCGGAGCCAATGGTGACCATGAATAGGGGACAACAGTTTCTGCTTTTTGGATGTGTTGACCATCGACTGGTTTCATCTTTCCATTCAGTGCTACACTAGAATTGATGAATGACCCGCAATGCATGGAATGTGGTGATGACGTTACAGCCTGAACTGCGCTTATTCATTTACAAACTCATGACTATGGGAATCAATCAATGCTACTCAATGCTTATATACGTGTACTTCCCCATTTGTAGTGACTCTTTTTTCCACTTTGATTCAAAAAGCAGGGGGTAAGAGTCACTGCTGTTTGGTAACTCGTGGAGTTACAGAATTCAACTAGCTTTTGGAAATAGTATACTCAGCACTAGAAAATTAGATTAAACAAGCATAACTTGTTCATATCTGAAAAAAATAATAATAAATAAATAAAATTAAAAAAAACACATAACAGCTATATGTACTTTTTTAGCAGGCAGACAAGAAAGTCTGAATTCAGATACGTTTGAAATTTCTCATCCCTGCAAAGAGGCAACACTTTGAAAAAAATCTGAAGATTGTTGCTGTCCTCGTTCAAATTATTTGGGATTCGAACCAGGGTCCACAGGAGTGAAAGGCAGGCAAGAAGCCACTAAGCCAACACGGATGCCCTTACAATGACTTCCTTTGTTCAAATACATTGAAAGAATTCGAATTCCTGACATCCCACACAAAGAAAAACAGAGGAAAGGTCAGGGCTCGATTTCACAAAGAGATAAGATTGATCTTAAGCGCACATAAATCTTTGCTAAGCAAAGTGTGATGTTACAATACAAATCACTATGGTAATACCGACAACTCATCTTAAGATGAATCTTGCTGCCTTGTGAAATCGATCCCAGGACAGACAAAATGGAAAAATACTAAAAAAATTAGTGAAACAAGCAACGCAATAATTTAAATATGCTTTATTCAATTAAAGTAATCTTTCCGGGAAGAATTGGAATTATTTGTTCGCTCATGGTGTTTATCTTTTTGAAATTATCTGTCAAACGTTAGGAAAGTCATGCACTGCTTGTATTGCCTATTTGGATTTGTAAGATTTGAAACTTTGCATGGTGGGAATACAATCTAGTGAGTTTTTGCGGTAACACCATGTGGAAATCTCTAATGAGTTGGGATGGTTCTGAAAAGAACCGATGGTTAAACTCGACGTTTCGATCAGTATGCTCTGATCGTCTTCAGGAGAATGCCGGACTCTGATGCTGCAGGCTGCTAAGTAGTGTGAAGCTGTTAAGTTTGATGATGCATGAAGGCGGGAAACTGGAACTTAGAGATTTCCACATGGTGTAACCGCAAAAACTCACTAGACTATTTGGATTTGCAGATATCTGATTGGGTACTCTTCTTCAAGTTTATGTGAGTTTGAAGCCTTTACGACAGTACAATATTCAGGGTTTATAAACACAAACAGATAAATGTACGTGACACACTATAAGGGACTACATTAGGGCTGAAATTTCATTTTTGAGAGGGCAAGGCCATGTTCATTTTGCAAAGGGCACTTCCAATGGAAAATCTTAAATTCTGTGTTTGAAGGGGCAACAATAAGACGCCGGGCAATAGACCTTTATCATGGTGCAGCCATCTTGATTTTCTCCCATTCAAATCAATGTAACCAAACAGAGGCTGGAAGGGCAAATAGTCTGGTTCCATTTTATACAATGAATATTAGTATATATTGCTGTTATTAGATACAGGGAACATGACAAAGATGGTGGCAGCATGATAAAGGCCTATAGAGACCATGACCTCTGTGGACTCCGTGACATTCAAGCCCTGCTTGCTGCATGTCAACAGATTCAGTAGCCTGAAAGTGGCTATTTTTGTGCACTACAAAAACCCAGCTCGAGTTCCAAGATGGGTAAACACAACAGTCCGTGCACCTGATTTCACTTGTATCCCCTACACATCTTAAGACAGTCAGTGCCGACTACCGATGCATCCTCCCACTAATCATCATTGTCTTGTCTCCTGGGAAACCACTGAAAGATGTCCGCTGGATGATAAGGCCGTTTTGTAATTGCTGCATGTGTTTCACCTTTATCAACGCTGATCTACTACAGATCCCACAATGGCTTTTAACAAGACTGATATCTACATATATGTCTGGGGGTCCGTAGCAATGCTACAGGATACAGATTCACCTTATCTCCGATATCACTGCCTCCCCCTGAGATCCTGCCAGACAACCTAATTAAAAGTACGCTGACATTCAATAAGTCTCACCTCAGATGGTTTGATCTATCTTCTTCTCGTTATCAAATACCTAGACTGACTTATGGATCCCCCCCCCCTTTTCCACTGCCACTTCCATGATTGCCCCCTTAAAACAATCAAAGATGACAGTGATGATATGCGTCAGATCCAGGGGCTTTATCAGCAGGGATTTATTAATGACCGGTTCGAAAGCTGTCTCAGAGCTCCTCTTAAGACCCCCCTCTTCCTGGTGCACCGAACATCAGTTTGTAGACTGATCTGCCACCATCTCAGCTACAATGTCAACTCTATCCATAACACATTCAGTATTCACACCCAGCGGGGACCAAAGTTGTTTTTCATGGGTGCTGATGACTACTCAGCTAATTTGATTTGTCAGCGCAAGTGTCAAAAGAACCACCACAGACAAGTCCAACAGAATGTTTTCCATTTTGTCGGGCATGGGGGAACAATTACACCGGCCAACACTTGGGGCATTCAGTCTGTCAGTACATCACGCCAGAGAGCACAGAAGATAAACTGGTGTTTGCCACTTAATTTATTAAACTTCCACTGTTTTCCATCACCGTAATAATAATATCATCTCCAATTACTGCGGGGTAACTATGTTAAGTGTTTCACCCTCTGTGCTTAAAGCATTACAGGGGGCTACAGTACTCTGAACAGTCCACTCATGGTTTTCAAAGGCTGATGACAAATCAGAAGAGGCACATGAAGAGTCACTCAACGCAGAAACGCACAAGGAGCTTGGGGATGTGGGGAGAAATGGTTATATTACAATCATAAGTAGTTTGGCGGCTGGTCCAAATGTCCCACAAATGTGAGCCAGGTACGAAAGCAAATTCAAAACTGAGCAGCTCCTGTGACCCAATCGACCTGGTGAGCGAAAAAATGACTTGCATTTTTAAAAGCCTGACTTCTAAAGTACAGCCATTACAGATGTCAGGAAACGCAAGTTGTTTTAGTGATGTGTTTTCTTGTTGACAAGTTCAGGTGCTCTGCAATACAGGTGAGTGCCCCTCACCCCCCCCCCCTTACAGACATCAATTAGTTGTCAGAAACAAGCCAAGTTTCACAAAGTTTGTGTCCCTGATGTACACTCTTACTTCCTTTGACCCACTTAAGTTTACTCTGCCAGTTGAACACCCTCTTTATAAACAGGAAAAAAGGGCTACAGAATAACCTACAAATACCCGACTTCAATCTATCCTTTTTAAATTTGTTGTGGCTGGAGCTTTACCCAGCGTATTTGTTTCTTCCCATCAACCTACTTCTTGCAGCATAAGCCGCATTCACATTGGACTTAAAATGGGTAACTTACCGATATTAAGTCCAAGTGTGAACAGCTAGTAACATACAAGCAGGGCTGTTAACATGCCGAATTGAGTCCTGATAACTTAACAATTGATTACTTAACAGGGACAAAAAGTCCAATGTGAACAGCACACTCGCAGTTACTTAACAATACTGTCACGTGACGGTAGATTTTACATTGAGTACGGGTATGTATTGATTGTGTTACGCATAAACTAGCACCCCCGTAAGTTAGTGCGTCAACAGGCTATGGCTGTGAGCGCCCGGCTATTTTTGAAGTTACCGGACACAAAATAATCCAAGTGCAAACAGCCGGTAACTTACCAGGCTTGTACAGTAAGTTAACTTACCTCCGCGGTAAGTTACCAGACCCAAAAGTCCAATGGGAACACGACTTTACTTGTTGACCCAAAACAGTACAAAAGTATTGAACTTATTCAAACTTTTTGTAAAATAGAAAAAAAAATTAAAAAGCAACACTAATTGATTTTAAGGGAAGTAGACAATATGGATTTGTGATGTGTCACCACAAAATATTACTTTCCAGCAACATGTAAAAAGTTGGCTTCTACCAGTTTGGAAAACTTAGACTAATATTGCGACCCCATTTTTCAACCATTGTTTAGGATTGAACTTCTCACAGATTTCCGATTGTTCAATTCCTATCCAGGGTGTTTTCCAAATCTTCACTTTGACTGGAACTTCAGCCACAGGCCATTTGGCAGCCACGTGTCAAAAGCAGAGTTTCTAAATCACTGAGCACGGATAAACCCAAGATGCAACGTCATTTATAGATATCAAAATTTTGAAATGGCAACATATTTTCAAGTAAAATGGTACAGGCTGCGTATTCCCCTTAGGGGAGTAGCGTAAGGTGGTTCTTAGCAATGACATAAATGGCCTACTGACAGAAGTAATATAACTGGCACTACATAAATGTCCACTATTGTTATTCATGTTTATTATGACTTATGGGTTCTTTAGAGGGGGGATCATAATATCGATTGCAAGTTAACTTTGAACCAATGCACGGGAAGGGATTTCTGGTGAACTGCCAAATGAGCAATCACAAAAGGAAGCTTCCAGGCAAATAGGACCG
Source organism: Marthasterias glacialis (assembly GCA_911728455.2). Lineage (NCBI taxonomy): Eukaryota > Metazoa > Echinodermata > Asteroidea > Forcipulatida > Asteriidae > Marthasterias > Marthasterias glacialis. Next base: position 32,380,409 of record OU452219.1, read on the forward strand.
AGGTATGAAGTTAAAGCATGTAGTCAATCAATGCTAAGCTTTATGGCATCATTTCTTACAAACCTTGCACAATCCCACTGGTGGTATGGTGCAGTAAGAATGTGCGGGTACCCCCAAGGCACATGACCCAAATATTATCATTAATCTATATACCACAAAAGTGTTTTGACGAAAAATGAGACAAAAATTGAGTATGAAAATTTAGGGTTACAATAAGCAGTCGGCACCACAAAAGATTTCATACCTGTTACTGAAAAAAAAACTCGCCGAGGTAAATAAAAGTTCAATCCGGTGATTGAATTTGTTGAAATCTGACATGAGCTACATGTTGACAAATGGATTTTGCCCGAAACCTGCATTTCAAGGACTTGTTGAGAGATATGCCAGTATAAATGATGGGGTGGGGGGAAGGGGGTGCGGAGGGGGAGGGGGTGACTTCTGATCATGTAGCTAATGCATGGTATGTATGACTTGAGCAATGTCGCTCGACTGGTGCATAATGTACATACAAGGCATTCTGTGTGCACACATTGCATGTGTGCACATTCGGTGATCGGTTAAACTTTTTTGGTTGTCAGAAAAACGTAAATCATGAATTACACCTTAAGGTCAGCTTGGTTTTGACACTGGCACCAACTGTCCATATAAAATGCTTATTATCTTGGAAGAAACGATGCTGACTCACTTATTATACTGTTTTCTTAAAAGGTACTGGGAAAGACTAACAGTCTTATTCAAAAAAGCTGAACTCTTCAAAATATGGAAAGCCATTTAAGCGACAAAGCCAGTCAAAGTTTAGTAATAGATAAAAGATTCAAATAATTTAACTGTTGGAACCAACATTATCTCACCTTACCAAAAACCATATATACAATTAATGTTACAACTATTCATACATTGGCATGGCATACAGGCAAGTTTTTATGGTTTCTTACTTTGAAACATCATCATCCATCAAAAATTGTTAGGACAGAAAAAAATAACTAATTTGGTTGAAAAATCGCTGATGCAACTTTATACTGAGGTTGCAGAGAATAACAATGTTTCAATTCATTTTGAACATTACTGTAGGTCTGTGGTAACTCTTAAAAAGTCTACATCATTAGTTTTCCATCCTCTGGCTTCTCAAGCACCATCCAACGAATCTGGGACAATTTCATCAAATTAGAAGATCTTTAGGGTTCTCTCCAGTATTTTTTTCAAAACTGTGGGCATTCTGGACCAAAATTTTGCGAGTGTGGCTTGAAGCATGCTGAATTGAAACCAGGTCCTCGCAGTGTTTTTTATTTGATGTTTATGTTTGGTTTAAAAAGCTCTATACTGTGTAATCTGGACTACTTCAGGTTTTATGTTATGATGGTTTTTTTGTAAATTCGATCATAAAATCTATGAAAAAAAAGCTAGCTTGTGCATGGGATCTTATACTTCATGGAGGCAATGGAGGCAATGGAGGCAATTGCCTCTTATGCCCCTGGTCATTGCCCTGGTGCCCCTTCAAATAATCTAGTACTGGTAGAAATTTCAAATTCCTTCATAGAGGTGTCCTTTTCTAGCTGCACAAACTGTCTTGCCCTTCAAGATCGAGGCATTCAGACCTGCTGCTTTCAAGAAAACACTGCAAACCGACTGATGTCCTGTCTGGGACTACTACGACAATCAAAATATGAAATGGTGATTGTGGGCGTCTTTGAAGGTCATTTTCTGGACTAAGACAGAATTTCAAACGGCACTATTTATCTGGAGGGTTGGTACTATAGTATGATCTTTATAATCAGTGAGCATTCAGAAAGAAACTCTGTTGTTCAGAGAGTGTGGGTTCGAATTCCGGCCTGGCTGGTCACATGGTTGTGCCCTTCAGCAAGATATTTTACCATAATTGCCTCAAAGATCCTTCGGATGGGACATAAAGCTTTGTTCCTGTGTATTGAATGTAGGCTAAGTAAAGCACATAAGAACGCAGAGTAGGGGTTAACCTTGGTTTTTCTGTTTCATTGCAAGCACGCCCTTATCTATACAGGTTTCCTCAGGAATCCAGGGGCCGATTTCACAAAGCACTAGGACTCATCCTAAGATGAGTTGTCATCCATAGTGATTTGTATTGTGACATCACACTTTGCTTAGCAATTAAGAGTGATTCGCAGTTAAGATCAGTCTTAACTCTTTGTGAAATCGAGCCCAGGTCCAGTAAATCATCTTTGAGAGGGCAAGGCCGTTCTCAATTTGCAAAGTGCACTTCCATTTGGAAAATTCTGAAATCTAAGGAAAACTTTTGAAGGTGAACCAAGGCCAAGACAAGGGCAACAAAGGCCATTTTATGGTCTCTGTAGCTCTAAGCCTGTGCTTCAAAATTACATTGATTAAACTTCACTATTCAGGCATCCTTAATTTTATTACCAGAAACTAAACAATAATGCTCGTCAAGTTTTCACCAAAATAATTCCATACGTACCCACCATTTCTGTTCGGTATTATGTGGAATCCAACAATTTTAAGCATGTAACAAAATTGAATGTACAAAACAAATGTCTATGAACTAAAAAATAATGAAGGCATGTTAAAAATTTTACTTTAATTCTGTGTTCTGCAAAAAACAGAAGAAAAACAACCCTCAAAGTTTGTTTTGGGGCTGAAACTACAGATAATCTAATAATTAACTCATCCATCTCCTTCAAATATTTATGACTCTGTCTTTACTTCTGACCTACGTAAATCTGCAAGTTCAAGGTCCTACCGAAAAAAAAAACTTTCCACCAATTAAGTTGATGTTAAAGAAGTCTAACCAAAATGGTTGCACGCAAATCAAACACAACCCCGCAAGATGGAGATTTTTACCTGTGGTTTTTACGGTGGTGCGAGACCCCGCCCCATGTCGTGCCATGTGAAAAGACAGGATCTTAACTTCCCATCCGCAATTCTTCAAAAACAACCCTGCAGTTGATCAAATACTATAAGCCTACTAGGTTTTTGACTCGGTAATAATCCAAAATGACAATATCCCTGTTGAGTTCTCCATATTCCAGAATGGCAAAACAAGCACGGCTTCCTTTTGGGTTGAGCAAAAAGAAAACCCTAACACCTTCTTTTTGAAAGGAAAATGTATGGTCAGTCACGTATTGGGCATTTACTGGTAAATAGCCCATCCCTTATGATTCCACACTAAGAATAGTGATGAGCACTACGAGTGTACCCAATCTAAAACGACGGGACAGCCAATGCGGACGGGAAATGAAGGGAGAATTGGTTGATTGCAGCTGAGCATCATAACCCATTTGGACATTAACTTTGATTGTATTAAGTCGTTATGGAAGTGCTAGAGGCAATGTTTGTGTTTTTGTGCACTGGGTTTTGCAGAGGATCGAGTACGTGTACAACATAAGCTTGCAGTCATTTAGGATTACACGTACACATAGAGCAGATGTTCGTAGTGTGAGTTCTTAGTGTTAATATCTAAAGATCGTGCTCAAGCCGATTTTATCTTGAAAATGAATTGATTGATGTTATTTTATAACAAATATAATAAAAAAATCGCTTTTTCACCTTATAGATTTGAAAAGGTTTAAAACAGGTTAAAAAATTTTTTGAAAGGGCTCACTTTTGGGAGTTTGAAACTTTTCCGTGAAGCGCAGACCTAATTGATATTCATATATGCATGACGCACACGCAGCTAGCTAGCCCGGTACATGTATAATGGTTGAATTAACTTTGAACAATTGAACATCAGCCAATGAGACTCTCTGGATAAGTCCATTTTATCTTAGGGTGGTGTTATTTCCCGAAGTACTGTAAAAACACTGAAAGGTTACGCTGGAGAAAATTTACCTCAATTGACAATGATTTTTTCCCCCTTTTTTGTAACTGCCTTTGAAATTTCATTAATTTATCAAAAACAGGCCTATACACTTAAACGGCATTTGTATTCTGTCTTTTTTAAGACTGCATGGTTAACATGAATATCATAAACGCTAAATGCTCCAGTCTGTCAACCAACAAAGTGTTCTTATTTATAATCGGTGCATGCAATGAACGCACATGCGCCGAAATTGAGAAGCCTCATTGTGCAGACTTATTTATTGTGCTCCACAAAGAAAAATTCATTGTTGAAATTAATACTCTGTCATCATTCGTTGATGGATTGGGTTTTTTTTTCATTTGGTATCGCATTTGAAAGTTAACAACTTTGGTCGTCTCACTAAAATAGCAATTCAGCATTTGGATTCATTTAACATGGTAACATCGGCTTGAGCGCGGGGGGGGGGGGGCAATTTTTCAGTGCCCCCCAGTCCCCCCCCCCCCCCCCCCGCGCGCTCAAGAAAAAAAAAACAGATACATGTGGAAATCATGGCCCCTGTTTGCCCCCCTCCACCCCGACCCAGCCCAGTGACAAAATCCTGGTTACACTGCTAATGCTAAAAGCTAAATCTTCCACAATAGCCTCTTGTAATCAAATCCAATATATTTACTGACACTTAAACTCTTTTTCTGTTTTCAATTTTGGGTACATACATGTAAGTTTGCCATTAAATTCTTGTGGTATGCCCATTCAAAATGAGAACACCCCCTGAACTAGTCAAATGGCTAGACTTTATTTTGGGGAAAAGGGCAGTTTTCTTTAAGGACTAGTTAACTGAGCTACCCCAGGTTGCATGTCAACAACCCCTGGGCACTGTACTGGTTCATTTGTCAACAACCCCTGAAAGCATGACCTTCAAATCTTCCATTTTCAGACAAAGTTTGGGCTTTACAATTTATAAACGAGGCTTATTGTGTGATTTTTTTCACCAGTGTAGTGCACCCTGAATGACTTCAAAATGCTCCCAGTGTCATAAGCAGATGTTACCCCCCCCTGCCCCCCACCACCATCTCCAATAATGGACAGAACAAAATGTCAACACATGTGACCTGCCAACAATGACCATGGGGCCACCAAGTTCATCTAGTTATCCCTAAGAAAAAAACAACAATTTCTACCTCCAGGGTACATCTGTGTTTCCTTAAAAAAGAAAACTGATTGAAAACTTGTATGGTGCAAATATGAATGCTTATGAAGGGGAGTCATGGTAGGGTAGAGGTATTTATCCTAGGTTCATTCAGTTGCCAAGGTAGATCCTATAGAGAGAGGGGAAACTGTAGCCCCAGGGTAATTGAAGTAGATGGGGTGAGCCACAGGCAGGGGAAACCTGATGTCAAACTCCATGGGGTAGACAGGGAGTATTGTTATGATGATTCCAGTCGGCACGCATGTGGACCGCGTTATGATGAGAGCAATAATGGATGCTAATAGGACGAATAGACCCTAGGGCGTGGTGACTGTTTCAACCCCCTTTAGGCTTGACTACAAGTCAGTCAGTTGGATCAGAGTGCCCCACAACCGTAAAGCAACAAAATATTTCAACTCAATGGAATTCTTTCCATGCAAGGGTTCAGGAAAGTGCATGCACTTTTATTTTTTTTTTTTTTTTTTTTTTTTAATATTTCATTTTGTTAAATTCATTTATTTACTTTGTTATTACTAGTTATTTGTTGTTATTACGAGTATTATTAGTTTACTTTTAAATGCAGGAAACATGAATCCTTGAAGCTGATCAGAGAGCAGGATTTCCTTAAATCGGAGGAAAACTGACAACTGTTTTGTTCGCCTACAATCATTTAAGCAATCATAAATATGAACATTAAAATGGTATTTGTTGGATTTAAACCCCTTATTGCTAATATAAGCATCTTGAGGTTGTGTGCTCTCTAGATAATTCAGAAAGTTTGTAAATTGGTTAAAAACTCTCTGCATGATTTTGTATGTCAGCTCAATTGACGATAACATTCAATCTTTTATTTTATGGAGATTGCATTGTCTGATTTTTATCAACTTCTGATATGAAGAAAGGGGGCTCATCTCATAACTTGTTCAGCTGTTATTTTCATAAGTCTTGAATTTATGTGGAAATTATGACACAAAATGCCTATGCCGTGGTGCATTGTTAGGGAGTCAAATGGGGGTGCTATTGTGTGTCAAAATCTTAATAGCGTTCACGCCTGCCAGCTAGGGAATATGCAAAAGTAGTGGCTCTACAGGTAAGCAGCGTGATGTAGACTGTTAAAATTCCCATAATGACAAGTGCAGTATCTTGCCTGCCAGAAGTGCCCTGGAATATACAATGTCCCTTTTTTTGTAAACAGCGGTTTCATTGTCTACACAATACCAACCCACTGTAATTATATCTGTTGGGCCGAAATGTAACTTGAATTGCTCTAGATCTGCCAAAATGAACGCAAGTTTAAGACTGGCAGCTGGGGTATAAGGCGCAAACAGGAAGAATGTTCTGTGATAAACAGGAAGAATGTTTTATTACGAACATACAACATGAATTTGGTATTCCCCTGAAACATGTAGCTGACATGCAGTCATGTTTTTTTTTGACAAGTACGCGTACATTATTAATCAAAATGACAAATTGTAAATGAGTTAGAAGAACTTTGTATTAGCATGCAACATCCTGTAATGTTAAACATTGCTGTAATGTCGTTTCTAGTTAAAGTTAAATGAATGCCAAATCAACGGGCGTCAATGTAAATCAAAATTGAAATAAAAGGAACATATTTTGAATGTTTTTTTTGCCATTCACTTATAAAAGGGGCGAAACAAGCTCAAACTTCTGTAAGTCTCGCGACGAAACAGGTCACCATTGAGCCATCAACTACATGTACAGGAGATTAATGCGGGTGTAATTTTGTGTGATTTTTATTTTTGGCACATCACTTTTTTCCAACCCCAAAAACGTATTGAAGGAATGGTTATACATTTAAGAGTTACAATGTAATAAATAATATTGAAGTAAAGTCAGGAAAACATGTGAGAAAGTGAAGAAATATTGCTTGGCCTCAAAGATCCGGTTCGAAGTGCCAAATTGTGAATTTACGGCGACTGTGTTACACAAACCATGTTTGATTGCCCTAAAAAAACAAAGTTAGGTAATATTTTAAAATGAGATACTGCAAGTGCCTCGTTACTTTGCACGCAAACAGACCTTGTGTCACACGGATTTTGCATGACGTAACATATGGAGTTGCAGGCCAACGATATCCAAAATTTGCACTGTTTGGGTACTGCCCTACTACTAAATGTTGCAGCTTGCATATGCTGGGCCCAATTTCATACAGCTGCTTTTAAAGCACAAAAAGTAGCTAAGCACAATAAAATTATGCTTACCAGAATAAGGTCACCAGCCAAAATACCATGTCACATGTACAATCTGTGACTGGTATCCTGCTTTTCTTTACTTAGCAGACAATTTTTAAGCACTATTTTCTGCTTAAGCAGCTCTATGAAAATGGGCCCTGGTGTGTCAGGGATCACAACGGTTGCCTTTTATCGCATGGGCTTTAAGGTTTAAGTATAGCGGAAATTAAGGTCAATCTTTTCCAAGATTTGCCAAATTGTTTACATTTTATAATTTGTAAATTAAGCTTTTATTTATTCCAACCATGTTTAATGGATGAAATTTGTTTAAACAGCACAGAACAAGTTCTTTTCAAAAACAACTGCCACAATACATGCTGTAGCTGCTATATGCAAGGTGCCCAAAAGTCAAGATTCTCGCAAAAACTTGTAATGTATGGAGGTCAATTTGCACAGTATATAATATTCCATATTTCTCAAAATCATCCCTCTATAAAAGAAATCATCCCTCTATAAATTACTTGCACAAAACAATTCACAGATGCAGTTCCTGGGGTCCTTCCATTGGTACTTTATCATTTCCTTTTCTGAAAGAACCCCCTCCCCTCCCCACAAACAATAGTCAATCCAGTTAGTTGAGGGCATTTCATTGTTTTCACATTGTTTGGACTTTCGCTTAGTGCCATGTACCCCAAATCAAAGCAAGGAATTCCTTCAATCCTTCCAAACTACCTGGATCTCCTTTTGTTACTAGTCCTCAGTGTCCACATGTGGACACAGTACATATCAACACACCTGCCCTCCCCCCCCCCCCCCCCCAAACTGGCACAAACAGCCAACAACTCAAAACAACAGAGGGCAGCAAATAGGGTTCATGGCCTTCAAAAGCAAAAAATAAAGAAAAAGAAAAACCAAAAGAAAACACCACCCCAAAAAACCAAAACCAAGGCCTATCCGTCAGGCAGCCCCATTTATATCCAATAAAAAAAGAAGGAACTGAACAATTTACTCGGATATCGTGCAATCTGGATGCTAGGGTTGGCTTTCAGAACCGGAGTGAAACGAGCATAAACACGACTCCAATTCGACTCGTTACCGTGATTTAATTGAAGCGGATACTCCACTCATATCCCACCCGATCTCGCCCACACACTTTTAAATGTTCACAACATGACGGTAGATGTATTAAGCAGCAGTTGCATGTGACTCAAGTTTCACTACGGATTAATATCACTGGTGGGTGGCGTTCATCATTTGGAGAGATCTTATAATAGGCCATCAATTTCACTTGACTTTATCTGGCATCACATCTGTATAAACCTCTACTTGCAAATGTTATTATTATTATTTTTTTTTTTCTAACCATCTTCCTTCCCTTCAATTAACTTTGTGTTGATTTCCTATTTGTGATCTACAGAGTTTTATTCCCCACACGATGAAGATTTACAAAAAAAAAGACATTTTGTTCTAATCTGATCAGCCGATTCTGCTCTAGATAATGAACTGCTAGTCATTTTTACAGGCATATATGATGTACAAGTATGTTGTACAAGTATGTTGCAAGCACTAACGTAAGCCAGAAGGAAGCCTTCGGCAGTGGGAAATATGCATTTGTAGGTTTAAGAGATAAGGGAGTCCGGCCCTTAAAGTGGGCTCACTGCCCGCCACTAACTTCCCTCGGAACTATAAAACAAGCAATCACTGGACATTCCTGATGTATGTATAATTTTTGTGTTATTTGTGCTAAGTAACGTGTCAATTTTAATTACTCTTAATTAATTTAAATTATCTTTAAGCAGAGTTTTGTACTTTTAATGTTGGAAAGCTCCTCAGGCGTAGATCAGCGCGAGGCGCTCAAAAAAATCAAAATGTTGCTATTATTATATTTCATCCACTTTATCAGCACTATTCTTTAGCAAGACTTGATGATAAAAAAAACAGTGGTTCTTATTAAATATCCCCCCCACAACAACCCACTCTAGTTTGGCAGCAGTGCCAAGGAGCACCAGAGGGATATGAGTCAGCCTAGCCAGGTCAGGTACCTATACACACACACCTTTCCGGAGCTAGGGCACTTTCCCCGCCAAAAACTTGGCCAAACCTTCTCCTTGCATAGAGAGGTACTGTGCCACTGACAGCTTTTTTTTTTTTTTCCACCCACATATTTCACTGTGGTTTTCGACCTAAGAATAACCAGCACTAGCGACAGGAAAATCAATTCCACACTAAATTTTTTAAATAAATTGTAAGGTTACCTCTTTCCTGTTCATGACACAAAACACTAAGTGATTTATATTATGTTTTCAACAGCGGTCAAAGCCTAGAGTATTTCAAATTCTTCTTTCAAACCTCACCCCCCCCCCACCACCAACTAGTTACAGTTAATCTAGATGACTGACGAAGTGGAATCCCTCTTATCGTGGTGTCAGTGTGAGAGCATCATATCTATGAGAGATGCTCCATGCCAAAACATTGTATCTTGATTTTATATTAAAGGTACACTGTGGCCTCATATTATTTCAAAAAATAACCTTATTTACCACTATACTTCTGAGAACCTTTTTGTAAAGATATGTAAGGCAAATGCGCTGTAATTAACGAGAAATCGTTGAATAAAACCAGAGGTCAAAGGTTAACGTAAACGCTTGTCCAGTCGTTGCAACAGTAAAAAAATAGTGACTTCAACTAGCAGCCTGAATCTAGCCGCAAATTCCCAGCCGAAAATAACCACCACGAATGTCAGCCGCAAATTACCAATACCTGGCCGCAAATTCGTAAGGCTGGTTCCCTGCACCAACATAACGGGCTATTGAGTCGCTATATCCCCCATGGCTACAGTAACCAAGTCATGATCAGTTACCCCGATTCTCAAAATATGAATTTTGAAATGCAATTTCCATCATTATAAATAACTTTAAAACTTTAATATATGTCCACTTTTGTTATTCATTCACAGACAATTGCAACTAGAGTTTAATTTGGTCCAGTAATAAGATTTTTAAACGGATGGAAAAACAACTAGCTGAATGATCAGCAGATAAGTCACATGCTCGTCACGTGACCCTTGTTTTTTTTGCTTTTTTAAATAACCACGAGACTGGCCAAACTTGGGGGCTATTGTAGTGGATGTTTATATTCTACTTTTGGACAATCTTTCTAGTCATGTTGCATTCAATAATGATAATTTTACTGTCTAATAAATCGCCCAACGAGGCCGCAAGGTCCTTTATTGCTGTATATCGCACGACAAAACTCAATGAAAAAATTAATGTATTTAGATTTTGTAAAACATTGTTTCTCGCATAAATGAACTACTGGTCACTGACATGCAATCCGAAATACTTCCCAGTTGTCATGTTTTTCTGATAACATTACGGCATGCCATCTGGCGGACTAGCACGACAGGAAGCCGAGTAGTCGTCTTTCGTGTAGATGCTAAGTTGCAATTATCAATGCCATTCACACCCTCCCAAGATGATTGAACCTTCAAATGGGCTGCAAATCCTGGTCCTAACTCCACTCTTGGCTTCTAGCCAAGGAACTAATCATCTTCACCCTAAACAGTTTCATTTTGTCCCTCCCTGTCAATGATGCATAACAAAAATCAATCGTTCTTTTACCAAGGTATGTAACTTTGTAATTTTGCAAACATATTTTATATGTACATTTCTCGGGCAGTTGTACAAAGTACATTAAATGTCACAAGCAGTAAAAACAATAAAAAACACAGACGAATGGGAAAGTGTAGCAGCTACAGCCCGATAGATTGCTTAAAAGAAACAAAGTTTCTGTCTAATGGCTCTCCTTTCCAGCTGGTTCTAAGAACAACAATAGTTCTTAAAAAATTAAATATCTACGTATATTTACACACGAAAAACGTTACTGAGGAAAACCTTTCAAGCAGGCTTTCAAGAGGGGTTAATAAGCAACTACATCAACCTAAACAGCAAAACATGGAGGAAATGGCCAAAGCACCAGATGTCATACAGTATTTTTCAGTTTTTTACGGCACTATTATTAAAGAAGACAAAAATGGAAGTCAGCTGATCAGCTAAGAATAATTAAACGTTAGGCCTAATGAAGCTTTTTTTATTTTTCCAAAGGACCTGATTATGAACCTGATATCATTTGAGTAGGGCGTCCTCTGATAGAGGTCAAGAGAAAGTCTACTGAATTGTCCATCCTGTTCGGTAACTTGCTCATCATTGATTTACTTCTAAGACGGTGGCGTGATGGTGTCAACGATGGTGTACAAAGAGGCATGTCGTCATTTACATAACCGTTTTCAAGAAAAATTTGTCATGCTTCTGCAAGACTAAATCATGATTTCTTTCTCATATATGTAACTTTGCAAGGGTGCCACAATGGTAAACACTTTGAGTAGTTGTTTTTTAAGAATCTCATCTTCAGCAGAATAACAAGTAACCTTGGTTCAATCATGAATGCTGTTGTTTATGTTACTATGTACCTACTGTAAGTCTGTGTTTGTGAAAAGGTCTTGCATTGGTCATACATGTACAAAATGTTTGCGTACATTTCAGGAACAACTTACGAAAAAAAACCCAGAAAAATCCATGAGTGGGAAGCTCTTTCCAGAGGTGTGACTGAACAAAAAATGAAAATATCCTGAAAATGCCCCCCCCCCTCCCCCGACCTTCTCAATCTACATAAAAGCCACTCTGGACCTCTACGGTGCTACAAACTGAGGAACCACAGGCTCCCCACATCATTATCAAGGAAAGCTGTGGTCTGAGCACAAACTCCACAAACAAATGTGTCTAAAACATTGCTTGATTTGTAAGTGCACATCTATCAAGATCTTTTGAAGGTGAACCAAACAATGTGAATATCATCCAGGGCTTGCTGTCCAGTGTCCTCCATTCCCATACTAACATGTTTATAAACAACAACGGCAGACTGAAGTTCTGTCATTGGCTGCAGCTATAATCTTTTATGGCGAAACATCTTGTTGCCTTTCTTGGACAGCAAGATAGCCCAGAGTCTTAAGTAACTTGTCAGTACTTTTCCAAGTCCTGTGAAAAAAGGACTCGGGAAAGTACTGAGTATACAGTGCTTAACACACATCAGTGTATGGGTAAGAATTACAACTAATATAGAGTAGGTCAAGTCTTCGATCTTGGCCAACTGGTCCAAGTCATCGTACCAAAAGGCTGTGTCTTTGGTATCTAGGGGAGAATACTGTTCAGTCAATTTTGCAGACTCTGCAGACAGTCAGCTGACTGTCATTAATAAAGACGTCCCAAAGGTGTTGTACAATCTTACAAGTATGTCCCACCAGGGACAAAGAGGTAGGTAGAGGTGTTGTGGATATGTGTTGGGCATGGTAGATCAGGCTACCTCACTGATCAGAGGAGACAAAGTCACATCGAATAACCAATCAGCTTGCTTGAACTCACCAGATTTGATGGCTGTGGGTGGGTGTATGTCTATTTAATCGCCTCATTGACACCTGTCCTCAATCTAATTTTACGGCCACTGGAATCAGTGTTTCCATAAAAACAGGCGAATGGGGTCGGTAAAGTTTTGGATGACCTACTTTAAAAGGCATGACTAATAGGTATGACTTACCTCTGGATACAAGGGATGGTATGCAACATCAGAGACGACATCTGTGTGGCCTGACAGCTTTTGAATGTAGGTACCAGCTCGGACATCAAAGATATATGCCTGAAAACACAAAGCCAACAAGAGAATAATGAAGATTATTATTGTTATTATCATATCATTTCTGGTAATGAAACCAGGGTTGCCTCAAAAGCGAATTTAATCACTGTAGCTCGGAAGCCTGAGGAAACCCAAGGATGCTTCCTATCTGAACCAGAAACAAGGGGGTAACTCTTTCAGGATAAGTGTTCTGGGTTCTTTTATGTGCACTACCCATCCTAGTACACGGGACCTATGCCTTAATGCCCCATCCGAAGGACAAAGCAATTATGGTAGAGTGTCTTGCTCAAGGACACAAGTGTCCCTGATTTGAACCCATATTTTGTAAACTACGAGACTACTTGGCCACTGCTTGGCCACGACACTCCACAGATGAAGAGCATGATGAAAAAAAAACACATGACGATTGTCATTCATTTTATCGGTGATTCATTTTGAGGCAGTGCTTTTAGTTTCACTTGATGTCTTTGTATGACAACTTAGAGAAGAAGAAAAAACACGTCTGATTAAACAGTAGAAAAGTCAACATGGTCAAGAAATTTAATAAACTGCTTACATTAACAACAAAACTAACATAATTGATTAGTATTAAAGCTAAACAAAATTTCTTTTCAAAATCCTTAAAAAAAAACATGCCCATTTACATTTTTTTCAAGAGAAGGGGCTTATCAACCAGTGAGCGACTCACATTCTCCGACAATGAGCCAAAAGAAAAAGGTTGTCAACCTTTGTGCTTCAGGACCTCACTCTGTCTCTATTAAACACATACTCCAAACAGGAAGTGCAGATTCCACCACAACAAACTCATCACAATCAACGACAGCTTTCTCCAATATAAATCCAATCCAAAATATGATACTCGCCAAATCCCTGATGCACGGATGAGACACGCCTTCCTAATTGAGGTCGACCCTCTCGGTATTATTCCAATGTCAATTCTACAGATGTTGCCCACAGGTATTGTTGTGGTGTTTTGGGTTATATTTTTTCGGAATACGGAGGGAGTAAAAATATGGCTGTGATTTTAAACAGTTGTGAACAATTCAGATGGGGGGAAATAATACTCTTGATTGAAGTGCCGACGGAATGCAACCCACCTGTCAAAAGATTTGTTCCACGGACAAAAACAAGATCAACATCGCTCCTACATGTACTTGCTCATAATTTTGACAGTGTAAAATGTATTTCGGATGTTTGTTGATTAAAGGGGTGGTTAAGAAGTATGAGCTAGGGAAGCAATCCAATATTTCTTTCAGCTTTTAACAATAATCGTTATCTTTTAACAAGTGTTTGTGTTTTGAAAGCAAGAATGTGTTGTGGAACAGCTCTGTGGTCCATCTATCACACTTCAATCAATCAATCAATCATAGAACATTTATTTCAACATTGTTATGATAATACATAATACATACACCATCAAGTTAACACTATTATAACAACATATTTTAAAAGACGAAATAATCATTTATAACAATATTAACTTAACGAAGCTTAGTTTAAACATTATTCACATAACAACATTGGGCAAAGGGTGAAGCAAAGCTTTTGTACCCGTACCCTTGACAGACAAACACAGACTGGCAAATGACAAACGAAAAAAGGACAATGACAGACATATAGGAGCATAATTGAGCTATTGCTAAATGACAATTTTTCCATTACAGATTAAGAATATGATTGGAGCAGTTGTGTTTTTAGTTGTTTGGTGAATGTAGATAAACTTAATGATGTTTTAAGAGGGGTGGGTAGACTATTCCAAAAATGTGTACCTCGTTGAACGAGGCCATTTTTAAACATTGACGTTCTGTTAAAACTAACATAAATGTTCTTGTTCGAGCTGCTTCTAGTGTTATAAGAATGCACATCTGAAGTGAGAGTAAAACATGAACTAAAACAGGAAGGTAACAAATTATTTATATACCTGTACATGAATTTTCCAAGGTTGAGGTTATAGAGATCATTAAAGTGTAGTACTTTCAGTTCGGCAAACAAAGGAGAGGTATGGTCCCGATAATGAGCGTTGAAAATTATTCGAACAGCTCGTTTTTGTAAAATAAGAAGTTTATCACAGGATGAAGAGCCACCCCAAGTGAGAATTGAGTAATTTAAATATGGGAGGACTAATGAGTTGTAAAGAGTTATTAAGATATTCTTTGGTAAGAAAAACCTCAAACGATTCATTATACCGATGGTTTTTGATATTTTGCTTGACACTACATCAACGTGACTCTTCCAGTTAAGATTTTCGTCAATATAAATGCCTAGAAATTTTGTACTTTTTACTTTTTGCAAGTTAACACCATTTAATATTAAAGGAACCGTTTGAGTATATTTCTGCTGTCTCGGACAAAATATTATATAATTTGATTTCAGTACATTAATACATAGTTTATTTGCCAACAGCCAAGTGCTTATTTTTAAAAGTTCAAAATTAAGGTGACTAACAGCTGTATCTACGTTACTATGACTGTACACTAAACTTGTGTCATCTGCAAATAAAGAGAAGGATATTGTATCAGAAGTATTACATATGTCGTTTATATAAATAATAAATAATAGAGGACCCAACACAGAGCCTTGTGGAACTCCACAGGAAATATATTGTTCTTTAGACAGTGTTGACTTAAACGATACAAATTGTTTTCTATTAGATAAATAACTTTTAAACCAGGCTAATGCTATTCCACGCACACCATAATGTTCCAATTTAGAAATTAAAATGTCATGGTTTACGGTATCGAAAGCCTTTGAAAGGTCCAAGAATATACCAACGGAAAACGTTTTATCGTCTATGGCCTTGAGTAGTTTATTTACTACGTATGAGGTTGCTAACTCTGTAGATCGGTTTTCCCTAAAGCCAAACTGCGACTCAGCAAGAATGCTATTTTTATTAATGAATGATATTAGTCTATTATAAACTATCCTTTCAAAAACCTTTGAGAACGTGGACAAAACTGAGATAGGTCTAAAATTTCCAATATCATGTTTATTACCCCCTTTATGTATTGGTATAACCTTACCTATTTTTAACGCATCGGGGAAAATACCAGAAGATAAGGACCTGTTGAAGATTTCAGCAAGTGGTTTAGCAAGAATGTACCTAGCCTGTTTAATTACAAACGGACTTAACCCATCAAAACCAGGAGCCTTGCTACATGTAAGTTTGTTGAGAGAATCTGCAATTTCTTCTTGCGTAACTGGAGTTAAAAAGATAGAGTGTGAACATCTTCCTGCAAGAAAAGACTCACACGAAGTATTACATAATGGTAGATTACGTGTAAGCTTCGTACCGACGCTAACGAAGTATTCATTGAATGCATCTGCAATTTCTTTGTTATCCTCTAGTTTAACACAGTCTTCCTTAACAACATAAGACGGGTTGGAATTCGGCTTACCCTTATTTAGCAAAGAATTTATAAGCTTCCAAGTTCCTTTGATATTGCCATTTTCCTGTTCAAATTTCTTGTTTAAGTAATTTTTCTTTGATATTTTAATCAAAGCATTCAATTTATTTTTATACAGAGTATAGATGGATTTATTTTGGTTATTAGGATTTCTTAGAAATTTTTTATACAAGTGGTTTTTCCTCCTTATTGAATTGTAAACGCCATCAGATAGCCAGGGTGATTTACAAGAATCATATCTGCGTTTCACCTCTTGCAAGGGGAAATGTTTATCATACAGTTTAACAACATGCTCCTGAAAGTTACCATATATTTCATGCAAATTATTCAATGATGTTATAAAACTCCAGTCAATTTGGTTAAGTTCGTCGACAAAATTATGAATATGGTTACTGCTAAAGTCACGCTTACTGTTTCTTCGTTCGTTCTGCGGGTTTTCCCTAAGATTATCAGTAACTAGGAATACCAGCCTTTTACATGGTAGGACCTGCAGCTTAATGTCCCACCAAAGGACAAGGCAATCATGGTATCAAGTGTGTCATGTTGTATGAGACAAGAAGCATCACCGCCCAGCCCCACATTTAAGCCAACATCATTTACTAAAACCCTTACAGTCCCAATCCTTCTATCCAATTCGCAATTGCCAAAGTGAAGGAATTCCAAGGAATTGGGCCCTCGGGCTCAAACAAAAAGTGCTTATCACAGGATCAGGCAATCTAAGAATGTCCAAGTCCAAACAACTTGGTGTGGTGTGAGCTAGGAGAAGAGGATGTTGGAGGAATTGGACCACATGCTAGCCAAACTGCCAGGTCTGTAAGGGTTTTCACCGGTTGCCGCCAGAGACCTTCCATTTTTTCCCGTCCACCCTGATGGGGTTATTTTGTCGGAATCATTTTTCTTTGAGAGTACCACTGGCACAAAGAAACCCTGACTTGACAATGCCAAGAGAACAAAGATTCTCTTTAATGCATCATCCGTTTTGTTTTCTCGCACTATGAAGTGCAAAACATTGGCCGTTACCTACGGCATAGGATTAGTACTAAGCCCAAAACCATGGCTCCATTCCCCGCTCACTCTGACTTACCTCTACTGAGCCGAAAAACCATGAATTAAACATGGTGGAAGCCTCTCGATGCCTTGTAATCATGTTCTTGGAACAAAAGGACAAAAGTCTGTAATCGGGGACCGCACAAAAACCACCTCTCAACAGCCAGAAAAGAACAAAATATTCAAGACCATGTTTTGTCTTTGTGTGGGTGAAACAAGCTTCAGACTGTGTGTATATGGTCTGGACACACTCAGCAGTGGACATGGTGGAATGTCCTGGCGACCTTTGCTCCGGTATTCCGATTTTACACAGTACCGTAATTAGACGGCTTCCGTTTCCTGGCAGGGAAACTTGTGCGTGTATACACATCATCCGGCGCCAACTGGTTAAAGACCAGAGTATTTCACATGGTTTTTCCATGTGTATGTTACACCAAATCAACAGTCATGGGATTTTAAAATAGTATACTTGAGCAGCCACAAGAAGTGTGGTTGTAACTTGTTATTTTAATATCCTGTCCCGTAAGCAACTTTTTGTATTTGGCTTTGTGTATTTTATCCAATTCTGGGTTTTTTATTGAATTTTAACTAAACGTAATATAGGCCTACTTATTAAATTATTACCTTATCTCCTTACCTACATGTAAGTCTGAACTCATGCGAGCTGACTTATATTATTGTTTTAGTAGTTATGTCCTGTATTTGCTTGTTTTTTTTCCCCTCTTGTTCTTCATGTTTACTGTTTCGACCACGGTTTTGACTGTGTCCCTTTTTGTTTTCGTCCAGAGGATCATGCAATGGAAATTTATATAAGCCACTGACGATTTGTGATACCCTCATCAAATACTATCTTTTCTTGTCCTGTTTTCTTGTATTGTATTGCTTTTTTTCACATTTTCATCTGGACTATGTCAAAATTTGAATATATTGTATGTATTGTATGTATTCTCTTTTACAGTTTGCCAAATAAAACCACATTAAATTAAATCAAAGCATGAAGCCAACATTGGTAGTTGTCAAAAACCAGCAGAATCCACACTTTATTTGACTCAACATTATGCATGAAATAACAAACCTGTGAAGGTTTAAGCTCAATTTGTCACTGGAGTCACGAGAAAATAGTGCAAAACCCCTACATACATGTGTAACTGACGGGGTAATTCACTAGTTTCTCCGACCTAATACTTTCACAGGTTTGTTATTTCATGTAAATGTCAGATTGCACAAAGTGCAAATACTGGTCTTTGACAATTACCAATACCGGCTGCACGCTTTAAGTTGCATGCATACATGTATCTCCTCATACACTTCTTTTCCTCATTGTCCATTGAAAAAGTTGGGTGAAATTTTGCATGCTGAATTCTAACAATTTCACACAAAAAGACAACACAGGCAAAATCATCCCTCTTCTGTTTTACAGTGGCCCGGCAGAAAATTGGCATGCAACATCGATCCGAGGGAGAAAAAAAAGTTTCCAAGTGGGTTAAAATGTTTGTGAAACCTTGACTCATACACAAAATGCTACAGGATACAACAACACATGTACTTCCTCCATCGAAAAAAAAAAGGCACTTTCATCCCAGAAACTTTTCAGGTAAAAATCAAGGGTATTCCTGGATTTTGGGATAGAGACGGCTTATTGGACGGAACCCGCCGGGACTTATGAATCATCACTAAATTAGTTATCAAGTGAATGTTGAGGTCTGTGATGACTGGGGCCGAGCCATGGCTTTATTTGGGGATGTGGTATTTGGGTAATGCAGCACGTTATGAAACTCAAGTTTCAGTCGGTCAGTGACTTGCCGCGGGTTCTATGTTTTCAATAAAAAAAAATACGATAGCACTAAAGGCGGTGTGCATATCATGTATGTACACGAATCTGAAATTCTCCATAATTCATCCGATGTTTTTATTTGGATGTGATGGGTGTGTCACATCACATTATGTATTATGTTAATCTTAATGACCCCCAAATCCTCCATGATCCAATGCATGTTTCCAGCACCAACGCCAAACTGTTTCGAAGGTGGATGGGGGCAAGTAAGAGGCTTTTTTTCCTTGGGTGTGGGGTGGGGAAATGTAATAGAAACTCAATATGTGTGGGGGGTTTTTTTGTTTCATTTTATTTGAGAGTGGGCGGGGAAGGGGGGGTGTCAAAAATATTTGCATTGTCTCTCATCCCCCCTCCCCCTGCACCACCAATAATGATTTTACTTGAAGTTGATGGATTTGGTGCTGTTCTCCCAAATCACCCAAGCACTGGTGTAACTAGACATTGGGGAGGGGGGAAGGACATAAATTTTTTTTTATTATTATTAAAATTTATTAATTTAATTATTAATTTACTTATTTATTTATATATTTTCATTATTTTTTTAAATTATTTTTTTCTGAGGGGTGGCCATTTAATGTATCAAACCATTAATTCCTACCTTTTTGTTTTTAAATCTGATGTTGGGGTGGGGGTGGGGGGTCGCAAGAATCCTGAGCATGGGGGCTTCCTATTGGAAAATGAGTGCATCACAAAACTGAAATCGACCATGGAGCCCCTCTTTAAATGTGCATTAGAATAGTCAATAACTCAGCTCAGTTGAAGTACCCATACCTCTTATTCCCGTCAAATTGTTCGGATGAGAAAAAAAAAAGCTGTAACTTTTCCAGCACGATTTGTTCACTTTACAGTGGAACAGCCAAGTTGTTCTGAAGAACCCTTGCTACGTTTGAGATGATAAAGACATTCATGGAACTACAGCCTGTCTACTGGGACATTTGTCACATACAATTCCAGCATGTGACTTGTTAGTTTCTTATTTGTTTGCCAATCAAAACAAAGTAACTGCACCAGGACAATTTTGTAAGAGTCCACGTGCGGCGCTACCAGCTCCTGGGAAATGACCCATGCTCCCCCACTGCGCTCCCCAAGTCACTTCAGGATAAAGATACCAAAATTATAGAATCAAATAAGTTTGTGTGTTATTTATTTACAAAGGGGGGGGGGTGTTGTTTTGTTAAGTTATTACAACAACTGGAACTTACAGTGTAGTACAAAATTGTCTGACGACTAATGTGTCTGCCCCCAATTATCACGTTTAGGAAATCAGCACTGACAATCGACTCCCCCCGACTGGAAGAAACACATCAACTCCAGACGAAGCACCGGATGTACGAGCCTTTCTATTGTATTGGGTGGATTTGTCACTGAATCCTCTTGAAATTGGTCTTTTTACGAGAAGTGACAATCACCTGGTTTTAGGAGAAGGGTGCCAACTGTGTTTAGGATGACTGGAATACAACGAGCTTACACTCTAGTGCTTGATGGCTTAATAATGAATTCATGTGTCACCACTAATTTTAGCCACAAATTTTGGATGTCTTAATACTGTATATCTGAATATTATGAAGATATTATCTATTAGGGAGATGTTGGGGGGTGTGACTCCCCCAATAACTTTTCTCAGTCAGCCTGTCAAGTCCTAATTGGCAACTGGCTGACCAGAAATCAAACAGTTTGTCGCTTTGACATTGTTGAGTATAATGGGCTGGGCAGTGCTGGGTGAGCTACATGTAGTGTTTTTTTAAATTGTGAAGAATATTGGTAGTCTGCAAGTCAGCAAACTGGGCAACATCCCCACCCCCCAACCTACCCAAGGAAATGGCAATTTGGCTTATATACAGTGTACACTGTCCCAAGAAAATGCCCTTGCTATACCCATGAATGTTAAAAAAAAAAACTGCGTTTCTTGACTTTGAAAAACTGAATATCATGAGTATATTGAATGTTCAAATAACTGAATTCCTGAATGTTTGAATAACTGAATCTCATGAATATGACTGTTTGAATATTTGAATATCATATAAGTATAATTTTGTGTATCATATAAGTATCATTAAGTTTCATTATACATGTAGTACTAAGTACCTTTGCATTGGCCCTCTTGAGTTTCTTTTCTTGTAATTCTTGGTCAATTAATCATTCATTTATGTATCTATTTAGGCTTTTGCATACATTTTATGGTGACTTGGTATTTCTTTACTTTGTTTCATCTACATTGCTTTATTTTAAGTCGTTTTTTGGTTTGTTTGTTTGTTTGTTTGTTTGTTTGTTTTTCTTTTCCCTTTTATTCATTGTACTTTTTGTGTTGTTTTGGTCAAATAATTAATAATACAAATAGGCCTATGCTGAAAGGCCAAGCTCTGGTAGTTTTCAATGCATTTTTGCCAGTCACTAATAGACCGATTGCGCGACCAATGTTTACATGTCATCAAGTGACTTATAGTGGGTACTACGTCATCTGAGCTGATGGCAAACTACGTACAAAATATGCCGTGACCCACAGAGTCACACCAAAATAATAATGGTAATAATAACACAGTTACAAAGCCATTTTATTAAAGTTGTATGTTGTTGTATTTGTAGTACCGTGAAAGTGTTCATTCCACAGACCCAAGCAGCCTTTTACACACACAAGGTAAACATGGGTTATTGTTCTAATAAGTGAGTTCTGACTTGCCTTCTGTGAGCTTGCCACAAACACTGCTATTGAACTCTTCTGAATGTGCCACATTTCAAACATTCTACCTGCGAGCGTTAAACCCAGAAACAACACTAACTCCAGGCAGGAAGGCACCAGGACAACCGTGATTGCAAAATCCCTTCACAAAAATACGCGATCAACCTTGTTTCCTTAAACACTTCAAAATATCCGTCTCTGTTTTTCCGCAGCGCCGGACCAGACTCTCTGTCTCCAGCAGAAGGTTAAACGCAATCACATTAGTTCATGTGACAACATTCGCTGTGTTCCTCCCACTGCCTCTGAGGCATCAAAACGCTGCCGATACACTTAACCTAACACATCTTCAATCTTATTGGCGGCTGAAACGCTCCACTAATAGCTCATTGAGAACATATACATTAGCGTGACAAGGGGGCTCGTGGCACTCAAGAAGAAACATCAACCCGAGGAACGAAAGGGGCCCTGTACATCTGGGAGTGCCAATCTTACTCAAACACGTCTCCTCAATTACGGAGGAGAATCTGTCTAGATGCTGAAACTCCTCACCTATCAGACTTGCCGACTCCAGACAAAGATCGTAACATGATCGTGCCTTAAATGTGACAATATTCACATGGATCGCGCTAAAGCGGGAACACGGAAACCCAACAAATGATCTGTTTTAGCTTACATGCCCGGCCATCGGGAATGCAATCTCTACAGAGTGAGATATCATCGGTCAGATCAAACAAACACCGTGCTGAAATCAACGGAATGACATGTGAAGTGTTACTCACTGATTTATCTTCAGAGCCAGATGCAATGTACTTGGCACAGGGGCTGACTGTCAGCCTACAGCGATGCGCTCTATTCATGTGGCCTTCAAAGCGTCTGACACACCTAAAAATTAACAAGATCCCATAAATCAATGCCGTTAATAAGGACACATGCTTAACCTTTCCTTGTAGTTACCCACTTGATTTCATATTGTACATGAATGTTGGAAATTATAAACAAAGGTTTCAAAAGGCATTGGTCAGTCATCCACTTTCTTCCTTATATAATCATAGAACCTATACATTGACTTTCTGTTCAGAATGTGGTATTAAAAAAGAAAACATTATACAATTGTTACAATTGTTGCAATTGTTGCAATCGGGGTTCCATGTGTTGTGTACACCCCAGGCACAAATGGAACCCTCCCCACACCCCCTCTGCCCAAGGCAGCAAAACTAAGTGTGGAATCTCTTCAAACCAAAAGGGGTTCAGACTATTTTGCCACTCTTGCCTCAGTTTCATTACATTGATTTAAATAGATGGACAAAGAAAAAGAGAGATGGTCAATCGGCGTAAAGTTCTTTGGTATGAAATATCCAGATAATATCATCATCAGAAACCCTGACACTTTCAAGAATAACCTGAAATGTATGTCACATTTAAAGCAGATCATTGGCTGGGTGATTCATATCCACATTACAACCATTTACAAACAAATCTGAGTACATTTTTCCTGTTTTCTCAAACAGCGATTAGATGTAGTAAGTTTGAACTTCCCCAGATTAAAATCTTTGGTAACATTAGTTCCTAACAGACACAGTACATGTAGACTAAAAAGATTCACTTAAATCAATCACATCCTATGTGAGATTACAGATTACCTTGTGCACAGCCAAAACTTTTACCTTCTCATCTTTGTATTGTTCACCAAGGTGAATTCCCAAAAAAACGATTTTTACAAAAGGAAAACAAAGGTCAACAATTTTTGCCCACCAAGCTTCAATATGGTTACATTATCAAATATCTAAGACAAGCAAGATTCCTGCTGAGAGATGATCTAGATAGACCCCTTAGTACTGACGTCGCACAGGGCTACTGCTAGACTTGATTTCAAGTCCGAGATCGCGTTTATTTGTCCGTATACTTTCACGCAACATCATCTGACTAGATTGCCCGTATACACACATGCTATCACCACACTCGACTCACGATCTCAGACTTGACCCTGTTGCATTCATGGCGTATTCATGTATTCGTAACTGAAATTTACATAACAAGGGAGACGCAAGAAAGATGGCCAATCACATTGGCAATTGTTGCTCATGCACGGAAGTTGTATTTCCAACCAGTAAAAGGTTCTTTGAATATTCATTGTTTTGGGGGTTACTGACCAATCAGATTGCTCCGTCCAGTTTTGGATGGATTGCTGTATGCTGTGTACAAAACCGATGAACAACATTCCCAAGTCTGTGATCGAAGGTTAAAATTCTTATGCTCAGGCCACAAGAAGGCGCCATTTCGGGCAATAATGATTCTGTGTCGGACATAATAGCGAACCGCGATCACAGACTTTTGAAAGACTCAAATTGCATGTAAAAATATGGTACACATTTAACTGCGTGTGTCGCAAAAAAAAACTCAATAAAAAATTGCTGTACATGTAAATTCCTTGTATAAAATCATGTTACAAAACTAATGTAGCAGATTGAACACTAATGTTCAGAATAAGCACGATTCGAGTCGTACCTATTTTTTGTAATTGCAGCTTTTAGTTCAAGTGTTTTTATCTGACTTGTTTATTTTTCGATCTCTTTACCTATTTTTTTTTTATGTTTCCGTCTAGGGGAAACAACATTTAGAGAAGTTTTGCAATCATCTTCAATCGCTACATTTTTTGGGAAGTGTTTTTGGAAGTGTTTTAAAAACTGCACATCTCATATTTCTGTGCGAGTCAATCAACAGGTACCATCGCCATGGTTACAACGAGGAAAGGTCTTCCACATGTAGGATGATGGCCTATGAACCCGGTGACCTACATTTAGGACTGGCATGTTGTTTTGCCATGCTTTTACCTGTTTGTGCGAATGTCCCACAGCTTGATGCTATCTGTCACAGCTGCTGTTACGAACAGGTCGTAGGCCGCTGGTGGATGACTGACGTAGGCGGAGCCCTGTGAGGGAGAAAGAGAGGGAGTTGAGACGGCGGGGAGTAAAGGGGGAAGCTCTGAAGGGAGTTCACACCACATGCATGTGGGTTCAACAGTTTGGAGTCGTGGGTGAGAATGAAGAATGTGTACAAAGTGTGGGTAGATAATGGTGTGGAGACTGATCAATTCCACCTGCCTCACTGAAACATGCAACTTTGTAATGCAAAATAAAAAGAGCAAATGGCCAACCACACTTAACTTTGTACAGAGTTTTTTTATTTTTCTCTGCAACCATTATGATTGAAGAAAAAAAAGGAATTCAGCCAATCATCTGAAGAGGAGCATGCCTGTTAACAAGCCTCTTCAAACAGGATTGCAATCTGTTAATGCACTGCTGAAGTGGATTGAGAAAATTGCCACGCACACAAAGGTTTGATTTTTGTTTCTTTTTCTTTTTTTCACCGAAGTTTTTCTGGCAAAATGAGAACACTAAATCAGCTACCGAAATGAGAACTTGAAGTCTGCTTAAATGGGGCATTATAGCATTAGTAAAAGCATGGTTTCACTTTTTTCTGATTAGTGTTTGGAAAAAACAAATCGAGTAAAATAGTTAAAATCCGCTATTTCACTCCTAAATAAATGCCGTCATATAAAAATACTGTAAAATATGCTACAAATGATTGATATCGTTTTTGCTTGTTATTGACAACTTCCATATTTGTTAGATGAGGTGAATCCATCATGTTGATTGCTTGTTCCCTGTCATGCCAATTTGCAATCTTGTTTTGATCAGTTTGTCAACTGAAGCTTGTTCATCTTGGCAGCGATGGGTGGTTAAAATTGGCTTTCGGACTTGGGATTTCTTGGGTTGTTTGCCTGTGTGTATTGCTTCACAATCACAGGTGCATCTTCCACCATTTTGACTACGGTAGAGCAGTAATTTAGGGAATATAAGCAGCCTGGAAATTAAAGGGGCCGTGTCGCCATGATTGTAGCAGGCCTGTGGCTGTGCATGGAAAGATGAACTCTCACTCAGATACTGCGCTCACGCACGCTTGCGGTCACATCACAAAGGGTGCTATCTTTGTCAAACGGTGATATGAGCGCCGGCACGCACATGCGTGTAGTAACTGGGTTATTCATTTTACTGCTACAATCATGACGACACAGGCCCCTTTAAGTCATAGCAACTGAAAATCAGTGTTATGAACCAACCAAAGTAAATCTGAAGCTACCGGGGATGAGATTTGACGAATAAGAAAATTCCTGGAAAATGGCTTGCTGGCCTGAGTGGGTTTCCCCTTATTCTAGACCCTTTATCCTCCTTGATGTTACATTCAGGAGGTGTACAGACTCTGTGCATCACCAGAAACACAAAACTACAGGTTTTGACACAATGTTGACTATTTATTTCTCCTTTGGTGATTACTTTACTTCTTTCAAGAAAATGTGAAGGCTCAGGGAGATTTTGCAAAAAATCCTGAAATCGGGAAAAATCCTGAGAAATCTCATGTCTGGAAGCTACAGAGGTCTCAGGTCAGTCCTGTTTCTAAAAATAAAGATTCTTACTTCATTCTGGCGAATACAATGCACTGGTCTAGTGTGAGCGTTGGGGAGTGTTCGTATGCTGCGGCCAACATTCATGTCAAATAACTCCAGAGACTTATCGGATCCTGCACACATCACAATATCTGTGGTAATAGCTATTAAGGAAGTTTTTATTTCACATCAAGGGACAGCGCTCAGCTAGCTCTCAGTGCCAAATAAACATTTATCACACTACAGCTGCCTTTCTCTTATACAGTGGCGTAACCTTTTGGGTTTGGGAGGAGAGGAGACATGGGGATCCCCACTGCTCAGAACTCTTGCCTCCATCCAGCCCCAACAAATGAGATCGCGAAACACAAAATACGTCTTGACCTGCATGCCCGCCCAATTCTGATACAAAATGTCTTCTGTAATTGTACATGAAAAGGTAAAAATGCAGTGAATGGGATGATTGCCCTTTTATCAGTTCATGTAGTTATGAAATTAAGCCTAATTAAGATCAAGCAGCGAGTCAGGATGTTTTACAAGCAAGTTTTAAGGCAAGAAGTGAACACAGTTCAAAACCCGACAAAACATGTTTTTCGACATGGCCGTCTCTTCGCGGAAAACAGTGATGATATGACAGATAACTACAGCTAGGGTTTGTGTATGGGTACTGCATTGGTAACCTTCCAACAATTAGTCATTGTGAATTATCAAAAATGTAAATAATAGCAGTTATACAGTAACGTCACTGAATACTCTTAAGAAGTTTTGATGTGTGTCAATCTTCTAAAGATAACCAAACCCCACCTGCCATGACATACGGAGAGAGTACAACATCCTGACAAGGTGTCAGTGTCTTTAAGTGCTTCACTGAAATGTGGAAATGGTGTGGTACCAACAATCTCATCAAAACCTCGACAGAGCCTGACATGCTGTCTGCATCGTGAAAGTTATACCTAATATGGATTATGCATCCTCTATTTGAACAAGTTGAGGATTGGTTGGGTTTTAATCACAACAGGTTGTGCAGCTTTTTCATAAAGCACAAGAAAATGTGCTAAGCACAGGTCTCACATATATTTGGTTTGCGGTAACACCATGTGATTATATCAACTTTGCTATATACAGTAGATTGTTCTTGTGAGAACTTGTCTTGCTATTATTCTACTACCACGGAGTAGATTTCGGAATTCGGGAGACAACTTAGTTCTGAAAAGAACTGTCCTGCTTATTAAGTACTACCTGGGGGTAGTAAAAAAGTAGTAGTAGTCCCGGCCGATTTCCTACCCCCAGGTAGTACTTAAAAAGCAGGACAGTTCTTTTCAGAACTACGTTGTCTCGAATTCCGAAATCTACTCCGCGGTAGTAGAATAATAGCAAGACAAGTTCTCACAAGAACAATCTACTGTATTATAGCAAAGTAGATATAATCACATGGTGTTACCGCAAACCAAATATACATTGATACCTCACCATGCAATGCCTCAAATCCTATACACAGGTCTTACCTTGCAGAAAACATACATGTAATCTGCATTGCTTGTAACTGAATCCCTGTGACCTTTTTCCTGAGCATATCAATTTTGATATTAAGCAATATTTTGTGATTACCAGCCAGTGTTGTAGGATTTATGACTTGGACTCAGCCTCGAGTCCGACGTAAGTCAAATTTTTATGACTCCAAGGATAACATTTTGATGGCCTCAGACTCAGACTCAGAGTCCTAATGGTCAAAGACTCAGACTCAGACTTGACCATCTGGACTGCGACGCGGGACTCGGACTTGATGTTTGTGGTGAACAGCCTGTTTTATAATTTTATAATTAACAGCCAGTGTTGTATGATTTATGACTCTTATGATTTTCAGACTCGAGTCCCACACAAGTCACGTTTTCTGACTCGGACACAAGGCTGACTCGCGTAACACTTTTTATAACTCAGACTCGGACTCAAGTCATGACGGCCACCATTTAAAGAGTTGTGAGCTTCAGGGTTTCACTTATAACCAGCCTCGAACTTGTCTTCATAAAAGAACTTCATAGAAATACAAAATAAATACAACAAAAATATTGTTTGTTTTCACAATATTCAGTTTTGAAAGGGTTTTTAAATTTGAGTTGCATTTGATGCGATGTAGTATGCAAAGCTTATACTTTTTCTCCACTTAAGTTTTAAACCTTGATGTACAAGCTTATCAGACAGGTTTGAGTAATTGTTTTCAGAAATGTTTTAAACGAAGTGATTAGTGACTCAAATTCAAACTTTGTGACTCTCAATGTATATGACTCAAGACTCCACCCAAATACCTCCGCGATTTGACTCAGACTTGGACTTCGACTCAAAAACAAGACAATATCAACAGCTTGGTGAAATCTGCAATTTCACGTGCGGCAATTTACAGGGACCTTGGTCCCGGCAATATCCACGAAGAAAAAAGAAAATAAACAAAAACATTTGCGGCATTTCAATTTTCAATTTCAATCATTTCAATGGTAAGTAATTAAGAAACTGTTAGAAAAAAATGATTGTGATTCCACAAAGTTCCTTTCGCATACAGTTCAGTAAGTTACATGTAAAAAAATATCTCATGTTCAAGAGCAAAGTCACACGAGACAGTTTACAGGCAACCCACTCCAGGCAATGTCTAAATAAAAACACAGTCACCTTTAAATTTTGTCACTTAATTTTCGTAAAGATAGAGAGACACTCTAAAAAAAATGTGGATCTTATGCCACCCAAGAGGTCCTTTTGCATACAGTGCAGTGGG
Source organism: Marthasterias glacialis (assembly GCA_911728455.2). Classification (NCBI taxonomy): domain Eukaryota; kingdom Metazoa; phylum Echinodermata; class Asteroidea; order Forcipulatida; family Asteriidae; genus Marthasterias; species Marthasterias glacialis. The sequence goes on from OU452219.1 coordinate 32,409,432, forward strand.
TTGCCTGAAAGTTGCCTATAAATAAATGACCCTATAAGAACACTTTCTGGTAGAACATCAGACTGTGGTCAATCACAAAATCAAGAAATACAGAAAGACAAATATTAAGCAAAAACAACAAGGGAAACTGACTGGGTAAATTTAAATTCAACTTTTGGGTGAACAAAACAAAAATTGACTGGAGCGGGATTTGCCACCTGCGACTCCCGGCTTAACGTACCGGCGCTCTACCAACTGAGCTATCCAGCCCTTATGTTGGCAGTCTCCCTTTGGTCAATGTCTTTGTTCGAGGGTGCCAGTCAGAAGCCATAAAGGAAGACAAATAGATGATGTAAATATATCAATGCCTGGGAGATGCGGTTTGCATATACGCACAGAAAAAAAAGCACCTGCACAGGCCTTGATCTTAACCAAGGCCACCGAGGCCATTGGCCTCATGCCCTGTCGAGTTGGCCAGCGTGCCCTTCAGAAAAATTGCACTGTCACTACCAACTTGGCCAGCCTGCCCTTGTACAATTTCTCTGATTTGGCCAGCAACGGCCTGCCCCTGTTTTTCTTAAGATCGAGGCCTGCCTGCATGTGTTAAGAGTTAAGATAATTCTTTCAAAGCTAAGTAGACAAAAAGATATATATACTTTTCAGAATCCTTGTCTAACAGTCATTTTAATGACACCATCAGCTTTACACTTATTTTTCAATCAGCAGAGATACTTTGTGTCTTTACATAAACAAAATAAATGAAATCTAAGACAGGCAGATTCAATTGAAAATTTGAGGTATCGATCAAATACGATACAAAACAAAACTTTTGATGCACGATTCTTTGACGGAAATTACAAAAACTATAAAAAGCTCTCGACTAAATTGGATTGCGGTTGTTCGACTAATTCGCCGGCAGTATTTCTAATTAATAACATTAAACAGGTTGCCTTGGAACACGTCCTATGACCTTCTGAAGTGACCATTTCAATTATCGGATCTGAGATTGTGATCTCAGGAAGTACGAGTGCAAATCCAAGAGCTCCTTGGAGAGTCGCCTTCCTCAGGTACATTTCCCCCCAAACGACTTCAGCAAGGGGGCAACAAATCAAAGCTGGAAACGTCTGATTATGCTGAATCATACAACAATCTTGTTATTCAATTACTTAGTTCCCCCGCCGGCAGTGATGACAGAAAAGCTATATTACATCCTTTTCGTATATTATTTCTGCATGTTTTCATTTTCTCATTAATTTAATCAAGTGGTCGGGTTTTATCGCTACATGGACTGCCGCCAAATGGAGACAGACTTCTGAGATCTGTCGGTGATTGGTTATGCCGTGAACTTTTTTTTTTTTTTTGGTGTGTTTTGTTTCTCTGCAAAACAAAGTGGTGACCTACAATGTACTAGAGTGACCTACGTATATTGATACTTATCATGTTAACACATAAATTATGCATGATGGGTCCCTCCACACCAAACGAGGGCGCCATGCAACAAACATGGATCAAGTTTGGCAAGTAATTCACTTCAGTTTATCAATGCATACGTACATATCTTCACTCACATCTGGGGCTAATTTCATAGAACAATTATAAAGCGGACGTTTTCTGCTTACAGGGCACTCATTAGCAGAAATCCGATTTCATAACCACTGCTTATACCCTAAGTAAAGCTGGCAGTTGTTGTAATCAGATGAGTGACACCAACAAAATACAAATCCATTGTGAACGGGCACCCGCACAGTTTATGAAAATGCACTTTTGCTTTGCGCACATTTTCTGCAGACAAAACAATTACCCAATAAACAGCCTTATGAAATTTGCTCCTTAACATCTATAGACAAACCACAAATCCAAAGGGTCCCACTGTTCTTTGTCATTGTTTAAAAAAAAAATAGAAACAGAATTTAAATGTGCTCAGTGTTTTGCACCATTATTGACTTTAGGGTTAGAATTGACATCATTTTGTATAAGACCCCCCCCCCCTTGATGTCACACTGGAATAGAAAGGTGAAGTTTGGCAAAGGTTTTTTCCCTTAAAAATTGACTGGTAACCGAATCCATCAGTGCTTTTGTGACAATTAAGTAACTTGTTAGATGAGTGGAAAGGTGTGAAGATCATCTCTTACACTAAAAAGTACTCACAGTGTCTTTTCTTTTTTGTCTCTTGCAATGTGTGCACTCATTTTTGTTCTGCACCGGCAAACACGAAAGCCCTGTCTTGCAAAACAGGTAATCAAGGGTTCGTTTTGGTTTTTTTTTTTTAAATTGGTCAGTGCACCCACATCCTATTTGAGGTTTCCTTTTCAGCAACCTAGTGGTGGTACTGCACATGCACTGTTTAGGCAAGTGGACACAGATGCAAGTACAGGAGATGCTAAGAGCTACAAAAAGTGGAAAATAATAACAACAATTCGGCCAGAGATCATTCTCTTACACAGCTCCCAAACTCTGGAACCGGCTTCTAACACACGTTAGAGATGCAAATTCACTGAATCCGTTCGAAGAGATCACCCAAAACCCATCCCCTTAATCTGTGACTTTAACTCTTTCTCTACGGAATATAATGTACAGCTGTGACAAAATTGTTTAATATTTTGTTTATTTGGAGCCACTGGCAGCGGCTCTCCGGCGTATGAAGTAATTCACCGATCCACTGTAAGCGGCGCGCCATAGTGAAAGAGTTTAATTTGTTCTCATGCCAGCTCACATCATACTCTGTACTTTTTCCCGCCTTGTACTGTATACAGTTACGTAGTTTATGTTCAGCGCACTGGGGTCTTGTCTTTGACGGATTGCGCTTTATAAGAGTGTTTTATTATTATCATTATTATTAATTTATTGAGTTTATGTTGCACTCTCTCCAGGGCCAGCCTGTACGAGGGCACATAGAATAGTGGGACTGCATGACCCATGGCTTTCTGAAAGGACAGAGAAACAGCTAAAACAGCAATACAAAAGCAGCTAAAAATTTTGGGCTTTCATATAATGAGACAGCAACGGACGGAAAACAACAAAACCATACGTTGTTGCTAAACATTGTGGGTTTTTATATAATGAGATAGCAACGGACAGAAAAACAACAAAACCATACATTGTTGCTAAACATTGCGGGCTTTTATATAATGAGACAGCAACAGACGGAAAAGTAACTATACCATACCTTGGTGCTAAACATTGCCGGCTTTCATATAATGAGACAGCAGCAGACAAAAAAGGATACAGGAATGGAATCCATTGACGGCTGAAAGTGCTGTTATTTGCTGGCCATGTGTCAGTTGGAAGGACTTGACCAACTTGTAACGCGAACCGCTCTGGTATCTGTCAACAACAAAGCCCAAACCAAATTTTAGATTATGCATCACTTCAATAACATCATCCAAAATAATCAAGTCAATTCTGCAAGTTGAACTTATAGTTAAAACCTACATACAGTACATGTAGGCACCATATTGATGGTGCTGCCAAATTTAAAACAATTTGGATGCAAGTGGTAATACGTGGGTGACAGACAATACTATAAAGTGCACCATTTATCTACTGCCACATGAGCAGTTTTTTCCAATGGTTGTAACTTTGTTTAAGTAACTGAAACCACCAAAAAGTGTTTCAACATGTGAAGGGACGTGCAGACTTGTAATGAAAATAAGCTGCGTCGATTAGAATTACTAATTGTTTTAATTACTCTCATATATACAAACTTCATTCAAAAAAGGGAGTGAAAAAGGCATGCAACTCTTTCCGTCAAATTTTTTTATATGAAAATTTGAGGGTGATTTAAAAAAAATTAATATTTAAATGTCGAATGAATCTACTCAAATTATTTTCAATATAAGCCTGCATGTCTATTCCTATGTTGAAACACTTTTGGTTGGTTTCAGGTACTTAAGAAAAAAGTTCCAACCATCAGGCCTTGATCTTAACCGAGGCCACCGGGGCCATTGGCCTCATGCCCTGTCGAGTTGGCCAGCATGCCCTTCAGAAAAAATTGCACTGTCACTACCAACTTGGCCAGCATGCCCTTGTACAATTTCTCTGAATTGGCCAGCAAAGGCCTGCCCCCGTTTTTCTTAAGATCAAGGCCTGAACCACTGGAAGAACTGCTAACGTGACGGACGCAAAATGGTCCCTTTACTGTGTTTCCTGTCAGGTGCATTACCACACCGGACGATGAGTGTCTTAATGCAGTCTTTATTTTCACAACAGGTGCACAGAAATATACAAATGTGTGTTTGAATTATACACCACCTAATAAGAGTTTACAAGGCGATACTAAGGCTTTACAAGGCGTTATTTAGGACAATCTACAAAGTGTGTTCCGTGTGGGGGGGGGGGGGGGGGGGGGAGGAGGGGGAACTTTATAAGAACTTCAAATTCAATCCCTCTCTATCCTCTTGGGCAAGATTTTGCAGCAGACTGTTTTGATCTAAACCTCATGTTACATTCCCTCTGTGGGAAAATTCAGGATCTGCTTGTAACATGGTGTGACCAACAAGTTTACATGTCAAAGTGTGACATACATTCCAACGACTCGGACTCAAACATCAGACTGTGAATTCCACTACAAATCCAGAAATAAAGGAAGACAAACAGATGATGTAAATATGACAATGAGAGAGATGTACAGTTTAAATAAACGCACCAAATAGTTCATCTCGTTCACACTAATGAACCATATAAAACTGTTAAATAATATAATACTTTCTAGGACTGAAGTGTTAAAGAAGTTCCATAACATTTTTATCAACCACACAAGTTTTCATTGCCTGAGAAAATACTGACAATGTTGTCCGAAAGACGTGGGGTTGATGTTAAGGTCAAGAAGCCCTATCAAGTCCCACACAAGCCATCAACCATACATGCATACAACAGAGTAATTTATAAAGCGCCTTTTCAACAATATCAAAGTGCAATATGTGAAAGCAAACTAATGAACAACACTACATCATACGTTACATTTTATACAGAAAGTTTTAAGAGATTTCTTGAACACAGGTGAAAGTCCGGTTGTGATTAGATTTGAGTGTTCTGATGGTCGAGTGCTTAATTAGGCGTGTGGTGTTGGAAGCTGATCGCAAGCTTGCACAAAGCGGTTGGCAGAGAACAAGGCAAGATGATACATAAACAAGACAGTACAAGGAATGGTCTCCCATCTAGTTACTGACCACAGACAATGGTGCTTAACTTAGCACTTTTATCAAAAGCTCTTCCATTGAGGCAAGAGTCTGTTTTACAGACTTAGGACTGGCCTTGGCCATGTTGGCACGGCACAGCCTTGAAGTAGCCGGCCCTTCCAGGTAGATCATGGCTCCGTTTGAGTCGAGTGAATTTGACAGATTGGATGAATCATGATCTTTGATTGCACACTTTGATAAGTGATGGAGGCAGGTCTCGCAGGATATTCAGATGTGTATTTCATCAAGCAAAGGATGTGTGAATTACAGGGCTGTGTGACTTTAGATACCTCCAATGCCAAAGTAAAAATTATCTATTGACAAACTGATAATTATAGCAAGATGTTCCAGAATACAGATATGTAAATCAATTAAGAGTGTGAAATACATGTATAACCTTGACGGTATCCAAGATATTTTTCACTAAGAAAACTTTAGAAAGTTACCGGTCAAAAAGTCATTCACATTACACACTGACTGTTGGTATCAGACAGCTGTTTTGATGGTAAGTAATTTTAACATGTGTGAAACATTGTTCTCCACTGCAGGATGTACACGTAGCCCTCTGTCAGACTTCTCCATGTTGTTCTTTCCGTTGCCGCCTTTGTCCAGGTCATCCCAGCCAGCTTATCTTTGGTCTACCTCTGGATTTGTTTTCCTTTTCTGAGCTACCATCATATGGTTCTTATTTTAACAATCAAGTAACAAACCATAAGGGAAACTGACTAGGTCAATTTAATTCATTTTTGTGTGTGTATGTGTGGGATGAACAAAGAAAAGTTGACTAGAACCTGCCACCTCTGGATTAACGAGCTGGCGCTCTACCAACTGAGCTTTCTAGCCCTATGATGGTGGTCTCTCTACTTTGTCAATATCTTTGGTCGGGGTGCTAATTAGCTGAGTTGGTAGAGCGTTGGCACAATAATCTGGAAGTCCCAGGTGCAAATTTAGTCATTCTTCACCCCCCACCCCCCCCAAAAAAAAAACAACAACAACAACAACAACAACAACTAATAAATAAAATTAAATAAAAAAAATAATAAAGAAAGAAAAAAAGAAATAAAGAAAGAAATGAAGAAATTATATCAAATAGATCTAAATAAACAAATTCCTTTATTTTGCCGGACTGACCACCGTTTTGCATAAGAAAGAAAGAAATTAATTAAATAAAGAAACAACTATCAAACAGGAAAAAAAATTAAAAATTCCTTTATTTTGCTAGGCTGACCACCATTTTGTATGGGAGATCCCAGTATCACAAAATATATAACTGGGTTGGCACAAATCTGCAAACACTTTGTATGGGAGCAACCCCATCCATAACCAGTTTTTCAAGAAATAAACGTACTACTTGTCAATCAGTGATTTTGATGTTAACCAAATTTGTGCACACATGAATTTGGTCCATGGTAATTGCCAATATTGTGTATTTCCTTTCAATACCATGGTATTAGGGTCGGCAAATAGGCATCCTATCAATATCCAGAGACCAATCAATTAACAGGTCCAGACTACTCAGCCAGACAATGGATTCTCCCTAGGGGCATGGTTTCCCTAACAGTCAAGAAAAAAGAATCAAAACTGAGATGGGTTTGACCCACAGGTCATCATCAGCTGGCAAGCCGTCAGCTGCCAATCACGCTTGACCGCAAGTGGGTATCAACCCAGCCCAGGGGTAAACTTTGTAATCCTCTTCTTGGAACAGATTGACAAAGGTCTATAATCGGGGATTACACAAAAACCAGCTCTCAATGGCCAGAAAGCACCAGTATGTTCAAGACCTTTTTTGTTCTTGTGTGGGTGAAACGAAGTGTTAGACTGCGTGTGTTTGGTCTGTGCACACTCCGCAGTTGAATGACTGGGCAACCCTTGCTCCGGTGGTCAAGAAATTACATACTGGCGTCTTTACGCGGCTTCCGTTTCCATGCAGGGGAAACCTTTGCATGTATTCACATCATCCTGCACCTACTGTTTAAAATGTGCATGAACAGAGTCACCCCCAACTCGTATTCAAACCAACTTCACCTCTAACCCCTTCCCACCTCTCCCACAAAACAAGCTTTATATTTTACCAAGAGAAAACAATTTCTAAGAAGTGCGAGACATACACAGAAATAATGTTAGTTGTATCTGTGAGCTGTGAACTGTACATTTATGTACTGTATTTCCGTAACAGTCTAAAGGCTGGGGTATATAGTCAGTCTGATGGTGGTTGGCACAGCGTTACATTTTAGGCTTGACACACTTTATAGTCAACTCTGACACTTCAGTGACCATAGACGGCATTAAAAAGGCTCAGCGTCCAGCGATTATCATTGCGCGACCAACTATAAACCGGCCTTTAAAAAAATCAGTCTAAATGCATGTAGTTTACAAGGTATGTGTACAATTACACAAAAGGTGTTTTAATTGCGAAGACCAAACATTAATAAAACCACATTTCTATTCATTTTTAGACCACTTTTAGAAATGAGGATACAAGGATTTTTCTTAGATCTCGCTCGGGAAGGGGGGGGGCAAGGGTTCTGAGTGGGGGTGCTCAAGCATCCCCTCATCTTCACCTCTGGTTACGCAAATGTTCTTAACTCAAAGCCAAGGAGTCCACTAAAGCACACAAAAGACCGTCTGGCTGATGCCACGAAGGGGTAGAAATGGGATGGGTACCTCTCATACAATGAGATTTGCATTGTAATTATTGCTTTATATTCAGGGAGCCAGACCAAAATGGCTACAGACCGACACTCTTCACTAATCACCTTTTAATATCGTCCACCGATGTATCCAAGTGGTAGGTGTACAGGAACAGTGTGCTCCCGGAGATCAACAGAAGAAACTGGTCCATGTAGTAGAACTGGGCAGCTTTGACTTCCTTGGGCAAGACACTACTTCCCTTTGGGGGGGGGGGAGTGGGGGGAGACAAAAATATTAGAGACAGATTCTTCACACTACAGAGGTGATGAGTGCTGAGGTGAATGACCTGGGGGGAAAAGTCTAGTGGGAAGTGGGAGGGGGAACAGTTTTTTTATTTGGCCATGAATATAAACACTACACTCAACTTGGCAGTTTTCATTTTCATTTCAGAAATAAGATATCAGGAAAATTCAGATAATATCATCATATAAGATAGAATATTGGGCCTACAATGAACGAAGAATAAAATTATTTTGTATGTTTGTATAAAGGTAAACTCTGAAAGTAGACTGTTCAAAAAGACAAATGCTGTGGCTCATAGAAAAAAGGGGAAAAAATGAAAATCTGCATGGAAGGCTTTAAAAAATGAAATAGCACAAATGATACACAAACTGTGGCGTCATGGATTTCATAAAAAATTTCAAAAAAAAAATTTGAAGACAAGAATTCTTCCTGCAAAAAAATGCAAACATGTACTTCTTCTCTGAAGGTTTTTTTTTCCCCATGCACTCAAATTTATCAAAAAAGGTCGCAAAGTTGTTTTTCATTTCCCAAACAGAAGGAGAAAATTGTTATGACCTAGGTGCCCAAACTTTTTAATAAGCACATCCATCAGCATCACCAGAGCTGAAGTCAACAGTCGTATAAAGTTAATTATTCAGTTAAAATTCAACAACCCCATTTCTCACTGGAGAAAAAAAAAAATACCCCTCAGCCCCGGGGAGTGCATCGATCAGTCAGTTTAGATCATTTGGGCTGTACCTTGCTAGCTGTTTTATCTGCGACCGTAGCGCTCAGGTCTCCGTGAGTCAGAGTCAGGATGGGCTCGGAGGCAGATTTTGACCAGATGCGGGCCGTCTTGTCGTCTGAAGCTGTGAGCAGCCACTGGTTGTCGTGGCTCCAGTGAACTGAGTTCACAGCAGCATTATGCCCTATATAATCAAAGAAAACAGCAGGAGTAGAATAAATCAAACTTTGGTCAGATAAGTAATGAACTTTACTGCGATTGAGCGAAGTAAACGGTCATTGTAACGAACAAGAAAAAAGAAGGGAAAGTACTTTCCAACTTCTTCAAATTATTCACTCTGAAATCACTGAGATCAGATCTGGTTTTACTGTGTGAAACAACATGTAAAGAAAATCTAGTTAGGCTCTATTTCCTAAAGTACATTTACTTCTCAGATTTGAATCCTGGGTAGGTCAACTAATCTAGACAATTGTGAATTCACTCACTTCAGTCGAAAAAATTAACCCCAGCAAAAAAAAATAAAAAACATTATTGGGCACAAGGGCTGGTGTATGTTTTACAGGCTTTTCAGGTTATTCAATAAAAATCTTATTGACTTATGAGGGCAACAAAAAACAACAACAGAGATCAGATTAAAATACCACAAGTATCATGCCTGAAAACATTTTGTTGAAATTAATTAAAGAGCAGAATTGTCTATGGAAGAGAACTTTTAAAGATGCATCATCCAACTTGTTGCAAATTTTATAATAAACAATTAATTTCAGTACATAAAAAGTTATTTTCCTTGTAGTCTTTGAGGTTAAAAACTTTCATTTGAGATACTGAAATAATTGAATCTATCAACAACAGTAAAAGTTAGTTGAAAAAAAAATTATGAGTTTTTGGCTGGACTCGCCATCGTCTTATGTTACCAACAATGGGAGACTTATTGGGACACTAGGTGGCAGCAGAGTTACCAGATAAATCCACTGCTCTCGGAAATTGGAAACGTGTACCTAGACAGAATTATGTGAACAATTGTAATTAACCTGGTAACTGTGAGTCTGCTGGCACCTAGCGGTCTGAAGTCTCCCAAAAGCATTCCACAATTATTTTTTGCGTTGTGCTTTTTTGTTTTTGTTCTGTCTTTTTGTTGTTTGTTTGTTTATGAAACAGCATCATGTGTCAAACTTTTTAGTCTTTAGGTGAAAAATCAGTCAAAGCAACTTTTAATGGTTTATGTTTACTCTTCTTATGGTACGGTCTTCTTTGATGTAAAAGTCATTAATACAATTACTTCTCTTGAGTGAATAAATGCATGTAGTTACAATGAATGAGTAGCTCTGTGACCTAGACCTTCATCAGTCAGTGCGGCTACCGTATTTGTCTAGTTCCCTACAGTGAAAACAGGCTTTTTCGTTGATAGGTACCAGACCTTTGTCCTTCCAGCCCCTTAGCCTCAGTTTAGTGACATTATATTGAGCCGCATCTGAATTGGCGGCTACGGCTGCGGCTGTTGCTAAGGCAGTTTCTAAGGACTTCCTAAACTTCCAACGCATGACGTGGCGATCCAGCCACAGTCATAGCCTTAGCCATAGCCGCCACTTCAGAATTGGCCTTAAATAGGAGGGAAACAAGATGGCTGGTTGTCAGGCACTGACCTGTAAAACTTGCTCCTTTGCCAGTCAGAGGCATCTTGAATAGTTGGGCCGAGCTGTTAGCCAGAGCACACGCCAAATTTTGACCATCATCTAGAACGTTAGACATTCGGGGAACAAAACTGAAGTTAAATAAAAGTCCATTCACACATTCCATCCCTGAGAATGATGACAATTACAAAATGTGTGACACTCTATGCCAAAAACTAGGCATTTCCTTTTCAAAAATCAAAATAGGGTTGGCTGGCTCATCAAAAAGTTTTGAGTAGGGTAAGTGGGCCCCTATTTCTCAATATCTAGAATGTTTATTATTATTATTATTAATATTATTATTATTATGTATTTCTGGTAATGAAACCAAGGATGCCTCATAAAAGAACTTAATCACTGTAGCTCTCAAGCCTGAGAAAACCTGTAGATAAGGGTGCTTACCATGTGAACCAGAAACACCGGGGTAAGCCCCTACTCTTCCACGATAAGTGTTCTGGGTTCTTTTACGTGCACTACCCATCCTAGTACACGGGACCTATGGCTTAATGTCCCATCCGAAGGACAAAGCAATTACGGTAAAGTATCTTGCTCAAGGACACAAGTGCCGTGACCGGGATTGGAACCCACACTCTGCTGCCAACAACACCAGAACTTTAAGACATCGCATCACATTGAAATCAAGACTAAATGGGTTAGCTTCCCTTTTAATGCCATTTCGCTATTTCCAAGAAGAACTTGATTTTGGCGTGTGACATCATATACGTACAGTCAAAATTTACAATGATACTTCAAATCTTTATGAGTGATTCACATGTGCATTGCACAATCACTTTCCATTTTTGTCGATGGCTTTGCAAAACCCTGGTCTTTTCTCTTGTTTCATGATGCAAAACTCAGAAGCACAGGTTTTTGATGTCTGTTGAGGTTAATAAAAATCTTCACAGAGGGCTCCCGAACCCACACTCTGCTGATCAGAAACACCAGAGCTTAAGTCAAGTGCCCTTAACCACTAGGCCATGGTATATAATTCTGAGCATGCAAATATTTTCCAGGACAATAGATGTACCAGTACATGTACAAATATAGATCTGCTGCAACCAAGCTCCTATAAGTCTCACATTGCTGTAATCAAAATAAGCAACAAGGAATAGACTGTGTAAGTCTCCCGCATATTCAAATATTTTGAGGACCATTTTGGTCCCACACACATTGCTGTAACATGTAAAGGAAACAAAATCACGCGCTCACGGACCTTTATGTTCGAATACGCGCGAGACTTACACAGTTTATTGTGAAGTCTTAAGGTGCTATTTTATTTGACTTTGGACAGTATTTCAGATCGAAATGTATCTCGGGAGGATTCCATGTGCGGCGGTTCCGAGATAAGTGGCTAGGATGAATGAATGAAAGTTGAAGACAGTTATGCTGCAAATATGTTTGTTCTGAAAAAAAAAAAATTTGTACTTTTGAAAAGAAATAAAGAAGTAAATTGAACAATTGAATTGGTTCATCTGCAGCTGAACAACACAGCTTGAAAACTGTTTAATAAATGTTCAAATTGAATAGATATATAGAATTGTACTTGTGTCTTTACCCTGTGCTAGTGTTTTTTTACCCTGTGTGTTAAGCACTGTATTCTCAGTACTTTCCTGAGTTCTGTGGGGAAAAAACATAACTCTTTATCCCTGATGCAAATTTAACATCTATTAAATAGTTGTGGTACCCACTGCTAACATAAAGGATTCAAACTGCCTCTAGCTACCAGGCAATCTCAGTGGTCTATTGGTATGACATCTGCTCTAGAATGGCAAAGGTTGCGGGTTCGAATTCCACCCGAGTATTATGCCTGTGGATTTTTTTCAAAGAGAACACAGCTTGAAAACATTGTATCAAAAATGAACAAAATCACGAACTTTCTCTGCTTTTTTCTAAATAAATCTTTTGGTTATTAATAGATTGATGCATCATAGATTGACAGATATTTACCAATGAGAAAACTATCTTTAAGAATGTTTTTAAGACATTTTTTTTTAGGTCTTCTTTTCCTCCACATGTTATTCTTTCAGCTTGAGATGGCGGAACGGCAAGATTTCCCCCCCCCCCCATGGGGATATGAATCCAGCAATTCCTTGGGGATCCAACGAGCTAATCACATTCAAGGATATTGCCACATCCTCCCCTGAGGGGTTTTCCGACCTCAAACAGGATCCCAACGTGTTCCTTTCTTGAAATGCATGATGGACGACTGTCCCATCAACTGACGCTTTGTCATCCTGACTGAGGCAGTGTGGCAGTGTGTAACCCAGATTCAAAACTGTTACAGTACAGAGCTGATGTGCGACGGATGCAGTCCAAAGTGATTGAAGTGGTTGATGACCTACTTTTTCCATGACCAAATACAAGTAAAACAATTTATGGGGCACTAACAAGATAATGTTCCTGTTATGAGACCATGAACCAATCTAAACTTTTAAGAGCTTGTGTGTCACTTTTACTTGACATGTTTACCTTAAAAGGCACTACACAGGATTGGTAAGGATAAAAAACATTGTTTAGTTTCAGTCTGAAAGCTTACTGTTGATGAAGTTAACACTAGAACCAATTTTTCCTGTGAAATATTTCCCTCTGAAATGCTGTCATATTCAAGAAAACTGTATCTGAAAACCTAAAAAAAAAAAAAACGCAACAGCTGATTTCGGTTGCAACAGTCGAAATTAAGGACAATGTGTTGACATGCTGAAAAGTGTGCACGGTTTTCACTATTTCAGGCTTCAGCGTCTTGGGCTCAAAATAAACACTGGACAGTTGGCCAGATTCCAGTATTTTGTTTATAGTGGGCCAGTAATCACAAAACCAAACAAATCCTGCTGTCCGCCATAACTAGTGTTTTACAAACACATGGCCTACTTTTAACCAGTTGCCCTCACAGATTCTTCTATTTTTTTCCCTCCAGCCTAACAAGATTATTTTCTCAGAATTGCCGGAATCATTTTTCTTTGAAGGTACCACTGGCACAAAAAAAAATAAAACCTTGACTTGACGTTAAACTGCACAATTACGCTTACTACATTTATACCTCAAAGCATTGTTCGTTGGAACTCAAAGTTCACAATAACAGCTGAATAACCAACCGGCTCTTCTCAGAAGAGATGTTCCCGTGGTGTCAATTCAAAACTTACATGTACAACATGTCCATTCCCAATTTGGATATGTATGGCCCATTGACTCGTATAACGAAACCCTGATCAGTTTCGTACTTAAATAATAACTACAAAGGGAAAAACTTCAGAAGAGGTAGCAAAGCTTTTAAGATCAGGCCTGAAACTTCACGGAGGCAATGGAGGCAATTGCCTCCGTTGCCCTTGGTCATTGCCTTGGTGCCCTTGAAATGTTCCAGTACAAATTTACAATTTCCTCATAGAGATGTCCTTTATCAAGAGGAAAATGCCTTGATGCCCTTGCCCTTTCAAGAACGAAGCAATTAGGCCTGTAAGATGCTTGTCAAAGTCTTGAAAGTTGCATAACATACTTTTCGGTAAACTAGGCTGTGGAATTTTAAACACACACAAGACTTGACTTGCACTGTGTACATTTGTTTTTAAATAAATGGCTCTACCCTACATAGTGTGTTGACATACCGTCGGATTTCACCAAAAGAGGGGCATGTTTGGAGTTTTTTTTTTGTTTTTTTTTCTTCCCTTTTTTTTCACATGGACATTATGCATGTACTGTAGGCCCCATACATGTACGCAATAAATTTTCAAATATGCAATGAAAGCCTTGTGTGTCTGTGATGTTTAACTCAACAGGATTATACCTTTAAAGTACAACAATGCGCACAAAGCATTTAGAAATAACTGAGTTGATTGTTGGAAACTACTGTCTTAGTTTGTCTTGTTTTTTTTCCGCACTGTCCACGCACGCCACACATTCCTTGCTTGCGTCTAATGAAGACACAACCATGGCGGGTTGGCAGTTATTTCTGGTAAAAAAACAAGGTTGACAGCAAAACAAAAATAAACTAAATACTTGGAATAGGCCTAGAAGAACCTCTTTACTCTTTCCAAAGAAAGAAGAAAAAAAAAGCGGGGAAAAAAAAAAACGGAAAAAAGGAATACCCATGAGATGAACAGTATGTGCATGTAACATTTATCATTAAGCATGTTAAGTGGTTAAACATGCCAAACTTCTAGCAATTCATCGTCCAAATAATGGACGCAGACCATTCCCTTTTCTGGTGCAACCTCCACAGGATTCAAAACATGGCTTCATCATGTTCCCGACACGTTTTTGGAATCATGCCAGCTAACTTTCAAGCCAAAACACCTCACGTGGTTGCTTTTCAAGCATTCTTAAAATGTTGTACATAGTCCTTTATGTTTAATAGCGGACTGCCTCGTGAAGCTTTCGCCAAACGTTTTATTGCGTCAAACTCTCACTTCTGGAAAGTTCTGGAAATAACTCAATCAAGTTATGGTTTGAACAATCTTGAGACTGAAGGTTGGTGACACCCTCTCTAGTTTACTCTAATGAGACCTGGTGCTTTAGAAAAGACAAAAAAAAATATGCAATAAAGAGGCTGCTTTGCATCCATCACCTTAGCAGTTTTACCATTAGTTTAAACAAACAACCCAAAAAGTGTTCTAATATGTGAATGGACATGCAGGCTAAACACTGAAAAAAAAATTTGAGATGATTCATTTGTTGGGCATAGAAAAATAATTAAGTTAACCTCAAATTTCAATCAAAAATGGGCTTATAAAGTTACCTCATTTTTCTGTCAATTAATTGATTGACACTTCAGGGTAGTTACAAAAATCAAAACACAAATCAACTCAAACTATTTTCAGTGTGAGCCTGCACATCAATTCATATGTTTTTGGGTGGTTTGAAGTACTTACATTTGTTTTTACAACCACTGTCAAAAACTGCTGACGCGATGGATAGAAAGTGATCCCCTGTACTGTGTTTCTTGTCAAATGAACTTGTGGTATATACAAAACAGCGTCTTGATCAGTCATTACAATGCTCTGATCACCTTCAGGAGAACCACCACAGCTCATTATAGACACTATTACATGGTGTAAACACAAACCCCTTCTGTTTTAAGACTGTCTCCCCCACCATAAGCCGCTACGCGGATACCGCCATCTTGAAATTGATGAATGAAATTTGGTGATCACACGTGGATTCTCAAGGGGTAAACACCATTGCAAGAATGTGTTTGCCCCCGCGAGGTCATGTGTGATCGCCTAAATGGGAGACTTTTGAGATGATAGCGGGCATCCCACAGACCGGTCCTTTTCCATTGTTCTCCGCAGCGATGAAAACAATGGAAAAGGACCGGTCTGTGGGACGCCCGCTATCGTCTCAAAAGTCCCCCATTCATTCGCCAATTTCAAGATGGCGGTATCCGTGTGAAACGGCTTACGCAAGATGGTGTCAACACTTTATTTTGATCAGAAGCTTGCTGTGCTGTGTTTGTCCCCTAGTTTCAGACATTCAGAAACCCATGCCTCCACTTCCCTTCTGAAGCGTTCAGAGTGATGCCTTAGACATCGCAACGTGTCAGCCTGCCTGGAGCAGTGAGTCCACAGAGTCATGCGTTTCACAAGCTTTGCATCACCGACATGCATACGGCTTGCCGATGTTTTGACGGATGTCAGGAGGGGTGGGCGTTCGGTGCAAATCGATAAGAGCAGCTGTTTATCTACATCTACAAGAACGCCTCCAACTGCCTCAAGGAAGAGCAAGCTAATTTGACTGGAGAGGAGGGGAGGAACATGGGGGGATCCAGATGGAGCTAACTGAGGGCCCACTGGTAACAGCCCCTTCTGGGTTTCTACTGGTAAGGATGCCATGGTGAAAAAAATACTAAACCTCCTCTTGACTCAATTTTAGCATCAAGGGACACGAAATCAATCAATATGCCCAGGACGATTAATGGTGATGAGAAGTCACCATGACAGGAAATGTTGGTGAGGGGGGTTTGGTCAGAGGGGGAACAAGATCAGTTGACGGGAAGGGAATACCATGAATCTTTTGATCATGCTGGCCAAAAATGTTTATAAACCTTTCATGCCATTTTAAAGGGAAAAGGGTACAGCATTCCAAATATGCAATTTTCAAATTGCAACCATTTTATTGAAACTAAGAAACTTATTTGCTCTGAAAAACACCATAAAAGGATGTGTGCTGTAGTACCTTGTCCATATGCCATGTAAAAGTTTGTAATTAATAAAGAATCAGCAAAAAAATACACCTGTAACTAGCCCCTTTTTTATTTATTTTTTTACAATTATTTCTTTTAAAATAATGCTCTTGTGGAATGCCAACATAAACATGACGTCACTGGTGGAACAGGTGAGGAATGTTACCAACAGTCTGAATTTCATGGCTACCAAACAAGCACGTGGAGTTGTGGTAGCACAAGCATTTCTTTGAATTTCTCCTTCCACTGGTGAGGGTTGCATGTCACACATCATGACACAGGCTTGTTTCTGGTGGGGGGGGGCATTGCTTGAGACAATCATTTTATAAATGATTCGACATAATTTGGGGGAAAAATATGTAAAGGAGATAGTAACAGGTATATTCTCAGCTGATTTATTGTTTATTAGTAACAAACTATGACATGGCATAAGGACAAGGCATACATCCTTTAATTTTGGAGGTTCACTTCATTATTTTATTCTTTCAAACAAAATTAAATTTAATCAAAACTTCCCTCGGTATATCGTCCATTGGTATATAAACTAAAAAGCATTTATGATAAATGTTAATTTTTGCATCGGGGAGAAGAATACTATTTGTAATTTTTACCCATATACCGATGTGTGTTGAGCACTATACACTCAGTACTTTCCCGAGTTCTGTGAAAAATATTCACAGGCATTTCCCTCAGGTGGGATTCGAACCCTCGACCCCCGCCATTCTAGTGCAGATGTTTTACCAACCAGACTACCGAGACTGCCCGGTAGCTAGAGGCAGGTCAAATCCTATTAGCAGCGGGTAAAAAGCATTTGCTACTGAAAACAAATGTTATATATCTTTCTGCTGCCATGCATGTACTGTAAAAGCTAAATTGGAAACAATCCTGCACAAGTTGCAACTTTGTTTGGAGCAGTAGGAGACTTTGGCAGCTAGATGGCATCAGACTTACCAGGTAAATTTCCATTGTTTACGTAGTTCTGAGCATGCGCACAT
Organism: Marthasterias glacialis; assembly: GCA_911728455.2. Lineage (NCBI taxonomy): Eukaryota > Metazoa > Echinodermata > Asteroidea > Forcipulatida > Asteriidae > Marthasterias > Marthasterias glacialis. The sequence continues at coordinate 32,427,083 of OU452219.1, forward strand.
TTCCAAGAACAATGGATTTACCTGGTAAGTCTGCTGCCACCTAGTGTCCTCCAAAGTCTCCCATTGAAGGAAACATTTAATTTGGGGTAGTTACAACACTTCATGCAGGATAACTTCTTTAGGAGGACTGGCCTATGTACTTTGCATCGGTCTTCAGCATCGGACTTGAGTTTCCGTGACTGAGTCACCAGAACGTTGGTTTGAATCCCACTAGTGACCGGTCACACCATTCGTCTTCTTGAGCCAGACAACCGACTTTAATTGCTTCTCCTCAACCGGGAGCAATCATAGATGCGAGGGCATGGTTGCAACAGATTAGCTACCGTGGCAATTTGCTTGCCCTTGTCACTAACAATCTTCGGTTCTTAGTAAACAGCAACTTCTTATTTAGGGCATAACAGTGCAATGTTAGGGTTAATGGGTGTTTCAAATGGCATTAGTACCCAACTGTTGCTGGGTAGCGTACTCCTTAGTGTCGTGGTGTTAGAGCCTAGATGTTATTGTTGTTGTTTGAAATGAACAGGCCTTACTTTTTACTGCAAGAGGGCGCCCTTTAGGGTAGATTGGGAGTCAAACCATAGAAACAGTGTGGTCTACCAGATGCAATGAGACTTATAATAAAGCAGTTAACATACAACTTTTTATGATTTTTTTTATTGACAGTTTTACAATGTAATCAGTGTAAGATATTTGCTTGGAAAATTTGTGTTTTTTAATGTTTTGAAATATTTGTGTACTTTCAAAATGGAATTAGTATTGCACCCTCTTGCTGTCAAACATACGGCTTATTCGCCAAGAAAGTTTAGTACATCATGCATGAAGTACATTCAAACAGATACATTGTAATGGAAAGCGTGTTTTACTGTTTGGGCATAATCTAGGTAAAGAAATGTAAAAAAAAATATCGCTTTTGCAGTAATAAAGTGTGGCTAGTTAAAGGCTTACCTGAGAAGCAAACAGCATTTATAGGAGTACTTTGTGCTGCTACATCTATCTTTGCTTTGACTGTGGTTGGTGGTGTGGCATCCATTGGGTATTCTTTCATCAGGGACCTGCACAGACAATTTAGTAATTGTAGAACAATTCTTCAAAAGCACTTTCAATAAAATTATAAATAATCTTGTACACAGCGCATAAAACTGGAATTTCTAAACATTTAAAGATGCTAGGACTGATTTTGGGCCGATACGACCAGAAAATTTAGATAATAATAACAATAATAACATGTATTTATTATACGCTTTACCAAGCAAGCTGGGCCTCTCAAAGCACCTTGCAGTACTATTACCGCTAAGCATTCCTAAAACCATCTCAACTCCTTTGGAGTATGCAGCACCAGCAGCCAAATTGGCACACAGGAGGTTGCTAATATTATTCACATCAACAATCTCCACCCTCGCAGGAACCCATTTACTGATAAAAGACACGACTGGAGCTGTTTAAAACCTGTTATTTTAGTCTGGTTTCCTGCTTTGACACTCTAACATTAGAAAACGTATATGAAGGGACGCGAAACAGACCCATAGTGCAAAGCTGGGCTCCTGAACGTAACCTTACAGCAAAAACCTTACAGTGTCACGGCCGTGCAATAAAGGCCCTCGCCTTCGGCTCGTGCCTTTATATGACACGGGCCTCGCCACTGACGGTTTTAAATGGCCGATTAAGACCTCGTCGCCACTCTTTCATTCCCTTAGCAAAAGATATCATGTAACACTAATGCATCTTGTGTCTTGTTAATGCATTGACTGGGAACTTTTCATGCAGTGCAAGTTAGTGGAGGATCCAGGTAAGTATGGAGGGGGCGCAATCCAGCCCCTCCCTGGGAAAAAAAGCAAATTAACTCAACAAGTGCTTATATGGAGGTACGGTGACCAGCCTTGCCCCAGGCAAATCACGGTCAGTACCTGGGGCAAACCACTCTCTGGAACGCCCCTCGCAGTTGCAATTGAACCCATTAATGCGCACCACACATTTAATGTGACTTGAATGCTCGATGGCATGTATCTAAAACTGACATTTCTTCATCATCTTCTCTACGCAGGTATCTTCAGGCCTACGGGTTACAGTGCAAGTCACTTTTGAGGGTCCCTTGGTTTCATTACCAGAAAGATTTAATAGTAATAATATAGTATCTAGGGTAGTTATAAGGTGGGTCCGCTCAATGACTAGATCCTACAAATACTCAGCTGGAATTTTATCTACCATAGCTGCTTACATTCCAAGAGAACAAGAACAAACTGACAAATTGTTCAGGTTTTTTTTTTTTTTTTTTTTTTCTTTAGCTCTATTCTTTACAAAAAGTGTTAAACTGTACAGAGATTTAAGTACCAAAAATATTACTAAGACCTACCTTACTGCAACAGAGCCACCTTTCTCCTTCTTCGCTGAGCTTGTTTTAGTTGTGCTGGTCTTGGGAGAAAACATCTTAGCCCTTGAATAAAAACAAAATGAAAAACAGATGACTAGGGATAAGGTTTCAGATGATTTATAGTTTTTCTTTCTCAGCGGGTCTCCATGAGTAAATCTGTGAAAAATAGCACAACAAAACAGCCCCAAAAACAGAAACTGGCTCGGAACCAGAACGACCTAATAAACTGGTCCTCATAAATCTACACATTTTTTTTGCTCACCTTTTCTGGCATTTTTATTATCATAAAATTCGGGCAATGAAACCAGAGTTGCTTCAAAACAATCATAGTGTAGCTTGGAATTCTGACAACATTTTAAACATGTCCCCCCTACTGCCTCTTCTGTTCAACCACTCAATATTACCCACATGTTTTGTATGATGGTTAAAGGTCCCATGAATTAATTTTCTTTATTGGTTAAAAAAGGAAGTATGCCTATATTAGTATATTATTATGTTTTTTTTTACATTTTTTACATGCCTATTTATCGTAGAAATAACAATTTCTAAAATTAGGGGACTGCCGCGCTCCACCCACCCTTCTTCATTAGCATAAAATCTGTGGCGTAGACAGTGGACCGGCTGACCAGGGCCATGTGTGTGACAATAACACACAATGCATTGTTGACCACTCGGCACCAGAGCTGTCTTTGAAACGCTTGACCACAGTCTACGTCACAAATCATTGCGCAATCAAATGACACACATTTTCGGGGCTCAATTAAAGTGTATTAACACATAACAAACACATCAAAATAGTCAATGTTATGTTTTGTTAATTTCAAACCGTATATTAAGCCACAAAAATGTAATGTGACAAAATACCTCTTCATGGGCCCTTTAAAGTATACCAGCCTGCAATGTTGAGAATGCATACTACACAGCACACAGTCAACCCTCCTACTGTCTGACCGTTCAATATTATCCACATCCAATAATGGTTTTAAATGATAGATGCACTATGCCAGCTTACAATAATATCATGTGGCGAATACCTACTACAAAGTACACAGTCAACCCTCCTACTGTACGACGGTTCAATATTATCCACATCCAATAATGGTTTTAAATGATAGATGCACTATGCCAGCTTACAATAATATCATGTGGCGAATACCTACTACAAAGTACACAGTCAACCCTCCTACTGTCTGACCATTCAATATCATCAACTGTAGTTCTGAATAAATGATCAACTTTGACAGCCTGCAATGTAATATCCTTTGCTGAATACATCTACACAGTACACAGTCACCCCTTCTACTGTTTGACCATTCAATATCATCCACTGTGGTTTGATACAAGACCAACTTTGACAGACTGCAATGTAATATCCTTTGCTAAATGCATCTACACAGTCCACAATCAACCCTCCTACCATCTGACCATTAAATCTCATCCACTAAGGTTTTGAATAATGGATAAAGTATGCAAGCCAGCAAACGACACACACATACATACAATTTGTTCAGTGTGTAGTTGTGGTACCATACACAACCTGTGCAGTTGACCAATTTTCCATGGTTGGTCAACTTGCAGGGAAATAGTTTGAAGTACATGTAGGAGGGTTAAAAATGCTTTAAAAAAATCTCACCTTGGTGCCGCAGTGTAACCGGACGATTTGACTTTAGTCTTGAAGGTCAGTGCTTGGTCTTGAATCCCTGATGAGCTGGACGGTTTCTTAGTTACCTTGCCTCCTTGTTTGGCCTTCGGGCCTTCCTTTGGTTTCACTTTGATCTCGGTCCGTAAGATGGACTTAACGCTTAGTGGCACACTGAGAAGTAAACATTTTTATGATTTAAAACCAATGCAAAATTTTTTGGCAGGACAAATGTACGAATATCATCTCATTATAATACTTTTAATTTTGGGGAGAACAAAAGCTGGATAGATCAGTTGGTAGAGCGTCAGTATGTTTAGCCAGTGGTCGAAGGTTCAAATCCCGCTCCAGTCAATTTTTCTTTGTTAACCCTAAAATCTATTAAACAATTTCCCCAGTCAGTTTCCCTTTTGGTTTTATTGCTTGATATACTATTAATTTAAATACCAATTTGAGCATCATAATAGTGTTCTTACTCAAAAGTATAGCAATGCTTTAAAGAACCTACAGTTTTTTTTTACACAAACATGTAAGAAACAAAACTGAATTGATGGCGTCCAATTTATATAGCAGCTTGTATGCATTAAGAAGTTCCATCGTGCAAATCGTAGCCACTGCCCGAAACACAGGGGTGAGCCCCTTCTCTTTACCGATAAGTTTGCTGGGTTCTTTTTGTGCACAACACAACACACTCGACTACGGTTTAATGTCCCATCCGTAAGAACGAAGCAATGACAGTTAAGCGTCTTGCTTAGGGACACAAAGGTCGAAACCAGGACCTGAACCCGAACTCTGGTGACATCATGCAGAACTTGAGTCTGGTGCACTAGCCTCCTCAGCCATCACACTCTAAGTATCTTGTGTTTCTCAAGTTCGCATCAATCAAACAAAAATAAATGTCAGAATGGTCAACAGTTCTGGCCCCCTCTTGGTATTTTAAGAATCAGTTTTCATTATTGCTGTAGATCATTACATGACCGAGCATCACCGAACAGGAACAAGGGGTCACCGAACTCGGCTAACAAAGTCTACCAAAACTATCTAGCAATATGCAAAAGTCAATGACCATCTGACAAGTTGACAACTACCATAGACCGATTGGGCGACCCATGTCATGTGACCTGTAGTGGGTATTAAATGTAAACAAACACGACGTCCTCCATAGGAAAGTGCGGTACAGTACATGATGATTGTTGCATTTGTTTATTCGATCAAGGCTTTTTTCGAAATCTGTGGAAATATTCCTGAGTTTGTACCAGAGACCTTCGAGTGGCTGAATAAAGCCAGTATGGACAGTTCCAGCAAGTCTTGGAAACTGAACAAGTAAAGTATAAATGTGCAGGATGTGGTAGTGTACTTGCACGACGGAACGTCTGGGCCGCGATCACACACATTTCAACACAAGAATTTCACAGTTTTGAAGCTGAATCATCCAAAGAAAAGGCTTTCCAAAACTGTGTGATTCCTTTGTCTATTTAAAATTTCACGAGGCTAGGTATAAATGCTCACTTTTCCAATGTTCTTTACCCTTTTTTACAGTGATTTAGGCCTACATTACAAACAAAATAACAGGCGGGTGGCTACACAGTCGTCCGATGCCGGTAGTGCATAACTCAAAATAAACCTCTTTTGTAGTAGACTACTGGTAGTTTATGAAATAGTAATGTGATAAAATCAATGTCACAACATACAACTTTAATAAAAGGGCTTAGTAACAGTGCTATAATTACCAAAAGCTGACTTTTGGTGTGACTCTGTCGGCTACAGCATGTATTTGCACATAGTTTGCCATCAGCTCAGATGAAGTGTTACCCACTACAGGTCAAGCGGCTACATGTAAACATTGGTCGCACAATCGCTCTATTACCACCAACTGCAAGTTTATTACCTGATCCATGCAAAACATTCCCGCGCAAAACATTCAGGAGCATTAATATAATATAATTTATCTTCAGAGTATTACCACCATTTAAACCTATTCTAAATGTGAAAAGGATGTGTTTGGGGCCAGAAACTCAGAAAAGGGTTCCCCAATGTGTACAATAATACCAACCCCCCACCCCCACCCCACCCCATAGCGCTGCCACTGGTAACGAATATATACCTGGATATAACTGTAATGAGTTCAGAATCACCATCTACTCTACCAGTAGACGAAGCTTCATTGCTTGAAGGTTCGATGGTCAGACGGTCCACTAACGCTGGGAGAGCTGAGGTAGACTTGGAGAGTGGTGTCTTTAATCGGATCAGGTCTACTGCATTCTCGAACAAACTTCCAATCAAACACCATGTCTATAAGGGAATAGGTATGCAGTAGACTAGAACAGTTATCTACAAAAGTAATCTAGCAAAGTAATCTACTAAACAAGAAAGCAAGGCACTGGTTTTGTCAGGCACAGTAACCTGTGTCTTCTGACAATGACTAGAGCACACTATCTACAAGTTATAATCTCTTTTTGAGTTGTTGGGATTCTGAAAAGAACTAGTGTTAAGACAACTTGACGTTTCGATCAGTATACTCTAATTGTCTTCAGGAGAAAGCTGAGAGCATTGCATTGCTGAGGTAAATGCAATGTTCTCAGAAGTGTACGCATGCTCAGAATCACGTAAACATTGGAAAATTACCTGTTAGGTCTACAGAGGTTTTTATTTTTCAATTTTTGTTTGATGCAATTCGCTGATCACAAGGCCCAATGGCCGCTTGAGCTGTGGCTAGTTTTTGAAGGGATAGAACCCTGCCCCAATGCGCAGAAACAAGACATGGCGAGATATAAACGCAAGGCTCTTCACAGCACAGCTAAGAACAGGGAGCGGTAAATGAATCTGTTGCGAGGCAAACGTAACTGCCTCTTCCCCTATTTGAAGGAGTCATAGTTGAGCATGTTAAGTGTCTTGCTCATGGACACGAGTGTAGTGACCGGGAATCGAACCTTACATCCTGATGACTTGGCCACCAGAACTTGAGTCTTATGCACTAAATAAACTGCTCGTACACAACATGCTACCACAAGCCAACATGCATGATCACAAAGAATGAACATTTGTAACTTTTATATTTTAAAAAGTAAACTTTGATGCCTACCTGGTGGACATCATCTGGTGTTTGGGAAAAGGAATATGAGCCAGAAACAGTGATGTAATGTTGGTCCTCTCCAGTAGATGGAATAGGATCTGTAAGATATTCAAAAGTTAACATCAATTACAAACCAAATCTAACATCAAGGCAAAATGAGAGCATACATGTAAGTTACTGTCAACCACCGAGATTGAGTAGTCCGTGCAAATCTCCCATTGAAAATTCCGGCCAATGAACTCATATCCGCCTGGTCACACTGTGCCTGCCTAAGACCACTTAGCACTTATTGCTGCATTACAGAAACAATCAGTCTTTACTTAATAATAACAATAACTAGTAATGTGTTTGTACTAAAACAAACACAAGGGTTTGGGGTTTAAAAAAAAAATAAAATAAAAAATTGTCCCAATATTGTGTATAAAACTGTAACAATATTGTCCCGATGTGAAATAATATTTCAAGGTCCGTTAAGAGCTAAAACTTTCAAGTTTTGTTACCGTAAGCCAGGATTTGTGGCAGCCGCGGGAAAATGTATTTTGGCAATAGCGCTAGCTCTAGTGAAAAATCTGTACAGTCAATTTGTATAGCGCCCTCTCTGCTATGGGTAGCGTAGCTCTCACAAGAGGGCGCTATACAAGATCACCATTGTTTTCAGACGTCCACATTGAGAAATCGGCTGGCCATGAATTTAAATACGTCTATAAAACAGGTAACAGTGATGCAATGGTGACGTCATGTTGATTATGTACTTACATGTATGTTAGACCCTTAGCTTTGATTTGATGTTTTGTTTGTGGTTTTTAAGACTGTAATCCCTGAGATCTCACGCTCACAAGTTTCATGTGTTAGAGCAATCAGATTTGGTCGGACAGTAAAACAATGAAAACAATAAAAATCTCAACGAAAACAAAGGTGGTTTCGGCGGATGGCCGAAACCCCCAATAATAATAGCAATGAGCTCTCCTAGAGTGCAAATATAAAAGCTGCTAGATCAAGGTGCAGTACAAACAAAATAAACAAGCATTGAATACAAAGCTCTAAACAGACCAAAATTGTTCTGTCTTGAGAAGTTTCATGATAACATGCACTGAAGTTCATCAGCGGAGTTGAACGGGAAGGTTGTCCCAAAGTCTTGGACAAGTACAGCAAAAGGCACTGTGGCCAACTGAATTTGGCTTGTTTTCTTGCAACATAAATATTGACCCAATTCACCGGATGACATTATCACAATAATATTGGTTGCACCATTTTGGAAGTCAATGTCACGGTGTGTTATACAGTACAGTGCACATGTTATGCGACATGGCGTTTCGACTTTCGACTATCGACTTTCGGAAACGGTGAGCGTGGCATAGTTGCTGTGTGTGACGTGCGTGCAAAGGGGTCAATACCCCCAACAACTGCACCCTATTGGACAGAGTACATAATTCTCTTTAAGGTGAAATATATCTTGCCATGTTTCCTTTTGTAACGAGAGTATAAAGGAAGACACTGCCTTTAATGTTCATATGAAGGTCTCCAGTAGGAGAGCATTTACAGTACCAGACCGATCCATTAAGCCCCACCCCTTTATGTGTTGACCAATCACAGCCCTGACTACGCCACCGAAACTCAGACAAAAGTCTGACACAGTAAAATCCACAAATAAAATGTACACATGCGTGTGCCTATTTGTAGCGTGCGTTCATGTCGTGCAGTGTGGCACTGAAGAGACGCACATTGTGCTGTCCACATGTACAGTGGTGATGTAGGCAATGCTGTCATTAATTAATATATTTAGGTGGCGGGGTTTTGATGGATCCGTCTATTATCTACAGGAAATCCAGTAGTTTGGCAGATATGGGTAAAAGTGTGCAATTCCGTTACCATAACGAAAGCAATGACACCGTCTGCTGCTATCCTCATGAGATTCTTAAAGTCTCCCTGTCCAAAAAGAAATGACTGAAAAGCTTCTCTTACACACCTTGAAAGTTGAGAAATGAAGCCAACTCGTAGTTGTGTACATTAACATGCATCAGTGCCCCTGGAGTTCCAATAACAAGCATTGGAGATTCATCCAGTAGTTCCCTGGAAGACAATAACAACCACTTACTGATCCAATTCACATGACGTCATCGTAGAATCACAATTATCTTGGCTGGGCCATTTTGAGAGCCAATTGTCCAAGTGTGTTTACAGTGTACTTAATGAACATTTTAGAAGACACAGCGTTATTTTTTACGAGCAATAATAGTTATTACTTCAGTCATGTCTGCAGTGGTACCACGTTTCTTGAAAAAACAAAATGAACATTTTTCATGAACAACTTTTTTTTCAACACAAAGTGTTGTTACTTATATTTTTAGTTGATTTTTTTTTTTTTTTTTTTGCCTATTGCCACAATCATGACAATGGAATGAAGCCCTAAATGTATATGAATATGCACGAAATCTCTGACAAAACATTCAAACATTTTCTGTTGTTTTTCAGTAAAATTCGACCACAGATTTTGATGAATATTTCAAGGGTTGTTTGTATTTAAAACACATGGACAACATTAGTAATTGTCAATGACCAGTATCCACACATATACTCGAAATAACAAACCTGTGAAAATCTAAGCCAAATCGGATCCGTTCAGTGAGTAAATGACTTACATTGAATTTATGCACAAGTGCTAATGGGTTAATGAAAATTAGAGGATATGAATTAAGTTTACTCTTCCCAATAACAATGATGTACTATCCCTTATGAGTCTCCCACTGAGTTGACTTACTCCATGAGTGAATCATCTGGCACGAGAGATGGCTTCTTGCATTCAGTGTGGTCCTCGTCTTCAGGCTGCTTTGATGAGATACTGGTGGTGTAATACATCCCCAAGACGGACTCTCCTGCCTCTGATGTGAAGTCGGTGTCCTCCGCTTCCTCCCCATCATTCAGTGCCTGGTCAATGGGTCTCTTCCATGCAGGATGACTGCTGATGGTTCGAGGACCTTTGTGGCGAAAAAAAGGGTAAAAAAAGTAATTTTCTACAAGACACAAAGGGGGTTTTAAGGATTTAACCCATAGATCAATTTTAGCTTTTAATTAAATATAAAGCAATAAACCACAAGGGAAACTGACTGGGTAACTTTAAAGGGGCTGTGTCGTCATGATTATAAAAATAAATGGAAAAACTCAGTTACTACGCGCACATGCGCACTGGCGGTCACATCACAGTTTGACAAAGACGGCATCCTTTGTGATTTAACCACACCAATCTGGGTGAGAGTTCATCTTTCCATGCACAGCCAAAGGCCTGCTATAATCATGACGACACAGCCCCAACCATGCCTACAATTCTATTTTGGGTTAACAAAGAGAAAATTACTAGCGCGGGATTTGAACCTGTGACCCCCGTATTAACAAAGTGGTGCTCTACCAACTGAGCGATCCAGCCCCATGTTGGCGGTTTCACTATTTGTCAATATCTTTGTTCGGGGTTGCCAGTCAGAAGCCATTCAACCTGAAACTGCCGTATCATAGCCAGGGATCACACCCAAGTTTACGATACAACCTGGGAAGTGAAGTACAGAGATCACCCCAAAATTGAATTAAAATTTACCCTGTCAGCTTCCCTTGTGGTTTGTTGCTTGATAAACAACATTTTATTAACAGTGCTTTTGATTAACCAGACACTATCATCCAAATGATATTCCAATAATAATGATAATATAACTATCTCTTATATAGCGCGTTTTACAATAACGTTATCACTATGCTTTACATTAGTGCTTTGGTCATTGGGCCAGTTACATTCCTGTAATTTTTCTCAGTTCCCTGGGGAATATACAGCCTTGGGCTGCCGTGGCCCTCTGAAGGCTTTTTCAAACACAATATCAACCTCTACCCTCGCAGGTACCCATTTATACCCCTGGGTGAAGAGAAGCAATTATAGTAAAGCATCTTGCTCAAGGACACAAGTGTCATGACCAGGATTCGAACCCACACCCCGATGACTTGAGCACCAGAACTCGAGTCCGGTGCACTAGACCACTCCGCCACGCTACATGTAAGTCAAACCCTGTTATCGTTACCTTTTTCTTCACTAGCACTTTGTTCTGCTTCTTTGATTTTCCTTTGGGCTTGCAGCATCTTGGCAATGTCTAACTGATGAAGACAGCGGAATCCATTGCCTTCCCGCATGTCATACACTCTGACCTGATAGTCAAATATTGTAAATGTATAAGACGTTTTTGTCAAAGAGTAGCATTTTACCTGTACACATGTATCAATACTCACTATTTTATCAACATCCTGAAAGAACTGATGATTTTAATTTTTCAGTTTTACCGTGTATTTTCACAAAAAGGACCGTGTGATACAGCGTTTTAGATTGATAAAAGATAAATTATCAGCCTGCAATATGATACTGTATGGTGAGTGCATCTACACAATACACAATCAATATCTGACCCTTCAACATCATCCACTGTGGTTTTGTATGATAAACTATGCTAGCCTGCACTATGCTATCATGTGGTGAATGCATAGATCATAGAAACAGTACACAGTCAACCCTCCTACTGTCTGACCATTCAATATCATTCACTGTGGTTTTGAAAGTGAGATAAACCATGCCAGCCTGCAATATGATATGTTGAGAATGCATACTACACAGTACACAGTCAACCCTCCTACTGTCTGACCATTCAATAGTGGTTTTGAATGATAGATGCACTATGCTAGCCTACAATAATGATATCATGTGGTTAATGCATCTACACATGAGAACAATGTCAACCCTCCTTCTGTCTGACCATTCAATATCATCTACTGTGCTTTTGAATGTTTGACAAACTATCTAAGTCTGTAATATATCATGTGGTGAATGCATACTTACTTGAGTACACAGTCAACCTCCAACTGTCTGACCATTCAATCTCATCCACTGTGATAAAATGTGCCAGCCTGAATATCATGTGGTGAATGTATCCACACAGATTATGCATTAAAAATGTATATAAATATACCGCGGTTTGTACAAAGATGTCGATTCTTCATTGAATCTTGTCTATTGATACGTGTAAGTAACTAATACCTGGCCATCAGATGTTCCAACAGCAAAGTGTTCACAGTTTGGGTTTATAACCAAGCTAAGGAAGGGTGATGCTGCAATAAAAAAAAAAAAAAAAAAACGTAAATATATAAACGAAGTAATAATACAAAGTTTTATATAGCGCTTTATCACACCCTATGGGAGTCTCAGAGCGCTCGATATTTTTTTCCTGCAAGGTATGATGAGTTACGTTTTGAAATATGAGACCTGTTCCTTTACATAGCACCATATAATAGTTTACAAGGTGCTGTGGCGCAATCTGCAGCCGATCAAACCAGGAACACCGGGGCGAACCCCTTCTCTTTGCGATAAGTGTCACTGGGTTCTTTTACGTGCATTACACAACACACGGGACCAACGGCTTTACGTCCCATCTGAAGGACAAAGCAATACTGGTTAAGTGTCTTGCCGGGACTCAAACCCACCCTCTGCTGATCAGAAACACCAGAGCTTGAGTCTGGTGTTCTTATCCGCTCGGCCACGACACGCCACAAATAAATACTTATGACCATTTGTAGACTACCCATTGAGTCTAATGCTATGCCTAGGAATAAGCTAATTTGAGCAGCTAGTCCACAGTACTTCATTTTGGTCTGTCCATTATTCAATGTTCAGTCTATCCAATAGGGGAAACCTCAAAAGCATTCAGCTTGTTTCTTTCCCTACACGCTGTCAAGATGTACACATTAATAGGATCTTTCTGTACAAGGTAACCTTATATAACCTTATCATGTGTATTGTGTAAAGCTATAATGTGTGCACCTTGTACATGTTTATTCTGTTAGTGTGAAATAAATGTCAATGTATTAATTCAAAAAATTACAGTGACAGTTTTTTGCTGTTTTCTCAATAAGTAGGTACTGCATTCAACTGAAACTTTCCCAGGTGACTTTTACCGTATCTTTCTTGATAATTTTGCCAATAAATCAGCATGGCATTGACAAAAACAAAGTGATGACTTTCCTTTAAAAAATGTACAGTCAGCAATTTGATGATTGGTATTTAACCAGTTGCCACCGGGATTCTTTTTATGTCTCATCCCCCTGGCGGGATTCTTTTGGCGGAATTGCCGTAATCTTGTTTCTTTGAGGGTACCGCTAGCACAAAGAAACCCTGACTCGACAATGCCAAGAGAACAAAGATTCTCTTTATTGGATCATCCGTTTCCACGCAGGGGAAACATTTGCTTGTAAACAGGTGACCCCAACTGGTTAAATGACAGTATTTTCGCAACGAGTCAGAAAATGAAGTAGCAAAGACCACAATGGTTTACCTGATATGATACTGGACTGGTACACTAGACAGCCTTTCGTGATGTCCCATACCTAGTGAGACATGAATTGAAATTAACTTTAGCATGAAAATGTAAAAACTCCCATAACATCAGCATAAAATTTAGAAAACCCCAACGCTGCACAGACAAAGGTTACAAATTCAATCAGGAACTGTCTTTGTCTGGAGTTGCATGACTTCTGCTGTTCAATTGACATTCGTTTCAGACCAAAATAATAAATTTAAGTACATGAAAAGTTCGTCGTCTGAAACAGTAAGGAGCGACTAGACGTACTACAAGTTGAAAGATCGCCTGTTGCAGTCTGTCGGAACGACTCTGGAGCGTCTTGGGTTCAGACATCAATCTTGTCATGAGCCGAACCTAATGCAAATTTATGTTAATTAAGTTCAGTCTGAAACCGGAATCTAGAGTCACTCCTTATCCTACTTGGTTCGGCACGACTCTGGAGTGCCAGCCTGAAACGATAACCAAAGCGAGATTCAGAGGGGATCGAGTTTGGTCCCTTTTATAAAAAGTAAAAACCAGTGTCCATGATTGATGTTCCGTACAGGAAACATGATTCTGATGCAAGCGCCATTAGATTTAGCCTATAGAAACACACATATCTGCCTCATGACACATGGTATAGGCTTGTATAGACTTTTCAGGTTTTTTAATAACTATTTTGCTGATTTTTCTGAGGACAAAACAATTTTTTCCGATATCAGATTCAAGTAGGAAGAATATCATGCCTGCGAGGCACAGTGGCTGCCATGTGCCGCATGCAAGGGGCCAATAATTGGGCGCGTCGTCTCTCAAGGATGCTTGGCAAATTGCTAAAAACCCATTTATTGCCCTGTTTGATTTTAGCATCTATGAATTGGTACCCTTCCCTAAAAAGAATCGAGAAATGTTAAGGTTACTTGCAATCACCTTAAAGGTACGGTCTTCGGATGCAGAAATCACAGATGACAGGTTGCGTGGTGAAAACTCGGCGCACGTCACTCTGGCTGTGTGGCCCTCTAGCGTAGTATCTAGTCTCTCACACTGTGTTATAACAAACCAATGCATTTCAACTCTAAAAGATGATGGTGGGAAATGAAGAAAACTGAGAAGCTAGAAAGAGTTCCATGAAGGTTTGCAAAATTTGAACACATCTCAACTTCAGCCCAAAATTGTGATCTCTGGTTGCCATAGTTTATTCTACTTCTGGGGTACTATAATTCAAAATAAGTGTTCGGTAAACAATGGATGAATTGGATTGAAAATGAAAATCTACTCACTTGTAAAAATTTAATGTACATGAACAGTGGCCAGATACCTCAACCCACCGTTGACCAACCCGACTTGTGACAACTCGACAGCCAACAAACTTGAACATCTGTTTGTCGATTGCAAAGATGAATCTTCAATTGAGACAAGTCACTTTTGAGACCAGTCGATCAATAGGCCTAGGCCTACTGCATGCACCTTGCTACTCCACAAGTACACATAAACATGGACTCACATGATTGGATGCATTACATTACACGAGATGTCTGGCTTTACATCCCATCTTATGGACAAAGCAATTATGGTCGAGTTTCTTGCTCAAGGACGCAAGTGCCATGACCGGGTCCCGCACCAACACTGTGACAAAACACCAGAACTTGGGTCCAGTGCGCTAGACCACTCTGCCATCACACTCCTAAATCTACCTACCCCTGAATCCAGAATAAGCACCTCACAGCCAGTGCATACGGCAACCATAGAATCGTCAGCGCTGAAGCTACAATACTGAATATCAGGCAGACATTGGCTGATGACCTGACCCCTGATCTGTTGACCTATAAACCCATCAATGTCAAGATTTTCTCATGTGATTCTGGTAAAAAAGGCACTAAAGAGCCCAACTTGGCAAAAAGCATTGTTTAATGAAGACAGGTAAAATTTAGATTGTGGTGCACTGAAGCGATCCGAAAAAAAAGAATATTGTATATCGGAATAATATTCTGTATCCACAATGCGATAATTACATCAATTAAATTGTTTGCATTACCCACTACTAATTACACGATTCGACCTGGCGTTACGTCACCAGTCAGGCTTAATGGTCTTGGGGTTAAGACATTTGCTCTAGAATGGCGGGGGTCATGGGTTCAAATCCCACCCCGAGTAGCATTTTGATTTTTTTCTTCTTTTTTTTTCACAAGACTCGGTAAGCACCGACTATACAGTGCTCATCACACATCAGTGCTAGGGTAAAACTAAAAAAAGTCTTTATTTGCGATGCAATTATTACATACATAAATTTAAAAACTTAATAAAAGCACCATGGAATAATTGGCTTTAGATGTCGCCAATTGTTGGGACTATTGCCTCCTTTGGCAAAATGTTTTCATTGAACACTTTTGAAACAATTTATCATGAAATTATCCTTATTGTATATACCTTGGTCATAGGATGCTCTGGCACTTTGCACGTTCCATACAATGACATAATCATCAGCAGCTGAACAGAGTAGGGTCGGATTGTGTTGATGACCAAATTGAAGACAGTGTAATCGTTTCTTGTGTGCTTCCAATATCAGAGGCTGGCGATGAGAGACAAATAATAAATAAAATCCCGAAAGGGTTTTTAAACTTTGGCTGAGATAATCGTGGCTCTTGGTCATGTCCGTTATACGACCTCTGAGGATAGAGGGTTACAATCACAACAACTCCCTAAACACGGAAGTTTTAAAAACACACTGTCAATGTTAGGCCTACTTTTTTTACTTACATGTAAGAGTGTGCCTGTTTTTGTATTTTTTATTTTTTTTTGCAAAACCATTTTATCAAATTCTCAATCATTTCCTTTTAAGGGTACTACACTGTATTGATAAGAATAAAACACATTATTTAGTTTCAGACTGAAAGCTTTAAAATATATATGAAGTTAACACCAGAACCAATTTTTCTGTGAAATATTTCCCGCTGTCATATCTTAGATATCTGAAAACCAAAAAAAACCACACAGCAGCTGATTTCGGTTGCAACAATCCAGATAAAGGGCAATGTGTTTACGTGCTGAAAAGTGTGCATGGTTTTTCACTGTTTTCTCCGGACTCAGATGACGGATTGAGCCAAAATTTCCAGTTTGTTTTTTTCACTGTATAGTGACTTTAAAAGGGAACAATTTCAAGAGACTCCCTCCCACGGACATTCATTTCCTTTCAAGGGTACTACATAGGATTGGTAAGAATAAAAAACATTATTTAGTTTCAGACTAAAGCTTTAAAATATTTATGAAGTTAACACCAGAACCAATTTTTCTGTGAAATATTTCCCGCTGTCATATCTTAGATATCTGAAAACCAAAAAAACCACACAGCAGCTGATTTCGGTTGCAACAATCCAGATAAAGGGCAATGTGTTTACGTGCTGAAAAGTGTGCATGGTTTTTCACTGTTTTCTCCGGACTCAGATGACGGATTGAGCCAAAATTTCCAGTTTGTTTTTTTCACTGTATAGTGACTTTAAAAGGGAACAATTTCAAGAGACTCCCTCCCACGGACATTCATTTCCTTTCAAGGGTACTACATAGGATTGGTAAGAATAAAAAACATTATTTAGTTTCAGACTAAAGCTTTAAAATATTTATGAAGTTAACACCAGAACCAATTTTTCTGTGAAATATTTCCCGCTGTCATATCTTAGATATCTGAAAGCCTAAAAAACCACACAGCAGCTGATTTCGGTTGCAACAATCCAGATTAAGGGCAATGTGTTTACGTGCTGAAAAGTGTGTATAGTTTTTCACTGTTTTCTCCGGACTCAGATGACGGATTGAGCCAAAATTTCCACAGTTTTTTTTTTTTCACTGTATAGTGACTTTAAAAGGGAACAATTTCAAGAGACTCCCTCCCACGGACATTCATTTGTACCTGAGAGGCTAGACTCTGTAGCGACCATACCCCTAGAGATTTCTCAACAGGCAAGGCCAGGAAGAAGCCATTGCATCCCAGCTGGAGATGCGAAGGAGCAAAAGGTGTGAATAGTGTAGTCTGGTGGGCTGCCATCGTTCCTGATCACGCTGTAGCCATGACGAGTGTGAAATGCAAGGTTTTGCCCTGGTATGAGACAACAACACGTTTTAGGAACTCACTGCAAAAGAACATTCACAACATCAAGTCATTTCACTGTGTTTGGATTGGTACTGCAATGGTAGCATGGGCAGTGCCACTGGAAATGGGGGTGGGGGCAGATTTTCGATTAGTGTCTGTCCTAGCAGTTATTTCGATGAACTGACGATTGTGGAGTCTTCACGACCTTGTTGGTTTTGAGCGATAATACAAATTAATGAAACACTTCTCATTAATCAGAAGGGTGAATTGTTATAAACTTCATCAACAATAGTACTAAAGCACCCATCATTCAGACACTACAAGAACATCTACATATGTACTGTATGAATCTGAATTACTACCATGCGCATGTACGAAGAGGTCAGTTTTTATGTCTATTTGTCAAAGTTATTTGAAAACTATACAGACCAGTGAATATTGTACTCAGCCGAAAAACCAACGGTTTGTTTAACCCTTGCATTGTCGGAGGCCATTTAAAATGGCCCCCGCAATCTTTGAACTGTGTATTGGTAGGGCCGATTAATTTAGCCCTATTTATACTGCATTTGTACTGGTTATCACACCACGTGACCTTAAAATGACCTTTATGAAAGTTCATATTGTGACCAAAATATAGTTTTAGAAGTCTGCTTTGAACTTGTGTATACATGCCTTGACTGCCATGGTTTTTAGAATTTGTATTTCCTATTTCTATAGACCCAATAAAAATAATATTTATACAGTTTAAATGCATGAATTTACACATGTATTTAGTACTGGTAACCTAGGCTTAAGTAGTGGTAGGGTTAAGCTTGGATGGAGGCTTCCTCCTCCATGGGCATGACGGGTTGGAGTGAATGAAAAAAAGGGTTCGACATATTTAAGGAAAAATAGGCCTACAGCCTTTTTATGCAAACCAGACAGAACAGGGCCCATTTTTCATGGCTCTGCTTAACGTGGATTTCAACACGGTTGAAATTGTATGCTTAGTTACTAGTGGCAACCTATGCTAGCCAGTATAGCAAAAACTAGTGCTACGGTAGCTGTACAGCATTGCTTTATGATTGTTGCCACACCGAATGTCCGACTGTGAGAAAACAGTCAACCACTTCCAGTTTTAAAAGCTCATAGCAGCTGCCTTAGGGAGGACTCAAGATTCAAGCAAATTCTTAACAATAAAATGGTAACTCTAAATAGTAAGTACTGAGATAGGTACCCAACACTAAGCAAATTGTACAACTACAAATGTACTTAGGCCCTAGTACTACTACTACGTACGTATCTATTGCCCAGCCAATGCCTGTTGTGTCATTGTAATGTTGTAATGCTGTAAGTTAATAATAAAGTTAATAATAATATACAAATAATTATGTATTCTAGTGACGTCTACACTAAAAAATAGTAGGGCCTAGTAAAATAAATAGTACTAGTACTACTAGCTAGTAATACTTTCTACAAAAAAATAATAGCACTTAGTATGTAGTACTAGTACGTAGTACATTATTCATCTAAGTTAGCATAAGGTCAAGGAATTACTAAGGCAAAGGCAATGAAGGATAAAATAACGCAAAAATGCAAGTCAGTGCAACACTTAACAGTAACACTACTCAGACTTCAGCTTCGTATTCGTATCGTATCTAAGTAGCATTTCCAGGTGACTTGTCTTTTGCATTCGCCACAATTGTCACATGTCGACAAATGTCACAGTTAATACAATTTTACAAACATTTTAAAGGTATAAGAACATTTTAGGAAATTACAATGTTTATCTCCCGATAGAAGTTACGTTCAAAACACACGAAGTTAATAGTTATATGAAATACCGAAGACAAGAACAACATACAGACGTTCGAAACTTACATTTTTACTCCAGTATGGCGCCCTCAAGTGGCAAGAACCACATAATATCGAACTTTTGTAACAGGAAGTCGCACTTGAACGGTGGGGCGCGCTGATACAAATTGCAAGGATGCAAAAAGGCTTAACTTTGGGGTTATTTTTTTTTTAAGAAGAAGTTAATCTCAATCTCGTCATCACATTTGGTATGTAAATTAAATGCAAAAAATTATCAAAATGTTATTTTCAATCGTCGGATTTTCATGGGTGAGATTGGTAATTTAATCAGGGTGTAGCGTATAAAAAAATTCCCGGGTTATGAGGCCGGGTCTACTTTTTGTAGCATTTTCTGTTTTTCGTCCGTCAAATTATACAGGTGCATAGCGAAAAAAAAAGACAAATTCAGCTTTTTGAATGGAGAGAGCGACCAGGAAACATGCTCATGAAATTTTTCTGATTCAAAACAATTCTGGAAGAAAGAACGGTTGGTAAGTTAGATTCTTGATTCTTATTGTTTGCCTAAGTTTTGGTTAACATTTTGTTTTTTAGGGGAAAACGGGCACAAGGTATCTCAAGGTCAAATCTCATATTACCGCGGCATCTCTAACGTCGCGGTGTCGGATATTTTTGTCTTTTTTCGTTGGCATTACTTGCCTACTGGCAATTTTCAAACAGGCCATCGTTAACCAAGAATTGTCTGCCGATCTAGCTTTAAAAAAATCATAATGTTGCGTTTATTTGTATTTTTTTTTCTATAAAAGCTCAACCACCGAGGTAAATTTTGCGCCAGCGTCAAGCTAGCACCAGCAGATTCAGCATGCACCAGAAAGATTCAACTGTCAATCTAGCACCCAGCCTCGCTACCATGGGCGCGCGTCGTATCGATACCTCTCGTCAATATTTTCACCTCAAAATCCTAAATATACTGTACGGCGTCCAAATGAGGACCTGACGATGGAAGAACATATTTTCACCTCAAAATCCTAAAATACTGTACGGCGTCCAAATGAGGACAGAAAATAATATTTTGCGGTGCAAGGCTAGGAGTGGGCGAACTAAAGTGCGCCCTCAATATATCCAAGTACGCCAATGCAGTCGGGTTGTGACGAAGAGTGGGTCTGAACAATTCTAAAAAGTGTGACTGTTGTACTTGCTTGTAATTTTAACATCTGGAATTCAATTAATTAAGGTTAACTACTTTCACATTATTGATGGATTAAGCTCCATAGAGGAAAGTGCTTTGCTGGCCATTGGGGAAAACAATCCGATTACGGCGATGAGACCCCTTTAGGATCACGCGCGCATGCCCACTTTCAGACAAACGATGGATTGTTTTAATGTCAAATTGGAAAGTAGTGCTTCAACACCTGTTGTCAATAATAACATGACACTTTGTATAGGTTGGTGCACTATTGTTTATTCTGATCGAGATACGTGCTGAGTACTATAAATGAGACTTCATCCTATAAACGTCAGTCAATGGTCATAATAATATGGAGCAACATGTGGCCTGTATTCTGTTTTGTATGGTTAAACAAATGCAATAGGTGGGTTAAAAACCTGTGTCATAAGCCTATTAAAGTAATTTGTAATATTATTGTTCACACTTGCTCCCTGGCTTACCCCCCCCCCCCCCAAAAAAAGGAAATAGTTATGTAGTTGACTGCTTTGAATGGAGAAATTAACTATAGTGCACAGTTGATTGAGCCTGTTGACGACCCCAAAACAAGCCTTTATCACGCCTGATACTTAACAGAGGCAACGGAGGCAGTTGCCTCCGTTGTCCTTGGTGCCCTTGAATTGCTCCTATAGAAATGTACAATTTCCTCACAGAGGTGCCCATTATCAAGAAGAAAATGCCTTGGTGCCCTTGTCCTTTCAAGAATGAAGTATACAGGCCTACTTGATGTCCTCAGACTCTGAATTAAAAACACCACACAAATTAATACATGTGTTAATGTTGAGTGATTATACTATTTTTACATAGACCTCTGGTGAAAGACCAACACTTTATTTTTTATTTTATTTATTTTTTATTATTTTTTTCCCTTAATAGATAACATATGATGCTGTGCTGCTGGAAAGTGAGTGAACTTTGAAAGTAATTGATGAAATGTAAACATGTTTTGTTGTCAAATGTTACTATCGAAAACCAAAAGGTATGAAGTACTTGTACTCTATCTTTATATAAAATATTTTTACCAGAATTCTGAACTATGAAGTCATCAAACTATGGCCAATAATACACCGTCACTATCAACATTTGTACAAACAAGAACTATTTACATGTTGCACTAGCTATGAATCTCCATAATTATACTCTTTAATCAGTTAAAGCTATAAAATACCGTACATATTAAACTAACACTAAGAGCAGACATTGATACCTAAATCACTTGTGCCACAAAAAAATAGTTCTCCTAAATTAGCTTTATATCTAACTATCGCTGGCCCACAATGTTTTTTGTTTGTTTTGTTTTTGTTTTTTGTTGGTGTGTGTGAGGATCACACCTATTTTCTCCAAAGTTTTTTCCGAAGTTGTGGATTAAAAATAACAATTTTAATACGAATAATATAAAAAGCAAACAAACTAGAATTCAAGTTTTGTAACATTACCAAAACAAGTTGTTTGTAAATGATGTCATCAAAGGTTGAAATTATCCAATGATGACCCCATTATACAGTTGAACATGAAACTGTCTGTTTAATAGTGTTTGGCTTCAACTTCCGGTTTTAATCAAAAGACAAAGTCGAATGGATATATATTGACGTCCAATTGTCTGATGAGTTTCAAGGTTCAATTCAATTCCGATCTTGAGTTATGCTGTGGAGAAGAGTTGAGGGGGAAAAGAAGAAGGAAAAACACAGAACAAAAACTAGAGGTGTAGAAAAAAAAACACGGTTTGTCTGATGGGAATGTTCGGAGTTTTGTTGGTTGAAATGATACCAGGACCCAATAATGTTAAAATGGCTTGTGTACCTTTTACCCGTAAAATTTTGAAAAAGTATTATTTACATCAGAAATTAAAATATGAAGTAGCGGGTATCAATTAAACTAATTAATTTTCTTAAACAAAACATGCTCAAAAAAGGTTTTACTTTTGACATAGCCAATTACGTCAGATCATTCAACTGTATCTTATCTTGGCCAATGCTTAAGTAGTCCATTAACGTTTATAAATGCAAACATGTCTGTGTAACCACCAGTACATCATTTAAAGCTGAAAAAGTTAAAACAGTGTGTTACAAAAAGTGCATTAAATAATTTATCTATAAAGATTACATCAAAGATATACAGTTGAGTTCCATCTTTACTACGAGTTCAACCTGGGATTTCTGGAAAGACCGAATTGTTGATGTAAGACAGCAAACGACACAACGCACTGGCGACTGATACCAGATTCAAGTGTCTTTTTTGTAGTGAACATCATCGATCTAACGAAGGAAAATAGCTCAACAAATGTAGTAGGCAAAGGTTGCCAGCTATTTTTTTCTAGTCGTTTCAGGCTATCATATGATTTACAAAGGTTGTAGGAGTTGGCAAAGGGTGTGTGTGTTGTAAAGCGACAACGGTAAATGGAAAAAAAAATGCATTAACAAGGTATTTTTACAACATTGCTCGTTGTGATTCTTGAAAGTCCGATTATTATAATTCATCACATCTCTCCTCTCATGAGGTACAAAACATGTAATTTATACTGAAAAATATATGAGCATTAGTTGATACAAAGTAATGAAAAGGGATCCCATTTGGTATTAAAATGTTTACATTGTTGTTCTTAATTAAACATTTTCTCAACTGTCATGGCAAAAGCGAAAGCGCCACAGCAAAAGCAAAATACTGTTTTCATGGTATTTTATAATCATGATTTGTATAATCCATGCTTTATGGTGATAAAATTGTCATTGTTTTTTGTTTAAATCGTTGTTTAGAAATGTTGATTGCATGGTTTTATGGTTTGTAAACCATAATTACCGACCAAAACGTCATAACCATTGTTTATAAATCATGGCGGTTCTTAGATGTTCATTATAGCGGTTTACAAACCATAACAATCGAGTTTTGGTTCAAACAATGACAGTGATCCTAAATCTATACAAAATGTTATAGGAAAGTGTAAATAGTAACTCATGATTTACAAACAATATTTAAAAAGCATAAAACATTACTTTTACTAGTATGTAAATTATAAGAAATTTGGGCAACACTGTGTATAGCGTATATGTCGTCTAATTTTGTTATACACCATTGTAAAAACAATGAGTGGTGTCAGATTGGCTCTTTTGAGAGTGATGCTCACTGGGCATCACCTTTTTTGAGTGAAATAGGAGCGACCGTCACTCTGATTCAAGTTGAAAATACCCGTCTTTCACTCTAACAAGAGTTGTCCGCCATATGTCTCTTAGCAAGAGTGGTTTGGATTCATTTTGAGCTTTTCGTCCCATTTGTAAATAAATTTCACGTCAAGTTGAGCCCTTTTTGGCCACTAACAGTGCCTTACAGTGAAATGGTATAAAATGACGATTAATCTCGGAAGTTTCTCCAGTCAGTAAATACACGAAAAGTGTATTTAATTGCGTTAAAAACGCACCCATATTCTAAAACAAAAATTACTTTACTCTTTTAATAGGACAGAAAGGTATAGTTTAAAATGTAAGATGTAATCTGCTTTAAAAATGTTATATTAATCCGAGTTAATAATGTACCAAGCTGAGTTTTTTCAATTGATTGGTGTGTCTTCATTCAAATATTACTTTAGTTTGAGTAATGCATATACCGTGCTCTTTTTTTTTTTTTTTTTTTTTTTTTTTTTTCCCTTTTCTCTGTTTCGGTTGGCATCCAAATTGTTGTCATGGTTGATTGTGCTGTTGGTTGAAACGTTCATTTTCGTATATGTGAGGCTCAAAACCTTGGTTTGAAGTCGCTGCTAGACGGGGGTTCAACACAGGAGCCTCTCGGTTTTTCTTCCTGGGGAAAAAGAGGTATGATGTTCTAAATACCGGTCACAGTCAGCATGCATCTTTAGGCCCTTGATTATCGTTGGTCGACCGTTTACACTGTCTGCATGGTGTCAGTGTACCTTGCAAGGATTGGAGAAGCGCGCTTTCAAAAAAGCATCCTGATAGTTATTTTGAGTTTTTATTTTGTACATTTTTTCTGCATTTGTTTTGTTTGTACTTTTGATCTATTTTTAATTTCAATGTTGTTTATTTATTCCTCTTAGTCACTTCCACAAAACAAGCAAATACGTATACCTTGCTTCTTTTACAAGGCACACTTATAAATCATATTTCACTCTAGCAAATATTATACCAAATGAATATTCAATATGAAGAGTTATATACAATACACTTAAATATTAATATATATATTTTTTTTTTACATAATAGCCATGAACGATTGAAAGAAAATAAGGTTACACAACTGAATAGCTTCTTTTGTACAAACCATTTCATGACTTTGCAACCGATGGACAGCAGGAAAACAATCACCGATACCGTTCCTCCCGAAGCAATGATGGGAACAGATAGGTTAACACCTGCACACAGAAAGCAAACAAAACAAACTTGAAGAAAACGAATCACGGAAAGAAACTTGTGAATACCCGAGTAAAAGAGCAGGGACACTTCTACCTATACTGTGGGTCCAAACTTCATCAGAGAATCTAACTGTTTACTTGTAAATAATTTGTTAGTTAATTTGTTTATTTATTAACTCTTAATGATAATAATGATCAAACTTTACATGTCATATTCCTCCTCTGCCCTTTTACTCTTCCACTGTTTCACTTTTCCCCCACTCTTTTTGTCTTCCCTTTTCCCACTTGTTCACATTCCACACATTACCTCTTTTACATTACATTACACTTTTGCACTCATTCACTTTCCGTTTGAAAATTTGTTCTCCTCTTTTATGCCTTTCTGTTTTCACCGTTCAACTGCACACACCTTTTTACGTTTACATTGTTTAACTTGTTAATATTTTTCCTGAAGAACTGAAGGATAACAAAGAGTTCGTCCTTAAATTCATCACCCCCTTCCATTCACAAATAAGAACGACCGTCGTTTCTCCTGTCTATAGTGTTCGCCACTTGCCTTGGTTGTTAATGACACACTTGGTTTCACCACCCGACCACGAACCATCCTCCGCACGGCACACAAGCCGCACCGAATGGTCATTCGATCCCTGGATGATATAGTCGTTTTCACACGTAAAAACAACATCTTCTCCCGGTTGAAAGAATGGTTCTGTCTCAGACATAGTCATATGGTTTGATTTGGGTGGACGAAAACATCCTTGTTTTGCTGTTGGAAAATAACAACGCCGCTAAAGAAACGTTTTTGTTGTTTTTTGTTTTGTTTTTTTGCGGGGAGGTGCCTCACTTCCATACCTCGCTAGCCAAAAAAAGGTGATTTAACAGACAGATCGACTCATAAAAATTCGTTGCTTGTGATGAGTACGTCAGTCTTTAACGCGGAATGATTGCCCCGCATAGATGTACGGACCGTTATAAAAAACTTCTTTACATCCCGTCTAGGTGTATTATGATAGGAAATTGTTTTCGAAAAAAAAGGTGCTTGATGTTTCTTGAGGTGTAAAAACATTTTTGTAGATCTGTTCGCGTCATTTCTGGATTAATCATTGTTTGATATTTGAATTGCCGAACAGATCGCAAAACTAAAAATTTATTTGATTTGTTCAATTTCGATCAGCCCTTCCTTTGGATAAAACAAGTATGTTGAATCGTGACATCAAAAGCGCACATGTTCTTATACATTCATGGACTACTGTTGCATCAGGCAAAGTAAGCCTCTATAGAGCAGGTTTAAAAAAAAAATGAGAAAAACATGTTTATGTGCTCGAATGATTGTTTGTTTAAAAGAAACAATATTTTGTCCCACTTTTAATCTATTTAATTTTCACGAAATACTTTATTTCATTCCTTTGAAATAAAACACCCGAGAAATCATTTCAGCCCCATAAAATATTATGTTGAGTTAACTGAATAATATTTCGAGGTATGAAATATTATCTCGAGGTAACAAATTTATGTAGTTCTCACTGGGAAAAAACAACAACATTTCCTTGGAATAATACGTCAGGAACAAAATAATTTTGCGACGGAATGAAATATGATTAAAATTCGTATTACCTGTCGCCTTAAAATTAGGTGGGCTTGAGTAAAGGATGTGTCAACGTGGATGTATAAATGACGGTGTAAGCTTACCAAGATCGCAAACGTTTCCTTCGTAACCAGGGGCACATTGGCAAGTAACGACATCCGTCAGGGAAGTGCAGGTACCTCCATTCATACAGGGAGAGCTCTCACAGATATCTGGGAAAGTACGTTCTTCGTGTTAATTGGAGAGGGTGACTAATGTTTATCCTACTGTAATATTTTCTACCTCAGGCCTGGTACTTCACGAAGGCAATGGAGACAATGGCCTCCCTGGTCATTGCCTTGGTGCCCTTGAAATGTTCTAGTAGAAATTTACAATTTCCTCATAGAGGTTCCCTTTATCAAGAAGGAAATGCCTAAGTGCCCTTTCCCTTTCAAGAACGGAGCAATCAGGCCATTACCTGTACCACAAAGTAAGTAAAGTATCTGAATTGATAGTAATGGCATCCTCACTTTTAAATCAACAGTCACTAGAGCAAATGGCAGAGTAAATTAAGTACCGAAAGGGATGCACTCTGCTTGAATATCAGTCCACGTGTAGTCGGATTGGCAGAAGCACTCTGCAGACCCTCGGAGCTCATAGCCGTCAGGACAGCCGAAGATGACCTGCTGACCCGGAAGATAAACAAGCTGGTACGGATCGATGGTGACAATATCCGAAACATCAGGGTTAAGTTCGCATCCCACAACTGCTGAATAAGAAAGGTGTGAAAATTCGACTTCATCTTTGAGTTAGATTAATTAGATGTTGACGATGCCACCTCCAAAAGAGTGACTTTGCATTACAGTGCATGTCTCCACTGGTTAAGCATTTAGAACTAAAAAAAAAAAAAATCAACAAATGAACAAATTATATAGTAAAAAGCAGATCAATTTTAATGTACCAATTTTTCATGTTTAACTACCTCAACAAAATTTCTGTTGCAATTTCCATAACATGGACGGTTCCTTTTTTAATATTTCCTTTGAGCTGATGTGTGCAAATGATACCTACAGGTGTTCCAGTCTCTATGGCTAAATTGAAGGGAAAAAATGGATTTTTTTAGTAACATTAGGAAGAGACATTGCAACTCTTATCTTTATCCATTGTGTTAAAAACTTACGTAGATGACAAAGGATTCCTTCGTAACCAGGAGCACATTGGCAAGAGAAGCCAGCCGTCCGGGAAATGCAGGTACCTCCGTTCACACATGGAGAGCCTTCACATGAATCTGAACAGGTACAATTATGAATACAAATCGTAATGATTGGCCACTCCTTTTTGTCATATAATGGCAAATTATACTTACAAATCAACACAAAATGCCGATATTTTATAGTCCCGTTTTAGCTATCAGTAATTAATGGGGAAGCCATCCTACCTAAAGGGGTGCACTCTGCTTGACTTTCAGTCCACGTGTAGTCGGATTGGCAAAACCACACTGCGGACCCTTGGAGCTCATAGCCGTCAGGACAGCTGAAGATGACCTGCTGACCCAGAAGATAAACAAGCTGGTATGGATCCATGGTGACAATATCCGATGCATCATGGGTAAGTTTGCATCCCACAACTGTCCAAATATTAAAGAGACAAGTGTGAAATTTCGACTTCATCTTTGCGTTCTTATAAAGACACGAAGTTGTTAGGATAGAGACCATGGGACCTTGTATACAGAAGAGTGATTAAGATTAATAGTTGCCGTTGTTTTTACAACCGCCTGTGCAAATTATAGCTGAGGGAAGTCCAGGCCATAAGCTGTTGTGTAAACAAGTGATGTCAATCGCAACATCAATTTATGCAGACTCTTTCTTTTGCGACGTCAGAATCGAAAGTTTTGCCAACCAATTGGGAAAAAGTATTGGTGGCCTTCACTGCAAACACAACAAAGACTTGCTAATTATATTGTGAAACCGACGCCCATGCAATATGGTCAGTGTTTGTAAACACATAAAGACAACAGTCTTCAGTTACTACCAACGATTTTATTTGGTGCTACGTCATATGAATTGGACAGAGTTCAAAGATTACAAAATATTGCAGCTCGTTTGGTATTTTCCACATCTTGAGAGAGCATATTACCCCCATCACTCAGGGAACTTCATTGGCTATCGATGAGAGAACGGATTCATTTTAAACTTGCTCTTTTTGTTTATAAATGCTTGAACAAAACTACTTTATGTTATGTTATCTTATGTTAATATTGTGTACAAGCTCACCAAGATGGCATAGGCTTCCTTCGTATCCAGAAACACATTGGCAAAGCATGGAAGTGCATGTACCGCCATTCTTACAGGGAGAACTGTCACAAAAATCTAGATGGGCAAACAATTTATAGAATGGATCGAATATCGGTTGTACAAAGTGATGACGTTTTGGAGCCGTACATGTATGTATACCATTCGTATACCATTCGTTTATATTGCACTTCCGGCTCCAAAACGTCATCACTTCCCAACAGGATACCAGTTCGTCCTTTGCGGCAGCTTCCTGATAAATATAATACTATTTTAAATCACTTATGGTATTACCAGTACCCTAGGAGTGGTCTATGTATTAAAAGACTTATTTAGCAAACAAATAAATCTTTGAAGACTCATTAAGGGATGACTTGAAAATCCGCAACAACTTTCTTTCTTCTTTTTTTTCTTGTTTAACCAACGACGTTACACACTAAATTTTCTCACGTCACAGTTGTGCAATTCTTGGTTTGAAAAGGATGCACCTTGCAGGAGATGCGGTTCTGGAAATGATCTTAATCAGTTCAAAAGTTGTGTGTGTGTCAAGGTAATTTGACTAATTCAGAGAGGCACAGACTGGACACCATTTGGGTGTGTTTGAAACAAGTTAAATCTTATTGTTATACCATGGTATTAGATTGTGAATTTTTATTGGTCGAGAACCAATCACGTGACATAATACAAGATTTCATGTCTTCCCAACAAGTGATGTTGTCGGGGTCCATTACCTAGATCGGCCTCAGAAAATTCATTTTATCGTCTCCATTGATATGTATATTGAAATTAGCAAAACACCCGAGAAAGAGGTAGGTCATGTCGCCCGCGTCCATTACCTAGATCGTTCTCAGAACATTACTTCATCGTCCCCATTGATCTGTACAACCACATTAGCGGTACTACCTGAGAAAGAGGTTACTATGCAACCACTGGCACTATGCACGCTACTGTACTTCCGATATGATGCTCGCGATAGGGACCAGTTGATACATTTTGGTTGATACAAAAATTGTAATCGACGCACTTTTGTTGAATTGAATATTGTCGTCTGCAAACTATGTCGGTAAGAGCAGACGACAACAATTGTACAATGCTGTATCAGCGACGAAAGTAAGGCCTTGTCCCAATGAATGGCTTGGGCAGTGGCTACGGCCAAAACGCGAAGGACTCCTATTTTTCAACGTTGTCGTTGAAGCCAGCGGCCATAGCCGTAGCCGAAGTCGCTTAATTCGGACACGGCCTAAAGTAGATTTTTTAGGGGAAGTGTGGGGTGCACCATTTTTTTGTAGGGGTTACTTCTGGGCAATTTAAACAAGTTTGCATTTTGTTTAAACAAGCTCTTTATTTATAAGCAATGACTGGTATCCCCCTTTTCAGCGCTCGTATTATGCCATTTACTGTTTTCTTGTTTATTAGGGATTCTTACATGTTCTTAAAAAGCTTTACAACTGATGTATTCAAACCACAAGGGAAGCTGACTGGGAAAGGGGACTGCCAACAGTGGGATGGATAGCTCAGTTGGCAGAGCGTCAATACGTTTAGCCGGTGGTCGCAGCTTCAAATCCCGCTACTGTCCATTGTTTTTTGTTCACCGCAAAAAGCATGTGTAGTTGTGGTAACTTTAAATTTAAAAGGTCCAGATTGCAATTGATGGGGTGGGGAAGGGACATCAATTGTGGCCCGTGCCCCACCCCCCATCCCCACACCCCACTGGTTGCATTCTGTAGCATTTACTCTCATAACAACGATATAGCATGATTACAAACTATTATTACACCATCGTTTTTTGTTTGTTTGTTTGTTTTGTTTTGTTTTGATTGTTTTGTTTTTCGTAGGAATAACTCTAACTTATTCGAGAGATAATTGCATGGTGTTACTCCATAATTTCTAAATCCCAAAGAGTTAAGGTCGAGAGTGGGCATGCAATATCACCTGAACCGGGCCTTGCTAGTTTGTACTTGTCAGAAAAAGAATTTTGTTTGACCAGCTTACCAGATTGGCAGAAGTGTCCTCCATAACCAGGAGCACATTGGCAAGTAAAGCCAGTCGCCAGATGCGTGCAGGTACCTCCGTTCAAACAGGGAGTGCTGTCGCAAATATCTATAGACAAGGACAAATATTTCATAATATTTGTTACAAGACACGATTATGGGCATCAACGGGAGTGCCCTATATAAAGTGACCTAAGACGCTTCGCTGCACCGGATTCTAGTAGCGAACGTCACTTCCAAGAAAACAAACGCATTGATCACACGGTACAGCATCAACTCTTACAAGCGTGGCAGATTTCGAAGTTAAATAATGGCATCAGTATATGCATCGAGTAATATCATTGGTCTTTCAGAGCTTGTATTTTGTTATATTTGTTGTATAACTTACCGTTCAAGGAAATAGCGAATGCAATCTAAATACTTTGAAATTCTGTAGGTACATTTGTAAATGTTCAGTAAATGTAATGCAAATAATTGTTTTTCCAATCAAAATAATACAAACCTTCGTATATGTGTATCCCACCGGCTTTTTGGAATACTTCTGGACCATAGCGTCGCGCCCCTGCGCCGCTCTTAAACGCTCGGAGAAGTGTGGGCGCCCCCCAATCAGACCAGTACACGTTATCATTGTATAAGACTAAATCAAATGGTATAAAGTTGTCATCATAGGGGGTTAGGTCTATCAAAACTTCCCGGTTGTAGCCAGAGAGGTCCCTTCTCTCAATTGTTTTCAACCGGCTGTCGCACCAGTACAGTTGGTTTGCTGAAAAAGAAATATATATATATGTATTTTGTTTTTAGTGAAAAATTATGTTTTATACCGACATTGGTTGTAAACTTCCCTGCAAAATATTAACCCAGTACCGATCAGACTGATGTTTAGTTCCCATAAAACATTCATGCTTAGAAATTGAACTCGATTGTTTTAAATCCAACGTAAAAGAAATGTCCATTATTTCAAATTATTACATGTTCATTTAACTTGTGAACGATGTTTACCTTGATGATCTATGGCCAGACCACTTGGAAACCCCATGTGGTCCTGGACAATGGTAATCCTGTTAAATCCGTCAAGAGTAGCTCGCTCAATGATTCCATTATTTGCCGAATCCGCCCAGTAAATGTGCCTAGAAAGATGGAGGGAAAAACAGAAGAAAAATATTAAATTTGTGGGGAAAAAACTACAAAGCGTTTGAACCAGCAATTACAACTGCTCAGACTGTTGAGGGATGCCTCACGCCGTAAAATTACCCGTGACTATACAAAATAACCCCCAAATATTAACTTATCTTTTTGGTTTAATTGAGATCAACACATTTCATACTAGTTTAGGTACATTAACAAGTGTACACGGCGCACTATCGGGAATGGAAGGTAGATCTTTTCCAAGGACCAGACTATTTTTATCTAATTATATACACATCTCGTCGTTTAAATGTTTAGACGATACACAAATTAATAACAAAGCCAGTAAACAGTCTCTCAACCCATCCAATCCAAATCTTAACTTTACCCATAGTCACGATAGATAATAATGCCCCTTGGCTGGACGATGTTCTCAACAATAACTTCTTTGTTCCTTGATGAGCCGTCCATGGGGATCCGTGCAATGTGACCTGGGACTTCGTCTGTCCAATACACCATCCTTGCTACAAGATCTAGGGCCAATCCAGCTGGCACTGTTGTTTTTTAAGTTGTATTAAAAAAAGAAAACCCCATAAATATAAATAATAAATTTGAAATAAGATGCACATTTGCGAAAAAAGAAAGAAAAAAAAAGAGAAACAAAGATGGAAAAACAAATAAAACCCAACGTCCAAACCAACAACAACGTATCTAGTCAATGGTGTGTACAAAATATATGGGTAATAATTAAATCTTCAAAAATGAATAATAATTAATTCCTAGGAGGGTAGCCTCTCAAACTTCGTGTGTAGTCTTTATTAGGGTAGGGCTACAACATAATGTAAGTCTTATTCCTGAACTCCCTTTTTAACTGGAGTTATGTCCTGCCCCCTCATAAGTGTACAAAACAAAGGGGGACATTTTTAATTAATTTGAAAATCTGGATGGTGCCTCCCCTAACCTTCGTAGGCCCAAAGGAAGTTTGTGCCACAAATAGTGCTTTTGTCCGCCGTGTCAAGGTAATCTTGAAATTTAACACTACAGTTTTTGTTGTTGTTGTTGAGTTATTGTATTGCTTCTATGGCCGCACACCTGCAAGCATGCGGTGTGATATTAAGCAATAGTTGGAAATTCCCAGGAGTGTACATTTTGGTGGCTTTTGTGCACCAGTGGGATGTTGTTAGTGTCGATTTTACAACACGCCTACGCTTGACATTGTTTATTATGTGATTTCTTTTATAGGCGCTTGGTGTCAAGTAAAGTACAAAACTAACCAAGCCTAACAGCTGATGAATGGTAAAATAATGTTACCCCATTTTACATTCAGCGGCGTAGCGATCAGGGGTGTGTGATGGGGGTGTGACAACCCCCCCCCCAAACTATTTTTCCTGAGTCGGCATTTAGAGTCACAGTCGGCAAACTGACCCGAGTAAGGGCTTGGGCTGAACACAAATCCATTCGGCAAGCCCAGAGCCCTGGATTTGCCGTAGTGTGGAAAGTCCAACTTTGAATCACTGAATCGGCAACGTGCGGGCCTCAAGCTCTGAAAGCAATTACGGGCTTCTTCCCCGGACCGCCCTTGCAGAATTTCAGCGTATTCACGTATGTTGCGTAAATTGGAAAACATTGCCTTCTAATTTTTCATTGACCCCAGATCGCATATTAAGTTGGCTCAAAATTTGCATTATGCCTTAAAAGTCTCTGAGTGGTTTTTGAGGTTCGGGTCGGTCGCTAGATTGCTGAGGCGTATGAAAAACAAATCACGCCTTATGATTCGGAGTATTCGACCGCCCCAAATCCTGCTGAAATCTTAAATCAGTATTTGCACTTTTAGGCCAACGTCGTAAATACTATGACAATATTTGCAACGTTTGGCTTTTAAGTCGTGAAATTCGAAGTGAAAATATAATTCTACAAAAAAGACAATTTCTTTTAAAATTAACATATAATTGTGTTTTTATTAATATTTTTTTCCAGGAAAAGCGTAGTGCAGATTGATAAAATTCTAGTAATGTATAAATAGTGCATTATCAAGGTTTCCCAAATTTTCCCAAGTAAAATGTAAATAAAAAGGAACAAATAAATATCAAATATGACCTACCGTGAAGTTCATTGATAAGGGTCACTTGGCCACTGCCATCAAGATGAGCCTTGGAGATTTTCGGGGATGGCTGTCCGACATCGGTCCAGTAAACCATCTGATCAACCGGGTCAAAATCCACAGTCACTGGGCGGATGATACCGCTGAGGGGTAGGGGAGCTAGATCGGCCAGACCTTGCGAGATGCTTCCCTTGTAAAAAGTCCCATTATCAAGGTCCGCAACCAGCACAAAAGAATCTAGTGATTTTCGTTTCGAAACATTTTATTAAAATTTGACTTTATCCGTTGTTAAGGAAAATAGAAAAACTTTTTTATCAGTTCCTTTCAAACGGGAGGATTGAACATTGTGCAATACAAATCGGAAGGTTATCCCACTGGTTGATGTTGTTATTTATTTACTTATAATATATCCATAAATATAGGTATTTATTATTATCATTACTGTTATTTAAGTTAATCATTGTTATTAATTCAAACAATACCAAAGGGTCAGGTGTCATGTAAAACAAAAGGGTGTCATTTGGGTGATTCACAATACAGTGCGCCACCAAGAGTGATCCCAAGAGGCAATTTTCTAGAAAGTAAGGCTCAGAAAAAAAGTAGTCATCCTTCGAACGTATAATAAAGTTTACCACATCACATCTGTTAGATACACACTAGATTTTAGGACAATTATTACCTGCATCAACCAAGCTGAAATCCAAGACAAAAAAGCTCATTGGGATCCAGAATAACACTCCTTTGGTGAGTTCCATGATGAGGTTACCTATGGCTAAACAAATTAATTGTATACAAGCTAAAAATTTACAACACTCACTAGACGTGTAAGCAGTTCGGCTCAAACGATTTCAAGAAGCCCGTGATTTTTTAAGGGTTTACTTGGACCGAGTTCTCGACTTTCCTTCACAAGTTAGTGTTGTACCATGGTTCTATAAAGACTCAATGGCTCAGTTAAAGTGTAAGCTTTATTCATAAAAATTCAGACTTTGGAACGCTAGATGGCAGCTGACAAATTTCCACTGTTGGCGTAGTTCTGAGCATGCGCACATTTCCGAGATCAAGGGTGCACCCATAGAGTTATATTTAAGAACTAGAGGGCGTACAAAACCATGCGGCACGGCCCGACAAGGAGCATTTTTGACCATTGAGAAAATGACGCGGACCATTCATACACTGGTCAACCATCAGTTTCGTATGCAATTGACCCTTTGGGATTTTCGTCCATGGTGAGTTGGTGGAGTTCCGTGCGTGACATCGCGAGTGCTCCCTTTAGTTCTTATATATCTTTCTATGGGTGGACCACACTAAATAGGCTCCCATAACGCAGATTCTAAATGCTAAATATTAAAAAATACTAAAGAAATACTTAAAAGTCTCTCAGCCTCTAGAAAACAAATCAAGTATATTTTCTGACAGCTGGATTTCATTTTTCTTTACAATTTTGTGTCGGTTAGCCGTTGAGAATTTTTGCTAGGCTGCTCCAAAATAAAAACACCCCTGAACGAGTAACTGGCCAGAATTCATCTTGGAAAAATGACCCTTCACTGTTTAGCAAAATAGGGTCATTTTTAGAGGGCCATGAGTGTACACAAAATGCTCCAGGTTGAAAGTCAACAACCCCATGCAGGGGCACAATGTTGGACCATTTTTTATCAATCCATAAAAGCAAAGACCGTCTTCAAATCTTTGATTTGCAGAAAAAGTTGTGGGTTTACATTTTATTAATGAGTCTCGGTGCATGGATTTCTCTCTAGTGTAGTGCACCCACAATGGATTTACCTGGTAAGTCTGCTTACACCTAGTATCCTCAAATGGTGAAACAATGCTTTCGCGGGGTTCGTGAAACAAGGCAAATGTATAAGAGGCAATTTTATAGAGGCAACCAATTGCACGCTGACAGGTTTCGTTTTGTGTATAGAAATTAAGAGATTTGCATTTTTTAATTGAACAAGAACACTTCAATAACAAAAAAATAATATTGTCTGTGATGGTCCTTTATGTTTAACTTTTTGCAACATGTCAAGTTTGGAGCCGGAAGTATCCTTAGGCATAATTGTGCAATCTACTTAATGACGGCCAGGGTACTAAGCCACGCAGAGCCCCGTATTACTAAAAGGCGATTGCGACATCAGTTTACACAATATTCATGCATTTGTCAATACATTGTATTTTTCCCCTTCATTGATCGAGTCTCTGCAGAGCTGGCAATTGTGACATTACTTTCGGAATGAAGAGTTTTGGTAACAGGTGCTGGTTTTTAAGTATTTCTCTTATGTTGTGGATCGTTTTTAAGGCAAACCAAAACTTACAAAACATCACCAATGGGGAAACTAGAAAAAAGAAAAGTGTTCGCCTCTCTGTGATATGAACATCATTATGTATAACACTGACTGATTTTTAGTTTTCTGTTGAAGATCAGTTTGTATTTATCAGTTAACCTCATGGCGTAACGTCAGTCGGCAAGAAGGTTCTTCGACCTGTTGTCAGTGATTTCACCACTTCAACACTGACAAGGCTCTCCACTTAAACAAGCTCATTAGAAGAGCATTATTTTGTATAGCTCGTGCATTAACTTTACAACTAGGAGGGCTACGTGTAGGTATGCGCAAGTTTTTATTTGTAAAAGAAATTGAATCACGTGCCTAATATAGAGGTAGTTTTAGAGTAGCAGGTAACGCGGCAGCCCCATATCGGACCCTTGCTCTGTGCTATACACAAATGCAGAGTCCTACATGTGAGGATCCATTTCTGGGGCGGACTATTTTCAGAGCTCCATAATTTAAATTTTACCTGTAAGAAGCTACTTATTTCACTGGATTAACATTCCATGGCCGCATACAAATTTTGGCGGTGAGTTTTGGACGTCAGATATTCCTCATAAATCCGTCATTTTCGGAAAACGATTCTGCCCTCGACGTTAAAAAGTTTCCGTTTTGTTCGTTCTCTCAGTAATGCCTTCCGTGGGTGTACGCGTACCTAACGTGTTGCACAGGACGGTTGGTGCTGTGCGGTTAGTGTATGGTGACGCACAAACACACAAGGGCTAGCAGCGCGGTACCTGGTAACGTGTAAATGTACATTTTTCACTGCGTTAAAGCCATTATACACTATTGGTAAAGTGTCTGGAAATACTTCCATACTTCATGAGCATCAAGAGTTATTTAATAAAATCAACCTGCGAAAGTTTTACCTCATTTCATTGTCTCCTTTACGAGAAAACAATACAAAGTCATTCAGCGTTTTTGTATTCATTCTAACGGCCGGAGTTTTCGTCTCATGAGACGAAAATCATTTGTGGATCATATTTCTCTAATTATTCGAAAATGATAACACATCAGACAGAAATATTTCACAGGAAGTTTTCTACCATCGTCGTCTCTATACCGTGTAAGTTATGTGCAAATCTGTGAACATTTTGTCTTTTGGTGTTCCCAAAAGTGAATAT
Source organism: Marthasterias glacialis (assembly GCA_911728455.2). Classification (NCBI taxonomy): domain Eukaryota; kingdom Metazoa; phylum Echinodermata; class Asteroidea; order Forcipulatida; family Asteriidae; genus Marthasterias; species Marthasterias glacialis. Next base: position 32,464,493 of record OU452219.1, read on the forward strand.
TATGGGCTTTAAGTCCATTTATGGCTGCACACGCACAACTCAAATGGACGGCAAAGCCACGCACAATACCAAATGACAAACGCTCATAATTCCGTCCATGCGCGTGCAGAAATTCCGTATTTCAATGATAAAAAGTAAAGAGCCCAACCGTTATAACCATTAGCAGTAGAACGTACATTGTAATGTTGGTTAAAGTTAGAAGATAAGAAAAGTTACTGTGATATTTACCGAGTTTTGCTCCGTTGATCTCAAAACCTGTCAGACTTCTTACGCATTATTAAACTGTGGTTGGTTTATAATTCCCTTATGTAGTTACGTATTGGTTAAAAATAGTAAATATAGTATAATCAGTTGAGGTTTTTATTGAGTATTTTTCACCTGTTGACGAAATCACGGGCATAAACGTGGGACTTTCCTTTACTCTCTCGTCGTGCCGTCACTCGGGAGGGGGGGGGGGGATTGGCCGATTATAATAATAGACCGATTGCGCGACAATGTTTACATGCGGTCACGTGACCCCCTATCGGGGATGACGTCATACTGCTGGTGAAAAAATACGTGACACAGAGTGAGCTCGAAAACAGTCGATTATACTTTCGTTAAGCAATGAATTAGTTAATCAGCCCCTTTATTTAAAGTAGTATGGTGAGGCATTAATTTAAATCACATCTAAGTTTCATAATTTAACAGAATTCTTCTGAAAAGAGGTTTTTTAAGCCATGCACTACCGGCGTCGGACGACTATTATGTAGCCACCTGTCTGTTATTTTGTTTGTAATGTTGGCCTAAATCACTGTAAAAAAGGGTAAACAACGTTGGAAAAGTGAGCATTAATACCTAGCCTTGCAGAATTTCAAATAGGCAAAGGAATCACACAGTTTTGGAAAGCAATTTCTTTCGAGGATTTCAGCTTCAAAACTTTGAAATTTTTGTGTTGAAAAGTCTGTGGTGATCGCGGTCGTCTGGCCTAACGTTCCGTCACGCTCTGTACACATCGTGCACATTTATACGGTACTTTTACAATTTTCAAGGCTTGCTGGAACTGTCCTTGCTGGAACTGGTTTTATTCAGCCACTTGAAGGTCTTTGGTACAAACTCAGGAATATGTTTCACAGATTTCGAGCAAAAAAAACCTCGATCGAATTAACTAAATGCATTAATCATCGTGTACCGTACCACCCTCTCATATGGAGGATTACGTGTGTGTTTACATTTTTAACCCAACAGGGGTCACGTGACGCGGGTCGCGCAATCGGTCTATAGGTTTAACCTCATGATGTCTCCAATTCAATCTAGGGCCAATAAAGCCTCCAATCAGAAACTATTCATTACCAAAAATATGGGACAGGTATAGGTGCTTTCCACCGATGCTAAAAACATAACCACAAGTCACTGTTACGCAAATTGCTGCACGCATTGGATAATTTTATCGTACACAAATCAATCACGTCTGAATTTAGATGAGTGAAATAATTATCAAATCCAGTCGATTTTCTTCAAACCTATTTAAAGGCAGAAGGGTGCTTTTGGTAATAATTACTGGGTACTCCTAATGACCGTAAAACTTATACTTGGTAAGAAGCAACGGAGTGCTGTTGGTGGTACAAAACATTGTGGGAAACGACTCCCTTTGAAATTGTAATTTTTGAAGAAGACTTAGTTTGTCGCTAAAATATTTGACTCTAAAAAGGCTTCAGGCGCGCATGACGCTTTTTTCACGTAATAAAAAGAACATGCAACTGCAGCATTTTCTGGATCCTTCTTCGTGGAAATAACCGCTCCTGATTTTCGCCGATATCTCAAGAAGGCTAACATATTTTTAAACACAATTTTCAAAGGTTAGTTCTATGGTGCATGCATACAATTACATAGGATTGAAACAAACGTACGGTTCCAAATACCAAAGGTATATACACCCTGCGTTTAATAAAAGTTTACTATCTGCATTAAAAAAACATCGGACATTGGTGTAGACCAAAAACATGAATAAACAAATTCAATCCAATTCAATGGCCGACCGAACAATGGAAATACACATGCGCACGAATTTAATAATCCCAAGTCAAAACGCATGACTTTTGTAACTTTAGAGTTTCATTATGAAACTAGTGGTCCATGAGCCAAGTCCTGGAAATCCTCTAAATAAGGAGTTAGCACAACAGTCACCACATCTGAGGTTTGACTGTATAAAGTGGTAGATCACACCTACATTTAGCAGAACACCTCTTGGTAGTATGTGGTCTCAAATTGTGTTTCAAGTTTGAAAAAAAAGACTATTTTTGAAAGTCAAAACGTGTGCAAATTGCCTATGCGTTGGTTTATATAAAAACGTTTTATGGTGTGTTTTTGTAGCTTAGCTGATAAGTATAATTTAAAAAAACAGATAACAACTTATCAGTTCCTTTATAAAAATATTGAAAGAGCCTTCTTTCAATGTTAGTCTGGTTCTGTCTAATGTACAAGATAGAATCTCGGAAGTCTAGGTACCAGACTAAAAGTACATGTCCTGTTGCACTGACATGACTGTCTGGATGTATGGACTCTATTTATATTACTTTTGCCGCCTAAAAAGCGTAATTAGAGCACACCAATTGGCTTAAGACAATGATGTAAGTAACTTTGTAGTACTTTGGCCTACTTCCAAAAAGTATGATATGGGTAAGCCGAAGGTAAAGAAATAATACCTCTATTCTGTGTAATTATTTCAAACCCTATCCTGGCTTAGTCCGAGTTAGTGACCCTTCCCCTCACACAAATAACTATATCAATAGTCTCAAGCCTTTTGGCCTTTGCACACTTCCCTGTGCTCAGGACTGTTCACATACATGTACACACACGTTTGTCTATCCGTAAAATATGGACTTGAGAAAAACTTCCAGGCTACACACTTCTGGAATTGTTCTCTCCCAATGGGTGCAATGGAGAAGTCCAAATTCCCCAGTTCATCAATAAGCCGACCACGGTCTGTGCTGTGAGTGTTGCATGGCCAGTACATAGGCAGTATACCAATGGTTATGTACAGTATGCTTGCCCCTGGCATCCATGGATTTTCGGATTTTTCGCTCCTATCTTGGTCAATTTTGAACGGATTTCGTTCATTTACAGGTTATAACACTACCGGGTCATCACCTATGCTCTATGCAATTATTGCAACCTTTATGTGACGGGCTGACTTGGAACAAGTCTAAACTCAAGTTACGAGCTCTAAGTAAAGTAGCCATCCGAGTAGCTGTGTATAGTTCCCACCCAGTTATGTTTGTAACCCGTATTCGTGGAGCTCGATGGGGTGTGAAATGAACAATTGTTTGTAATTAGTCATCTTGTATAATTTATTTATGTAAACAGCTGAATTAGTTCTAGGATTATATTTTTCATACAATTTTTGACACATATTCCTACGCAACGTACTTCGCCGTTGCGTACGTGCGATTCTGCCTCTCTCCGATCGAGTTGTGTTGGCACATAACATTGACTCTGAGGAGAGAGCGCGGGTTCGCGCAATGCCCATTCTTTTGCCCTTTAAATAAAATAAACATTACAATTTTATGAATATAAACAATACCCTTGTAGGTCTTATCATTTTGTAATTGTTTAATGGGATAATTAAATATAATCTAAAATGCAATCACTGGATATCACGCTGTAATGAGTATTATTATTTGATTAACTTGCGATCACTACGCGGTTCCCTATCCTCAATTTAAAAGTTGAGCGGACCCACTACGTCAAGGTGGCAACGCCCCCACGTAACCGTGACAACTAGATGAAAAATGAGAGAGCCTTTTATTGATTCATACACATACATATACACCACCATACGACATTGCGTGAATTATAGTATTTTTGCCACGGTTGGCAAAACTCGGGGCTGTGACGTTGCAAAAGAAACGTCTATCTTCAAAATGTTCTACCATAAGATCGGTCAGTATTGTGGGAGTCTAAAATTGGAATGATTACGGGTCATGCATGCTTAATGATGGGACTGTAAGAAGACGGTTGATATTAGGTAGATTTGTTATAGTGGTATGCCGTATTTAATTAAAATTATCACATAGTCAGATCACTCAAAGGTCAAACTAAGAACATGACAATTTTGGGAAACATTAAACAAAGATAGACTCGCAAGTTTAGACCAATGTTTTCCATCCAAGAAAAAAGACATTGTTTACCCTTTTGCGCACTCGATCCGAAAACTAGCTTCAAAGTAATGACCGGTCGCTTACGTAGGGAAGCCGGATAGTGCCAGGGAATAACAAGTGAAACTTCTTTTTTTTCATGAGTGCGTAAATATTTTGTTATGTGTATTTTATCTGGCGGCCGCCACGTTCTTTATTTTGCGGATTTTGAGCGCATGTGGTGTTTATTGTTGACCTCTGTACGATGGATTGCTCCCCTCTTGTTCTATGTTCCACTTTATCGGGTAAAGGTTACAGATTATGTGGTGGTCGCCAGATAACTATGTGGCGGCCACCAGATAATTGGTACAAAAAATATTAATGCAGCCATAAAAAAAAAGGTTCCTTCACCTCTTATCTTGGCACTATCCGGCTTCTGTACTTATGTAATCATATAACCTGACACATTTAAAACGAGAAACATTTGAAGCGCGATTTTGTGTTGAAAGAGTCCTTTCGAGGGTGAATTATTTGATTTACTGTAAATATTTGTTATTACTAGCCCAAACCAGACAATAATGGCGCGGGAGAATAGGGGAATGTCCCAGTTCATACCCCTGAACGTGGTCCACAAACGGCATTGTTTGCGCACAAAATGAATTAGTCTGTGAATAATAAACTGCAATGCATCAGTGAATTCATTGTTGTTTCCTTACAAATAGGAATTGCTTCACAAGATTGCCCATACCTATTCATCGAATCGCACCTGAACTTTCTACGGTATTATATTTGCCCGTCACAATGAAGTACTGAATCAGTCAGTGTATATGAGTGTTACAAGTTTGATAGATTTGGTTGTTGTCGACAGAGAGTCAAACTCGGTAAATATCACATTTTCTTTGTTTTTTCTGTATGTCTAAATGTAGTACCTAAATGTACGAGAATGTAAAGAAGAGCCTGGCCGCTATCCTTGTGGGCTGATTTAGTTCTGTATTGGGTATAAAACTACATGTGTATTGTCATTGCAGTTTGTGGGCCAAGTGTTGAATGCAGTAGTAAAAACCCGTGTGTAAACATCGCACGTAGGCCTACTGGTACTAGTTGTAAAGTTGATGTGCAAAGTAATTTGAGAGATAGTTTGATTTGATGGAATGTAGTATTAATAGACGTACTAGCATGACTGTACGTTTGAGTTTGGACGTCAACGTTGACACATTAGGCCTATGTTATGTATGTAGTAATGACAGTGTTGTTTGTGTGTTGGTGGTTCGTGTCTGGCCCTTGCTCTATAGATGAAGAGACAGGAAAGTTTAAATTGGATTTCCTGTACGTTAACAATTCAAGCACAACTCCTTTACTAAATTTATTTCTACAAGATTCACTTACTTTGATATTCTTTTTGGAGGAACAGGCTCCTTTCTCGGCCATTCTGGACACGTTTATTAACAACCGTTAAGCAGTAGATAGCAAGCTGTATGCGGTTGCTATACTAAGTCCAGCTTTCGTTCTCAAGAGGTAGGATTAGCTTTGGTTCAGTATTACGAGGTGGAGCGTGACGTCACTTATAGGCAGAGGACACACTGTAAAAAAAAACAGTTATATATGTTTTCTACGCGCGACTTATCAGGATACGTCAGTTTGTAAAACCATAATATTTAGTTAAAGGGTTAATGTGTTCCGCTCAAATCATCGTAACTAGTTAACTACGAATCAAAACAGCTTAAAAATTTGTCAAATGCTATATTTTGATGAAAGTGTCAACAAACAATAAATATGTAATTTTGCCTAAAAAATCAGATACGCGATCGTGGTGCGACCGACGACTTGATGCTCACATTAATTTAAGAAAGTGGACCAGTCGATTTCCTACCACTTACTTTCTAAAATGTAAAAGAGTGAAAAAAAACCACTAATTTTGTACGCCATATCACTCTTGCAACGAGCCGTATGGCGGACAACACTTTTTTTGGAGCTACAAAGACGGGTATTTTCAATTTCAAAGAATCGTAATAAAGTTCGCTCCAATTTCACTAAAAATGGGTGATACACAGTGAGTTTCACTCACAAAAGAGCCAAAATGACACCACTCGGGTGAGAGAGTAAAATGTTCACTCTTTTACATTTAAAAATTTCCCATTTAGAGAGTACCTATAAGTTTGATGTCTGCGCCATAAAAAGTACTGAGCCAGAACTCTGTGCATTTCTAGTTGTATGTGGCGGTAATTTAATTAATGGACACACTTTATTACCCCATAATTTCCAAAGCTAAACATTCCGAAAGTTGTGATTGCAGTGACGACTCTGTGGTTACAAAGTCTGAACCCTTAGTTAATGAATTTCAGTTGTGTTCAGTGCAATCCCCCCCCCCCCCGATTTGTGAGGCATCGGTAGAAGGCTAGGTTAATCCTGCCTGTCGATAAGTCACTACGTTATACGCGTGCGCATTGGTCGCACTATCGTATGTTGGGCTACTTCTGGCTACTTGCAAGCATTTACCTAAATGCCATATCACGTAGAAGAAACAATTAACTTTTTCATAACTTACGTTTGAATAGTAGCCACTGTTAGACCAAATGTGTTTCTTTTGCAGTAACAAATGAAAATGTATTATTTCCTTTTCAGACAAAGTTGTAATGTTTCAAACAGAACCTTCATTGCAAGTTGGTTGCCTTCTGGACTTTGAAATCGTTTCAGATGAGCCGCTTAAAAATTGAAATGGTTTTCGGTGGACTCCACTTGGGTCTAGTGAGTGTTTAAAAATGCTAGATAATACAACATGATTTATTTTGCCTCAGATACCCTCATCATGAAACATACAAGGGGAATACTGTTTGGGATCCTGGTGTGTTTTCTGGTCATGCAGGTCATACCGGTTGATGCAGGTAATATGTCACGATCTTCACATATTATAACGTGTAACAGATGTGTATTATACGTTCGAATGGTGGGTATTTTTTTGTTGTGTGGAAGCTCTTGGTGGCGCATTGTATTGCGAATCTCTCAAATGAATTGAATTGTTTTGCTGTTTATTGTGCCTTTTTGCAGGTATATTCAGAATGTAGTTTTAAAGCTCGAATGATGAAGTGAATTTCAGTAAATGGATCAGTGATTTTGATGGATACATTAATTTTTAGAGCCCTGTCGCGCTTCACATAATTTTTTTTTCTGGGACAGTAGTTTGCTGGTTAAAAATGTCCCTTGTGAAACTTAAGTGTTCCTTTCGACTGGGGCAGATTTGGTTTTCTCTGTGTATATGGATATGAAATTTAATTTCAAATGAAAACAGTCGGGTGGGATAAGTTTTCAAAATGTTTCACACAGTGTTCAAACATTTTCAATCAACGTTTGTTTGTTTAGGTTTACAATGAATAACAAGTTTAATCATAATATGTACTGAAACTGAAAATTTACTAGATGTATTTGTGCTGGTTGCGGACAACGGCAATGGGACAATTTACAAGGGAAGCATCTCGCAAGGTCTGGCCGATCTAGCTCCGCTACCCCTCACCGGTATCTTCAACCCAGCGGCTGTGGATTTTGACCCGGTTGATCAGATGGTTTACTGGACCGATGCCGGGGGACCATCTCCGAAAATCTCCAAGGCGCATCTTGATGGTAGTGACCAAAGGACACTTATTCAAGAACTCTACGGTAGGTATGATTGAAAAAAAAATCTACGTAGGAAATGTTTTCGTATGATATTTCAACTTTGAACCGATAACGGAAAGACTGATGTCAAATTTGTATAACCTTGGCCGTTACTGCTGCAAAAAGGAGTGGGGTTTTGTGCTTTTTTGTGTTCCTTTTATGCTTGAGAAATAGCAATCGACCTGAGTTCAAAAAAAAAAATCATTCGCTGACTTTCAGCCGAAGATGTAATGATTGACGTCAACATTATTTAAGATTTGAGCAAAGGGTCATTTTGAAAGCAATATTTGTAATTTGGGCCAAAGACGTGGGATGAGGAAACGGCAAGTCTGGAGTGTCTCTTTAAGGCCACCTTATTTTCCTGTTCAGCGGCTCTCAGGCTTGACCCCCCCTAATATATATCAGCCAAATTTTCTTTGCTCACGCTATTTATTTATATATATATATATATATATATATATATATATATATATATATATATATATATATATATATATATATATATATATATATATATATATATATATATATATATATATATATATATATATATATATATATATATATATATATATATATATATATATATATATATATATATATATATATATATATATATATACACCCAGAGAACCCAACCAGCTGTCTTTACAACAAGACATTGCCCAATTTAATCGCAGGCTACGTTTACGTGAATATTTTCATGTAGACCCCTCAACAGATGATGAGTCATCTGAGGCCACTCAGCCTGCTCGCAATCGCTTCAAAGAAAAAAGTAATTGGGTACCCCCAAAGAACCGAGATGTAGCTTTGGACACCTACATCAACTCAGTTAACACTGAGGTGCTTAAGGTTGCCAATACCAGAGTACCTAATAACCTCCCCCAAGAGGAACGCAAGGCCTTAACTCAACTTCGGCAGTCACCTAACATAGTGATTAAACGTGCTGACAAAGGGTCCGCAGTTGTAGTCATGAACACAGATGACTATATAACTGAGGGCCTCAGACAGCTCAGTAACACTGATCACTATGTTGAATGTGACACTGACCCCACTCATTCATTCTCCAAACAAATCAGTGACACCCTCGTAAGCATTCACAATGCTAAGGGTATCGACAAGGATACACTTAACTACCTTCTCCCACAGGATCCCCGTACAGCACGCTTCTATCTTTTACCGAAGATACACAAGCCTAACAACCCAGGCCGTCCCATTGTATCTGGCAATGGCAGCACCACAGAACGTATCTCTGAATTTGTTGATAGCTTTCTAAACCCACTCGTACCTCGCATTCCCTCATACATCAGAGACACCACTGACTTTCTTTGTAAATTGGAGGGTATCAAACACAAAATACCTGACTCTGCTTTTCTGGTGACTCTAGATGTATCGTCACTGTATACTAACATACCTCATAAAGAAGGAATTAAGGCATGTGGTTCTGTACTCCGAGCCAACAAACAAACCCGACCCTCTGTGAGACACCTTACAGAACTCATCAGCCACATCCTAACTAAGAATAACTTTTCTTTCACAGAAAGGCACTTCTTACAGACACAAGGTACTGCCATGGGTACTAAAATGGCGCCTTCATATGCTAACTTGTTCATGTCTGACTTAGAAGACAAACTATTGTCTTCTGCTCCCAACCGCCCACTCGTGTGGTGGAGATTTATTGATGACATTTTCGCTATCTGGTGTGGTAGCCAAGATAGCCTGGAAGAATTCATTGATCATATAAACTCATTCCACCCCACCATTAAATTCACTGCCGATTTCTCTGTTACCTGCGTGAATTTTCTAGATGTGACTATAACTAAATCCCCTAATGGTATTGTGACAGATGTATATAGCAAACCCACTGACACCCATCAATATCTTCTCTCTAATAGCTGCCACCCTAGCCACTGCAAGGAGGCAATTGCCTACAGTCAAGCCTTACGTATAAGACGTATCTGCTCCACAGATACTCTATACAAAAGGCGTTCATCTGACCTAAGGCACCACCTTGTTTCTAGGGGCCATAGCAAACGAAGGGTTCAACTTGCCATCAACAGAGCTTTTGGCATACCCCGCCATACTCTGTTGACCAACACGGGCACCAAGAGAACCCCGACCAATAGAGTTGCTCTGGTCACTACTTTCCACCCTAGGTTACCCAAGTTGTCATCTATAATCAATGACAACATGCCAATTCTCCACTCCTCCAACAGGTTGCGCTCAGCAATTTCTGAGCGCCCCATGGTCGCCTTTCGTCGCCCTAAGAGCCTAGGTGACATTCTAGTTAGAGCAAAACTCCACCCAGGTACAGGCCAAACTCCCTCCCCACAAGACATACAGGGTTGTCACCACTGCACCCGCTCTAAGTGCAAGACTTGTATGTATATCAAACCCACTGTACAGGTTAAAAGCCACAGCACTGGCTTTACCTACAAAATCAAGACCAACTCCCAATGCCAAACCCCAAATGTCATCTATGTCATATCATGTAAGAGATGTGGAGTACAGTATGTGGGAGAGACAAAGACCAAACTTAGTCTTCGCTTTGCGAACCATGTCTCCTCCATAAAGACCAAAAAACTGTACCCAGTATCTATCCACTTTAATAGTCCTAATCATAGTGTTAAAGATGTGGAACTAACTGTCATTGAGGCCTGCAACGGCGACGATTCACATCGTAAACTCAGAGAATCCCACTGGATTCACAAACTCCGAACAATCCAACCATTCGGATTAAACATAAACACAGGTGTTAAATAATTCCTCTTGGCAAATAACTACTTTATTACGATGCTTTTACATTATCATCATAGTATTCTCATTATAGCCCCCTCTCTATTATTCAATGTTTACACTTCTACTGCTTTATTTAGGGAGATTACCCTTAATCACCTCCCTCATGTGAGTTAATAATCCTGTCCCTTCATGTCAGCCGCATTTCCCACCATGCAGCTTTCCTCCTTTGTTCACTAATCTCCTTTTTGTACTAACGGACCACTGGACATCCCATTGTCCACACTGCTGTATTTTGATTGGTCATCAACAATCTCTTTGTCTGTATTTAATTAACTTTGATTGGTTGTCTTTTTCCCGCCTATTTTGGATACTCTCCATCTATTTTAATCCCAAGGTTTTTCTATAAATGGATCTGTTTTTATGTTTGTGCTTGTTTTTGCCTCTGACGAAGGTCCGGTTTGGATCGAAAGCTAAGGCCATCAACCCTACTAGTTTTATATATATATATATATATATATATATATATATATATATATATATAAATAAATAGCGTGAGCAAAGAAAATTTGGCTGATGCCGGACTCGAACCCGCGACCTCTCGAATACCGTACGAGCGCTCTACCAACTGAGCTAACCAGCCCTTATAGTTGGTGGGCGGTCCTATGTGCAATACCAAATCCACTTTGCTCGGGGGGACCAGTCAGAAGCCGAACCGTGCTGCCGATAAGCCAGGGATCACTACCCCGGTTAAGATGCAAATAACCTGGTAAACGGCAGTAGCGGGGATACACAACGAATGGATACAGCTTTTTACGTGGTTTTACACAGAGAAATATATATATATATATATATATATATATATATATATATATATATATATATATATATATATATATATATATATATATATATATATATATATATATATATATATATATAAAACATCAACAACAACAAACCACACACATGCAGTGAACCGAGCCAAACGCGTGGGCGTGTTATTGAACGTTATTGAAAATTATATACTGAAACACGCCAGCCCTTTCATGTTTGGGAATTTCCAACTTCATAAATATAGACCGAGCCATTAAGCCCCACCGACTTTGCACGTGCGCCATATGCACCAAAGTGCTTTCGGACTTATGGTTTCGCAATCACGTCTGTGATTAAGGGAATAAAGGTGTGATGAAGAGGTTTTTAACTATTGTTTAAAACCGATGAGGGGTCTGGTGGCCGATAATTGCCCTCGCCTTCGGCTCGGGCAATTATCGGCCACCAGGACCCTCAGAGGTTTTAAACAATAGTTAAAAACCGATTCAGCACACCTTTATTCCCATTCATAAATGCCTTTCTGTCAAAAACATGCAAAAACCTTTAAAAGTTGGGAGGAAATCTGACAGTTTAGACTCAGCTCACCTCGATTCTGCGTTAAATTTCTATCCATATTTACGGGCCAATTCCTTGAACGGAATGTCGATATTATTTCTGCCTCTGATAATCATTGGGAATCACACGTTACAATATGGAAACCAGACTAAATGACTATGCTGTTCGTTTCCCACACCAGTTAGAAACAGAAAACATAATGTTGATTTAAAAAACATCTCAGCAACTTCTTTAATACGTTATAAATTGTAAACAAACATAGATAAATGGAAAAGTAAACATAGATTATTTTTCTGCAATAAATATGGATTTTCCCTTAACATATTTTGACTTTTGAATAATTAAACTTCTCTGGAAATAGAACAGCTGAAAACCGTAGCGTCGCGGCGCAGCATGCAGCCATGCCATCGCGAGTACTTGAACTCTCGCAATACTTGTTCACGAAATAAACTTACAAAAAATTACCACTTTCTGTCTCAAAAAACTTATCAAAGTTCTTGAGAGATTCAAGAGTCCGCCAAAGATGCTGCTGAAGCTGGCAGAATATTGACAATAACACTGCTGTTGAAAGTGTGTCCTGCGAAGAGGGACTGTGCGAGCATGTTGGATGTGTTCAGATGTACTGCACCACCAAGATCGCGATGCGCTACACCGGCGGTACGAACCGTGTGTGGTACGGCAGGGGTCTTCGTCATGTCCGACGTTGGCACCGGTACTATTGCTGCTATTGTAGGTCAAAATACGCATCTGGTATGTAGTTTGTCATTGTCGCTGGCGATATTTTTATTATGAATATGTGTTTGTACGTATGTGAATGCAGGAAAATGTGATTAACAATTATGTAAACAGTGACCAAAAAGAGCAGACGACATTTATACAAGTTTTTAGGCTCTTTCATGATGATTGATTTCATTGTTTTGTTTAAAACCAGTCTTTAACAGAAAGTTGTTTAAAACTGGTCTTAAATATATTACTATATATTACCCCAAATTTCCCTAAGCATCAGAACCCACCCACTTTCAGGGATACATCAGCTTCTTTGATTAAAAAAAAACCAATTGAGAGACCAGGTTATGACGACATAAACCCAAAAGCTGGAAACACATATACTTCTTATCCTGATTCAGGGGCCATATTTTACGTTCGCAAAGGCTAGCCGGTTTTAAACTCGTTTTACCGTGTTTATATCGCCCGTTTAAACATGGCCACGTGATGCCCTCTCGGCCAATCAGAATGGATAAACTAACTAGGGTATTTATGAATGGTCAATACATGGGTTGGGTTAAAGCAACTGTTAGGGAATCAACATTGGGACAAAAGTTTCTACACAAGTCAATAATTTGTCGTGTAGCCGGCAAAAGGACGCAAGGGAAAGTTCCCGGACGTAAGCAATTTATGTCAAAATTTGTTTTTCAAGAATTATGAGCGGGAAAGGTGCCATGAAAAAGTCATATTAGAAAGGTTTATTTCTGCATGGGGAATGGGGAAACATGTCTTCTAGCAAAATAAACTAACAAAAATGACATTTTTTTAATGACAGGAGCCATTTTGTTGCTTACGTCCTTTTGTTACTGGGACGAACTACTTTATGTTCCCGGCAAAAGGGCGTAAGGCCTTACGCCCTTTTGCCGGGAACACGACGATTTTGTGCTCACCTCCGTCATTAATATTCTTGACGGCCATACAGCCCAAGTAATTTTCAGTTTAGCCGTTTTAATAGTCGGCAGCAGTGAGTGGTCGAAGACGTTGTTAAACGAATAGCTCCTTTTCAAGTGAAGTACGGTCAGAGTCTAAGAGAGCTGCTTTTAAGCACAGCAAGTAGCTAAGCACAACAAACAACATGCTTAACTGAAAAAGGTTAACGGCCAAAATACCATTTCACGAGTACATCCATAGTTGGTATCCTGCTCATTTTTGCAGAAAATTGGTAAGCAATATTCAGAGCTTAATCAGCTCTTTGAACTTGGACCCCGGAAAGACGGCGTTTCCACGTAAATCTTGTATACCCTTTCGCTTCTTTCAGGTTATAGTTATAATAATACTGCCTTTATCTTTTATTCTTTCGGTTATCTTTTCACAAAGGCTTATTAGTTTTGTTTACAGTAACTTTTACTTGTTTGTCTTTATCGTCAAAATAGTTCCAAATGGAAAGCTTGTTTTATTTTGGTAGCTGAAGTTGTCTCATTCGGACACACCCAAATAAGGAAAGCTAGAATGCTGACCATCGCCATGATCCCCGTGGACATGTAGAATGAATCAACGACAAGTAAAACAAGCTTATGGGAAGCAAAACTCGTAGATGCGTCAACAATGGCGATTTAAAGGGTAGTTTTTTTCCGACCGTATTTCAAACAGTGCCTGCCGGATTGGCGTTAGATGTTGTATCCAGGATGGTGTATTGGACAGACGAAGTCCCGGGTCACATTGCACGGATCCCCATGGACGGCTCATCAAGGAACAAAGAAGTTATTGTTGAGAACATCGACCGGCCAAGGGGCATTATTACTGATCATTACTATGGGTAAGTAAAACTGGTGTTTGGTATGAATAATTATTTATATTTGCCATTTTACATCGTTTCTTGTGTCATGTCTACCACACGAGATCTGTTATAAAAGGCAATCAGGTCCTCGATTTTTTACTTTTCTTAACATAATTTACACTTGTTTTTTTTTTTTTTTTTTTTTTTGGCAAGAAAAAGTAATAGTGAAGAATCAGGTGATAGTCTAAAATAATTTTGTGAATTCAAAAGGGCCGCCATAGTTGGCGGCAATCTTGGATTTTTTGTTTTCAGCCTGTAATTAGTGGGGGGAGGCAAACTGTATGCAGTTTTTTAACAATAGAATATTTTCAACATGCTAATTTATTACTTGTCAACCAAGCCTTATCATTGCTCACTGGGCTCTGGGCGGCGGCCATTTTGATATTTTTTTTGTGTGAAAAAACGCAACCAAATGTTTTGAGAAAATGGGATAAATTAATGGATTTTAGCGCCTCCAACGTTGACTCCAGTTCTTAAATTAGGTTGGAATTATATTAATCATGTTAAATGAACAAGTTTGCCAAGTTTTAAAACATTACGGGCAACAACAAAACCAGTCACAGACGCCCTCTGGTGACAGTTAAAAAAAAAGAATTGACGTCATCATGTAGAACTCGGTGAAATGAATATCTGTGGCAAATTTCATCAAAATCGGTCAAAAACTTGGGAAAATACGGAAGGGGCACTACATGCCCCGCACCCCCGGTCCCCCCGGTCCCCGTACATCCCAAAAAAGAACGGTCCTGAACTGTCAAGAATATATGCTTTATTCAGTATGTATTTGTTGTTAGATTTTCCACGTTATTTTATAGGCTCTTTGTTTTATAATAACATAAAGGAACCCTCTTAAAACTCGATTCACTTTCTAGGCACATCTACTGGGCAGATTCAGGGAATAATGGAACCATAGAGAGAGCAAATCTCGACGGAACTGGTAGAACCGTCATTATCCAACACGATATGAAGTTTCCAAGCGGTCTAGCAATAAATCATCGAGGTATCATTAAATATTCTGGTGGATTAATTTTCATAATAAAAAGTGTTTTCAGAGTCATAGCAAAATTTCGTGGCGGTGCTTAGTACCACGAAATTCTGCATTTTGGCCCGTCAAATGCGTAATTCTATATACCGTAATAGCAAAATCTCCTGTGACCAGAACCATGCGATTTAGTCCTGGATTTTCGTAAAAGTAACTTTAGAGGCATTGGCGCAGGAGTGAATCAGCCTCATGCAAGAGATATCAAAGTAAATTTGATGTAAATGTTATCGTTTTTAATGTTAGTTCAAAATGTACATTTTGTTTTTGAACGGTGTCTGTCAGACGGCTAGGCAAATTACTGTTGTGTTTTTTTTTTTTGTTTTTTTTTTATTAAACAATTTGTTTTATTGTTTTATAGAAAACAAGCTGTACTGGTGCGATAGCCTATTGGAAACAATTGAGCGAAGCGACCCCTTTGGCTACAACCGGGAACATGTGATAGACCTAACTCCCTTCAATGGCACATTCTTTCCGTTTGATTTAGTCTTATACAATGATAACGTGTATTGGTCTGATTGGGGTACTCCCACTCTTCTTCGAGTATCAACGGGCGGAGTAGGGGAGCGACATTACGGCCCAAGAATATTTCAAAAAGCCGCCGGGATCCACATATTTTATGAAGGTTTGTATTATTTTGTTATTCGATTTTACCGATTTAACCAATTATTTTAAATGTTATTCGATTTTACCGGGGGAAAAATAAGATTTAAAAAGTAGTTTTTCCCCCCAAATGATCAATTTCATGGTCGTGCAGGATCTTGTTTGGCATGTACTCGATCGTTTTACCGTGCCGGTCATGCGTTGTGCAACGACTCAAGCAATGACGAAGCTTTGATGAATGACCCTTTTATATAAAGTTTTTTTCGTACATTTTGGTGTTGGTTGCACGATTAGTAAGTAATTTTCGCAAATTTTTAGCGTCGCATATGGCGTAAATTCTTGACATTTAATCCAAAATAGAGATATCTCTATTAATAATAGAGATATCTCTATTAATAATAGAAATATCTCTATTGCTAATAGAGATATCTCTGTTAATAATAGAGATATCTCTATTACGTTTCCACTTCCGGGTCAGGTCACGCGAGACATTATTAGCCGAGAGGCAAGGACATAGATTTTACGTCTGTCCTTTTTTGCGCGCGTCTTTTTTCATACGCTCGCTTTGACGACTGCAGATCATCGATTCCAGAGGGAAAACAAGTAACAAAAACACGGACAATCCCGAAAAAGGCATAGATCTCTCTGAGAACCGGGTTAGAGTCTGTATGGTGATATTCGTGGGCTTTTTGGCCGTCCAAAAACAAATTCAAGGCGAAGAAGAGGTAACGTTATGCCTAGCTATAGGCCCTTACCCTTTTTCTAAATTTAAGAATACAGTGATGTATAACGCAGCATCAATCATTTTGTTGACCAGTTACTAATTATATTTAAAGGTGAAGTCGAAATTTCACACCTTGTTTCTTGACTGACAGCTGTAGGGTGCGAACTTGCCCATGATGCATCGGATATTGTTACCGTGAATCCGTACCAGCTTGTTTATCTTCCGGGTCAGCGGGTCATTTTCGGCTGTCCTGGCGGCTATGAGTTCCGAGGGTCTGCCGAGTGGCTTTGTCTGGACGATTTCACCTGGAGTGCAAACCAAGCTGAATGCATCCCTTTAGGTATGATGGCTTCCCTATTACTACCGTACTTAGTACTTAACTTTAGTGTAAACGGCCCATGAAAATAATTTGTTTTAATGCAATCCTTGGAAATGCACCTTTGTGTCCCATTTAAGCTTGTTTTCAATTTGCATTTTGCTATTTTTAAGTGTATGAAAAGTGTGACGTCATATCAGACAGAAACCTCATTATTGCAATTATTTTATACACAAAAAGTTGACATAATAGGATATTTCACTGTCGAAAACGTACCTTTTTTAAGTGATTGGTTGTTGTGTCAGTTCATGACAGTAAGCCAATAAGCAAACCTTTTCTCACAAATGCTTTCAATCAGCAGACTTTGGGGTCCATAAATTAGTCAATTTCAACAGAAAACCAGTGTCTCCCGAAAATCGCATCACGGCAACAACGCCCTCATGTGTCCGGAGGAACAGGAACATTTTTAAATGATTAAAGAAGTACTTGTTTTCAATAAAATGAACCAAAAAGGGATGTCAGTTAGCTTTCATACACTGAAGGGGATAAGAAAATAACACAAAATACGTTGCTAAGAAATTCTCACTTCAGGGTTCCTTTAAACGAACTGTAAATTATCGGTATTTGGTGTTGGTTTTTAAGTGAGGCTGTCATTACTGGTATTAGAAGGAAACTAAGAGAGGCAAATGACATTAACTTATACACATCAGCCCCCCCTACATCATTGCGATTTGTATTCATAATTGTACCTGTTCAGATTTATGTGAAAGCTCTCCATGTGTGAACGGAGGTACCTGCATTTCCCGGACGGCTGGCTTCTCTTGCCAATGTGCTCCTGGTTACGAAGGAACCCTTTGTCATGTGGGTAAGTTTTTAACACGATGGACAGAATTGATAAGGGCTGTAGTGTTTCTTCCTTATTTAGTGAAATCAAATAGACTGGACCACCTGCAGGCATAATTTGCACACATCAGCTCAAAGGAAAAGCTAAAACGAATCTCCCATGTCAATATGGAAACGGCAATGGACAAGTTTGGTTTATAGTTTAAAAAAGGGGGGGCACATCTCAAAATTTGATCTGCTTTAAATTGTCTTTATTATTATTATTTTTTACAATTCTTTGTCTGATTTTGTACAACTCCGTTACTATACACAATATGACCACGTGACCAGTGGAGACATACACTGGAATACAAAGTCACTCTTTGGGAGGTGGCTTTGTCAACATGTAATTAGTTTAACTGGAAGATGAAGCTAACATTTCACACGTTCGTTCTTATTCGACAGTTGCGGGATGCGAACTTACCCATGATGCATCGGAAATTGTCACCGTAAATCCGGACCAGCTTGTTTATCTTCCGAGTCAGCAGGTCATCTTCAGCTGTCCTGACGGCTATGAGCTCCAAGGGTCCGAAGTGTGGTTTTGCCAATCCGACTACACGTGGACTGAAAGTCAAGCAGAGTGCATCCCCATAGGTACTGGTACAGAGTCATCGTATTTCATTACGAGTTTCTGTAGCATGATTTTAACCTTGTCAATTGTTTGTGGATAATAAAATAAATTTATAATAAAATAAATGAATGCCAATGTACTTCTGGTTACGAAGGAACACTTTGTCATGTGGGTAAGTTTTTAACACGATGGACAGAATTGATAATCAGAATTGATAATCAGAATTGATAATCAGAATTGATAAGGGCTGCAGTGTCTCTTCCTTATTTAGTGAAATCAAATGTTTACAATTGAGCAACATAGACTGGACCACCTGCAGGCATAAATTGCACACATCTGCTCAAAAGAAAAGCTAAAATGAATTTCCCATGTCAATATGGAAACGGCAATGGACAAGTGCCAGGAACGACACTCGAACCCACATTTTGATGACTCAGCCACCTGAACTTGAATTCGAATTCGGTGCGCTGTAGACAAATGAACACGTAAGGTGAAACATAAAAACTGAAAACTCATAGAATGTGAAAGACAGCGGCAAAATCGGTCACGCCACTGGTGAACAAATGAGAAAGGGGTGAAATGGACAACAAAGTGGGGAAACTATAAAACAGTGTAAAAAACAAAGTGAAGTTTGATAATCATTAGAGCATGACAGCAAGTATTTATTGTAAACGAATAAATAAAAAAAAACTGGCGTAAACAAAACCAAGGTAATACATTAAAACCAAAATCGAAAACTTGACACCATGCTCTTTGTTTGTTTCTGTATTTTAGAAGATAAGCCTTCATACGCCCCCATCATTGGCGGGTGCGCCGGAGTAACGCTGATTGTCGTCTTGCTGCTCATCATCCTCATTTTCATTAAGAGGTTTGTGTTAAAGGGGCCCGTCAGATCTTTTAAGCCAGCCATCCCCTCCTCCAAAAAAAGGACGGGTGGACAATAATAATAATACAAATAAAAAATGTATCATAACAATACAAATCGAAGTACAAATATTGAAAAGATACAATTTAAACTAGATAAACTAACTAAATATAAAGTCATGAAATCTCTTCGTTTCAAATCAACCAACGTACAGATTTTTCCTACATTTAAAATTCATTTTTCAAGATCTAATAGTTTAAAATATTCTCTCTTTTTTCATAGCTTGCCTGCCTTGTTCAACTCATTGCCTATTTATAATCGTTGCTTAATATATATTTCTTTATTCAAAGTGGCAGTCAACAGTTTTCCCCGTGGTACAACTGAAAGTTTCCATTGTTAATGTTTCAAAAACAATTCTTGTGTAAATGCTCGTCCGAACTTTATATATACAGTTTTATTGGCAGACTGAACCTTTTTTATCGTTTGCCTCAGTCTAGCCTTATCCACATATTCAAATACCTTTTTAGTGTTCTCTTGATTCCTGTACGTTTGAATTAATGAGTTATTTAAGAATTTAGTGGAGAGAAATAAAACTATAATTTTAATAATAATAAAAGTTGCCGACCCAGGATAACCAAGGGCTAAAGGATCCAAGTTGATTTTTTTTTTAAATATATATATACATATATTTTGTGCACTTTAGGAAAAATAAGGAGGACGAGAGGGTGGTTCGTGTACCAAACATGCAGACAATCTACCAAGGACAAAGTAACACCCGATGCCAGCCAGACCCCCCTCCAGTGTATAACTTTGGCTATAACACGAACGAACCGTTATACGATGAGGCTATCTGTACAGAAATGCAGTATCTTCCAATGAACACCACTTTGAATGAGAAACCGAACCTGACTGGAAACCAAACGAAAGTAGGGAGAATGTAATTGTTCAACTGTCTTGTTTTCTCACAAACTTACAACCTATCACTGAAAGAAAGGTTATGGATCTCTTCGCTCTTCCCTTTTTTTATTTTTTTTTATAGTTTTACTGAATGAAGCTATATTCTTTGCGTTGCCTTGTGGCGGGTGATATAAAAGAGCGATATTATATGACTTTTCTTTTCGCATTGGGTAAAGAAAGCATATGCATAAAATTTAAATTTATTATGGCAGAGTTTAAATTTACTCAGAATGAAGTAATATTTAAATGAATATTTTACTCGATGTACTCAATCCAGATTGAAAAAGTACTGTTGTGTAAACGTAATACAATTACAACTCAATGCTAGCTTTCTGTGTTGAACATAATTAGTTTTACAAAATTATATCCGGAAAAAACGAGCAATTAGGGTATTTGGACTGATTCTGTGAAACTTGATTTTTTTTTACAACTTTGTCATTGCTCATTCGGTTTGCAGTACACCACGAATGATTACACTTTGTAATGGCAGTAGATTGTTCTTGTGAGAACTTGTCCTGTTATTATGCGGAGTAGATTTCGGAAATTCGGGGGGACAACTTAGTTCTGAAAAGAACTGTCCCGTTTATTAAGTACTATACCTGTAAGGGGAGGTAGGAAATTCGCCGGGACTACTATTACTTTCGCTTAGTGGATCGTGGGGACTTCTCGTGACTAACTTCACTGCCGCGGAGTGAATCGTGGTCTCAACGTGTCGACTAGCCTGCTCTAGTCATTGTCAGGGGACTGAAGAGTGTTTGAGATGCCGGTCTTTTTAGGAATCTCAAACACTCAACAACAAAAACTAGTTTGAACTGATGAAGTCAAGGTGAAACTCATTTGTTAATTTTGATGTAAACTATGTAAATTCTTATACCATTTGAATACGCTTTATGTAGCCTAACACGTTGTTTTTTAATTATTAACTATTATTGATGCATTGTTTTGTTTTTTAAAGCTCTTTTATGGCCTGTAATCAGTTTAAGCAATGGCATGGCCATTAAAGGATAGATGCAGTGCAATATTTCGACGCACCTCGAAGTAAAAGGGGGAAATGTATTTTAAAGGTTTTTAGTGTCTAGATTTTTTTTAAAGGTTCTTTCACGGACAGCGCAATAATTTGTATTCGTATAAGAGCAGAAGCTGCCGCTAAATATCGGGACTCCTCTTTCCAGAGGTGTCAGGAAGATTGGTTTCAAAAAAATAATAATAATAATTTACAACAGATTTATAGCGTTACACGTATGGAATAACATGTATCGTAACGTCCTTTACAAAGATTTTGCCTTTTGATTGGTTTAGAGTGTGTCATGTCTTATTTTTATTAGAAATCCGCGCGAACTCTTACAAAGCCGAGCGAATGCGTAGCAACCAATGTACTATCCCACAACAACCAACGTACTATCCCACAACAACCAATGTTCTATAACCAATGAGAGACTTTTGAGACGTTAGCGGGCGCCCCAGTAACCGGTCCTTTTCTTTTGCTCTCATAATAGAGAGGTTTCACGTGACGTCACCCGAAACCTTTTTCTAAGTGCTGCGTGCACAAACATGCGCTGGAAATCATTCAGCAGACGCGCCAGCCGTTGAGTTTGTGCATGGCATTGATACCCAACATGGCTGCAAAACGAACTTTGCCCGGGGTCATGCAACCTCTCTGTAGAAAAGGACCGGTTACTGGGGCGCCAGCTAACATCTCAAAAGTATCCCATTGCATACTTTATAAATATAGCAACATTAGGTTCTTGATACCTCGGTGATCCCCGGAGCGTTCTATTTCCCCTTGGCTTTGCCTCGGGAAAATAGAACGCACCGGAATTACCTCGGGAGTTGTAGTTTTAATCATAGCACTCAAAACAGTCAATAGTTTGACAATGAAGGTAATCAGCCGTTTTGCTTAATATGCATACTCTAATTTTGCGAGCGTGTGTTGGATTTTGCTGAAAAACTATACGTGTGTTGTTTTTGCTGTTAATTTGATACCCAGATTCTTAAATCTAATCAAAGCTTTAAAATGTTGATTCAAGATTGTAACGTAATGAACAATGCAAGTACCTGAGATAGTTTTCCTTAATTGTGTCAATTAAAGACGCAGGCTTGTCGCTATCACATTACCCAAACGGCCGTTTTTGTGGCACGAAAGATCACGTAAACGTTCGTCTACACACATACAACGTGAAACAAGTCGCCTTTCTCACAGCGAGATATACCCGACGGCTATTTTTCCCCGACGAGCCTGTATCTTTAAATTGTGTCACTTTGTTAACAGAATTAGAACCAACAAAAATAACACACACGACAACATGTTCCTCTCTCAAAATAAGAGCACTTTTGGTTCACATATTTATCACTTTGCTTCAATGACAGACAAATGACACGCATAAAAGAATCTACACAGTTTGGCGTCATAACACAAGTGACAATAAAACGTTTGCCTACACGCAATTTAGCAGTTGATAGACGAGTGTGCGGCACCTAAATGCTGTCCGTGAATTATATGAAGCCCAGACCTAAATGTAACCAATTCTAATCCGGACATGAATCAGGACATATTTAGGTGTAGGCTTGTGCATGGTTACATAAAGGTTACGGGCTATACATTTTGGGGTCCTCCTTAATTTAGTTCTCTACTTTTTAGGGGCAGTCCAGACGATTGACAGTAGGCTGTCACTCCTTATCCAGAAATTCAAAAGGGTTTCTATCATAAATGATAAGGCAAAGACAGTTCCTTGCACAAAGAGGGAAATAATGTTCATGCTTCATTAGTGAGACGTGGTTACCATACAATATGTTTGTATGGATAAGGAATGAGATTTATGGCCTACAAAGCAATGAATGAGATCGGTTACCGATTTCAAGTCTGGCCTGTCTTTACTTTGTCCACTTGGTATGTGCAAGGTAGTAGAGATAATCCGTGTAGACTTAAAGGCAAAGTATACCTTTGGTTTTTGGAACCGTACATTTGCCTTAATGCTATATAATTGTAGATATATGCCATAAAAACTAACCTGTGTAAATTTCAGTTCAAAAGGTGGCAGCGTTTTTGAGATATCACCAAAAATCTGGAGCGGTTGTGTTCACGCAGAAGAAGTATCCGTCATTGGAATACACATTCTGAGAAGCGTTACGACCATAACGCTTCTCAGATTCAAATTTTGGGGGATAAAAAGTGATGTATTTTTCCATAACTGCAGTACTTCGAAGTGACACGTTTCTCAAAATGCATTATACTATCCAAAGCTGCTGTACTTCTTACCAAGTGAGCTATTATTACCATAAATTTTCAGAGTCATTACCAAACGTATACAGACCCTTTAACTATAGGTAAAAAGAACGATGAATTAGATATATCAACGGCTTTTGTGAGAAATGTTAATGTTTTCCATTAAAAAGGTAAAAGGTTGATTACACAATGTTTTGTAACTAATCATCAAAAACAGTCGCCGATCTCGATTATAATCTGACTTGATTTTAAATACGCAATAATTAAAATAAGCAAATGGCATTTCTTTGTGTCGTTATTTCTTCTCAGTCCTCTGTAGTGAAGTATTTATCTGTTCACATGCAACACTTACAGGGACTGTGTCGTCATGAAATAACCCAGATACTATAGGCGCGCGTGGTCACAGCACAGTTCTTCTTTCCACGCACTGCCACAGGCCTGCTAAAATCATGACCACGCAGCCCCTTTAATACTCTTTTCTCTTATAATAAGTAGATATGCCAATGTTTTTGTTAAAATACCTTTCAAATCTTTTAATTTTAATTCATGTATACACAGAGAAAGCAAATCCCCCCACAATTTTCCAGAGTCCTCCGCCCCCACTGAAGTACAATGGCCCCGGTGGCTCCTGTCACCGTGAAATTTGCTTTAATCAGATAATTTTTTTGCTGAATTTTTCCCCTATACGAATATCTGTGCCCCCTCCTCCTTTCCACCTGCAAATAAAGATGCTGGCTACGCCACTGCCCACACGACCTCTTCTTTGGACTTTTTCTGACGACCAAATGAGTTCACGGTTTGCACCTTATCAACCGGTGAGGAACTCTTAACCAATAAGAATAGAGGTCACGACCTTCTAATTATGATAATTAGACATCCGGGGACTTGCGAAAAACTCCAAAATGGCAGCCTCCATGAAAACACGGCGTGAAAAACTTACTCTGCCGAGTAAAGAGAAGAGCTCGGAGGAACGTAGTTCAGCATGCTTTTAGCAGGGAATTCTGACTTGGTACGCTAGAGTGAAGACAATGTTGACTTTTTGGATAAGATGATCAACGACAGAGGCGATTTCGAGTCTATATGACTGATTCTGAGGCTGTGAGTACCGATAAACGTTTACTGTATAGCGAATAGCGATGACCTCAGTCCGACGTAGGCCTAGCTAGTGGTGCATAATAAATGAAAGCTGACTGGATGCAGGGTTGTTAGCCTGTTCCTAGTGTACAAAGGTAATCGATTATAGTGGTCTTAATAACAGGTGAACATCGCTGTGATTAACGCAACAAAGCAGGCCAGTTGTAATCCCCACAGTTGGGTGGTGCGGTGGTGTGATCACACTTTTTGTGTTGTTTTTTTTTTAAGCCATTTTCTAAGTTTAGACCGTTGTTTAAAAAAAAGAGTGACCTTGTACATTCTAGGGCCTTCCTGGCAGGCAAAATACTGCACTGGTCATGATGGGAAATTTGACATTGTGTGTCATAATCTAAACATAAATTCAGGAGTTATGAAAGTATCAACAGCTGAACAAGATTTGAGATGCGCCCCCTTTCTTCATGTCAAAAGTTGATACAAAGCGGACAGTGCGATCTCCATAAAATAAAAGATTTGTTGTTTTCTTCCATTGAACTGTGTACTAATCATGATGTTACAGGTATTATACGGTCTATTCTCTGTGGTTATTGGACCTTGGTTGCTGTGGGGCAACATAAATTAAATTGGAAACACCAATAAAATTTTTACTAAATTCGTACTTCATATAAATAAATATGTAAAGAACGGAAAGTCTTGCGCAGAATAAACAGTTTACTAATTACATGTACGGTGTTTAAAGCCCTACCTCAACATTGGTAAACTGACTGAGTGTAAATGCTTACAGAAAACGGTAAAAATGCAATCATAATTTTTGTACGCATTCCTATAGGCAGAGTTTTCGTCACACAGAGACGAAAACTAATTTTGGATCTTTTTTGATTTATTATTGAAAAAACGATAACACTTCAGGCAGAAATATTTCAAGGAAAGTTTTCTACCATCATTATATTTATAGCACGTGGGGAATATGTCAATCTGTGAGCATTTATGTTTGTCTTCTTACCAATGTTGAGCTGGGGCTCTAAAACGTGGAATGGCTGTCTTGACACTAAAGTCTGCGTGTGACACCATGTGATAAAAATCTCACTTATGATTTGTGGCTTCCGAAAGAACCGGTAGTGCAACAACTCGACGTTTCCATCAGACTGATCGTCATTCAGGAGAAACAAACAGTGGCGGTAAGAGAAGACCAAATACCACGTACCGTATTATCGATTGTGACTCAATTCGTCTTTTAGCCAGTCGCAATGTTGGCCGACACTATTTTTTTTTGTAACAATCTGCTTTTGAGATTAAAAGTTAACGGAATAACACGTTACATTTCATAACCTTATGTAGTATCACTCAATGTTTAAAACTAGTTTTCTGTTTACGGTCAATATATGTATTTGTTTTTACCACAAAGTCAGACTCTCTTGTAAAGAAGTACCCTTACCTAATGGGTGTTTATCGTCTAGAATTCTTGAGGACGCTCCTCGGGCTATGTCTCCTACTGTTATTTCTCCATTGTTCAATTTTATCATCCAGGGGAGTTTTAAGTCAGTGCCCTTCTTTAAAATCGAAAAGTCGATACATATCGATGTATTTGTCAGATTTTTGTTGATCCGTTGCGCCCTTACCATTGATTTGACGGGGACTTTATGTGGCACGACTTCGAGTAAAGTACCAGACTTTGTGGGAAACTTCTTGGGACTTACGTGGCACCTATTCTTTAATGGCTATGTTATTGCATGTAGTGACGTTGGTTATGACTTCGTAGATATAGAGATTTTTCTTTCCAAGACAAACCTGTGGTAATGAGATTTTGTTTATATCTATGCATCCGATATATACACTGTAAAAAAAAAATATGTAAAATTACAGAAAAATGCAGGTCAACTCCATTTCCAAGATTTTGCTGTATTACGAGTTTACATATAAGTACGTAAATCCAGTTTACAAATTTTCAGTAAACGCCTGAAAACGAAACTTCGGTACGTTCACATTTATGTTTGTTCTACCCATGTACACTAATGTTGTAAAATTACCACATATTTGTTTTTTCTTTGTACGGTAATGTTGGTTAAATTAATAACCTGTTGTTATTTTACAGGTTTTGTGTAATGTATATATACATGTACTTACTTTAATTAAATTGTTAAATGTTTTCCAGGTTAACATGTTTGTTTTTCAAATTACTGAAAATGTTGTTATTTTACAGAATCTGTGTAAATGACAAAAATCCAACTTGACCGTTATTCTACACAAACCACGTTTTTCATATATACACTTTTTTTTGTATAAAAGCAGGTTATTTCACATAATGTTTGTGAAAGAATAATACTACAAAAACAACAAATTTACAAATTCAATGTTTTTCATGTCAACATCAGCATGGTTTATTTCACAGAACTGTTGTCATATAAAATTACATCCTTTCAATCAGGCCGAAAATTATACCGAATGCCCTGAAAACGATTGTTACTTATTTACGTCATTCATTTTTTTCTTAAAGCATGTCAAATTATGTCAAATTGTACTAATAGCTTTGACTATTTCTTCACAAATTTCAATATAAAAAAAAAATCCAAAAACTGTATATGCAAAGCTGCACAAAACGCTAAGCTATTAATCAACAAACGTGAACTTTTGTTCTCAATAACTCAATGAACACCAAATAACTTTGTCTTTGTCAACAAAAAAAAACAAAAACTGTATGTGCAAAGCTGCACAAAACGCTTAGCTATTAATCAATTAAACGCTAATATAAGCTATTAATCAATAACTTTTTTTTTCTCAATGCTAATTGTAATAACTCAAAGAACACCAAATAACTTTGTCTGTTGTTCATCTGAGGCAAACTACATTACTTTCTGATCCTTTTCCCCAAAAACCAAAAATAAATAAATAAATAAAAACAATAATCTTAAAATACAAACATAATAATTAAACAAATAAACCCGAACATAATGCGAAATAGATGAATAGATTAATCCTTCCTGAGCCCAAAGGCTCATCAAGGTTTTTTTCTCAAGTCTACATAAAATAAAAATACATGCCTTACTTGTCTGTGTCATTTTACAAATACCAGGTAAAAACATATACCACTGAGCATTGACTATTTTAGCTCATGTACCTTTATCGGGGTTTATACAGACTTTATCCTGACAAATTTTAAGGACATTGGTTATTTCTAGTTTCATCATTATATGAAATGCGGACAGGGTATACAGACGCAACTTGGCACATCATGACCATGTGACACCTTGAGCCAGACGGTTTAATTTTTATAGATAAAAATCAAATTTGGTTATTTTCTGAGAGAAATTTCAAGGACTTTTGAGGGCTTTTCAAGGTACAGTGAAGGACTTTTTCAACATAAAATATCAAATTCAAGGGCTTTTCAAGATCCGCATGAACCCTGTTTATATTGTTCGCAATATTTGTTCCAACAAACACCTTTAAAAGACTTCTTTTCTTTCTTTTCTTTTTAAATTTAAGGGAACCATGAAAAAAAAAATTAATAATAAATAAACACGTAACATAATCGTGGTTGTAAAACACAATAGTTAAAAAACTTTACATCCGTTTTCTTCAGACAGAACATCCAAATGAAAAAAAAATCCATAAAATGTTGCCTTCTTTGACAATAAACGTGTAAAACAAGAAAATATCTGTGCTTTTTGCACACTCCAGCCTGATGATATACATGCACTTACTTGGTATATTGCCATTTGCATAATACACATGAATACACGTCTTCCTTTACATAATATGTTGAGCTTTTGTCCCACTTTATTGTTGGCAAGAGCATGTCTAATATTCTTTACTTTTTACATACAACGTCTCCCATGGAAAAAAAACTCTTCCTTTTCATTTGAATTATGAGTATCACCTGAAGACAGACTTTATGTTCGCTTTATCTATATAAATCATATTTATTGTACATGTTTCTTGAAATAATTCAGCTTTTGTTCCATGAGTGTGTTTTGGGGGGTTTGGTATGAACAAGGCACATGTAAAGTAAGTATGATTAATTCAACTTTAAGCATTTGTTTTAAATTCTACCATTTCCCCCACCCCTAAAAAGTGAGTACAGAAATCAAATCATGTCTGTCAACCCTGCCTCATAATGGAAAACTGATGAATCTTTCACCTAGAAATCTTGCATAGCATTGATGAGCATGAGCACTTTGGGGCTCACACACGACCTGGATGTTCTGGCATGTTTCGTTCCTCTCTTTGGATTGATGCCAACTAAGCATCTGTTGAATAAAACATGGAGATAATATAAGCTCAAAGTTGGAAATGTCTGCGAACAACTTGAAATACCACACGGAAACTGAAAGTTGTGGACATTTTTATGTATTCGGAAATGGTCTGAGTAGGTTTTGACAGAGTGAGAAGAAAAGTCGCAAAGTGGACAAGTAAACATAGTGACAACAATTTCAACTACATTTCCAAAACACTCATTAAATTCAATAAAACATACCAGGGATATAAGGAGATATGTTAGCATGCACCTATCAGATCTCAATCTTGAATTTGAAATGTCTTGATGAACATCTGCAGGTGATAAACAAATACAAAAATTAATTGCATTCTCGTTATCTCGTTATCGTTAAAGGTCAAAACAAAAATAATTGTGATGATAATAATTCAAAATGGCATAAATACCGAATATGTACCTTAACTAAAAGAATAATATTTAGCGGTTTGATCCTGACATTCTTATATACAACAGGCTAAACAGGCACATCACAATACAGCTTTCACCATGTTCAAACCATTTCAAACTAACTTGTCAAGCTATTTAGTTAGTAAGTAAATACCATGAGACTCTGTGTAAACAAAAAATCACACAGACAGGCTAATAACACCCCTTCGGTTTTTTTTTTTACAGTACAGAACCGACCTAGCAATAATAAGTCATTAGTCAGTATGTAAATATGACTGTAATTTGGCTGTTTTTTACCACACAAATTTTGTTCTTAACTGTCGCAGTCATAGACATTATAGATAGAAGAGTCATGTCTTACTCAGTCATACACATAGGCTACACACAGTAGTACATGTACATCGTACAGTACACATGCATGACATTAAATAACATGACACACATGAGTCCCCTGGCCCTGGGGTCGATTTCACAAAACTCTTCCTAACTTAGGACACGTCCTAGGCAATGCTCAGAGATAGGACTAGTCCTAAGTTACTCGTCCTAACTTAGGACTAGTCCTATCTCCTAGCATTGCCTAGGACGTGTCCTAAGTTAGGAAGAGTTTTGTGAAATCGACCCCTGGTCATGCTGGTTGGCATGGCAGCTGTTCAATTGTAAACAGCTAACCTGCTAAAACTTTACAGTTCGGTGAACAAATAACAAGAAAAAGATCCACACACTTCTATATTGATGCAGAAAGTGTTTAGTGAACTTATCTATAAAAACACAACCCAAAACATTAAATAAATGTGGCACTCCTTACCTGAAGTGAAAAACCACGGGCAGCTTGCCGGCTGTGAACTTGGTTCTGTATCCACCGTGTACACAGCGCTGCGTACGTAGTGTATACAGCATCAGTGTGCATGTTTTCCCCTGCGCCGTGTGGGCCCCGGGCGGCATGGCTTTGCTTGCTGCAAAGAATTGTGGGATAGCTCCACACCGCGCGACGCGGGAATTTTACATTTCAATGTATGAATGCAGCAAAGTTCGTTTTTGTACAATTATTTGTGTGTATTGATTTTATTAATTTGTTTGAACTAAGCATTTTTATGAGAAACAAAAACTGAAAATATCTTAAAGCTGTTTGGACTAAAACATAGGCTATGTGGACCGGGCCTTTTTGATTGTTGTCTATGATTACTTCAAGTATAGCCTATAGATTTTGTTTTTAGTTATTTATTTTTTTTCTCTTCGAAAATATTATAGGCCCTTTATTTAACCGAAATTTCTACAAGGCACTGCATGTAAATTTACACACAGTAACTCACTAAAACACATCGTGTATTTTTACATTGATGATAGAAGTAATAGACACAAGTTTCTGTAAATATACAGAAAAAGTAATTTTATGGGTAAAAACACTTAATAGAAATGTAAATTTACAAAAACCGTGCAAAACATAGGTTTTTACAGACTATATGTTATTTTAAAGCAATTGTGCAGTAAACACAAATAACAACTGGATTTGTTTTGTTATTCACACTGTAAAAATACACGTTTTCTTTAATTAACAAAAACTACTGTTAATTATACATAGATTTTAGTAAGATTACTTGAACTTACACAAAAACATAATTTTGATGCATTTTTACATCGTCAAAAAAACAATTTGACATGATTTTCTGTATTTCTACAAAAAACGTCACTTTTATGGTAAATATATCTTGAAAATTGTAAATTTACAAAAAACGTAAAAAAAACATAGTTTTTTACAAACTTTATGTTATTTTACAACAAAGTTGCAGTAAACAAAAGTAACAACTAAATTTTGTTTTTTTTTCCATGTAAAATTACATTTTTTTTTTACAGTGTACACAACAAAACTAGAATGAAACAACATTGACTGTTTTGTCGCAGCTTTAAATAACGGCTTTGATTCAAATCCAAACAGCTTGCCCAAGCCAAATTAGAATAAAACAGCCCCTTAGAAAAGGAGAACTTGCCCCATGGAGCGGGGGGCACCATTGATGTGTACAGCATACCATGCATTTGATGGTGTAATCCATAAAATGAAACATTGTTTTATTTTAATTTATGAAGTTGAGCGCCGGATAGTCTGAGACCTTGAGGCCCAGGATTAACACCGGTGTGAATGGTCTGAGTCAGGGCCACTGATGAGACAGTGTCAAGCCGAAGGGTCCCGGGTGAGGGCAACCAAGACAGTGGTGTCTAGCCGAAGGGCTTTGGGGCAGGGTCACTGAGATGATTTTAAGCCCTACATTGCTAGCTCCAGATATCTGAATTCTTCGCAGTTATCAGAGACTCCTTGGTGTTACATCTGCATGCAATTCGTCTGTAAATCACCAGGCTTCTCTTTACTGCGCGCGGGTGGAGTGAGTGGGGTCAATTCTCAGAGGAGATTAATTATTTTAATTATTTGCTGTTTTCGAGAGAGGATTTCTTTCAAATTATTTACTCTTAATTATAAATTCTTTAGCACAAGCTCTTTCATATCTTGATTCACTTACAATCGATAACGACTCTGGTGGACGCAGGCGTCGGTCCCTTGTGTTTCAGACATAACCGGGTTTTTTAGTCCAATATGAAGACCGAGACAGTACGTTGCAGCTGCCGCGCCTCGCCCGTGGAATCATGCTTTTTGCAAGCCTCAAAGAGACGGCGTGTTGCCTGTTGTCATGCGGCAGCACCTCCCCAAGACATCGCTATTCCAAGAACCTTCTTATTTGCTTGTTTCTGTTGGGTTGCCTTGTCTAATTATAATATCTACATGTATTTTTCCCGGTTGTTGTCAGGCCCTCTATAGAATGTATAGCACATAAAATATAAGTGATTTGTATTATTATTTCGTGTCACAAATTCTTTGTTGTTAACTACTATTTTGCATGTTAAGTTTGTAATTTCTCTTTGGAGAATGTCAGTAACATGACGTTGATGTGCGTTGGTGAATATTTCATCCTCAATTTGTTTTTGATTTGTTTTTGTTTTCTCCGTTTTATTTGTGAAAATATCCTTATCGGTTTTAAATCGAAAGGACATACCAGACGAGGTTTACTTCATTTTATTTTTAGGGAAGTGAAAACAAAATAATTTGCTCGATTACAGACAGACTCAGTTATAAAATCATTTGATGTTCACATCAATATCGGCCATTTAAAATGGCAATGCATTTTTATCGGCACGCTTTTTGTGGACATGAAAATGTATATTTCCCAAAGCGCACTAGCGCCCTCTTTCATTCCCAAAAGACGTTGCCATGGAGACTCTAAATTGGAAACGCATGAGTGGGTGGACTTTCAGTTTTTATTATGTCGTGGAACACTCGCCGACTATTTTGTTTATCTAAGGAAACTTTTGAGGCCATGATAAGCAGATAGAGAGGTAGGGGAAAAAATGACGGATACTAAAAGTGATTCAACCAGATCCAGGTCGTAACCAAGATCACGTACAATTGTTATACGTTATTATTGTTATTATTACTATTGTTATTATATGCAGGTGAACCTCGGATCGAAAGCCTCACACAGAATCATACATCAGATCAAACAAAAACGTAAATAATTTTAGCTGACCCAAAATAACAAAAATAAAATACACCTATGATTCGGACTTTAAAACAGATCAAATAAAACAAACAATTGTCAGTTACTCACCCGGAAAAGAACTAATGGGAATCAAACTGGATCCACCAGAAATTTACTATTTTATTTTGGAAGAATCGAAAACCCGTGGCAGTAGTTCATGTACATCATTATGATACACGCTTGACTGCGTATCGGGACTATGGGTAAATGAAAGGCTAAACCTCTCGCCTCTCGCCTCTGTGGATTCTAAATCTAACAAGCACTACTCCCACGGAACCCCTTCCTCCATACCCCGCCCCCAATCCTCTGAAGCCCCTTTATGTCAGGTATTTCCTGATTAGAGTTACCATGTAAGACATTTTTCTTTTTTTTCCCCCTTTTTTTTTTAATGCATAAGCCTATTATGAGCGGATATCAAAATGTTCTTTTTTCTTTATCATAAAATTGAAATTTTTCAAATTGAAATGGTTTATTAAAATAAAATCAATCTCACAGGCTGAGTTGAATGGTGTGTACAAACATTAAAAACATTAGAAAAAAATCCATAGAATTGCACAATACTACACAATTAAAAGCATCGAAATATTCAAAAGGGGTATAAAAACACAAATGATTGAATAAACGATAATGCCCCCATTATAAAGGGTAATTCCATAAAAACCAGAAAATTTGAACAATTAGTTCGCAGAGGAAAAAAAAGAAAACCTTGTCAAAACTGATATTTATCGTCACTTGCCTGACACAAAGCAAAGGAAGGGAAAACATTGTATATATCTTTAATTTCAGAATCAGTTTAAATGTGGCTAATAAGACAGCGTGTATTGTTTTTACCTTAGCTCTATGTTCGTAACAACCTAACTAATTCATACTTAGTGTGAGACTGAAAGTATGTCAATAATAAAGTAATCAGTCCTCCAAACCTCTTACGTGTCTTTAGGATGATCGAACAATTCATTCATTAGATAGACTTAGCACACTTGCGCAGTCTTACAATGTGAACCTGAAACGAAAGGATGATTGATTGCTGAAAGTGTGCATGGCGCGTGGCCATGCCATGCGCAGCTTGCAAACATGGCAATATTGTGTACACACCCGACCACAGCGTGTACAGGACACGTATAGCAGTGTGCGTGCTTGTATACGTGATACGTACATGAGTGGATGCAGCAAGTGTGATTCGATTGTTGGTATGAGGAGTGTTCGCATATGAAGTGCATATCGAATGGGTGGCGGACTGGAACCGTAACATTCAGTTGTTGTGGAGATACATCGGTGGTTGGGATTCCACTTTTACTCTGTCTTTTGATCTGTTTTCAGTTGAACGATGTAATTTGTGTCTACAGCTACTGCATCAAGCATAACGTGGGACTAGCTTCGTGACGAACACTATGACGGTATGTAATTTTTTATCATATGTGTGTTTCTTTGGCAGTTATAAATGGCGGTTTGGTGTTGCTCTTATAACGCGGGTTGCATTCATCATCAGGCCTAACAGGTGAACCGGGGAAGTCCCGGTTGCCGGTGAACAATATCGTATGTGCACACACCTCGTCTATACGGTCTCGTTGGTGAGCAACTGATTCCTAAATATGTGTTTTCGGGGGAGAGGGGATTGAGTATCAGATTTCCAATGTATCAAAAACATTGACCACAACTGCAACAATGGTTAAATTAAAATCAACATTAATATCAGTGGGAGAGTTCGCTATACAAAAATGTAAAAATGAATAAATGATCGAAGTTAAAATGGAGTGGTTTAGTTTGTTTGTTTGTTTGTTTGTTTGTTTGTTTGTTTGTTTGTTTGTTTTTCTTTGTTGTTTTTGTTTGGTATGGGGTTTATGGCAACCCCCCCCCCAACACACACACACACACACATCCTTATATATGGCAGTTACATGGTCCTCCTATATTGTTCTATTATTCCCTTTTCTGAAGAATTCCTCTGTGGGGTAGCACTAGAACAAAGAAAACCTTGTGGGGTAGCATTGTTCCATTGTGTAAAGTGCCCCTTAAGTTGGTGAGTGTAAGGGCACATAAGGGCACAGACTGTATAGCATCAGCACTCAACATAAGCCTACGTCAAAAAGAGAAATAAATCCCATTTCATTTGCATACTGATTTGTATAAATAAATAAACATTCTTTGGATAGTGACTTTAGGTATGGCAGGCTGAGGATGCTTGCCAGTTGAGAGGAAATCAGCTAGCTCCACACTACATTATTGATTATATTATCTGTTGTCATTTTATCAAGCAATAAACCATACGAACAAATATATTGACAAAATAGGGAGACCGCCAACATTAGGGCTGGATAGCTCAGTTGGTAGAGCGTGTGTACGTTAAACCGGTGGTCGCAGGTTCAAATCCCTCTCCAGTCAATTTTTCTCTGTTCACCCAAAAAATGTTGTCATTTTATAATATTATAAGTTTTCATCCTGCGATTCATTTTGTTTCCTTCCCGCGTGGGCGGGGTGGGGGTGGGGGGAGAGGAGTGGAATTATATTAGATAGGCCTATATGAGACAAGTGTTTGTAAAAAAAAAGTCAAACCTTCGAAGAAATTAATTTGAATTCTACTGGATACGTATTTCAGGATATATAAATATAAAGGATCAGGATATATATATATCCTGGATGTATATATCAGGATATATATATATAAAGAATATTGATTCAATGGTTTAAAGTGACAGTGACATAGACATTTCTGTGAGAATAAATATTGATTTGTAATTGTGAAGGAATTCAATATCTATAGATTATTTTTCGTTTGTTTATTAGTTATTGCAGACATCTGATCTCGATGAGAATGGGGATGGATTCCATTAGTAATTATTCTGGAGAGCGAACAAGCCCAGTAAAGCTAGCCAACAAGAGAATCATCAACCATGTCTTCTGCACTCAAACTGTCCGAGGCTCTGGCAGTCGGCATGTGGACCGTAGCCCTGATGATCATCTTTATCAATGTGCTGCTCATTGTCATGGGCTGGCCGCGGAAAAAGGAAAACAGCGTGAATGGATTTTACCTGTACTACCTGCTGCTGTGCAATCTGCTGACGGCGATCTTCGTCTTGCTGATTGCTTCCATGAACAACGGAATCAAGATGGGCGATGGTGACGATGAGAAATACCGAGCCCTCTGCTCCTTCTCGGGATATGTAGGGATCGCATCGTGGCTGTTGTCGCTTTCAGCCATGCTGACCATGGCAGCCAACCTCCTCCTCTGGCTGCTGTTTCCGCGACGATTCAAACGCGGGAAGAACTACTTGCCGAAGATGCGCGCCATCGCCTTCATTCAAGCTCTTATCATTCTCCTGGTCATCATAGTGCCCTTTCTCCCAGTTGATGTCTTCAAGAGGGGACAGGGAAGCTCCCGCCACAGACTATGTCTTCCTCTGCATCATCTTTATACTCCAATGTGGGAGGTTACCCTTGTACTCTACGTCCTTGAGTCTCTTGGCATCTTCATCCTCTTCCTCATATGCGCTGTGATGTTCTGCCATCTCGGCCGGCAGCAAAACGTCCTCGTGTCTGCCATTCCAATGGAAGCACGAGTTGTCAGGAAAAACTCTCTCCTGGTGAAGAGATTGTCTTGTCTATATCTTGGAATGGGATTCTTCTGGGTCCCTCCACTTCTGACTCTACTCTGCATGTTTGCAGGCATTAATGTATCGGACACAGTACTGAAATGGATGTTTGGGGTGGTGCAGCCATTTGGGAGTGTGGCAGGACCCTTCCTCTACCTACTTAGGGTTAGCTGTAAAAACTACACCGTTTCATCTTGCCTGAAAGGAGCAAGAAGCAAAGGTAGGTGTTATCGTTTAGTTCTTGTTATACATACAGGTACAACCATGTAAAATTATCTGTCGTTATAGGTTTGTTGTCTCAGAAAAGAGCCGTTTGGGTTGTTTTTTTATCAGCGTTTCGACAAGCTTTGTTGTAGTATTCGGGAGACTGGTATTGTCTGTTACTTGAAAACATAAAAACGTATCATGTCATTCAGTTATACCAAACAAAACTTCAGTCTATGAGGAGCCATTCAAATTGGGTAAGGCTTCTCTATTGAAATGAGTTGTTAAAAACATTAAAAACTTATAATTATATTTGCTACTTTTCATTGATACATTCAACTCTTCAACACATGATTATTTTTTTTACAAATAATTAAGAATCGTCTTCCAAATCATACTCTATTTAGACTGATATTTAGGGGGACAGTTTTTTAAACTAATTAATTGAGTTATTAACTCACCAAGTAATTGTTGAGCAATATTAAACACACAAAGTTTGAATTGTGTTGTTGGATTTGAAAATGCAATTTGAAAAGTAACTAAATATGTATATATATATATGTATATATATATATATATTTATATATAAAAACTACCCTAAAGTTTGTAGAATACCTTTGTTATTGTGGGAAAAACATTATTTTGACCCATTAATTGTTTTTTATTAAATTTCCAATCTTCCCCTCTAGGACCAAATGACGGTAGGCAGAACTTCTTAATGATATGCATGATTGTGATGTCTTGTTATTTACACATGTACTTGTACCACTGGGTGTGCTTTTTGGATATCACTTGTCACTGATAATTCATGGAGTGTGTAATTAATACTCTTGTACTTGACATTCCAAAGGTCAAAAACACTTAAGTACTACAGACAGTATGTCAATGCTAATGACCCAACAAGGTGATAGACGTCTGGTAAAATTACAGAAAATATAGGCCTATAAAAAAAATACAAAACACCCTGGCTTCATTTACTTTGTTAAAATAACAGAAAACATAGGCCTTTATAAAAAAATAAAAAAAATACAAAACACCCTGGCTTCATTTACTTTGTGGTCGTGCATTCGTCCAAAAACTGTTGTATCATCATTTATAATATTCAAAACATTGATGCAACAACTTTAGGAAAACACAATAATGTATACAGTGTGAACACAGAGAACTGGTTGGTTGTTGCTACACACACTGAAACCAAAACGTACCAAGAACCAGCCTGTACCACTGGATGGAAGGGGTGTCTGGTTTTTTTTTTGGTTTTTTTGGTTTTTTTCCCCTTTTTTTTAATATATGTATATTTTTTATTGTGACTCAGAATAGAAAAATAAAAGCTTGACGAGAACCAAGTTTCTTGCTGCCGAGAACATTGAAACCAAAACTTACATGAGAAGGGGTGGGCGTTGCTTGCCTCTGTGTCTGTACGAAGGTCAAGCATCCCCAAGTTTGAAACCTTCCCACCCCTTTGCTTATAATTGGCTTTGTATTTTGAGCCGCTTTAAGGGGTTAATACCAATAGTGAGATGTCAGTGCCTTGGGTTGTTGAAGGTCATCTGGGAGCAACTTTAACCCTTCTACTGTCTGACCACTCAATATCATAAGCCGTTGTTTTGATGACAAACTGTAGCGTCCTACACTATGATATCATGTGGTGAATGTATCGTACACAGTTAACCCTCCTACTCTCTAACCATTTAATCTAATCCACTTTGAGTTTTAATATGTTGTTTTAACTATGCCCGCCTATGATATGTGGTGAATGTATACTGCACAATACACAGTTAACCCTCCTACAGTCTGACCATTTCATATTATTTACTGTGGCACAAAAAATGCATCAAAACTGAATAAGCTTTACCTTTAAATCACTCTAGACTGTTTATTTTTTTACATTTTGTTTTTCTCTCATGAAAATATGTATTCGCTGACCTTTCACCAAGTGTATATTTTTTGCTATCGTTCTGTGTTTTCCCACGGCATGTTCGATTGTGATTTTTATCTTTCAGTGTAATGCCCTCATGTTGCCATGGCCACTGTCTCATAAATCGTATTCTCTCTCAAGTGAGTTTTGTTGGATTCGTTTGTCTGATTTCAACCAGTCTACCTCAAACAATTACAGCTCATCAAATATTCAACATTTGTACTGAGATGTGTGCATGTGTGTTCAAACATCACACAGTGATTTTACGTATGTTAATTGCATGCATATACATGTAGTCATTTTGTTGTGTAATTTGTTTCTCTTCAGTAACTAATTGTCATAAATTTAAAAGACAAAAACAAAAATGCAGCAAAACAGTTTGAATGAACCGTTTGGATGGAACTATGAGAAATTTATGAATCTGATTTATCTGAAAGATGTTGTATGTCAGTAAACAAAGCTTACAAAATGCAATTATTAAAGGCAAAACAAACTGCCAGATTTATTTAGATAATAATTGATGGGGAAAAAATGCAAATTTTATTGAAACTGCAGTAATATGCATCCATCCTAAGGTATGGAATGTAAATCTAGTCTGCTGAATTTTAGATAACACTAATACCCGAGGAATTTTTTAGATTTAAAAAGCGGAAATTCTCAAAAGAAATCAAATCCCAAGTGGATCAAGTTAAACATTAAATATACCACATACCTCGAGTGTGTCTTCTTATATTCCCGCACTGTTTTTTTTTTCATCTTCAGTTGAGAAGACAAGAAACGCGGTGCAACTGCAAGTCGGTCAGATGACCGGAACCATTACTGTACCCAAGAAGATTGATGGATATAGGATGCCAAACGGAAAAGACGCCACTGCCGCAGTAGATAGTGTCTCATCTCCGAGCCAGAAGAGCAGTAAATGCTTAAATGCACCGCCCGTCGTGCACTGGGTGGAAACTGTGCCAATTATTGGGCGTCATATGAACATGGTAAGAAAAGGGGATATTTATCAAATTTACAGTCCATCAGTAAATAAAAACATCATGACAAAATAATTTTATACAGACAATCAAAGGAATCTAAGGAAATTCCCGAACGAAAACAAATGAATTGGGCCTGAACGATGGTAAATTTTAATTTGCAAAATATTGGCGAAAATGTTTTGGTTTTTTTTTGTTCTCAAATCGAAATTTAGTTTTCGTATAATAAATATTTCCTCTGTTATTTTTTAGCATGTCATTATTTATGCAACTTGCATGCACAGCGACATGTTATTACACAGTGTAGCCCGTAATCAGTAAAAGCAACAATTTATCTACTTATAGAACGCCATGATAAGACCAGAGAGAGAGAGAGGGAAAGAGACGTAATGAGTAGCAATTTGACAGCCGAGTCGATCGCTTGCAAGCTATAAAAAAAGAAAAAACCCTAAAGGGATGCCATTCATAAGAGAGAGAAAAATATGGTCAATTCGGAGTAGACGATACTTAAGGAGGATTCTAGAGAACGTTTTTGCGTCATACTATCGGATATCGGCTGTGTTCGCTCACCGTAAGCCGATGTAGAGAGTTCCGTTTACAGAGGAACAATTCCCTGTTCTCGCTCAGGTGCTGGGCTTTATTTAGCCAGCGGCAATATTATGATTTCAAGTGAAGCTACACAAAAAGATAGTGCAGCGTTTCTATTGATCGAGGAGCTGAAGTAGAGTCGTAGAGTTCATCTTATGTTTTTCCCTGTCCCTTTTTTTTCAGTAAAATCTTATCCATGAATAGTCCCGGCAGATTACACAGATAATGTCGGCGTTTGGGATCTGTTTATAGGTTCATTCACACATTACTACACATTTCAATGTTAATTCTTGTCTTATTGTTGTGCACATTGTACTGAACAACATTCAGTCATGCACAAAATTAATATAAATTAAAGTTAGGTGATATTTTTGATGACAACTATTACTGTTTGTTTACAATAATATGCGTGATATAACACATTCAAGTTGCATAGCCCGACTTTGACCTATTTGTTTATTTGTTTATTTCTTTATTTCTTTTGCTATCTATTTCTTTCTTTATTTATTTCTTTATTTATTTCTTTATCTATCTAATCTATCTATCTATCTATCTATCTATCTATCTATCTATCTATCTATCTATCTATCTATCTATCTATCTATCTATCTATCTATCTATCTATCTTTCTATCTATCTATCTATCTATCTATCTATCTATCTATCTATCTATCTATCTATCTATCTATCTATCTATCTATCTATCTATCTATCTATCTATCTATCTATCTATCTATCTATCTATCTATCTATCTATCTATCTATCTATCTATCTATCTATCTATCTATCTATCTATCTATCTATTTATTTATTTATTTATTTTATTTATTTATTTTATTTCTTTTGTTTATTTATTTGTCTCTGAACGTGAACGAATTTCGCCAGACTATGCCGTTTAAAAACGAAAAACCTACACAAATTATCACATTTATGCCAAGGACAAAATACACAATTTACAAAGTAACATAGTTGACGAACGTGAGTTAATGTCGGGATCCCGACAATAGTTCGTGTTTGTTTTATTCAATTAACTACCACTAATTAATTGCGGTTTGTTTCGTCCAATGCCTTAAATGAAAGCTTGTAACTTTCTCAAATCTGTTAAAGTTATTTAAAAGTATTAATCTAAATTTTCGGGTCAAATAATTGGCCAAAAATCGGACCTCGCATCTTTATGTATAGTTTTCAAGTTCTAATTCAGCTAAGTTCACGACATATATAATCTCAAATTTAAAAAGGGCAGGTTACCCTTCCAAAATCTTTAACTGTTCTTTTCTTCAAAAACACTCATCAAGGTTCGTATAAAATTGTGAGAATCGTTTTTCTTTCGAGAACTTTTAGAATTGCTTTTCCTCTTTAAAATGGATAGTCTTCATTTTCAGTATTTTTTATGAAATCGTTTATCTCGTGATGTTTAGAACTTTGGCATCGTTGAGTGGCAAACGAAGAATGGGTCGCCTCGTCGCGGTCTCTTGAAGATTTTCACCAAGCCGCACACTAGAGAGTGGCGCAATGAGTCCGCAATACTGTACCGTCTGAGCAAGCTTGAGCACCACCGTAACATTGTGGAGTACCTATGGCACTCTAAGAGTTCACAGACCAAGCTGGACCGGGGCCAGAGTTTACCCGACACCCATGAGGAGAAGTCTGCTATGCAGAGGTATGTAAAGTACATTCAATTTATTTTTATGTACGTTTTATTTGTCTAATACTTATTCATTCATTTGTTAATTTATTTTGAGGCATATGAGGTGGTTGTGAACTTTGATTTCCTGGTGACTGATATTAGTAGGCAAAATGTTTCATTCTTTGAAAACAATCTCAACTGGTTTGAAAACAATCTCAACTGTACTCAGTAGCGCAACAAGCATTTTAATGGAGGGGGCAAGCAGGGACAATAAATGGGAGTGGCTTTTAAATGTCCCAAACGATTTTTTCTGATTTCATTTTCATTTGGGGGACGAGGGGGACAAAGGTTCGGTCAGGGGGATGCCGCTCCCCCCTCCCCTGGTTACTCCACTGACTACTCAATAGCTACAAGTCACAGCAATTTTAACCAGTGGCCTTACCGGATGTTTTCATTTGGGGAGGGGGCAAGCTTGGACAAAGATATAACTTGGCGATCTAAATGTATTGAACCATTCGATTGTGCAATTTTTCGATTTTTTTTTTTTTTGGGGGGGGGGGGGTGGGGGGGCAAGGGTTCTGAGCAGGGGCTCAGGCCACGGCCCCTCCCTGCACCCCTCCCCGCTGTGGTTCCGCAACTATGTTTTTACGCCCTGGGCACAATGTTGGTTGATTTGCACACTTTTAAAACACTCCGTTAATATTTATAATGCTATTAGTTATTTAAAGCGCAGTTGTTTCACCATGACAACTTCTTTCCAGACTTTAGTTTTTGGTGACGTTTTTTTTATATTTTTGCCCTTTCCAGACAGCCTCTGCTCAAATATTATACTGTCCAAGGAAATACAATAAATAAATAAATAAACAGATAAATAAATGGATAATTAGATAAACAACCATTTTTTTTTGTATGAGATGTTTTTCAAATAAGGGGTCACCGTATAGCTTCACATATTTTACCTCTTGTTGACTTCATCTCCAAATTATTCGGTTTTGTAACCCGAGCGGGCACCTGCAAACATTATTCCAGCGTTTACCGTGTGGGTGAACTTTATTGCTGATGAAAGAAGTTCACCGTCACTGCACCTGGACAACTTGGCTTCCATTGTGCTTGGCTGAAAAGGCCTCCAGACGGTTGCGTATCAAGTTCACACGAGAGCTTGCATCTCATCTACATTTAACTCAAATCGCTTACGGTTAAACGGGTTGATCAATGAGTGAAATAATGAATGATCCGAGGGTATGCAATGATCACCACAGTGGCTAGGAATTGTGTCTACGTACACGGTCTGACTGTACAGTGATGCGATAAGTGGTTAAAGGACATTAAACAACAATTTACACGTGCTCCAGGGATGTAAAATTATAATTTAATGCATCTTTGACGCCATTTCGTAGCGGTTCTAATAGTCAGGTAGCTTTCTTTCATGTTATTCGCGTTGTGGTATACAGTCATCAGTCACAGCGTTTGATTAAACAAAGAAGATAAATTGTAACTGATCTTCTTGCTTGCTATATTTGGACATTTTTTGTTCTTACGTCAAGGGATTGTTTAACAAAGTGTGTAACTTAATTGATGTGGGAAAAAAGCTGAATAGCCCATATGCATGTCCCAAAGCGCATGACCAGAAATGATCGGCTCGCAAAGGATTCTGGGTCAAATCCAAGTCCAAACAACAGCGGCAACCATCATGGCGTGTTGGTTTTGAGCAATGCGGTCTACACAACGCGTA
The DNA here is from genome assembly GCA_911728455.2 of Marthasterias glacialis. Lineage (NCBI taxonomy): Eukaryota > Metazoa > Echinodermata > Asteroidea > Forcipulatida > Asteriidae > Marthasterias > Marthasterias glacialis. The sequence continues at coordinate 32,508,067 of OU452219.1, forward strand.
AAACCTGGCATAGGCCCTTTTCGAATCCACGGCTTCGGCTTTGGATTCGGCTTCAGGCTCTGTCCTCTCCTCTAAAGCCCTGAGCGCGTCCGCAAAGCACGCGCAATTGTCAAAACAACCGCGGGGCCAAGCTAGCCTGAGCCGAATCCGGAGCTGAAGCCGTGGATTCGAAAAGGGCCATTGCTACATGTAAACTGCAGCACGTCGTCCATCTTGGCACTGTGATTCCTTTTTTTTTGTAGCTGTACTCGGTTTCCTAAGATGTATTGCGTTGTATAAAATGACGCTTGTGCCTCTGGGCTATTAAAAAATGAACTGATAGAAACAAACGTTTCTTTATACTACAGCTTCATAATGCGTGGGAAAACATAATACAGCAATTGAATTTGTTCATCTCATTTTGAACAATGACAAACGTTCTGCTCGATGCCAGCGAGTCTACTTTGTTGTTGTTTGAGAAAACGATTTACAATGAAGTCAAATAGGAAAGTAATCAAGCAGCCCTGCATCGATGAAATCCTAGGTAAACCTTTTTTTTTATTGGATTCCTGATGTGAGTTGCAGATTGAAAACCAACGGAATAAGTTCACATGCAGTTATTAATCAAATATCCAGCTCCTTGTCAAAAGGAATTAAACACGTCTTAAATTGTCAAAAATAAATATCAGCAAAGATTTTGAGGACTTTACCCTTCTGTTCAAAATGAGTTCCTTTTTTCACGAAACACAGTCGTGATATTTGTCTGATTTCCGACCTTTTTTAAATAAAAATAATTCCCTGAGACACATTAAAGCATGTACTATATATGTAGGCATTTCCTTGCCTGTACTCAATGAGACTTCATGTTTTCCCTGTTTCATTTATCATGCCTGGAAGATTATAAGAGGCAAGAGCCGTGCACAAAACCAATTTCCTACTGAGGCCAGTGCTGTGAGATACTATGCTAGCCTTTTCCTTTGTACTGCTGCATTTTGGAATTCCCTACATGTATATTGTTCTCCACTCTCTTGCAATATATATTCCTGGTTGAGAGAAATGTCTAGATACATGTTCAGTCTTCCTTTAAGTTTACTATACTTTTCCTATAGCTCTCTCCTCGAATGGCCTCTGGCCTTGTGTCGGGCACTTTTTCATTAAAACAAATAGGGCTTAAGTAAAGATTTTCTGCTTTGTTGCCGTATTCTCGCTGGAAGAAGAATGTTCCAATATGAGTAGATTATGTAGGATACCTCTAGTGACGAAGACTCTGTATAAGGGGAAAATTAATCCACTCCAGCAGGTTATTACACTCAATTCATGCTGCGGAAAAACAAATGACTCTGGCATATAGCCGCTTCACACAAACGCGCTTGATCAATCCATCCCTCCAGACACCTTGCATTTACCTTTATGATAACAAAATCCCCTGCGTCTTTCCCAAGCTGGCATCTTGCCAATCTGATTGTCGGAGCATCCCAGTGCCCCTAGTTGTGCCTCAATATCTAGGTGAAACATTCCATACAAAATTGGAAAATTGAACTGTCCGTACTTCATTTGTATTAGATTTTTTTAAAAGTGGCACGGTATACTATTTTTAGTGCGTTTTTTTCCAGCATTCCTCATCAAGATCACATATTTTTCACCAGCTTCAATAGGAATCTAACATATCACATGCAAAAGACTTCGCTTTTATTTATTTTGTTTTGCCCAATATCAAGGGTAGTTTTTGGCTAAAACCATGTATCATAGTAAAACAAAACTGGAACAGCTTTGTGTTTGGCCTATGGACAACACCTAATGTCTAGTTATTGTTATTATTCTTTGTTTAAGCATGCTTGTTACAATTGTTTTAGTGACATGTAATTACAACAATTATGTGGTCAGATTTGCACACATCGTTGAAAGTATTCCATACTTTACTCCCAACGACTGATATCTACTAACAATAAATTGTTTAAAAAATAAAAATATTGATAATAAATCCTGAACGTCACTAAAATTGTACCAACCCACGACTAATTCGGTTTATCACTGGCTGTCCCTGTCAATATTGTCCGTTTGTACGCACTACACGCTTTTCTGTCCTCTCCCATCCTTACACTGTAACGGTTCCGAAATGTAATTCAAAGATGTATTCTACAAGTTCTTTCCCACGCACTGCTTCACTGTGAAACTCTTTGCCTGTATCCTGTTTTCCTGTGGGCTATATATTCTTTCTCATTTTAAGCAGAATGTAAACAGTTTTCTTCTGCCCTAATTTTTCTCTTTCTTTCTCTTTTCCTTGTAGCCCTCACCTAGAGTGGCCTTGTGCCTAAAATAAAAAAAACATGTTATTTTGTAATTTTAAAAAATCACGTAATAAGAAAAAAGGAAACAATTCTTTCAAGCGAAATTTTTTTTTCTTCAAAATTCAAGCAACCATCATGATTTGAATTCACTTTGAAGTTTCATTCCTATTGCTGCATCGGTAAGAATAAGATTTCATACCGTATGCTACCACGCCAAGAAGGTATTTGTATGCTTCAAATACCCGAGTAGTGAAGTGACTGTAATGGCCACACACTGTGAAATTGTGACATCCTCCAGCTGCGTCCCCAGAAATTGAAATTTTTTGGGAGGGAAGAAAGATTTAGTGCGTGCATGGATTGATATTCAACAAGCCACTGTGGCATTGTACAATTATAGACTATATTGAAGGCTCTCTTGGTTGATGCTTCGTGAAAAGGGGCCCAGCCACTTATCGAAGGATCGTCTAATGGTTGTGCCTTTGAGTTGGAAAACGTACGTTGAATTAATTTGACCAACACGACCGATGCTCGCAGCTAAAGCATACACTTTAAAGGGGGATTACATCGTCAACTTTTTGTGGGATAGCAAAATAAACGTACCAAACAAGTTACTTGTAAACACTTCATCAAATAAGGAAATCCTGCTCTAGAAAAAAAAATGAAATTATACGCGATTTGTATTTTATCAGAGATTATGTGTGTGTTCGTAAACGTGCATGTATCAAAATAATTAACTTATTTAGTGATCTTTCAATTATAGTTTCTCGACTTGGACATTAATTTAGGGTGATTTATTCTCAGAAGGATTGGAACTGGTATAATCCTTTTGATCAGTAACTTCCAGATTAAAATCAAACATTTTTTTTAAAACTATCAATCATGTTCCGTGCTTCATCTTTATTTACAGAAATATTACAAACTGAGGAGGCCTACTAAACATTTTCCTCACTTGGTTTGATGAATATAATCGCAAGAAACTAATTGTATGCAGAATGCACGTATCTACAGAATCCATTTAATTATATTAAGTACTGTCTACCTCATTTGTTATGACACCTTGTAGAACTATGTAAATCATATGCACACCAAACGGGGTGTCATCGCGATTACCGAACGGCAACAGACGAACGTTCCGTTACGCGTGGTTTCATGACCTTGGGGCGTTGGCAGGTTTTTTTTTCTCCAGAAATGGTGCAACAAAAATAACTAATCAATATAAAAAAAATCTATATACCCGCAGATGAGACAAAGACTTGAATCCGGCATGTTTTGTTTTTTCCTTCCCACAAATTGCGGAGTATTTACTCCGTCAATAACAGCCTCTGGGTGACCTTGTAGATAATTTTTCAAGGTTGGGAATTGTTAGTGTTCCGCTAGTGTTAATGGTCGGGATGGAAGACGCCAAGGGTAGTTCATCAATGAAAAGAACATGTAGAAAAACCATGTGCATTTACAGCAATGGATGCCTTCAGTCAGCGTGTTTTCTAATAGTATTGTGTATCATAGATTGGGGGCGAATTTAGTGTTATGGCAACCGTTAGGATCAATTGAGTTAGTGAGCGAAGCACAGCGAGTTCTTCGTTATCTTTGGACTGCTTGTTAACAACACCAAAGGGCCTGACCTTTATTAAATAACCAGTGTACTATATCGCAATGCTATTGGTTACAAGAGGGGTACTTTGGTTGCTATGGCTCTCTTGTGATGGGGATTTGAATGTCTGCGTATAGAATGGCTTTAAAGCTAATGCCACTTGTGTCTGATTTGTGGGCCATTTGTGGGCAAGTAGTGTGAATGAGTTCAGTTGTTCTGACACAATTTGATGTAAATTGTTGTAATGAATGATAGCATTCATTACAACAATTTACATCAAATTGTGCTGTCTAATCAAAATCTGGAACAAACTTACAAAAACAAGTTACTATCAGGTCGGCTAAGCGTTAATGTACATTTTTATAGTCACATTTTTTGCTTAAATTGTATTGATTTTCGTCTCCTTTTCTGCACATTTAGCCACTTTTCTTCTAACTGATTTGGCCTTTGGATAATATTATCCGCGTGAGAAAGATTGTGGCTGTATTAGTTGTCAAGAAAATACACGCATAAAGAATGCAAGATCAAATAAAAATACAAAATGAAAGTCGGGTGATTACAAACTTCAGCCTTTTATTATTGATGTGATGGTCGTTTTTGTATTCATATTCATGTTATGTTTGAACTCGTCTCGTCTCTATCGATCAGAATAACAAGATATTATTTCTGTACAATTTGCACAGGTTCGTCTGCACGGCTTACTATCAACACGGTACCCTACGAGATTTCCTCCACAGTCATCCACGTACAATCCAAGACAGCCACGTGCACGCCATCGCCACGCAGGTATCCGCAGGAGTGGCGTACCTTCATGCAATGAACATCGTCCATGGCTTAGTGGAGACCACCAGCGTTCTTATTGGAGGACACGTAGAGGTAAGCACCGCAAGGTCGTCCAAGTTCAGCTCATTCTTTGCCCCATGTTTGTCTCTTTTCCCCTCCTCTTTTTTTTTTCTTTTTTTTTCGGTGTAAATAAATGTCACCTTTAAATCCGAAGACGCTGAGACACATCGTCGTTATTAATGATTGTTCTACTATTGCTTACATTGTGCATGTTATTGAAACATGTACTGTATTTACCTGCACTCTGCGTGTTTCACCTTCTCTGGATGTAGCCCATACCATCATTTTTGTACATTCATTCATTCATTCATTCATTCACTCATTAACGGTTTACTAAAAATGTACAAATCGCGGCATCAGCCGAATTGCAAGTAACTTTTCAATATGAATATTCAAGTTTCAGAAATCACAATTAAATAACAACTAAGAATTTATAACCAAATAAAACTACACAAACAGATCTACAAATTTGGGTTTCATAATTTGATATAATTGTCAGTTATCGCCGTATTTTTATTTATTTATTTATTTGTTTTGTTGTACAAATGGAAACAACAAACAAACAAAAACATTCAGGGAGTTCAACCTATTTGTGAACGAGGACACCGTATGTAGAGCAATACTAAAGGATAAAATCTGTCTGCTGAGACGTTATGGTCAAAAACATCATAAACTTCATGGATCAGCTTATCTACTTCACAGAACAAAATGTTTATTCAAAAATGGTCACATAACTTGATATTTTGTTTTGTATATGCGTGCAAGCCGGGGGTGGTGTGCAAGGGAAAAAAGGGCAAAACAATGGGGAAAGATCGAGCAAATTAAGAATTAGAAAGGGGGGAAATGGATTTTGTTTATTAGAAATTTCAGGTTCTTGTATTTTTTTTTATCTTAGTAACATTTCTGGGAAATCAACCCCTCTGTCCCCCTCAACCAAAGAGTTCCCGTGCGCCTATGTTGTTGTGCACCCTGTCGTAGCTGCTGAAGTTAATAAAACACAAATTATAAGGAGTGCATCAAATGGTTTTGTTGCAATCAGCTTCCACCTAACTGATCCAACCCACAGATCAGAGAGTGCATGGCGTCTGTAAATGCAGAGTATATCATAATGAACAGTGGCGCTAAACTCGTCCCCAGTGGGTTCAGTGTAGCTGCAGCATATTGCTCATTAAAGCATTTAATGAAGTAATATCTCATGAGAGGACGAACATGGACGTGGACATGTTGTGTGATAAAGAAGCAGTGAGATATTATCGTTAAAAAGTTGACCATGGTGTTTGTTTTGACTTTCCTTGACTTGATCAAACCACTTGTATCTCAGCAAGGTTGTTTTGTTGGTGCAGTCTAATCTATGGCAGGATTTATGCAGGTACGTACGTGTAACACGTACAAGACAATGCTGGCCTACTTTTAAATCCCCAGCTCAACATTGGTAAACTGACTGTCAATGCTTCCATTCTTTGCACAAATCAAGATGTATGCAATAAAACCAACCGGTGAAATTTTTAGCTCATTTCGTTGTTTCATTTGCAAGAAAACGGTTTAATTAAAATGCATTCAGCATTTTTGTACGCATTCCTGTAGGCAGAGTTTTCGTCTCGCCGAGACGAAAACTAATTTTGGATGTTATTTCATTTATTATTTAAAAACGATTACACTTCAGGCAGAAATATTCCAAGGAAAATTTTCTACCATCGTTTATCTTTACACCATGTAAGGTATGTCAATATCTGGGAACATTTATGTTTTTCCTCTTTAACCAATGTTGAGCTAGGACTTTACCAAATGTACTCTCAAGTAAAATTTGGTTTGTCTCTTTTTCCCTCGACCTTAAAAGTCAAAGTGTTTAGTTGCTACATTTATCAATATGTAAGAGGACTATTTTGGCACTGTACCCTTTTACTTTCCTCCTCTGCACCCTTGGGGAAATTTGAAATTATTCTGAAGTATATGGTGCTGCCTTCTTGTTTTCCATTCCCAACCATTGAAGACCAGTAAAGTATAGGGAATTAGTCTGGCTCCTCTTTTGTATTATCTGGAATCAGTATTGATGACTGTAATTACTGCACGCGTGATGCATGAGACATGACAAAATTAATGGCAGTTCGTATAATTAGTGTCTAAGACGTAGACCCTTTTCAAAAATACGGATTTGGCTTTTGGTTCCGGCTTCAGCTCCAAACACGGCTTTGGCTTTTGACTTCGGCTTAAGCTCCGTCCGTTATTTTGAATAATATGTTCTTTCGGAACAGGGCTTCCAACGGAGCGGAAAGGAGGAAAAAGCCGAAGGCCTGGCTTCGAATAGTCACACAGAATTATATATAAGAACTAGGAGGGCGTACGAGTTAACACGCGAAACCGCCATTGAGAAGCACTTTATTTTTGCGAATTAAGGAAATTTTATTGACCCTTCATCAGGTCATCTTGCATCGGTTCATGCGTCGACATGTTTTAAGTGGACATCCGTACGCAATGTAACCCGTAGGGATTCTTGCCTAAAGGTGACTTGATAGTAGGGTCACGTGACATAGGTCACGATGGCTCTAGTTTTATTATAAACCTATAACAAGTAGTAGATCAGTTACCCTTATTTTGTTATTTGTCAGTTGAAAAGTCGAGCATCAAGATGAAAATGTGTAAATAGTCTCCATTAAGCGTCTTCTGAAAGGTCTTATTTATGGGGGGAAATGTCTTGAATGGAGCTCTGAGTGAGCATTATAGGACAATCACTTTATACTTCCATATGCTCCCCGTGTCCTTGATCTTTTTTTTTTCTTAATGCGTAAATCAGGAGCTTCTACTCTGCCAAGTAAATGCATAATGCATTGTTTGTCTGTGGCGTTCCTGCCGTCCGTAAGTGCCAGGGAATTGAGTTATGGAGGCGGGACTTACTCCCCAGCGTATTCCCGAGACTGTTTGCAAACTACGGGGGCATTCTACCTCAAAGGAACTACCTCTGTGGTTTGTACTGATTTCCATGGTGTATTGATTTTGTTCTTGTGGACGTCCCACTCTTGTAACAAAACAACAACAACTACACCCAAAATAAACAAGTCTATTTATGGAAATTTGTTGAATGCATATAAATTTTAATTCGATATGCAAATGCTTCTATGTTTATTCAAAATGATATTAACCGTCAAGTTGTTTTCTTATAAAATGATAAATTATTTTGTGAAATTTAAGAAAAGTTAAAGATGTATTGCCTAAAACAGAAATCAAGATCTTCAGTCAATATCGATGAAAGGAAATTGTTCAGCCTGTGCTGATTCATGTGTTCATTGCTCTTAGGATTTTGACAGCGGACAAAAATGCTGAAAGAGTTTTTTAAGAGCTTGATGATAATGGTGATAACTAAACAGAATGCAACTTGTATATATTATATTATTTTCTTTTCAAAAACTAATTCAGATAAAAACGAAAGACTTTAGCGTCCATCGGTTTCCCTGCCCATATCGAACAGTAGGTGACCCAGTGACAATCTCGCTCATTTTTGCTAATATCACCACCCTGCGGTAAATATTTGCCATCAAGGAAATACGAATCGAAAAGTGTACATTCTGTGTCATTTATGAGCTTTTTTTTTTTATTGACCTCTTAATATCAAGAAGTCACAATTCTGATGTGCAGATGGAGACCATCGCGCATTTGGTTGAGCGCTGCATTCGGGTCAGCAGGCTGCGCACATTTTGCTTCGATCATAAATTTGAATTTTTACTTACCATGCTCAATGAGTTCATCAGCTGACAGTGTACACCACAGGATTGTTTTCCTTTAAAAGTGATTTTTTTTTACACAATATACATGAAATCATCACCCCATGCTCTCCTTTTGCCTTTCACATTATTATTTTATTGTTTGAGTTGTTTACATCAATTGCACAAATTAATCATCTACACTCTAAAAATTCCTGGGTCAGAGCTGACGCAGATTGCAGTACCCGTGGGGCATGACCCATTTCTGTGTCAGAGTGACCCGGAATCTGTAGTTGGTAAGAAAATCTTGATAATGAATGAAAGTCAATCTGATTGTGGACAGAAAGTCTTTACGCAATGTTGAAAAAAATCATGAAGTGAATCTGTGAATCTGTATGTACATTGCCCATATCTTAATGCATGTTAAAGTTGACAAGTAGCAGTTGAAAATTTGCCCAGCTGCTTCTGCTAAGTGCAGCAACATTCAGTGATTAAACACTCCGAATCACAAACTGTGTCAGGCACACGTACTTTTCTTATGTCACAACTGTCTGATAATCCTTCGAGGCCCAACTTTCCCCCCACCACTTTTTTTTTTTTTTTTTTTTTTTTTACAGCAGCGTTCTCGTGCAATCATATCATCAATCAGAGACACCTGCATTGAAATAAATTATAAACAGATTACGATCACGGACTGCGGGGCAATGAATTAAGGACGTTCCATGGGAAAAAAAGACCGGGTGAAAAAAAAGAAGTCCGGGACGGGACCATGTGAGCATGACAGATTTTTTTCCAATTCAATTCTTTTCATCTCCCTTTGTTGTAGATGAAGAACACGAGATTGGGTTGTAAATTGAATCACTTGATACATTTGCGCATGTTAGCATGGGTGGCGACTGGGATGTGTAACAAGTTAAGTCCCCATGAGTCAGTGCGCAAGTCAACATGAAAAAAAGAGTCGACTTTATTGATTTGTGATGTACTTTATTTCTGGGTGTGGTTTACTGGAGCCGTACTCTCTTAATGTAAAAGAGCGAAAACATCACTCTCTTGCCCGAGTGGTGGTGTAATTTTCACTCTGTTTAGAGTGCAATTCATTCTAGTTTGCTCTTTTAGAGTGAAATTTGAGTGAAGTTCACTCTGAATCGAGTGAAAAAGAAAATATTTCCACTCTTTTAAAAGAGCCATATGGTGGACAAGTCTTTTTAGAGTGGAAACATTTTCTTTTTCACTCGATTCAGAGTGAAGTTTACTCAAATTTCACTCTAAAAGAGCAAACTAGAATGAATTGCACTCATTGTAGATTCATACCATGAAACTATCCAGTGAAAATTTCGTTTCAAAATCTGGTATATAGCATTTTTTTTTTAATATTGGCAAAAATCTTGAGCAGTTCAAACGAAATCTTATTTTAATTTATTATTTTTTTCTGCAAGCGATGGTCGGCCGACCATCGCTTCAAAATCAAACAAACTGCCACTTTTCTTTAAAATAAAAAATCACATCTGGCGAAACGATTTCAGTGGATAAGTGGGAATAAATAATAAGCCCTTTCAGTCAAGTAATAATTTATTTTGTAGTAACTTGGAAGTACATTTTATTTTTCATGTCGGAAATTTTAATTTCCCTTTAAGCTTGTGGTGGATATTTTCCTTTTTCCTGTTTTCTTTTCTACACAAATGATGTTAAACTCTCAAACCTGTCTGATTTAAAATGTCCGAAGGGTTGCTTTTGTCACCATCAAACTCCCCCACTCCTAAATCTCTGTGAATATGTTTTTTTTTTTATCATTTGCCCGGTGCTTTAGGTTATGTTTTTATGTATTTTTATAGTGTTGTTATTGTTGTACTTTTATCCATGCAGTGGCGTCACTAGCCATTGTCGTTGAGGGGGATGGGCGGGGACAAAGACAAAGTTACGGAGGGCATTTAGAGATAATTAACTTTGTGAGCAAACAGGGAATACTGGGGAGTCATTTTTCATATTTGTCAGCCATACATCCTTTGTAAACACATCTTAAAGCAGCTGCCCTATCATTTTGACAGACGAATCGCACCAAAAGGTACAGTGCAGGGTAGACGTTCAACGAAGACTACAACGTGCAATATTACAAGCCAACTACTATACCTTTAAGAGTTGCTCATGACCTAAGTTAACAATAGCTAAGCTTGTTGTGTATTTGATTATAATTGTCTTTTGAAAATATTAAATTAAATTTGAAATACGTAAAAGGAAAAACATACTTGCGGAAAAAAAAAATATAGGTGTTTAAGAAACATTTTGACCACGGAACGGAATTGGGGCCTGCCGGTGCATGTAAGTGACTGTGAAATTGCCACAGCTAAAACGCTGACTTTTTCAGTGCTGTGAAGAATCATCTGAAGACCATCAATGCGATGGCGAAGGTGGCAGCGTAGACACCTTGTATGTTAGGACTGGGAGGCCCTCAGCAACCCCCTCTGGGATGTGTGTTCAGCTGCACCCTGCGGCAAATTATTCATGGCTGTCGGGGATGGGGGCAGGGAAAGGGTTGGAGAGGGAATTAAAGAGACGCTACTAGGAGGTGCTGCATTGGGGAGAACTCTTAAAATTTATTAAATTGGTATTCAGGCGCCATCCAGCCTTGTAAATGTTTCTCTATAGATTACAACACTCTGAGGGAATGAGTAACTGGTGTATCAAATAACATTTGCTGAAGTGAAATCCTTAGTTTTACCCCAGCTGTAAATGCTGTGACTGGAGTACTGTCCTTTGTGCTGATGGAGACAATACGACCATAGCTGCCTATAGGGCCTCAGGTTGTAGCTCTATGGTTCAACCACTATTTTCTCTCATTCAAATCAATGTATTGAAACCGAGGCTGGGATGAAACATGCTCTTTTTACTTTTGGTAAGAGGGTAGTTTCCATGGTAACTGCATGCATTGACCACATTATGTCAGAGAAGTCTGCTTAAAATATACGTGTCGGTGTATATTTGAATTTTAAGACTACCAAGCCACGAAAATCATTCCAAAACCAGATTTGGGAAATCAGTTTGCACTGTACGTGAACAGCTCTTGTAGAATTGCTCAAATAGAGATTTCTCATTAAGAGATTAAACAGTGTGTTTTGTGTTGTTCACGACTGATTTCAAAGCGAGACTGTCATATAAAAAAAAATCACTCTTTGTAGCTTTTATGATGCATACATCAGCGAAATTTACTGATTGTCTGAGAGTAAACAGCATGCTTTTCCATTCCTGACAGCAAGCATAAAGAACTACACCGTAGATGCATTTTTTCCCTTTATTCACATAAAAAACACGATATTTTGAAAGCGAAATTGCCCCTACTAAGGCCAGTGGCGGCTATGGCTACGACTACGGCTTTGGCTATAGCTGGATCGCAGCGTCATCATTCGTTGAAGTATGGGACGTCCATGGCGACACCCTTATCAACAGCCGTACCCGTAGTCAGAAGCCACCAATTCGGGTACGGTCTATCTAAAAACATACTTTGTCTGGTTACCTCAATGGGCACGTTCAAGTATTTATGTATGAAATGCTGTCGAAGTCGAGAAATTGGAATTTGAAGACCACGATTTTAATTTCGGCTGTAACAATCCAAATTAATGTGTTTACATGCTGGAAAATGGGCGCGGTTTACACATTTTTCCCCTGACCCGACGACGGTTTGAGCCCAAATTTTCACCTTCGTTTTTGCATTATTGCATTGAATCACACAAAGTAAAAAAAAACACTGCACAATCAGCTTTACCAATCCTATAATTTTACCTTTAAATAAAAAGCGCACTGTAAGGTAGCACGCAGGGAACCCGACTACCAAAATGGCGCAAGCAACGTTGATTGTGTGATGACGTCAGTTGATGGCTCAACAATGGCCAACTCGTGAATAAGCCCCATTTCACACAGACAATAATGGAAATAATAGAAAGGTTTATTGTAATGCTACAGTATCAGTTGTGATGAATCATATAAGGGTATATGCTTTTTTGATTCTTGGCATCATTATACTAAGAATATTATATCTTACACAGTTGAGATTTCCCTTGGTTGTAGGCCTACGTCTGTGTTTTTTTTTTTAAACTGTCTGGATAACTGATTGAGTCAGCCTAGATTGCCTTTGATTCTCTACAGGGTTGGGATTAGTCATAGATGGCGTTGATGTCAATCATTTCTACTCATTAAACCAGCAGAATTAATGTCTGTCTACCTTGATGAGGGACGACGCCTCTCATGTACTTAAAGGGACTGTCTGCATGGCATTAAAGGGGCAGAAAATAATTGCTTTTTGCTTAGAGAGTGAACTCGTTTTCCATCAACACGCAAGCCTATACCAACCTGAGGAAATGTAATCAAACTGGGTGGACCTGTTTTTAGTGAAAATGTTTTCCCAGGAATGCACGTTCATGTCAAACTTAGATCAATGTTGCCCAAATTAAAATAAGAAACAGTGATTTGTTGGGCCTTCAAATGTTATTTCCTCAACTTTGACATTATTTTAGTTTGTAAAAGCTTCTTTTTTTCTCTCGTCTTAACTGTACTTTGTATCAAAATTCTTCTCATGTTTGCCTTTTAATTGAGGAAGGATTCTGGATGAGTAATGTCTGAGAATATTGAAGAAATGGTAACGAGGTACACATTGAAACAATGATCAATGTTGTGCAGCGTCAGCTTTGAGTGCTTTGGAAACGAGTTAGCATTGATCAGAATTTGATACCTGAGAGTGTAGCGCCCCGGTCTCAAGAATAGCGCTAAATCCCTTATGCCAACGAAGCAGTATGTTACAGATAAAAAAAATTCTAAAATACATTCAATTTCTTCCGTGGCACAGACGAGTTGTATTGTGTTGTGTGTAGATTATGTTTCATTAGAATATATACTGGCAAAGTACAGGGCCAACAGGTCTGGTTTGTGGAACTCGATTTATGAATTATTCACGCGACTCGGATGATTTAGAAGCAGCAACCCATGATGCCCAGGCCAGCATATGTCATCAGGTTCGTTGAATAACAAGGGTGCTGAGTGGCGGTCATAGTTCTTTTATCAATTAACAGGTTGCAACATTGCTATATAAACAAGTCGAGGAAGTCCCCAAAACTTCAAATGTACAATCTGAAAGCTACTTGGTCCAAAATTTGTTCTGATACCAATGTTCTAAGTAAGTTCCCAAATTATGTCTTGTAACTGCGTATAAAGATTTTCGGTTGCGTATATAAAACAAACTTATATTATACGCACAATGCGAATTCATCTATTTCGCTGACAAAATTTAATATAAATATTGTGATGTTTGCTCAAGAAAGTAATACCGCTTGAATGAGTGCAGTAATTCACAAGCCAACATTTTACTGTAACCTTCAAAAAATTAACAGTCTGTTCTGTATGTATTTATATATTTTTAAACAACGGCACAGTGTGTACTGGTGTGCAGGACCATTCGAGTTTGCAATTTCCAATCGTATAAACCATTTTGTCTTTCTGCATGTAGAGTGCATTCTCATCAGGTGGAGGCATGTTTTTTAAGTGCCTATCTATAAAAATCTATAAAAACGTTCAAGTGGCTTTTCCAGAAAAAAACAAAAACAAAAATAAAATTACACTAACAAGTTATTGTTCAATAAAATTTCTATGTTTGCTTGGTAGTTGGTCAATAAAAGAATAGGTTTGCGGTGACACCATGGGTATTATCTTTTATTTATGTGTGGTTCTGAGAACGGATACTCAAAGAGACACGTGTTGCCTTCAAATCTCTTAAAATAATGCGGTTTGGAATTGCTCCTTATCCATTTTGAAGAATTGTTCATGCAATAAAACACCTACAGTGTATTGTAATTAGTGAGTAGTTGTAATAAGTGAGTATAGTGATTAAAAAAAATCAAAAACAACCAGTGGAACCACTGAAACGTAAAATATAAAAAAAATACATAAAAAATACATGCAAAGTACAAGAAACTTCGTAAAATTACAGAGCACAAAGCATGAGAAAAACAAATTTAAAATACAACCGCGCACACATCCAACAATGCAAAATTCAAACCATCACCCAAGATTTCAGGGAGACATTGAAGTGAGATGTTACGCTGTAATGATAGTAATAATAATACTAGTTCAAAGCGCCTTAGTACGTAAAGACTACCTCCAAAACGTGGGGGAAAATGTAAAATTTAATCTAAACAATCAAATTGTAGCCGAAGAGAAAAAAACTTTATTGGAGCAAAAGCACTTCAAAATATTAACGACTAAGTAGCCATAACAATAACTGTTAAAGCCCCGGCTCAACATTTGCAAGAGGAAAAACATTAATGTTCTCAGATTTACATATACCTTACATGGTATGAAGATAATGATGGTATGAAACTTTCCTTAAAATAGTTCTGAATTAAGTGTTCGTTTTTTAAATAATAAATGAAACAAGATCCAAAATTAGTTTTCGCCTCATTGGGACGAAGACTATAGCAATGCGTATAAAAATGCTGAATGCATTTTTACCGTTTTCTTGCACATGAAACAACGAAATGAGCTAAATTTTCACAGGTTATTTTTATTACATATATCTTGATTTGTGCAAAGAATGGGACTATTTACAGTCAGTTTACCAATGTTGAGCTTGGCTTTAAAACTAAAAAAAAAAAAAAAACATGCATAAGACAGCAGTAGATAGCAAATAGAAAACGACCAGCACAATTTTGTTTAAAGAAGAGATTCTAAAATGTTTACAGCTCGATTAGAGTTCAGATTGGACCATCTTTATAGCACTTTAAAGATATTGCAAGCACAATCAACACAATTCTCGCCACTGCCCATGTTCTCTTGTATGATCCAGTGAAACATAAATTGAAATGCAAAAGATTAAGGCCGACGAAGTTCCATTAGCATTAGGTACACACGATCTACCACAGCAAGGATACACTACTTGCTGTGTTCATCTATCATCAACGCTCATACACTATTGTATGACTCACGGATGATGTGATGATGAGATTGTTGGGGGGGGGGGGGCTCTCACAACCTACTACCAGCATATAGTATAAACATGACTCTTGTTGTTGGTATGAGGCGTGCATCAGCACCGCCTTACATCAATGTTGAATTAATTATTCATTTCCAATATCTAGACGTGATTTAGAAATTCACAGTTGGAAGTTTTTTATTTATTTTTATCAGCACTTTAGCGATGCTGGGGGGGGGCGTAACCTACCAGCACATTGTGAAAACATGACTCTGGATAGAAGAATGGGGTGTGTTTTGTCCCTCCTCTCTACGTGAACTTGAACTGAATTAAATTACAGTTTGTAAGACATGAATTATTCATGCAGATAATTTGAGTTTGTATATTGAATTGCTTGTACGCCATACGACTCCGGTAAGAAGTATGGGTTTGAATCAGAACCGCCGTATCACTTTGGAAGTGAAAATTTTATTTCTAGTCCTTGGCCATGCACGCACACTCCAGTCAGAGAAATAAGATGAGTAACAGCGCCACCCTCAATTTCGAAACCAGCATCTAATAATACGGTTTTAATTTTCAGGACATGAATGTAAAGCTTTAAAAAAGAAGGAAAAAATGAATTGTTTTATCAGCGTGGATACTTCTTTTAGAGGGATGGGTTTTACCCATACCCTACGTGGCACCAATTTTGTATTAATTTTTACATATATTATGCTAGACATAATACATTTTGCGTGCACACATTGTTTATTTTATTTATTATTTTTTTTTTGTATTTATTTATTTATTTGTTTATTGGTAACTGAAGAATACACTCCATTGAGTGCACTGTTCCCTTTTGGGTAACAGTGATTCATTCATAAGTGTACTTTAATAAAATAATGGAACTGTTGACATTGTCACCCCATGCAAGCAAGACTTAAGAACCCCTTACAACGGTATGTATCGAGAAACTGTGCACAGAATTTACATGCTTCTCTGGACCATGGTAGATTTGAAGAAGACCATTATCAGCCCCGCGGAGTTCTTTATGGGAAAAAAAACACGGTCGCCCAGGTTGTCCGGATTGATGTAAACCCATCCTCCACGAGCATTGCCAGACCACAAATCTCGATGGTGTCAGGAGGCAAATTGGTTTAGTTTTTTAATAAAAGCTTTACATTGCCCGTCGACAAAGCTTCCCCTTGGAGGCAAAGTATATACAGTGCTTTACCGTAAAGTGGCGTAGGGCAGAAGAACATTAACATTGTTTTTTCTTCGAAGTGCAATAATGTCATTAGTATTGCACTTTCTACTGTAGTCATTGTGGGATGTAAAGTAGCCTCTCATTATGCTGGGTGAGCTTGGTGTTATAGTGGTATTCTCGTATTCCAGTCCTTAATCCTCGAGTCTGGGTGTGAGTCCTCAGTGTCAAGGCTGGGTCATTGACAGATGAGACTCAAGTCCGAGTCTGATTGAGTGTGAGTCCTCAGTGTCAAGTCTGAGTCATTGACAATTGAGACTCGAGTCCAAGTCCGAGTCCGATCAAGTGCAAGTCCTTAGTGTCAAGTCCGAGTCATTGACAGTTGTGACTCAAGTCCAACTCCGAGTCTGAGTCATTGACAGTTGTGACTCGAGTCCAAGTCCGAGTCCGATCAAGTGCACGTCCTTAGTGTCAAGTCCAAGTCATTGACAGTTGTGACACAAGTTCAAGTCCGAGTCCGATCGAGTGCGAGTCCTCAGAGTCAAGTCTGAGTCATTGACAGTTGTGACTCAAGTCCAAGTCCGAGTCCGATCGAATGTGAGTCCTCAGTGTCAAGTCTGAGTCATTGACAGTTGTGACTCGAGTCCAAGTCCGAGTCCGATCAAGTGCAAGTCCTTAGTGTCAAGTCCAAGTCATTGACAGTTGTGACTCAAGTCCAAGTCCGAGTCCGATCGAGTGCGAGTCCTCAGAGTCAAGTCTGAGTCATTGACAGTTGTGACTCAAGTCCAAGTTCGAGTCCGATCGAATGCGAGTCCTCAGAGTCAAGTCTGAGTCATTGACAGTTGTAACTCGAGTCCGAGTCCGAGTCCGAGTCCGAGTCCGAGTCCGATCCAGTGCAAGTCCTCAGTATCAAGTCTGAGTCATTGACAGTTGTGACTCAAGTCCAAGTCCGAGTCCGATTGAGTGTAAGTCCTCAGTGTCATGTCCGAGTCATGGACAGTTGAGACTCGAGTCCAAGTCCGAGTCCGATCGAGTGCAAGTCCCCAGTGTCAAGTCTGAGTCATTGACAGTTGTGACTCAAGTTCAAGTCCGAGTCCGATCGAGTGTGAGTCCTAAAGTATCAAGTCTGAGTCATTGACAGTTGTGACTCTTCCTAGTCCGAGTCGGAACGAGTGTGAGTCCGAACAAGGGGGAGTTCCCAGTGTCGATTCCGAGTCCGTATCACAGGTCATAATTCACTGTCTATCAAACCAGACTGCGGGAGGTAGTCGGTTAGAATCCCCCGTAGCTTTTTCGTTCTTTCTCTCGTTACTGCATGCATTGGAAAGCACCGAGTGCAAATTGCTTTACTGTACTTTTATGGGATAAACGAAACTAATATTATTGAATGTATGTGTACCACGAGACTGACCCATAGGCAAAAACGATACTGAAAACATCTTTCATGTTATTATTGTGAGTTAAATTTGATTAGATTTAAAACGATACTGAAAACATCTTTCGTGTTACTATTGTGAATTAAATTTGAACAGATTTGAAGGGATTACTTGCTGTTTCTAAATCTACAAAGCTGGACAAGCCTGTCCATCAGTTACCTTTCAAGGTAACTCGTTTTGTAAGATCAATTACTTATAGAAACTAATTTATTGACTTGAAGCTTCACGTCTGTGGATGTGCCCAAGAGAATCATGGTGGAATAAATGTTGTTTTCCTCAATGGGAGAATCAACGGAGGGGTCAGTGAGCTGTAGTTTGTTATAGGGGGGGGGGCGCTTTTCTCCGAACACACTGGCAAACATCACTTTGCGTGAAGTTTGTTTTACCTCTCTTCTGTTATTCTGTTTTGCTTTTGATGTTTTCATTTCAAATGGAGAATGGTTTCAGTTTCAAAGCCTCTAATTGTTTGAAATGACTCGCTTGGCTTCCCTTACTAACCTTTACACTTGTATAAACAATTTCTGCAATAACACAGGGTGTAAACCACTACAGACTGGACTTAAATTCATTTAGTCAATGCAACTTCTATTTCCATATTTGCCAATTGCATAGTATACATCAGATTGGTTAAATGATTACAAAATATATCAATCGGAGAGATCTAAAATTATATTTGAAAACTTCAATTTCATTTATTGAAACAACATAAATCCCATGCGAGAGCAGCAGCAATCAACATCTGATTGAAATAAATTGCACTGCCTAGATCACATCCGTTTAGAGGGGAAAAACTATGCATAATGATGTTCAGTACATCATCAGTTTGCAAATTATTTAACGGATGGTTAAAGAGAATCAATAATAGAGTTATGACAAGAATGAGTAGTTTTTACAGCTGTTGATATTTGGTGGTACAGTCATGCTGAAAAAATGCTGGCCTTGCCTCCCTTCATTAAAATTAACGATACCAGGATCTTTAGTTTAATTACTGCGTTGACATGAATGGGGCCAGCGATGACTAATTCACAAAATGAAAAAAACAAAAAAAACAATGGGATGTGATGAACTTCTTGTACAGACAGTCTACGTGCGGGAACTCATGAAAATTAACAGGTGTGTTTCATGGAATGTTTTGCTCATTGATTTTCTACGTATCTCTCAATTTTGTTTTATATACATTTTTGTTTATGTTTTGTTTTATGATTATTTTTATGTATTGTTTGCTGTTGAAATGTATGAATCTATACGCGAGCCCGCCTTATTTCATGAGTGGCTCACAGGGGCCAAAATTCTGCGACAACTTTGGAAGCCAAGGTAAAGTGTGCATTGCACACGCAAGCACTTCTTACTAACCGTGTAATGGTCGAGCGGTCTAGCGCACCAAACTCAAGTTCTGGTGGTCAAGTCATCAGGGTGTAGGTTCAAATCCTGGTCATGACTCTTGTGTCCTTGAGCAAGATTCTTTACTATTATTGCTTCTCTTCTCCAAGAGGTATAAATGGGTACCTGTTTGAAAAAGCCTTCAAAGTGCCACGGCAGCTCGGGCTGTATACTCCCCAGGGAGCTGAGAAAGATTACATGAATGTTATTAGCCCAATGACCAGGGCATTAACGAAAGCGCATTGAGACGTTATTGTGAAATACGATATATAAGAACTAGTTAGGTAATAATATAGTAACCAGTGAAATATGCTTACGGTATAAGCTTGAAGTTTTTTCTGCCCAGATTATTTGCTTACGGTAAACAAAATCTTGATTTTAGGCCCAGAGGTGTTTCCTGGAACAGTTTTTTATATAGTTTATTGATCCCCTTTTAATATTGTTGCTTATAATATTTGACGTGTTTTCTCTTATCTTTACGCATATTGTTATTGTTTGTTCAGTTGCGTCAGATTGTTTACACTCTGGTGCATTCTGCGCATGGATTCAAAATGGCTGCTGTACTTTTTAAACTGACTATCTTGGCCAATCTTGATGTATTTATTTTCATCAAGACATTCAAGAAACGTTTAATTGATAAGTTGTTGACAGTATTCTGTATCATCCCCAATGCTAAAACTATATTCAGCATTTCCCGCTGCTTTTTTATGGTGTTTTGTGTTGCATGGGGAACACACCGAGTAGACTGTAGTGTTCAACATTATTGGCGTATGATCAAAACTAAAATGTTTCACTAAAACTAAACAAAATATTTATCGATGTTATAGCATGTCGTGGTCAAGCGGTTTAGTGCATCAGACATCAAGTTCTGGTGGCTTACGTCATCAGGATGTGGGTTCGAATCCCGGTCATGGCATTTGTGTCCTTGAGCAAGACACTGAACTATAATTGCTTCAAATAAGGGAAGAGGCAGTCATGTTTGTCTCGCAACGGATTCATTTACCCCTGCCTTTTCTTAGCTGTGCAGCGAGGAGACTTGCGTTTATATCTCGCCATGTCTTGTTTCTGCGCATTGGGACAGGTTTTTATCCCTTCGAAAAGAATTGCATATAATAATAACAATGAAATAAAATAAAAATCCATAAAATGATTTAAAAAAAAAATGAAAAATCATGCTTAAGATAACCCTAAAAAAAATATTTTTAGGTGCTTGCGATGCAAACGAACTTTGCAAAGTAACAGAAAAATGCATTTTTCATCAGTTCCACAGTTAGCGAGCATCATGCATGTCTGTCCATGATGAAAATTAAGTGAAAGATCATTTATAATGTGCATAGTGGCATGATCCAACTGGAATTCAGTACAACCCTCACTATGAAGAGAAAAAAAATAAGCATAAATAATGAGGGAAAATCGTATCCAAATTAAATAACAAGGAAATAGAAATCATAATTGATTAAATTAAAGATGTGTAAAAGGTGGGGATTTTTCACATGGATGGGTTCGGGTTTCTTGGCTCAGTGAGACCGATCTCGCTGTGGGCAGCACGGGGACTGTATATCGCCACAGGCTGAGAAGAAGCTCAATATTGGCTCACTGCTAGATTGTGTGTTCGCTGTGTAGGTTATAAGGAAAGTTTAAGTGACGGTGTGTAGGTGTGCCTAGAATGTTAAATGAGAAGGTGCTCCACTTCTAAGCCTGTCAGATCTGTGATTTGTCAAGATATTTTTCGGATTTCATGTTTTTTTCATTGATCTCGCTTTACCTTTGAAAGAAGTGCGAAGGCAGTATATGAAAGAAAGACGCAGCCCTCGCTAAGACCAAACCTCAATAGATTTGTTTAGATATGGTGATGCAGATTCCAGAGGGTCTGTAAACCTTTTTACAAAAATGTAACAGCCTGTAGATTAAGGGGGGGGGGCTTCATACCAACACCAAGAGAACACCACGAACAACTAGAGGATGTTTCTCTTTTCTACAATGGCACTCCTGGTCTGTTTTCAATGAATAATTGTGAAACCCGAACTGAATATACCTTCAAGTTGCTGTTAAATATCTAGTACAACTCTCTTGTAATTTTCTCAGAACTTGGCAATTATTTAAGCTATAGTTGTTGCTTTACATGCGGAGTGTTGTGGCCGAGCGGTCTAGTGCGGTGGACTCGAATGTGGGTTCGAATCCCGGCCTGGACAGTGGAGACACTTGTGTCCTTGAACAAGTCACTTTGTAGTAATTGCTTCTCTCCACCCAGGAGTAAAAAAAAAAATGGGCACCGGGGAGAGCTGGGGAGTAAACCTGCGATGGACTGGCATCCTGTCCTGGGGGAATAGAAATATTCTCAGTCGTTTAATGCCAAGGAAACCGGATATAAATGCCGGCCTGATGAGCCAAATTGACTCGGGACAGACCTTACTCTTTTCCCGTCTCTTTTACATAATAGGAAGAACAATATTGTTATGAGATATATTTGAACTGAATCCTTCAATGTTAGAGAAATGACTGTACAAAATATTGGTTCGTATGTTGATATGCATATTAGAATCAGTTTATACAAGCTTGCATAATATGGTCGACACAGCATTCTATATATACAAGCATTTTAAGGCATATGTTTTTAATCAAACGAAACCTAAATACTCTTTATGTACCAACACTAACTATATATATTATATCATTTTGTTTCGTTTTATAAAAGTCAAGTTATGTATTATAGTACATGAAGGACATGTGATTGAGCATTCGTAAGTTTAATTCCATAGTCAAATTTGATCGTTGATCTAATGACATGCAAAAGCTTCAATATGAATATTCCTTTTCTCCCAGATTTCTTATTATTCTGCGCCATTGGCATTTTACAAATCTCTGTATATCCCAGCTTGTATTTGGCCTAGAGCTTAAGGGGATTATAGAGTCCTCGCAGCAAAGTCATCTTAATCTCACCCAACCATCCAGGCCGCGCATTCTCATTTTTTACTTTCTTTCCTTAATACAACATGCATTCTATATTCATCCCTTTAAATTTGGAAGGGTTGTCTCGGGTTTTTTCCTTATCTGATATCAAATTGGATTTTAAATCTGGATGGTGCTTCTTTTCTTAGTACGAAGCAAGTCATTTGCTCTTGTTAGCCTGTATTTGTTATGATTTATTTTTCTGCATTCGTTTTCTGCCACAAAATGTGCATCTCTCTTCTCCCTACATCTACAAAGCATGGCCCTATTTTTCCCAATACTCCGCTCCCCTCTTTCTCCAGAAAGAGTCGCCCTCTGGGTTTGGGAAAAAATTGTGTAAAGCACCCCCACACACAGACACACACAGTCGTGAATCACCATTACGTCCGAGGACTTCTATTGTTAATTCTATTGTTCCTGTACTGAAGCAATCCCCATTGGTTTTGTACACAAATGGCGTCCGAGGACCCATGAAAACAAAGAACCGACTAGTGAGGACCTATTGTCCCTATTGAAAAATGTCCTCGGAGCATATGGTCAAACATGCCCACACACACACACGAGATTTCTGATTTCATGTGAAGCATCATGCTTTTGAGATGTAGCTTGATATTATAACTCTGACAGGCGTGAGATTTTCCTGATTTCAGAAAATCTTCATGATCCCTCACAATTTCTTGAAAGACGTATAAAGCAGTCACCAAAGGGAGAATGAAACAGTCCCCGTGATTTCCAAACCATTAGTTTTGTCTTCCTGTGCTGAGTCTGTAAACCATCTGAATTATACCATCTTGGGAGATTCTGAGTCTGGAATAAGGAGAAACTCAAACCCGTCAGCCATTTTCAGGATTGTTAACATTCTCTTCCAATGTAAAAGAGTGAAAAACCACTCTTGTTGTCCACCATACCACTCTTGCAAGGAGCTATATGGCGGTCGACTCTTTTTAGAGTGAATATTATGTATTTTCACTTGATTCAGAGTGAAATTCACTCCACTTTCACTCAAAAGAGGGTGGTGAAGAGTGAGTTTCACTCTCAAAAAGAGCCAAACTGACACCACTCTGGCAAGCGAGTGAAATTTTCACTCTTTTACATTAAGAGAGTTCGTCAAATGTCATCCCTGCTTTGAACAGGTTAACAAACAATATTGGGCAGAACTGCTCTTTTTGTTCAAATTGTCACGTCATTAACTTTCAGAACTATGGTCACAAAGTGTTGCATACATAGGCCTGCAGCATTTGCCGGTTGAAACACATGGAGTTGAAAAAAAAAAAAAAAAAAAAAAAAAAAAAATCTTCACACCCTTATGCTGATTTCTCAGAAGGTGTTTATTTCCCAGTCGTATGAGTTGTCAGGCCGTGGCTAGAAGCAGCCTTTGGTTCTCTACACACCGCTTTCATGAGTTAAAATCCGTAGCAGTGGCTGTTGCTTTTGTCCCATAACACCCTGTAAAATGGCTTCAGGACACTGAATGAAAAATGAGTCCATAAATGCCTCGAAGAAGGAAGGGGGTAGTTATTGACTGTTTGATTGCCATCTGACGGTGTGTTGTGCCGCGCCTTTGGCTGTTATTGTAGACAAAACCGGGAGCAAAGTTTTAAAAAACGTGACTAGATGCTCAGCTATTACTAACCATTTAAAGGGTAAAAGGTTTGATGTCGGTTTCTTGGAAGAGTGCACACATCGATTTATTTCGAATTTCGAATTTCGAATTCCTTTTTGTAACCTCAACGCGTAAAGGATTTGCAAAATTCGCCACTTGGAATTGTTTCCGTCTTCTGATTGATTGTTTATATTCCTTTTGTTTATTGATCGATCTACTATTGTTTTTGTGTGTGTTTTTTAACTGTATGGCCTATTTAGTGGTAGTCACTGGTAAAAGGGTTCCGGTATAAGCACGATACAACACATTCCAAAATATAACAACTCAATAAAAAAGGTACATTTATTGTAAAATACACACAGACATTAACACAAAATTAACTGGTATTACAAACAAATTCCAACAAAAACATCTCAAAAACTTGTCTATACAACGGGGGGGGAAAGAGAAACATTACAAACATGGACAAAAGAACAATAATAAAGAAAACCCAATTAAATTTCCAACGAATACATTCCAAGTTGTTAATTTGTAATAACTGTAGGTGGTAGTGCCAGTTTTGCTTTACGGAAGATTGTAATCACTTTCTATTCTGAAAATTAGATTTACTCGCATCGATCTCTTTAAATGCGTTTGGAAAAGTATTGATAATTTTGACCTTTTTGAACCAGTTTTTGTACCTTCGCTTTAAGTAAGAACCGCAGGGGATGTGAGGTTCTATATTCTGAGTGTTTTTTATACGGTGAATTTGTCTTGTTTGGTTTGTTTCCGAGCAAAGAGGATTTGCCTTAGCCGGTTTTCTTCTCCCAGATAGCAAATGTTTGGCAGACCGTCTTGAGTTAGATCGCTCTGAGCCGCGTCTCTAACCATGCGAGGAGAAGAGATTGATTAAGATGACGGTAACCATGGGAAACAGCAACATCCGATGGATCTCCTGATCAGCAAAGACAAGGGTCATTATATATTTATGATGTAATAAACCATCTTGCTGGCTGTGGTGAACATACATGTACGGCTGAATAATTAAAGATGGTTCTGATGTATAGCTGGAATATTTGGAAACCCTAATCAAGAGGCCTTAGAAGGGACAGAACGACAGAGAATAAAAACACTTTGCTCGTTGTGTTTTAAAACTGCTTGTGGTACTTGCTGATAATTCTGGGATTCAAACTGGCATCTTGTCAGCGACTGATCTCGTGTGTGAATCAGATCTAGATTGGGACAGGTTCGGGGTGCAAGCCCCGTCCGAGATCCGTGTTGAAAATGTCCACAGGATTCGAAAATGAGTAGGCCTATACAGTGCTTTCATTCATAGGTGTAGGTGTTGAGGTAATGCTGAATATGCCGTGGTCTGTGGAGTTTGATGTTGGCAGCCCATTTTGAGAGATTGATTCAGCAAAGCGTAGCCATCTTTAGTCGAGGGCACGGTGTTCTCATTTATTTTTTTTTCACTTCACAAGTTTAATTTCACTTTACAGTTGTACTGTTGGGGTGGTTTTACTTTCAATTGCCTGTTGAAATGTTGCTCAATTTTGCCCCGGGTAGGAAACCTACTCTTCAAAAAGGAAACAGAGATTGCTACACACAGTCTCGTTTGCATTTCACCATCAGTTCTGACCTAACAGCAAGCCTCTCCAAAACCATCTGATGGCTGAGCCCCGGCACAGAGCAATGGTCCCAGCAACCTTTATTTTCAAACCCCGTAAGCATTTTACATGCAAGTCACTGATGAGTGCTGCTGACGTATACACCCAGTCCCACTGACGTATATACCGGTTCAATTTCGGACTGCAGTTCACCCGGTGCCTCGTCTTGGGTTGCCAGGCCGGATCCGTGATGAGGCAGGCGCAAGGACTTTGTTTATGACATTTAGCACGTTCAAGCGCAGGTCCCAGACAGGGTAAACATTATTGATCTTACCGTGAGATATTATTCGCATGTTTTTTTTTTTTATACCTTACGTACAGTTTGATTGACATTGCAATCAATCAATTTGAGATGCTTTCAGATAAATTTACAAGTTTGGATATTTTTTTTTAAAGAAAAAAGAAATTTGAGCTTTTTATTTACAGCTAACATTTTTTAAAAGTGTCTTTGAATGAGAAAAATACAGAACTGGTGAGGATGAAATGACGTTACATATAGATTTTGCTATCGACTTTAATTATAATTGGGTGCAAAAACCTCCACACAAAAAACTGTTTTTCCAAGGATCGCAAATCACTGTTTTTGTGAACTTTTCAACTCTTTGTTTTTACATGTTTTGACAGTATATTTGAAAATGGTATTTGTTTAACTTTTGTTTGGCTATTTATTTCTCAACTGGATTGTTGTTATTTTTTATTTTTTTGCTAAATTCCATGGAAGTGGAACTATGGAACTAAGTGCGCAAACTTGCAAAGCACAAAACAGTTGTGTTTGTCAAGAAAAAAAAAACAGGTGTCCAGCCAAAATGCTTTGTCATACCTGTATATGTACCATTTGTGACTGGTTTCCTGCACATTTTGCTCAGCAGAAATGTATGAGGCAGTATTGACAGTAACTACATGTAAGAGCGTATATGACCATAGAGCTGAATGGGGTTTGTGGCCCTCACATGGTATGGCACGCCGTGATGCATTTGTAGTGTTATCACACGGTGCAAACACGTATTGCCCCCTCAAAGTGTGCATGTATGTTGATTCTTGACACCATCAATCAGCGCTCGCATTTCATTAGCTATAACAAGCTGCTATACCACTTGAATCCTGATGAGGGAACTGGATGTGACCATACAACACCGCGAGACAGGAGCATCCTTGAAATGAATACGTAACGACAGGGTGAGGTAACGGTATTGGATCAGTGCACGGCTCGTCATACTTCAGTCGTGGCTTTGTTGAGATAATTGCTCCAGCTTTGTTTTCTAATCCACGCAGCTAATTGACTAAAATGAATAATTCACCAGCTTGTCTCATTTCGTGCAATCTCCCGATTGCGAAACAATTACCAAGAGACAGCTTGGTGTCGGCAGGAAGAAATCGCCAGGCTTTGAACCGGTGACCTCTGGGTTACTGTAGAAATTATCAACTAGCTGAACTATCAATCCTAAAATGGTGTTTTGTTTTATTGCAGAAATTTTGATGCCATTTTACAAATTATCTGTGTGTGAGATCTGAACGTTTTGGAATGAGAAATAATTGATATGAAGTTAGATGACATAACGTTCGAGGGTGATTTTTGACCGCTTCCAAAAGTTTACATGAAAGTCAAACGATGTGGTTGCTCGTGACAGAATTTAACATAATACAGGCAGCTGACTCTGTTGTAATTGACTCGATCAAGATGATGTCGATGTCAAACTCCATCATCCCGAAGGCGAGCCCATCTGGATGTGATGTAACCGTCAAGCTGTCTTCCTGGAAGCTCCTCTAGACACGGGCTGACCTTTTCGATGTTCCGCTCGCTTTTCGTGTTGACAGTGCATTAAATTTCAAGTTGATAGACGGCTACTTCTTGAATACCATGTTCTGGAGTCAGCTCTCTGATGTGAACACTTGGGGACGATTCGCACAAAGCATTTCTGCAAGAACAAAAATTGATGAAATTTAAAACCAGCTGGCCATGTTAGAAACTTGAGTAGAAATTGCACTCTTCAAATTCCTGCTTCACATCTCCAGTTTGTTCTTCTTCATTCTTAATTTGTATGCAAGCATTAGTTCCTAAGTAGGAAAAGATTCTCGACTAAAATGTTTCAAAGATATGTGCAAGTTTGAATTGCTCTATCCTTCAGTAATAGTAAGGGATGGGGATCAGGTTGCCTTAGTTTGTTTTAGTTTTTTTTTTCCACCAGCATTTTACCTTTTCAGACCCGGTTCGAATCCTGTCATGGACCCCTGCCTAGTATGCTGATTGGTTTTTCAGTCCCTTTAGATGGGTTGCAATACACGCCATATTTGTTGACAGTTTCTATTTTTGCTTGTTGCCGCGTCAAGTTCTGTAAATTTCAACCCACCCAACCAATCATAAAAGGACTTTATGAAACGCAGGCGTACCGCCTGCAGTACTTATGCGTACCGCACAGTTTCTCTCTTCAAAGATTAGATTGAAAATCACTCCAATTAGATTGAAAATCAGTCTTTTCGATTGAGGCCAGGGATAAATATTTTGCAGTTTGTCCATAGTTTCAATCGAATAGAGTAAATTTCCTTCGAAAATTTGAAGAGAGTGTGCTGCTCAAAAATGTGTAGTCATTGTCATCAAAGATGGCTGATTTTCCGACTGTTGACGTCATGTGCAACGCATACACTGTTGCATGGGTTTTCCCCATTTGGGTTTTTTTTTCTCCGCCATCTTAAACTAAGCATTTCTTCACTGTGTTCAATACTCTATCCTGCTAGTGGTGCTTTTCGCTGTTTGATGTGTACAACATGCATTGTCATCTCTTAAAAGGAATAACCAATGCTCTCTCGGAGTTGAGCAACCAATACTCAGGCCCATTTCCATAAACAGTCATGCTAAAACTACTTACTTTATCAATTCAAGTTAGCCATCAGTCTGTACGGTACAATCCCTTGGTGGCCGAATCCCTCAACTACGAAGGTATTACGGGGGGGAATCCTCCCCCGAAGCGGTTGATTTAGTTTGTCTTATGAGTATTTTACAACTAAGCCGGCTGACATTTTTAAAAGAAATATTCAGCAGTAAGAACGCACTTGCAATACAATTCTGCTTTAAAGGTAAAATGGTGCAAAATTTGTAAAACTCATAGAATATTGGATAAGAACACATGTTGTGTATTATGGTTTCAGTTGAAGAAAACTCTAACCCCGTTCACGTCTTGACCTAAATCACCTGACGTCATCATCACAAGTGCTTGCGCCATTTTGGAAGTCAATGTCCCTGTGTGATTTTAGTGTAGTTCGCCTTTTAGGCGACGCGGCGTTTGCACGCTTGCCATCATTTTTATGTGCAATTTGATTCCCTAAATGGCGAACTTGGCACGCTGAAGCCGCGTTTGAGGTCAGTGCAAAGTGTCAGTATCGGTAAAATTCTAGATATTTACAGTTCATAAAATCAGAACTTAAAGATTTGTTACAGCCAATAGTTTCAGTTTTGACTAATGATCTTAAAAGGCGAGATGTGGTCGGTACTGAGAAACATGTGGGTTGGTGGGATTCCATGTAAATATAAACACTTCAAAAAATAATCATGGGGAAGGTCATTCAGGTACCGTTTGTAAATTGGGTTTTGATGATAAATCACAACAACCTTTTTACTAGAATTACAATAAACATTCGAGCGTACTGAAATAAGCTTCTATCATTGTTTTCATGAATAGAAATTAAGACTTGCCTGTGTCAACTCAAAAGGAGATGTTTGAAGTTGAGTATATCTATCCTGAAGAAATCTTGTCATTAAGGGGTTTGAGCCCATACAGCTGAAACACCTTCTGTTCTACAGCCAAAACACCCAAATTGTAGCTTCTAACTAGACTTTTAGTCTCTAAAACAAATTAAGTCGTTATGACGCTGTCATGTATCAAATTACACTAAGTGAAAAATTTCACTTGAAAACATGTATATCACTGAACCTCGTGACATAAACTTATCAACAGTGTTTATTACATGTACAGACATGACCTCATTTTGAATTTTCCTTCCGAGCCAAACCGGAAGTTGAAGTTGAACAAAAATTGTTGGTGGTCTGATGAGATACGGGTTTGAATTTGGATACAGTTGCTGTGTATGAAGTCATCAGTGTGGTGTTCTTTTTGCGAAGAAAGTAGGTCTGATGACTTATGTATAAGTGCGTCTTCGTGTGTACCGCCAAAACTCAACTGTATTCGTTTTTACGAAAACTTATTGTCTAGTTTGTTTTCTAAATATTGTTTTTCTTTCGCGATTCATCTGTGTGGATAACCTTACATTGCCACATCGGCACTACATCATATTGTAGCGTACAAGTTAAACTAGTGCTTGGAACAACTGACGTCATCGTGACGTCATCGTGTATCAAATAACATCAAATCAATACATTTAGTTAACAGGGTCATAACTCCTGACCCACATGACGTAGGTTTATTATCTTTGCCCAAACTGGAAGTTGAAATTAAATGAAAACGTTATTCTCTTGCATTTCTCGTGGACTTCTTTGAGCCAACTAGTTAAGAGGGCGAAGAATAACAATGTCAATTGTTCCATCTATACTTTATTTCATATGGCAAGCAGCCTATGTGTTTATATTGATTTGCTTCATTATCTTAGAATCACCGATCGTAGTGAAATTGAAGATGTCTGTATATACCCCTCCACAGGCTGGTCTTATTTGTTATTTAGATAACTCGATCAATACTTTCGAAGTCAATTAAGTCCTAAGTGAGACGTAAACCGCAAACAAATAATTACACAGCAGTTGATTAATGGAGTAAATGTTGAATAGCTTCTCATGTAGGAATCCAAATGCTTTGCTGAAATAGTGCCTCGGCTGTATCGTTGGCTCAGTACAACGAGGTCTATTTAATGTATGAAAATTGGTTTACCATGTTTTGAAGCACCTGGTAATTTTGGTTGATTGGTGATAAGTCTTCCTCAAAGTATTCGTTTGTCAAAGATAAACGTGAATTTTGCCAGGGAAGCATCTGTGGTGATTGATCTATCTTCCGGTTTAAGACCCTTTTGTTTTTTACAAGTATGAATTTGAAAAAAAAAAGATCTTGTAGCATTGCGCATGACATAGTCTGAGGAAAGCAGTTGATATGTAGATTTGGTTTTTAAAAAGTCATGTCACAGTAATACTATATTATTTGTGTTTTTTACCCATACACCGATGTATCTAACAAATAACTGCTAGTTGAACTAAACGTTCGTTGTGTCAAAATTATGTATGCACTGTGCATGTAGGCCTACTATCTTTCATCGTGTAGGGTTTATTGGTCTTATTTTGGCTAAGGGGTAAGTTTTCAACAACAAAAAAACTCTGTCCTTGTTTTAAAGTGCATTATTGTTTTTGAGGAGTGTATTCAGTTATATCCCCAAGAGCACACCAGTGCAGTCAACCTGTGAAAACTCAAGTTGGGTGACCGTGTCGTATAAAGAAAACATTAAATTGCAGCTGATGTTTTGACAGGGAAATTCTGTTCAGTGGTAGGCTATGCAAGCTTTGATATGATTTTTACCGAATTCAATTAAGAACTGGGTGTTGAGGGTACATTTCTTTCGCATGGGGACATTTCAGAAAGTACCATTGATACGTCCGGAGCGTGTTCATGCGGCAACAACGACGGTTACTCTTGCCAAAATAAAACCAACAACCTTTACATAGTTAAAGATAGTACCTGCACAGTAGTACACACACAACTTTGAGGAAGAAATGCAGAATTAAGCAGGCGGTAACTTGAGTTAACACGAGGTTGAACCCTGGATAACCCAGGAAAAACTCCAAAAACCTTGAAGCTAACCTCGAGTTATACCGTCTGTTTAATTTGCCATTCTTAGCAGTTATTTTTTAGATATCAAAAACCGGTCTTGATGTCGCTGGTTTTGTGCACCCCACGTGACCGGGTTTTAACCAATAAGAATGCGTAAGCTTTCCTATGTATTTATTAGCAACAAATCATGCATCTTACATTTAAGAAAATGATTTACTGTGAAAGAATAGGGAAAAACATAAAGCCTTTTATAAAATAAATACTAACTCCAACCCGGGGGTGTTGTGCACTCAGCGATAATGCAAGCTGAAGTTTTTGTGGCGTGTGCGTGTCATTTAGACTCGCCTGTGTTCTGATCTAATTAGGTTATGTGGGGGGGTTTTTTCGTGTGGAAGGGATTGTGCCTCCATGACGAGGCAGACAAATAAAGGAGCTTTATCTTTATCTTTCGACTTCTTTGTGACTCTGTCTTTGTTGTGTAATGGCGGACATGTCTAGCTGATCAATCGTCTTTCCTTGTGTTTACATAGTGAGCCTGTTTTCTGGCAGAGGACTGGGGAGCATGCGGAAATTGCATTTATTCGTACCATACCGAGACGAGTAATGAAGTCTTTTGTTGTTAAGTCATCACTTGGGTAATTTGTTCTCCTGTAGAAGCAAATTTATTAGTATTCTGATATAAAGATGTCGAGACAAAATCAGGACATTATTGCTATGTCCTGTATTTCTTTAGTTCGAGGAGAAGTGGTCAAATCCACTCTCTAAAGACGTCAAGGATTCTCTGAGAACTTCTCAGTCTGATAAGATGGCTGAAAATAAGAAAATTAATGAAGGTTGTGGGTGGATACCATGGCGCTTTATTGACTAGAACACCAACTCTTGATTTCACATGCATATGTTTTTAAGCCTCCTGGGCGCAGACGTGTTATAAGGCGTGTGTACGTGACTGAAGAACGAATTAATTTTTCATAGAACTTTCGTTCTTGTTGAAACTAACGCGCGTGCATGCGGGTTGGCGTTCTGCTGGCAAACATATGCACACTATTGGTTGAATCTCTATATTCTGTAACTCACAGAGAAAATATTACAAGTACTGACAAGCAAATAGCCTTAAAATGTCTAGCTTTTACATAGGTTTGTACACAAACATGGATGCGCCCGCACGGCTTCAAAACGTAGGTCGAGGTAGCACTCTTGTCAATATGTAGCTCCATTGTGGATACCAAAAACGTGCCAATGGATGGTATTGCAACTTACAATAGATACAACAAATCACAATGCTTCATTATATACTGAAAAAGACCAATGTAAAGATCCCCTTTTTTCACGATTTGGATTCAATGCATGGTTTAGGGTATAAGCAATTACAGGCTGTTTCAAAATCGTACCAAGAACAGTTTTACAACGAGAATACTCTCTAAATTTCCAAAAAGTGAAAATTTCATTCTCTCGCTCGAATCGTGTCAGTTTGGCTCTTTTGAGAGTGAAAATCACTGTGCATCACCCTTTTGAGTGAAATTTGAGTGAACTTCACTATTCAAGTTGAAAATGCCCGTCTTTCACTCTAAAAAGAGTGGTATGGCCATAGAGTTATATATAAGAACTAGAGGGCGTACAAAACCATGCGACAAGGCCCGACAAGGATCGAGCATTTTTGACCATTGAGAAAATGGCGCGGACTATTCATTTACACTGGTCACACATCAGTTTACACGGCAAACATTTTCGAAGTGGACATTCGTAAGTAATTGACCCATGTGGATTTTCGTCCATTGTAGGTCAGCGGAGTTCCTTGCGTGACATCGCGAGTGCTCACTCTAGTATGGCGGACCAAACGGGTGGTTTTCCCCACTCTTTTACATTTACAGAGTAGACATACAACAGGTCAAAATTGCATTTTCACTGTCTACTTAAAGCCTCAGCTCAACATAGGTAAGAAGAAAAACATAAAAGTCCGCAGTTTTACATATACTTAACATGGTATAAAGATAATGATGGTAGAAAACTTTCCTTGAAATATTTCTGCCTGGAGTGTTGTCGTGTTTAAAATATAAATGAACTAAAATCAACAATTTGTTTTCGTCTCAGTAAGACGAAAACTGCACCTATAGCAATGCCTACAAAAATGCCGAATGCATTTTTACCGTTTTCTCGCAAATGAAACAACGAAATGAGCTGACATTTTCACAGGTTGGTTTTATTACAAATCTCTATATTTGTGCAAAGAATGGAAGCATTTACAATCAGTTTACCAATGTTGAGCTGGGGCTTTAAAAAAAAACCAAGAGATAGATCTGTTTTTATCACTGGTTAGTTTTGGGATCAGAGTTAGCCTTATTTCAAGAACTCGTTTTGTTGTAGTTCCACCTGTTTCTATAAAATGCCGTAGTTCTGTGATATTCCATATGTTATTACAGTGCAAGGGACAATATTAAAGACGTTCACCTTTGGGTTGCAACAATATCCCAAATCCCAGTGGGGGAAACGTGGGATTGTGCTGATCTACCTTGGATTGAGTTTCCATGGTGATCGTGGAGTGACAGTTTTGGGTCATTTCCACCCACACGTTTCTCATCAAATATTGCTTTAATTTTATCTATACCCTCGGAGAGTTGCATTCAGTGGAAAGTTGACAAGGCAGAAACAGTTAATCAATCTCCTGAGATTGTGTTAATAGACAAATGTAGTTTTAAAGTCATTTGTGAAGGGGTGACAGATCTGAACATTTCAGAATAACTTCTCGTCATTTTTTTTTTTTTTTTGTCTTGTAAATATCAAAGGTTGGGTTCTGAAGATGGCACTAAACTGTTAAACTGCTGTAGTTTGCATTTTCAGCGTGGGTGGATTGCTGATAAAAAGCAATTTTCCTCCAATAAACACTCTAAGGAAAAACTCCTCCACTGGAAATGTAAATCCGCATATTGTACAAAGTTCCTTGTGTTAATTATTGATATTTTTTTATGTATTCTGATTTTTTTTTTCTCCTCCTACACCGATGTGAATTGAGCCATGTAGGTTCAGTGCTTTCCCGAGTCCTGCAAAAAAATCGAAAATTAAATAAAATAAAATTCTACAGGCGCACTACTCGGATGGGATTAGAACCCACGACTCTCACCATTTTAGTGCAGATTTCTTGTCGCTAGACCACTGAGCTTTCCCAATTTGATTTCAGTGAAGCAGTGTTGAAATCGATCTCGTAAAAAATCTTAAAGGGACACATTGCCTTCGGATTTGGGCGCTTTTGGGCTATAAAAAGCGTTTGTTATGAATATGGTAGGATAGATAGTTTAACAGTAGAAAACAATGATCCCTTGAAATTGTGTGTTTTTTGTTTAATTTCTTGATGGAACACGGTCCGCCGTTTGTAGAACCAAATTGTTAAATCCACAAAATGGAGGACCGTGTGTTTTTATGTAGAGTGTGGTTCCGCTGGTTGTAATTCCAGGCTCAGAATGTTTGTTTTGAATCACTGCTCACCAATTAAAACTCACTGTAGGTGTTTTATTGCATGAACAACTCCTTAAAAAGGATCAAGAAGCAATTCCAAACAGCAAAATTGTCTGAAATTTTAAGACAATTTGTCTTTTTAGCTATTGGAATGAATTACCACACATCGACCAGTTAATTTAACTGTTGTGCTGTGTTCACTCACACATTATTTTAAAGATTAAAATAAAATAATACCAGTGCACATAACTTTAAACGTGTATTTGGAGAAAACAACTAGATGCCACAAGGTCCTTATTTTATGCAGAAACCGTTATTTCATGTCCAATCCCAGAAAACTATTCCAATCCAAAAAAGTAATAACACTGGATTACAGAAGCAGTCTACGGAAGGTTGCAATTCAAAACCGAGTTCCACTCCAATATTCCACAATGTTTCTTCATTCTGAATGAAGTCATTGCACACTTGACTACTGGGATTGAAAACAAGAAGGAAAACTCTTGACAATGAATTCAAAAGGCATAGTGTCAAGTGATGGTCGGCGTAAATTTGTTTTTATTTAATGTGAAAGTGTGAGTTCTTTCTTGAAAGCTGACCTGGTACATTGTGCTAAAGATGGAAGATATCAGATGCTATACATGGATGCACAAAAAAACGAACAGCCAACCATTTTATTTAGTTGGTGGATGCAATACAAAACATAAGTTCAACCATTTGATGCAGTTAGTGGATGCTAAAAAAACAACATGAATAAGCCAATATTTAATGTACTTTGTGTATAATGGCATATCAAGTTTAACAAAAACATCAATTCAATTTTGTAAAATTAGTGGATGTAAAACGAACATTGAAAGTCAATCATTTGATGCTACTCGTGGTTGCAAAAAAAAAAAAAAGAATTACAAGATACACTTTGGTGCAATAAGTGGATGCACAAGAATTTAAGCGCACAATTTGATGTCATTAGGTGTTGCCAAAAATTTAAGTGCCAACCATTTGATGCAATAAATGGATACAATATTTTTTTCTTTTTCTTCTTTTCTTTTCTTCAAAACGAATCATTTGAGGCAGTAAAATTGATTCCAACAAAATATTACTCAACGGGAGTTATTTGTACTTTTCCTTTATCGAATGGTCACTTCACAAAGAATAATGATACAAATATTTAGAAATAAATCGTTTTTAAAAGGAAATCTAGCAGAATTACACAACAATTCGAACTAATTTGCGGAGAAAAATCAGTGCTTAAAATTGAACATAAAACTTGTCTTTTGTTGTCATCGCAAACTTAAATATGTCTACATTCGATGACAGCAAGATCAAAATAAACGTAAAGATAAAAAATGTAGGACTTAACGTATGTGTTAGTTCGATGCGTACAGATGCCACCGTGCCTAATTTTCCCTAATAATAAATTCCACCGATCAATTACGTCTAACTTGCATTTAATGAGCCACTAGGTCAAACTAATTTAATCGATAGCTGATTAGATGGGAATTAGGAGACCGATGAGCTCGCCAATTAGATTTCTGGACGTCAAACATATTCCCGATTTGAATAATGAGTTGGATGAAAGATTTGCCTCCGTTGCGGTCCTGATATTTTTTTTTCTCCCCTTTCGCTCTCACGGAAGTAAGAAGAGATGCCTGAAGGCAATCCAGCTGGCTCCAGCGGACATAGAGAGGCCCAGTCACTTGTAGAATAATTGACTTCTAGGACAGGTTTAAAGGGATGAACTGAGCTTTTTATTTTAGGAATTTTTGCCGCAAGCTTATTTGTTGTATTAATTGCGGTCAATATATTTTCATTACTTCATGATAAGTGAAAATACATTTCCAACTATTTGAGTAAAATAAACTTGAGCAAAACTTCATAGTTTTTTTTTCGAGTACAAACAATAATATTAATTCAAGAAATTAATTGGTTCTTTGTATTGACCCTTTAATGTGGGTCCTTTTTCTATTCTTGCTCATCAGAACCAACGACATGAAAGACACACCATCTCTACGGAGTTGAACCTCATGTTATTTCCTCATGTCTTTAATTGCATTAATGTCACCCAACCCATTATCCTTAGCGTGTGTTTTCTTTAATAAACTAACATATTAAAACATAATTTGCTATTCCACTCATGTCCAATGCTTCACATAAACAGGAAGTGAAACAAAACCAAGAAAAAAAAATCACCCAATTGACTTTTTATCCGCCACCCAACATCGGAATGATTCAAATTCATCCGACCCTCTCCCATAAAATCATTAAAGGTTTATATTTAACTCTAAATTTGATAAGAAATGGTTTGGGAGAAGGAAGGCGACGATGGAGTGTGTTTGCCCCTGCATTAAGGAGCTAGCCTTGGGTGCTTTGGGGGAGTCTAGCTCTGACGACAATCTGAAAGGATGTCTTCATCACCGTGAGGATGGTGCGGAAGATGCCGGCTGGATAGGTGATATTTGATAAAGATATTACAGAACCAGGCCGTTCAGTAACCCTGTTTCTCTCTTCTTCATGTTTAACTTTGTAACTCTCTTTGCTTCTTTTCTCGATGGAAGATTTTTCTTGAGGATATAAGAAGAAGGAAGACTGTTGGTCGGTTAACTGAAATGTACACATTTTTTCTCTTACAAAGTGTTTTGCTTATTGACTTTTTAAAAAAGTAATCTCGTGGGTATAGCTTCTTTTTTTTTGCCCGGGATTATATTTTTTTTTTCATTAGTTATGATGTGTTTTGAAGGCAGTAGCCCGTAGCTACAAATTATTGTTCTATACATTTAACACAAAGGCACAACCAAACCAGCTTTTGGCAGTCTGTCTTACACACTTTTTATCTCACACTGGGTGCTATTAAAACAATTCTTCATCATAATGTATAAGGCATCAAGTGGTATTTATATTGTTTTGTTTTTCAGATGATGCAATCGTTTGTTGTGTGTAGTGGCGCACCCAAAATGGTGTTCAGTTTTAATCCCCCAGTTTTACTCGAGCCCCTCCCCTTTAGAAGGCAATTTTTGATTCTCATTTATTTTTTTTTATTTTTTTATTTTTTCAATTCGCCTATGACCCAAAGTCCAACATCGAGGTGTGGGCTACATTTTGAAGGGACATGGAGAGATATAAACGCAAGTCTCTCCACAGCACAGCTAAGAACAGGGAGGGGTAAATTACCCTTCAAAGATATTTTCTAGGTGAAACACTGTCTGTAAAATTTTGTTTGACCTGATATGCATTTTCTGAGGCAGTCACCAAACGGTCCTTTGATTATGGTTGTGAAGATGCAACCTTATCACGTCTCCATCTTAATTGTTTGGAATCGTAGACTTCTTCTTATAACTGTCTGCATTAGATTTATGCTGATAAACAGTTTGTTTTGTTTCCCGTGTAATCTGCTGTGATGCTGTCATATTCGGTATGAAAATCTGTTCTTCACTGAATATGAATGAACGGCGCCGACCAAGCAGACATCATCTGTGACGGGGGAAAACATCTGCAGTGGCGTCGTGCTGCAGTCTCCACGTGTATCTCTTCTCGTTGCCCTGTTTATCCCCGATGCTTCGGCTCACCCTCCCTGGGCTACAAAAACGAGGGAAGTCTTGATTAGAGGCTGGGTATTCGGAGCACCCCCGGGGCACGTGCGAGGATTCTTGTTGTGAGAAGACGGGATTGAACTCACCGACGACTGGCTTGTTTGCTCGCCTCGTTTGTGCTGCTTGTTTGGACAGAAAATATAAAATAAAAAAAAACAGAGTGCATGTCATGTACAATGAATATACTTCAGTGTGCAGCCATGAAATCAGTTCCTTTTAGGGAAATAATGTATACTTGTATGTATGTATTGTGTTGTGTTGTTACTTAGCCTCTGAGAAAGACTCTGCTGAGGTCGAGACGTGAGGCCAATAAAAAAAATGTTTGAAATAATTGTACGTACAGCTCTACTGATATCTTCTAACTGATCTTGGCTTACCACGTAGTGATATATTTGAATCACACAAGAAATGAATGATAATCATTCAGATCCAAGGAATGGAGCTGCATCATCGGTTTTGGAAAGAACAAATTTCATTCTGCTCCTTACAATAAAGTAAACCAATGAAGTAAGTCAAAAAGGGTATTTGTACAATGTTAAATGTGAATATAAAATTGCAGAAATACGCTTTTGTGCAAAAACACTCTGTATATGTACAAAAATACGTAGCGCATTTAACAATCATATCTGATTCATTTGTAGTAACATTTGACATCATTTGTCACCACTGTCAACATTCAGGAAGACCAATTTACATTCAGTAAATGAAATTTCCCTCATAGCATTGAGTACTTGAATAATTGTACGTCAGCCACTAATGCCTGTTGACTTTATTTCGTCCGAGCATTAACGTTGTTTACCTTGTTTATTTTCCATTTGTTTCATGATTTGTAATTTTCTTTTAATTACCTGGATTTGCCTCAAGGCAAGTTTCCACTCACTGTCGACAGTGTTCCTTTTGCTTGAGGGGCTATATGCAACTACAGTTGCGCACTCATCACCTCATTAAAATGTTGGTCATTCAAGAAATGGAAATTTTTTCAGAATTTCTCTGATAATAGAATCTCTATTTCCGAATTTTTCATAGATCTTTCTCTGTCGCTCTGTTTTCTTGAAAGAAGTGAAGTTACCACAAAGGGCCTTGTTCCAAACCTCTGGCATTTTGCATAGAATGGAGTTTGCGTATTAGTTTCGTTAGTATGACACACCGATGAGTTCATTGATTTATTTTTTTAATTTATTTATTCATTACATTTCTTGTGCTTATGGGTTTGCCAAAGCAGATACAACTGATGCTTCAATTTGATGTTGACTAGGTGTATTGTGCATAATTTAATATTTACATGTTAAATTCACTTCAAACCATAACAACATTGTCCTACAATAGACTGTGTCACCCAGTAACAGTGGCGTGCGTTCACCCCGTGACACTGTCACAACTTGGCACTACCGTCAAACGTGTATTAATCTACAAAGAACATCTAATCCAAATAATATATACACAACAGATGTTAAATTACATTTTATACCATGAACACGGGCACAACAAATTTAAGTTGTTTACTTCCATTGGTCTTCGTTCTTCAAACCATTGGGACATATGATTTTTCAAGTATTTTTCATTTGATAACTTTTTGAAAATCATTGGTACCTATGCTATTTTAAGCAATTTTTGTTTCCTAACTTTTTCAAAATTATTGCAACCTATGCTTTTTCAAGCATTTTTCATTGGATAACTTTTTGAAAACCATTGGTACATGCTTTTTCAAGCATTTTGTGTTTCATAACTTTTTCAAAAAGATTGGTACCGATACTTTTTTCCAGTACTTTTCATTTGATAACTTATTAAAAACCATTGGTACCTTTGCTTTTTCAAGCATTTTCCGTTTTATAACTTTGTCAAAATCATTGGTACCTATGCTTTTTCAAGCATTTTTTTTATTATTTCTTAACTGTTTCAAAACCCCTGCACCTATGCTTTTTCAAGCATTTTTTCATT
Organism: Marthasterias glacialis; assembly: GCA_911728455.2. Classification (NCBI taxonomy): domain Eukaryota; kingdom Metazoa; phylum Echinodermata; class Asteroidea; order Forcipulatida; family Asteriidae; genus Marthasterias; species Marthasterias glacialis. Next base: position 32,548,343 of record OU452219.1, read on the forward strand.
TCATAACTTTTTCAAAACCATTGGTACCTATAATTTTTCCAGCGTTTTTCATTTCATCACTTTATTTTTTTCAAAACAATTGGTAGCTATGCTTTTTCAAGCATTTTTCATTTCATTACTATTTTTTTTGTTCACTTGACAGACTATGGCAATAAAGGTCGTCATCGCCAACTTCTCCAGGGCCACGGATCTGACTCGAAAGCCGTCGTCAGTTCATGACGGCAAAGATCAGCCCTCGCCAAGAGATGGCATTATCGGTAACGCATCCAGTATCACCGTCACAAATGTGCCCGGATCAACTGTCAACCAAGAAACAGTAAGATACATACGCTTTTCAAAGACTTCACAAACCGCCAAGTATTCCTCCAAGCAATGAACTATTTTACTTCCCACCCAGGGCTTCGTTCAGAATCAAATGTCTTGTTTTTCGGATATTTCTTTACAGAGAAAATACTCATTTAAACTTTTGGTACAAGGTAAAGCGCGGTGATCTGGGAAAACAATATTGGAGTCTTTCATTTATTTTTACAGCAGCACAAATAATTCAACTATATTTTGGAATGTTTTTATCTTTGATGACGTTTTTGATGACGTTTTTGTTATTCGACTTTAAAATAGATATTGCTGTTTCTTTTGTGAGACAATGAGGAAAGAGTAGTGGGTTTAATGTTACAAGAAGTCTGGTCACCCTCAGTCTGGTGCTTTCATAATAATGCGCAGTTCCTATATATAGCACTTTATCTACTCCCAACGGGCGTCTCAAAGCATTCGTTATTTTAAAGGCAGGTATGCGGAGCTATGTTTGAATTATGAGACCCATTCATGTAGCACCTTGTAATGGTTTACAAGGTAATGTGGCGCAATCTGCAACAACTTTGCTAGAAGCCCCTTCTTTAAAGATAACTGTACCGCACTGCAAAAACTGGGGTGTTAAATTGTTCTCTAGGTAACTATATGTGACAACACCGACGTGGTGTTAGTTATCCACATTGTTTTATTGTTGGTAAAATTAACACCATGTCGGTGTTGTCACACATTGAAACGAAGTGAATCAATTTAACCCCCCGGTGGGTTCATGCATTACATGCCTCATCCGACCTACACAGTTTTTATTGTTAGAAGTGTGTTACTTAAGGACACACTGCCATGACCTGGAACCGAACCCACACTCAGACATTACCAGAACTTGTGTAAGGTGCAAACATGCTCGGCCAAAATATATAACATTATTCCAACTCATATCAGCCTCGATACCATATGCAATCGAAACCTCTCGTCTCTATATGAGCGAGCCAGGCATGACGGGGGGGGGGGGGGATGGCGCGGCGAGATCCATCACTCATGGGAAGGAGGTTGAGGTATGAACACGACCTGTTTCCCTGGGCCTTCGAGACTAGTATATCCAGTTTACACTGAAACATTTCTACCTTTTGTGTCTCGTGCAGTAAGTGCCAGGTCAAAATGGAATTTACTTGAGATACTCGAGGTACTGATCAGGCTTTAGTTAAGCATCCTTTACAGTTTCCTGGATAGCCATTCAGCATTTACAGTTCTTAATGATGCGTCTATATGCTAGGGCAAAATACTTAAATCTACGAATCACCTTATTTGAAGCGTTGTGTAGTAGTATATCAGTGTCAGAGTGAATTTACCATGCGAACGGTAATGGGTAGTCAGACTGGCGTGGTATCTATCCTCGCCTTCCATTCATAGGACTCTGGTTCGAATCCCGCCAGGGGGCACTATGTGGATTGTGCTTTCAGTCCCTACCTGATTGCGTAGGTTTCCCCTCGAATGATTTTCTGGGGTTTTCCTCCCACATCTAAAACTGAAAATGTCTTCGTTGTCTTATGTCATGAGGTTCTTGGCTAGTATTGTGATTGGGCTCGTTTTTTTTTTTTTTGAGAATCCTTGGCTTCACAACCAGAATTGATAAATGAAATGAAATGAAACAATGAAAAGGTTGTAACAAAAACAAGTTTGTTTTTCTATTCAGCAGAAACCAGAGCGAGAAATACCGGTGAAAGTGTTGTTTGCAGGCGACGTACGCTCATTTGCACTACTCTTGCTCGAAATGATCGCCTGGTTGAAAATGATCAGAGTGCCGGAGGACGGGCAACTGGCCGGCAACTCCAAGTCATGGACTCTTGACCGCAGCCTCAAACGGCTGACCCGGGGCTGGACCCTGGCTCCGTCCAACAGGGAGGCTTGGACAGACGACGAAGACGCTCACATCACCGCCAACAGGAATCTCAGTAGCTCTATGGACTCGTGCGGAAGCAGCACAGATGATATTCTGTCGGACAACGGACCAACCATGCACTGCTGGGAGAACACGGTGGCAGACATCAGAGACAAATGCCGGTGCCACTCTGTGGAGGAGTTCCATTCTTCCTCATCCCCGGCCGATCACCCGTCATGGGAGGAGATCGGAACGTTCCCCAGGAGGACTAAACGACACAAGCATTACCCCACCGAAGAGTTCTCCAGTGAGAAAACCATCCAGAGTCAACAAAGAGCCGGGAGTAAATACACAAAATCAGATTCGTCGAGTGGGAGCTCACAAAAGGACTTAAGCAATGGGTCTGCCAGTAAGGAGGAGGCCAAGAGAAGCCTGGCCAAGATGACTGAAGATGGCAGTTGCTGCATCGTCAACCCTTACTTTGACATGATGGCATCTGATGACGAACTGCCGCCCAAGGACAACTTACCATACACCCCAAAACTGCATCAACAAAGTGCATCAGTGCATACACCTTCTGATAGGGTAGTGACTGGGTCCGAAAAGATCAGACCAGATCCCACTCCAAAGAACGGGAGAAGGAATTTGAATCATTTCTATTCCATCGATGAATCAAACTGTTCCAAGAGAGACAGTTTATGCAGCTTGGACAGTGGCATTTCATCACACCAAAGCTCCATGCTAAGCAGCAACAGTGATAAGACAAACTCCAGAAAGGAAGACATTCCGTTGCCAAATTTTAAACCAAAGTCCCGCAATCTGATGCTGAAACGGCAGCGGCTGCACCAAACAGATATGCATGGTACGTTTGAAGCCTTCCCAGAGAATGACGACGATGGTGTCTTTGTTCCCACCAAGGGCGAGGCACACCCAGGGACAGGGCAGCATGTTGAAACGTGGATCGAGAATCACACTGTGCCAAACGGTCACTACAAACAAAATATCATTGTTGAAAGGACTCAAATGATCAAGCCGAGGGTTCCGGAAACTCTTGAAGAAACTGAACTAGCAAATCCAGCAAAAGAAAAAGAAACCCTAGGTGAGTTAAACAAACTCCAAAATGGTCACTTGAACGGTTCAATGGATAAAGATAACAAGAGAACAGAATCTCTGGTCAATTCGTCGGTAAACATTGACAGTGTAAACGGTGAAAAGTGCAATAGTAAATCCAAAGCAACTGTTACACGGTCTGCCAGCTCACTCTCGCAGTTTTATGTGAGAAAGCGCGCTCCACGCCCGCACAATATCACCATCGTCCCTGGCAGCACAGCTTCTCTTCCAGTAAGCATGCAGAGGCGGAGTATTCATGCCCCGGACAGTCCCAGACTACTGGATATGGGGCGAGGCAGGCCAAGCTCCTGCCATGGCCAGGTTGCATGCAATAAAAGTAACTCATTAGACAGTAAAGATTCTGCCTCTCGTAAGTGTTGTGTTCACAGCCGGAGCCCTTCAGATGGTCAAGCGTGCCCACCTAATGGCAATGGTACATTGCACCGGCAATCCCGGAGCCTTGAAGACCAGTGCGTTTGCCAATCAAACATAGGTGTATCAAGGACAGGTCCTGTGATCCAGCCCAACAGTGAATCTTCCCACTGCATTCCAGCATCCATTCGGAAGCTCCACCGTCAAGACGCCATCTTGGAGTCCATCAGTGAGTCTTCACGCATCAACCACACGTCAAGAAGCTTTGAAGATCAGTTCCAGCCGAAGAGGCAGAGCGTCCGTAAGAAGGTGGCAGGCTCCAAGAGGACCCCAACATCAGGGATAACCCAGCAACATGTAAACTTTTGTCAGGAGCTGCAAGCCTTGTTACCCTGTCTGCCGAAAGTAGTTCTTGGTTTCTGGTGGAAGCAGCAGGGATGTGGCCAGGCGGTTCTTCAGTGGATTGACTCCATCAAGGACTATGATGGATGTCTCTATAATCAGGTATACCTGTCTTACAATTCACCGTTTAAACTTTTTTGGTAACGACAACAAAACAATGAAAGCTTACCTCTACATTGTGTGTTGAAAAACTGCCCCAAATCCAGAAGTTCTTTCTAGTTTGCCAGACGAACATGTTCTTACAAAACATACTGCATTTTTTTGGTGGTTTCTCTAAAATTGGGGACATCAGAATTTGATATATTATTCACAGTTGAGTTGTACATACTGTGTTTATGAAAACGTAATATTATGAACGAACGGAGACAAACACTAAAACATTAACGCGGTATACACGTAAGTAGGCAAAACCTACTGCCCATTGAAAATGACAAAAAATATATTCAGTGGTGGTGTGTGTTGCGCCTAACAGCTTCAGCCTAATTTTCCTCAAACTCAACTTTATTCCTGATGCTGTTTCCATTTTGACTGGAAACAGATTTGTAAACTCCTTAATTTATGCCAGTTGGAAATACAATCGAATTTTATTTTGGCAGTAAGTGTCTGATCATCATGAAATATTTGGTTGTTTAGCGTTATTCTCTTTTGACAATGATTAAGTGAACACGAGATTGAAAGTGAAGCAATATGAGTGCACTAATGACAAAATTAACGAGACCATCAAAGCATTCACTGTTTCAGATATTTTTAAACCTTTTTCGTGGGGAAGCAACATCTTAAATTCTTTTGATTTAATTCAATTTAATTCACTTTTCAATGTAATAATTTTGTTCTGTTCAGAGTTTGTTGAGGTGTATGAGCTGTGTCGAGTGGGTGATGTTAATCTTTATCCCCAAATGTGTCATTTCTGATCAGTTGCCTGACTTCAGGAGTCTGCATTCATAAAATTATTATTTATTTATTTTTTTTTTTTTTTTTCTAAGTTTGTTTGAGAGTCCGATTTTCATTATATGTAAACAATCATTTTCAGTAATGACCCCAATTAAACATTATGCTGCGAGTGTCATTTTATTTGAGGAAATAGTTAAACCGTAAAATAAAATTTAACCTGTTCTTTCATTCCATGCAGTTAATCAACATCCTGGAATCTTGCTGGTCAAAAGAGCCCGCCCTCAGCTCCTCAGAGGTTCATCTGATGCTGGACAATTGCCTCACTGAAGTAGCTCTATGAGTGCTTGTCAGAAGCAGGTTTCCTTTTTTTTTTTTTTTTTTTTTTTTTTTTAATTAAAACTACCTTTTCAGAGTTGACTGGAGGTCAAGATGACTGTGCGGCCATGTGTGGCAATCAGAATGCTGAACTCGGTTCATTTGACCATTCATATCGCGGATGTACATGGTACTATCGACAACACAACGACAGAACGTGGAACGGCACATCGTTCAAGTTGGGAACGCTGACGCCGGGTGCTTTATTGGATGCAGATTTTTGCTGTAGTCAAACCACCCTACTGACCCACAAGAAGACCCAGTAGTGTCGAAAATTCGGCCATCTAATAATATTTGGCAAGTACTGCTTCAACTTTTAATTTTTGATTTTACTCTATTATGTTATGATATATACAGTATATTGACCTACAGTACACTCACATTTTACCGTAATTGAATGAATCATAACATTAAAGCACCAGCTCAACATTGGTAGACTGACTGTAAATGCTTCCATTCTTTGCACAAATCAAGATATTTGTAATAAAACCAGCCTGTGAAAATGTCAGCTCATTTCGTTGTTTCATTTGCAAGGAAATGGTTTAAAATGCATTCAGCATTTTTGTACGTATTCCTCTAGGCAGAGTTTTCGCCTCAATGAGACGAAACCTAATTTTGGATCTTATTTCATTTATTATTTAAAAACGACAACACTTCAGGCAGAAATATTCCAAGGGAAGTTTTCTACCATCATGATCTTTATACCATGTAAGGTATGTCAATATATGTGAACATTTATGTTTTTCCTCTTGAACCAATGTTGAGATGAGGCTTTGAAAAGTACATTGAGTGAACGCATCACAAATATTGCATTAGTCATATTGAGTTTTGAGAATGGATCAGCCGATTTTTTGCTGCAATGATATTGATCGTAATGTGCCATTTTTTCTGGTTGAAAACGCTCGTTTTGAGACACTGTCATCGATTACTAACTTTTACTTAAGAGATTTCACAAACGAGTTACTACCGGGAAGCCAAGATTAAATCACGTTACCATCAGCCAAAGTTACCATTTGTATGTTACAAGTAATTCGTGCATTTTTTGTGGCATGTATTAAGCGAACATATGTTTTGTTTTAATGTTTTGAAAGAGTTCGTGCAGAGGAAAAAATTGACATGTTTTGATTTTCTCGGCGAAAATCGGGCGATGCAACTTGAAAGGGACACATCGCTTCGAGTCTCTCAACATTCTGCTGCTTGTAAATGCTCCTTATCCTTTTTAACAGTTGTTCAGGCAATACAACACCTACAGTGTGTTGTAATTAGTGAGTAGTGATTAAAAACAAACAAACATTTGCCTCTGGAAACACAACCAGGGGAGCCACACCCTACATAGAAACACACGGTCCGCCATTTTGTGGAGTCAAAAATTTGGCTCAACAAAATGGCGGACCGTGTTCTGTCGACGAAACTAAACTTCAAGGGATATTTATGTCAATAATTATATTCTACTTTTCAATATCTTTCCATCCATATTCATTTCATAACAAAAGCTTGTTTATAGCCCAAATGCGCCCAATATGAAGGCAGTGTGTCTATATTACTATCTTAAAAAAAAATCATAAACTTGCGTACAACATATGTCTATAGTGTATTGAAACATAAATTATTTTACCAGATGTTAATTTTTGCATCGGGGTTAAAGAATAGACTATTTTTTCCCCATACACCGATGTGTGTTAAGCACTGTATACTCTGTACTTTTCCCGAATCTTGTGAAAAACAAAAATCCACAGGCAAGCTCCTCGGGTAGGATTCGAACCCACGACCCCGCCCTTCTAGAATAGCCATTCCATCTATTCTAGAATGGCGGGGGTCGTGGGTTCGAATCCCACCCCGAGGAACTTGCCTGTGGATTTTGTTTTCACATGATTCGGGAAAGTACTGAGTATACAGTGCTTAACACGCACCGGTGCATGGGTGAAAAAAAACAAAACAATATGGAAATAATAAACTTTTTTTCTCCCGCTCAAAACAAACGTGTTTTACGAGGCAACTGAAAAATACAGAAGCACACTCCACATACTAGGTTGATGGGCCCGGGGATGGTAGTCTTGTCTCAAGGCTGTTGACCAATCAGAATAAATTACTCGTGCTTCTCTGGAGACCATTTTTACCTGCTTCAGTACTGTCATAGTTCCATAGTGTCGTTTTCTGGTAATGGGTATGGTCGGGCCCTCCGGTGTCGTCATAATTGCATGTGCACAGCAGTAACTATAGGTACACGGTTTGTTATCTGACAATAAAAACAGAGCAACATTTAATTATGTGAGTCCCATCTTGTCCTTGACTACAGACCCCGTGAAGGGACAGGATTATTTTATGGGTTATATTTTTCCGTTCCCTCGAAGTAATATTTCGTTTCCCTCGAAATATGTTTGAGGTATTTTGTTCTCTCAAAATATTTCAAGGGAACGAAATGTATGATTTATGAAATCAAATTAACTACGTTAATTTAAATTTCAATAAATTCAATTCAAACCAATTCAGTTGAAAATATGAGGGTTTAACGTCATTCCCATGGATGCTTCGTTTTGATACAAGGACACAAAGACTTAAAGCCCTAGCTCAACATTGGTAAACTGACTTTACATTCTTCCATTCTTCGCACAAATCAAGATATTTGTAAAATATTTGTAAAATATTTGTAAAATCAAACTGTGAAAATGTCAGCTTATTTCAGTGTTTCATTTGCGACAAAACGGTAAAAATACATTCAACATTTATGCTCGCATTCCTATAGGCAAAGTTTTCGTCTCACTGAGACGAAAACTAATTTTAGATCTTATTTCATTTATTGTTTAAAAATGATAACTCTTCAGGTAAAAATATTTCAAGGAAAGTTTTCTACCCTCATTATCTTTACACCATGTAAGCTAAAGCCATGTAAGCCATGTAAATCTGTGAACTTTTATGTTTTTCTTCTTACCAATGTTGAGCTGAGGCTTTAAAGGTTGTTCCAATGATAATTAGAAATACCATTTGTAAAACAAAACACATTTTAAACTTTTTTTTTTTTTTTTAAATGAAAAAAAAAAGATAATCGCAGTTCAAAGTAACATGTGAAACTGTGTCAAGTTCAAAATATTCTTCATTTAAAACCCTTTCACCTGTTTAATCTGATTTTTTTTTGAAGGTGCTTAGCATCCATGAAGGCTGTCTGTGCAAATTGTTTAGATCCAACAATACCGTGTACCTTAGATGTAGGATGTTTTAAATGTGAGCCCGAATGTACGACAGGATAATTCAATATTCGTATAGTTCAACACTCAAATCAGATTCCGGGTTTAACAATACGTGTACATGGTCACAACCTTTGGTTAATACAATAGTCACTGTTGGCAAGGAGATAGCTGTTGTGTGGCGTGTGCGTGGGGGTCTTCCTAATAATAAAGGCGTGCAGGATCTACTCACTTGACTGTCATCAGTTTGCAACCGAACAAATTTACTTGACGATGTAATAAAAACATCAAAGGGCTTGTTGCGTGGGTTAGATGTCTGACCCCCACACACAAAACTGTTCATATTGTGTTGCCCGTTTTATAAGAGACAATTAGAGTTAGACTATTCCAGTCATAGCATTAAAGGCTATTTTTCAATTTATAGCCCAATGTTCACTCTTGTTCACTGGTTGAATTCGAACTTGAATGCAGTTGTGTGTGTGATTTGTCAGCCATGCTCACAAATTGTGCCTGAATTTTTCTCAATTGTAAGAGGGAATCACACGAGCTTGTCCAAGGTAAATATGACACTGTTGACTTAAAGGTAGAATACAGGATTGGTATTCATTCAAATGTTTAACAGAATCAGTCTGAAAGCTTACGGATTATAAAGTTCATATCAGTACCAATCTTCCATAGAAATGTTTCTGTCTGAAATACTTTCAAAGCCGAGATAATAGAATTTGAAGACCCCGATTTTAATTTCATTTTTAACGATCGAAATTAAAGACAATGTGTTTACGTGCTGAAAAGTGTGCACGGTTTTTAGTGCGCGGTTTTTAAGCCCAAATTTTCACAGGTTTGTTTTTCCATGTATATATTGGATCAAACAAAGTAAGAACGCTGCACTGTCAGCATTACCAATTCTGTATTTTACCTTGAAAAGAACACTATTTTATCATAGTGTTTTACTCAGTTTTTTTCCATATTGCTAATAAAGACTGTTTTACTGAACGAATTGAAGAATCGATGTAAATAATATTTACCTGAATACAATCAAACAATCTTGTAAAGAGATAATAATTATGACAGAAGTATTGTTGAAAAGGTGTACAGAAATATGTAAAAATGTCAAAAGAATATTTTGTAAGGCATTGATTGAACAATCATTCTACATTTCTTAATAATAATAATAATATGTATATTTACAAGAAAAAGATCAAAAGATTATGAGAATAGTAAGCATCTGTTATTTTATATTTCAATATTTTATTTCTTCCTAAAGGATTTTGCATTCCTATAAACAGATTATCATGCATTATATGTATAAAATCTTAAGTTAGTCGATTACAATTATCCAGACCAGGATGCTTGCAATGGAAAGCTTTGGAACGCTAGGTGGCAGCAGACTTACCCGGTAAAATTTCCATTGTTTGCGTATTGTTTACGTGTTTACGCGTGTTCAGCATACACACATTTCATAGAACAATGGATTTACCTGGTAAGTCTGCTGCCACTTAGCGTCCCCAGAAGTCTCATTGATGTCTTATAAATTCTTTTAAGACAGATCATTGAGGAAGCTTCGTTCATGCGCAGACTCACCAGTTATATATCTATTGTCTTTGGAAATGTGCGCAGGCTCAAAACTGCGTAAACGAGGGAAATGTACCTGGTACGTTTGCCGCCACCTAGCGTTCCAAAGTATCCCAATGTACATTGTGTCACTTTTTTTTTTAAAATCAGTCTAGCTCTTTACAGGTTGATCAATTGAACTACTCAATTTTGACTTTGGGTGAATGACAAATTGACCGACTAAGAGGGATGCGAACTTCTATCATGTTGACTACACTGGTCGCTGCTTACAGTCAGAGTTGTTCTGCGTTTGTGTAATAACTCACTATCTCCATAAATCATAAACAAAGTTGGACTGATTTCCTTTTTTATAAGCTGCATCTGTGACATGCTGATTGCATTATAAATAATGATTATTTAAAGGTAGTATACGGTATTTGTATAAGTATTGGGGGAAACACTTTACAAAGTTTAGTACCAGTTGAATATATAAAGGCACGCACGTCAAACGTGGCGAATGTGCCACGCGCACCATTTTGGAAGTGAAAAGGAAAGCGTGTAAACGCTGCGTGGCTTAAAATGCGCACTGCACTGTATACACACAGTGACACTGACTTCCACAATGGTGCATCCAACATGATTGTGATGATGACGTCAGGTGAATTGGGTCAATTCACCTAGAAAAAAAAATATGTCTGAAATACTGTCAAAGTCGAGGGGGGAAACATTTGAAGAGGAAACCTAATTTGATTAACATTTCACAGGTTGTTTTGCTTGTGGGGTGTGTTTATTGGTAACCGGTCGATGGGAATTAATTTACCTCCTCAAAAAAATGAACTTTCTGTATAATAACAATTCGTCCGTATTTTTGACAGCAAAAGGGCGCAATATTGGTTCCATTTTGAAAGTACAAAAATATTTCAAAACATTGAAAAAACAAACTTTTTAAGCACATTTCTTACACTGATTACATTGTAAAACTGTCAACAACAACAAAAAATACTAAAAGTTGTGTATTAACTGCTTTATTAGAAGTATAATTACATCTGGTTTACCGCACTATTTGACCCCCAATCTACCCCAAAAGGGCGCCCTCTTGCAGCCAAAAATAAGGCCTATACGGTTTGATATTCAGTTTGCACCTTGTGACATCGACTCCGTTTTCGATTTAAGAACGAGACAACGAGAACATACGTTCTAAAGGATCACAGTTAATGTGCAGTTTAATTCTCCTCTTGAATTATTTGCTACGGGGCTCCAGAAGTGCCATAACCACTTATCCATATACTGACAAGATCATTCGTCTCACCACGTCGACTTTTTCTATGAATTAAGTCGACTTGTCTTTATATTTATCTCGCCAAGATGACTTCCTGAAAGTCGACATAAGTCATCTTTGGTTCACTATAAAGTCTTCTTTTTGTTCTGTACGTCGCCCCGGACAGACAAATTATCTGGAAGAGTCGACAGCTAGTTTCAGTCAGTAGACTGGCTAGATAATATTATTTTATCTGAAAAAGTGGTATGGACCAACTAGAGCTCCGTAATATCATGTTCTTTATAGTGGATTATTTGTTTTTAATAATAGCATGCAGTTACCTTGGTGTAATTTCACCTGTTATGAAAGGACTACTGTATCCGATTTGTCATGGGGTTGAGAATGATAATACATACACAACAATAAACACACTTTGTTGAACAATTCAAAATAGTTTGTCATTTGCTCTTGAAGAGAAAGAAACGAAGAAAGTATCCAAGAATAATTGTTGATCTTGAAGGAGTTTGAAATCATTCCCTGTTATGGTAATTTTTATTAGTGAAGAGCAAATAACTTCAAGTTGAAGTAGGATGTTCACTGATTCCCTTACTAAAACATGTGGCACACTAATGGTGACGGCAACTGTTTGAAATTCGACATTCATTTGGACCTTTTTTTTAAAAAGCACATTCTCCTGAAACTTTCACGTTGAAAAACTGCGAGATTCGGTACGCAAGTAATGGCGGGCATGTTTGACCATACCCTTCGAGGAAATCATTTACACAAGGGACAAAAGGCCCTCTACCGGCGGTTTCTTTGTTTTCATGGGTCCTCGAAAGCCATTTGTGTACAAAACCAAAGGAGATCACTTCAGTGCAGGAACAATAGAATGAAGTAATAGATGGCCTAGGACAAAGTGGTGATTCACGATCGTTTTTGTTTTTTTTGTTTTTTTTTTAAGGTTTTAAACCTTTCATACTTGATGCTTTGTCATGACTCACGAAAATTAACACAAATTGTTCCATTAATGGGTTCAAAATACAAGTTATGAAAGTCTTGTTTCACGGACTCTGTCTCGTTGTCAACAGAGGCTTGTTCACTTGAACATTAAACACACAATAATAAAGTCTGACAGCTCCATAGAAGAACCAATGATTTGTAACCGACTAATGGTTCCTTTCAGGTAAACAAATAGCGAGAAAATGTTCTCAAAGGTCCATTCACTCTTTCTTACTTTAAAAGGTACAATTTATATCAATTGCAAGCCGTTAGGCTGGCAGCCGTGTAAACAAAAATGTTGGATTTAGGACTACTGCACTTACACAATTGTACAGGTATAACCCGAAACAACATTCTGCCCTGATGATAAAAAGAAATCGTTATGGCAACACAGTCCCGCACCCGAGATATCCCGGGTTGCGCGGTCGCTGTACATTGGTCCTCTATCACACTCCCACCAAATACGCTATGAAAAACAAAAATACAGCCTCAACTACATGATGATTGTCGCCCTCTTTTGGTGTATTGCTGGCCATAAACCGTGAACGTTTACTCCTTTTGTAGCATAGGTTTAGGCTGTTATACGCGAAGTTCAAAATAGAAAACAAATTTACGTCGAGATTTTCTGCAACGTGTGGCTCGTTTTCCTTCTGTGATTTACTCTCTGGACTACCGGCGACTTTGCAGAGTTTTAGTCAGGTTAGTATAGAGCTATAAATCAAGGAAATTATCTTATTTATTATCTAGATGTTTGCATCATAATTGTCTTGTATGTTTGTGGAACTGTGCACGAAAGTGTATTCACATAACATACAATTACGGACGATTGACCACGCATTACCGGAAGTCACAGGTCAGAGTGCTTGGGACTGAAAGGGTTAAAAACAAAATATTTATTATATTATTTAGATCTTTTCATACAAACTTGTGTCGTCGTTATGAAACTTATCCCTAAAATAATTTTGGAAATTTGAAACGATTTGATTACCAATAAGTACACACTGTGGTGAACTCTTTCAGCTGCTTTATGGAAAAAATTGTTGAACAAAAATCTCTCATCGCAATGCAAATGCTTAGTCAAAGGATATCCTTTTAAAACTTTCAGAACTACTTGCTGAGTCAGTAGCAATTCTTTACACGGTTTGTGTTGTTTTCTGATGCATGGTTTCAACAGAGGGCGCCTTGCATCCCTACTGCAACTCAAAACGATCCATCGAAAAACTTGAGTACATTGTAAACATTGAGTCGGAGAACCCCCCAACTATTAGTGTTTCGGGAGCTGTTAAAAAAAATTGAAATAAAATGAATTGGGGTCACAGCAAGGGTAAGGGTTGGGTAAAAGCGTGTACAAAAGAAAGCTCAATATTGTGTATACTTTTGTTATTATGTTGTATTTGTGTGTACATTTTGTGGGGGGGGGGTTGGTTTTTTGGTTGTTGTTTTTTTTTGTATTCTGGTTTATTTATACAACAAAATATATTGTTTAAAACAGCAAAATGCTGACAGAAACAACATTTACAATAACAGACCCTGAAAATATATTTGGGTCTGCTTCCTCTTAACTTAACAAAAAATACATTGCGGTGCATTTGTTTTCCATTCAGATTCCTTTAAACTCACCTGCAAGGCAAGCTACTGTAATTTACCGCACGATTATGCAAATATTTTAATAACTTCACTCATAAATGTTCCCCCCGCGAGACTCTTCCGTGACTTCGAGCCCAATACCATCTAGAAACACTTAACCAAAGTTGAATGGCCACGCTTAGTTCAGTTGCATGCTGTGAGTAATTACGAATACACCAACGCAATAGCAGGGTGCTGTTACTTAGCGCATGTTTTGCGTACATAAATTTCTTAGGGTTGTGGGGTCATGGCTTTGCCATTCTGCAGGCGGCACAACTACAGAGGCCGGAATTTATTTGTAAAGCTATGTATGATCATTCAGACCCCCTAAAATGTACTGGGATTGATGGAATTTTTTTAAAAAGCTTCATTATCCCAGGTACTGTAAAAAGTCACAGATTTTACCCAGTGGTGAAAAGCATTACGTAATGACCAAATAAAAATGCCACAAAATCAATGCCATCAGTACGCATAGGTCACAGACATTGGATCCACCCCCTTTCCCGCCCGATGTTTGTTTTCGATACCTTTTCACGGTCGCGTATCGGACATTAACAATGTTTGCATAAACAAACATGGAAAACAACAACTCAAAAACTGTTTTGCCCGAATGGTTGACATTCCTACTGTTCAATAAAGCGTCGAGAACATTTTTTGTTCTTAAAAGAATCCGACTTGGGTACAAAACGGTCTCAGCATGTAAATACAGATTAATTTCATTATTTAAAGATCATAGCCGAATTGAGAAAATTATTAATTCGATGCCGAAAGGGCATTGCTCTGAAGTTCATTTTTAAAAAAAAGTGCAATCTATTTTATTCCCTTTTTTAATTACTATTCTAACTGTGGGTATCCGTAATGCATCTCAAGGACGTCAGCTGTATAATTATGCATAACCCGACAAAGCCTGCATGCCCAATGGACATTACGCACTACCCGTAGGTGTACACACCCCGCGTTGATTTTATACATGACTGATCTTGCTTTAGCGCAGTACTATAAACCGAGTAGTCACGTTGTTTTCTGCTGGTCCAGAAATATCACAAAGGAGAAATATACATCCAGTCGTACAAACTACGGTAGCTTTGCTGTCTTGGGAAGAGAAAGTATATTTTGCTGGTCAAAGCCGAGTGCAAAATTGTGTTTTCCTCGAGAGGAAGGATTACCCCCCCCCCCCCCTCACTCATCATGCCTGATATATCGTTACCGAAGGTGAAAAAGCCCAGTAAATGCAAGCTGTGCTTCCTCCGATGTTTCGCTTGTTGCTGCCCGTGCATGAAGCCACGTCTTCCCGGCCAGGTAAGCGTACGAGTCATTGCCGACTGGTGTAACCATGTTGTCTTTATCTAGTAATCGCCATTAACACTCACGGCAATGAAATTATAGACTTCGTTTTCTTTATAGGAAAGCAATTTTAGAAAACTGTCCTTGATGATAATGTACGTTGCATCAGTTTGTTATATTTTAAAATTGGCAACATGTTGTGTAAATATTCCCTGCAATTTGATGCTAACTGTTAAATTACATGTACGAAATATAATTTTTCTTTGATATGTCAGTATAAACTTATATAGTTGGATTGGAATGTGAACACAGCAGCTGGCTTGGTGTAAAAGATCACAATCAAAATTACACACAGCAGCTGGCTTGGTGTAAAAGATCACAAACAAAATTAAAGCCCCAGCTCAACATTGCTAAGAAGCAATTAACATAAATGTTTACAGATTTACATATACCTTACATGGTATACAAATAATGATGGTGGAAAACTTACCTTGAAATATTTCTGCCTAAAGTGATATCGTTTTTAAATAATAAATTAAATAAGATCCAATAATTAGTTTTCGTCTCAGTGAGACGAAAATTCTGCCTGTAGGAATGCGTACAAAAATGCTGAATGCATTTTTTACCGTTTTCTCGCAAGTGAAACAACGAAATGAGCTGACATTTTCACAGGTTGGTTTTATTACAAATAACCTGATTTGTGCAAAGAATGGAAGCATTTACAGTCAGTTTACTAGTGAGCTGGGGCTTTGAAAATACACATTGATCAGGAATCGGGGAGGCCATTCAATCATGTGCCAATCAGACAAGCTGTTTTTAAACGAGGGCAAGACTGTTTTCCCCTTCCAGCCTCGGTTTGGTTACATTGAATAGAATACAAGAAAAACCCAGCTTAATTCACCATGATAAAGGTCTACTTCTGAGAAACAGAACATTTTCACTCCCCTACTTATGTCATAATGATATTTGTTAGTAAGGGGATTACGAGGGCCATACGGCGTGCATGGATTACATTCTAATGCTAATAGAACTAATGCAAATGTCGCCTTGTATGGACTTAAGTCTACGTATGTATTTATTTTAACTGTTTGTTTTCACTGAATCAACAGTAGGCTAAATAACCGTTCTACTTTACTGAGTGATAATTTCAGCTTAAATAACGATTAGACCAATAGTACAATTATCATGGTTATTATTATATTTTGGTTCACCAAGGTTCACAACTGAGGTCGAATTTTTTTTTCAATTGTTACCATTTTCGTTTTTCTTTTAATAATGTCAGTTTCCTTGTATAGGTAACAACTTTTGGTTGGCGTTAATATTTAGAACCTTGAATTATCTCAACCTAGAGCCATGTTGCAAATCAGAGTTTTGATCTGTGGGGAATGATATTTGACAATGAAATAATGTTACCGGTACCGTGCCGTAATGTGTATTGAATCATAAACTCAAAATACCGTAGGCCTACATCACAATTGGATTCGCCATCGAAAAAAAGTATACGTTTTTTGCAGTATACGTTCGAAACGGACATGCGATATATTAACAACTTAGGCTAAAATAGGCTTCATCATTACTTGTCGTACACAACCATGAGCATGACAACTTCCTTCCTTCACAGTTCAAGGCCCTCGACTATTAATTTCATTTGTACTTAGCATTCCAGTTTCCCACAAACTCCCACACAAGAGGAAATTACACGACACGTGTGGAACTCAACTTTTGTTTTGTTATGACTTTGTTGTTGTGTTGGGAGCAACTTTACGTCCTGTGTGGTAGGCGATCATTGCTGTTTGTGCAGGTTCTGGTCGGTTGGAGACCAAAGGAGCAAAGAATCATGAACACTAGCCAACAATTGGTTCAAATTTAGTGCCAATTTAAAATTGTATAGAGTCGGAATTTACATAACCGCATTGCAATTATTATTGAGGTATTTGATATAATGTGAACGTTCACTTTAATAATTATTGAAACCACAATAATATCACTTCAGGGTCTATAAATTATTTTCGTTATCGGTTTCAGTTGTGAATTTTATCAAAACGTATAGTTTGTGCCTACATTTTAAATGTTAAAGATTCGACCTTGAACATGCATAAATAGATGACATTCCGCCAGACAGTCACACAGCGGATGATTAAGTAAGCTTACCTCCCTGACGTTAGTTGCATGACAATACCCCCCGCAACTACTCGTATAAAGCTGAGGTGACCCATGACTGCAAACTGACTCATACGGATTAAATTTTGTATTTAATTGTACTGTTTAAACTAACGTCGTAAATCAAGACTAGTGGTTCAGTTTCAATAGCAACCCAGCAGGTTTTAATTAATTGGCCGTATTTTTGACAGCAAAAAGCTAGGGCGCAACACCAACTCCATTTTGAAAGTACAAAAATATTTCAATACCTTAAAAATGCATATTTTCCCAGCAAATATCTTACACTGATTACATTGTAAAACTGTCAATAAATAAAACCTCAAAAGTTGCTTTTATTAGAAGTCTAATTGCATCTGGTTAACCACATAATTGCTATAGTTTGACCCCAATCTACCCAAAGGGCGCCCTCTTGCAGGAAAAAATAAGGCCTATTGTTTTACATAAAGGACAGACTATCCAACAGTTCCAGTAGAGACTCTTCCAACGGCTTACGAAAACATATGGGGCCAATACGACAAAAAAACATAAACAACAACAACAGGGAGAGTACTCACCAAAATGAGAGCAGTCTAGTCGAACAGTTGAGGCAGAGGGAGTCCATCCTCCACCCCCCCCCAAAAAAAAAATTGTTCCCACTCTGCCCCTCTTGTACAGAAGTACCCCCCCCCCCCCAAAAAAAAAAAAAAAAAAAAAAAAAAAAATCCTCAAAAGAATTCCAGAAATTTCCAGAACACACTTATCGAGCACCAAACAAAGGAGACCGAAATGGCTCTTGTAAAGAAGTCTTTTTCAATCAATCACACTTTGGGGTAATGTGATGGTGTAGTCCAAACCACCAAAGTATAGGTCTCTCGGACTTGCTCTTTTTGAAATAATTTTACCTTTTAAAAATGAATTGACCCAGATACCGGGTCCCAGGGGGCCCTGACCCATTTCTGGGTCAGACTGACCCGGAATCTAGTTAAAAATGGGTTTCTGGGGGTCTGTTTGACACAGTTTTGGGTTGATTCCGGGTCATACTGACCCATTGCTGGGTCAGGCTGACCCGGAAACTAGTTAAAAATGGGTTTCTGCGAGTCTGTTTGACACCGTTTCGGATTGATTCCGGGTCATACTGACCTAGAAATGGGTCGGGCCCCTTGGGGCTGAATCTAGGTCAGTTCTGACCCAGGAGTTTTAAGAGAGTAAAAATGAAATCTCACGTTGGAAATGTTTTCTTATCTATTCATGTGAAACCATTTCTCATGATTTTATCATAACGTCAATTTCTTTGTCAATCTATCGTTTCTTTTCAGAAAAAGAAGTGTTGTTGTTGCTGACCGACTCCCTGTCGACACTTTGGAATGAGATGGAGAAAGTGAGTTCATTCGGATTTGTTGCACTGCAACGACATTGTATAAATCATTGTTTAAATACCATGTCTTGTATACGCATACATGTACATAAATAATCTCGACAATGCCATTTAAGCAAACAGCAAACTATAACCATAATTATGGGAGCATGTTTACAATGAGTTACGAAAATTAATGGGCAGTCTATACGGTATTTCAACACACCACTACTTAAATTCTGCCTTGTGATTGGCTTAGCGCGCGTCACTTGATGTATCTTATTTTTTTACAGAAACCAAGCGACCGCGATGCACTACACCCATAGCAACCAATACACTATACCCATAGCAACCAATGTACTATACACATAGCAACCAATGTACTATACCCATATCAACCGATGTACTATATCCATAGCAGTCGCGGTGCTATACTCCTAGCAACGACAGCTTTGTGATACCTAATTAGACGTTTATATGAGCGTATAGTATGGGGTGTAATAAAACATACATTGCCTGGGTTTTTTTTCTCGTGCTATGGTTAAAAATAGGTCTCCCTCGGTGATCCCCGGACCATTTTATTTTCCAGAGGCGAACGTTGAGGGGGTTACATCGGAGTCGTAGTAATGCATGTCACTCAAAGCAGTCATTATTTATAAACTGTCATCAAGTAACTAAAACTTCGCTGTACTGTTCGGAACATTGTGTTTTTCTGGTTCATGCTCGTAAACTATCTTATAAAACACTCTTAATGCCCCAGCTCAACAATGGTAAGGAGAAACATATCAATATTCACAGATACCTTACATGGTATAAAGATAACGATGGTACAAAACTTTCCTTGAAATATTTCTGCCTGAAGTGTCATCGCTTTTAAATTATAAATGAAGTGAGATCCAAAATTAGTTTTCGTCTCAGTGAGACGAAAACTCTATTGGAATGGGTACAAAGAAATGCTGAATGCATTTTTACCGTTTTCTCGCAACTGAAACACTCAAATGAGCTGACATTTTCACAGGTTTTGATTTGTGCAAAGAATGGAAGAATTTACAGTCAGTTTACCAATGTTGAGCTGGGGCTTTAAACTACTTTATAATTTATAATTTATAAGTGTTGTATTCAAGTGCATTTCAGTCATGTACCAAGTTCTGCTGAATATCAAGGTGGACGAGTAGTACATGTACGTCTCACAAAAATGCATTTTGTGTTTCATTTTTTCTTCATTTATTTATTTATTTATTATTTTTATTTTTTAGTGAGGAGAGAGTAAGTCCAGGGTAAACTGCATCAGTCACCATTGATACTGACATCGGTAACCATGCACGCCTCGCAGAATCTATTCGAAGTTGCGGACTGCGACCCCCCGCCGTGTCATCAGACTCCATCCACTCTTTCAAAGCCTAGCAAGTGTATAATTACATCTACTCCAAAACTTGTTTGATGTTATAGTGATAGTAGAATAAAGTGATCACTTTATTTCATTATCGACATAATGATAAGATTTTAAACTAAACACATTTTTATTTGAACGACCTTTCTATATACGGTCCGCCATTTTGTGGAACCAAACGTTTTGCTCCACAAAATGGCGGACCATATGTTTCTTTTTAGACTGTGGTTCTGCTGGTTGTATTTCCAGCGGCAATTGTATGTTTTTTAATCACTGCTGACAAATTAAAACACACTGTGGGTGTTTTATTGCATGTACAACACTTACAAAAGATAATAGAAGCAATTCCAAACAGCAACATTTTTAAGCGATTTGAGGGCATTGTGTCCCTTTAACTCAAAAACACAGTAGATATCCCATGCATTTAATTAGAAGAAAAGGTTTATTTTAAGAGTATGCACGGCCAGGGTTTTATTTAACATACATTTTAGGGTGCCGCTACAAAAGTATGCCGAAACATGTTAAAAATTTAAAAAGTTAAACATACAATTTGTTTTTTAAATACTTTCACAACTTGCAAACCTGAGAAACTTTTATAACTATCAATTTTTTTTTTAAGTCAGCAAATTCCAACATTATTAATGACCTTATAAAACCCTAGCAAGGTCTCTATCAAAAGCTGTTTAGTTTGTTTTTTGTACAGTTAAAACAGTTATCAACTTGAAAAAAAAAAATCGTATAGTACACCAATAAAAAAAAAACACTTTAAAAAAGGAATCTTTCTATGTGCTTTCATTTACAACCCTTTATTTATTTTTACCCTTTTAAGACAAATAATCTGGGAAAACGGTAAAAAAAAAAAAAACCCACGGATATCCAGGATGTAGTGCCGCCTATTTTTTTTAACAAGAGATCGGCACTGATCTCGCCAAGACGACTTTACCGCAACTAAGAGGGCAACCTATCGTCTCGATTTCCGTAATAAAGTCGTCTCGTTAAGATAAATCAACACGGTAAGTCGAGATCTTATTTTCAGTAAGTCGACTTGGCGAATATCTCGTTATCGTTCTGTATCAGCTGTATGGCACTCTCGGTGCTCCGTAGAAAAACAAATAACCGGTTCTTATATAGCACACAAATCCCAGTAAAAAGATCAAGGCGCTTTACAAAATTATTATCTCTGTTCATTAAGCATACTTTAACCAAATTTTCAAACTTTCTCAACTCTGGGGAGCATGCAACCTCAGTCTTCTTACCGGTAAATTATAGCGCTAAGGGGCTCATTCAACGCAATGCTATATCTCACGGCCCTCGCATGTTCCAATATACCCATGGGGGTAAATGAAGCAATTGTGGTCAAGTGCCTTAATTGCTCAAGGACACAAGTGTCATGACCGGGATTCGAACCCACACTCCAATGGTTCAGCCATCAGAACTTGAGTCTGATACACTAGACCGCTCTGCCACGACATATTGCAAGCTGTTCGAAACCGTGGTTTTGGCTTAGGCTCCGTCTGCATGCTTGAAGCCTAGTGCCGACGTATAGCCTAAGCCATAATGTGAGAGTTAAATTGATCGGTGTATGACAGTGTTCGTGTGAAAACTCTACAAAGTTGCAGTCATCTCCAGGGACAGGTCCACGTCGTTGGTGTGGGTGTACCGGTCAGCGCCTTTTTTCTCCTCATCAGGAGGCACGATCTCACCCGGTGAGCACCCACAGATCAGGCCGCAGCACCACATCCCACAACTGCACGTGCGGAGCTTCACTTTGCCGTGAGAGTGTCCGTTCGGCGAGGCGTGTCCGTTCGAACACCCGTCGTTGACCGTGTAAACCTTGAGCTGTTTTAGCTGCTCTTCCAGCTGTATTAAACAAGGATGACATGTATATGTCAAATACAATGAACAGTCGACCATTATTTTGATGGTATACAAACAATACCATACAACATAGTTCTCAGACTATAATCAGGCTGGCTCGGTGGGTTCATCTCTGTAGACCCCGGTTCGAATCTCGCTTGACACCATAACATGGCATGGGGATTGAGTTTCTGGGCCTTACCCGATTGCCTGAGTTTTCCCCTGACCAGTTGAGGATTTTCCTTCCACATCTAAAAATTGAAATTTCTTCAACATCCTATCTTCACAGGAATGTTAGGGCTTTACAAAATAAGAGTGCAAGGCATGTTTGAGACTAGCTTTGTCACAAACCCAAAGATAACATCACAACACTATTGCTAATAATAATATTAATAACAACAATAACAACTTACCGATTCGATTTTCGTTTTCAATTTTAAGTTATCCTGAACCATTATTTGAGTAGCGTCTGACGTGGTAGTAGTGGTCATCGTCGATATTCTGCCTATGTCTTGCATTGTTGGATTATCGTGGGATGTTCTGAACACAGTCAAGACCTGTCAACAGAAAGGATCAAAAAGCTGTCCAAATGGTGTCCGCAAATAAAAATAAAATTGATAATCGGGTACCTTGCTGCATTGGTAAAGGCGGTAGAGTTTCTATGCCGTTAATATCATGGTATATTTTGTTGACTTAACATGGAGATTTAAAGCGACATTACTTGACTGTGCAATTTTTAAGCAAAAAGGGAAATGATGATCATTGGATGATTTTGGATGTTGATAAAATTCGCACTGGAAAGGTATCAAATATAATAACATTTTAAACCATTTTACTGTGAGATGAGAGACTTGTGATTTTGTTTCCACTTTCATCATGACTCTATTGAAAAACGAGTGCATCATAAACCTGAAGTCGATCTTGGAGACCCTCTTTGTGAACTAATCTCTGCTCTCTAAAACGTTAACGAGTGATAAACCACTCATTTGTCCACCATACCACTTTTGCAGAGAGCCATATAGCGGAGAACTCTTTAGAGTAAAAGACGGGTATTTTCAACTTGAATAAGAGTGAAGTTCAATCCAATGTCACTCCAAATGGGAGTGAGTTTCACTCTCAAAAGAGCCACAATGACACCACGCGGGCGAGAGAGTGGAATTGTCACTCTTTTGCATTTGGAGGGTGTGGTCAGACCTGGTCTGTGTTAAAAAGGGGGGTAGGCAAGGGGAGGGGGAATTTGCATCAACCGATAGTTGTACCGCTCATGTTTCACCTTGGGTAAAAAGACGATGAGGATTGTGAGTGTAGTGCAGAACAGGGAGATACAGGAGTTGAATATGAAGAGCGTCTCAGGGTCTTGACCTAAAACTAGGTTGACAGCAAGACCCACGATGCACAATATGACCACATTGTAGACGCTCATACCAATCAGCTTACTGTCATTCAAAAGTGGGATCGCCACCTGATAAAGAACACAAATGAAGACAAGATGATATCTATGGACAGAAAAGCCACTTTTGTATTAATGGACAGAAACTGGCGCCCGATTATTAAATATTAGTCCAACTGCAAACAGTAGTAAAATCACGCAGAACTTGCTAACTTATACCACAGTGAAATGGTCAACTTTTAAGAGGCTGAACTTTATTTTATTTGTATTTTGTATGTATTGTTATTTTTAACGTTTTTTAGTAACTTAATTATTGGTCATTCCGTGTCAAATCATCACGCCATCCAGGGTCAATTTCATGGATTTTTGTTGTTTATAAAGCTGTGGATACAACTTAGAGACACAGTGCACCAGGGAAATGATGTAAACCCCATTGAAATGTGCACGTTTCAATGTATTTTTACTATACTACCCACTTAAAAACTATTTTCCCGTCCAAACCTATGGAGGTCCCACTTTTATATTTGGTGTGATCAATAGCAACACCCGAGGCCCTTTTTTGGCAAAATTTGAAAATAATTAGATTTGCGTACCCCGAGGAGTCAAGGGTCAAAGTTTATTTTGGGCAACCCCCTGCTGAATTTTTGATTTTTTTTTAATATTTGTTATATCAAGAGCTTTATTTTAAGCTAAAAATCATCTTTGTCTGATATTCATAACTGGAGGTACAAGAATATGACTTTATATTGAAAAAACGCAAGGTCAAAAGTTCATTGACCTGTATTACTCACCAACCACATGATCCAGAACGCTCAAATTTGGGTTTCAGAGTTTTCACAAAGGACCAAAATGATTCAGCAAATTTAAAGACAATCCATGAGATTGAACCCGGATGATGTGATGATTTGACATAGAATGACCCATATGTAAAGGCCGAAATGAATTTCCAGTTTGAGGTAATAAATTCAATTGAAATTGAAATTGAAATTGAATTTACATCATTGCAATTTTAGTGGGATCTTATATTAATTCTGCCCCCTTTCTGTTTGGCTTTCCAACGACATCAGGGCACAAAAGCAGAACTTAAAATGAAGTATTGGACAGTACCATTGAGCTCAGGTTGTACCCGTTATACTCCATGGGTAAACATTTGCAAACTGGGCAGTTGTAGATACACGGAAATATTAAACGAATTGAGAAGACTAATGGACAAACCTGCCGTGTTTCCCAGGCTAAGAAAGCACCGAATATCAGTAAGAGCCCCTTGACCGAGGTGAGGCCAGCACTCCAGACGAAGTAATAATCTCCGGTGCAAAACTCAATATACGGTGCAAGAATCTGACTGCTGTTCCTGGGATTTGTCTGGAAAATAAAAACCACAAAAAGCAATATGGAAAAGATCAAATGAAGAAACCGATTTAAGTCTCCGCTAGAAATATGTTGTATACATTGAACATAATGGTCATGCCGTCGAACTGAAGCTTGTCAAATGTTGTCATCGAGCATGCTCAATGACCTCTATATGATTGCAATTTGACCTTTGGGTCACTATGTAATAATGAAATACTTTACCAGTATACCAATAACAAAGCCATCATAAACGGATTACGGCCAAACTAATCCCTGCCTTTAAGCCAGCCATAAAACATTTTTTGTTACCTTTAGAAAAGCTAGGCAGCTCCTGAAGTGGCCTATGCGACACAATGATCCCTTATCCAGATATTGAAATCATTTATTTCAACAAGTCGACATACTAAAAACAAAACTGTCGACTTACCGAAATAACTTATCTCGCCGAGTCGAACCAACAAAACTATGATGTCGACTTGTCCCAATCTCGCCAAGACAGCATTCCGAACCGAAAAAGTGGTTTCAGTATACAAGTCGTGTTGGCGAGATATTAATTGTCACTATAAGTTAAGTCGACTTGATGAGATATCTCATTACCTAGATAAGTTTGTATGGCACTTCGGGATCTCCTTACAAAGCCAGTGTGCAAGTTGGAGTGGTGAAACAGGATCTACATTTCTGGAAAAAACCACTTGAAACAATGGGAGACTTTGGTGGCAGATGGCAGCAGACCTACCAGGTACATTTCCATTGTTTACGTGCTTCTGAACATGCGCATAATTCCAAAAACAATGAATGTACCTGGTATATCTGCTGCCACCTACCGTCTCAAAAAGTCTCCCACATTCCTCGTATTGCTGTACAATGTCGACTGAATCAATATATCCGTCGCGCTCGAGACATTTGGTGCTAAGAGCACGGCGAGAGTGATCTCTTACTGGTTTGACATGCCTTTTTATTTATTTACCCCTTACAGACCTGCCAAGATCAAATGACACACCCCACGAGGTCGAAGGGCGACCTCTTATTGGTACTTGTCCTTAGTGATGGTGGTATGTGCAAGGGGTTTTTACAAAAGCTTCCAAGTATTTCAGACCATGCTTGATTTGTAGACAGGTTTGGCAAATTAATTCTTGCTATTACCCTTTCTGGAAGAAATGTCACTTCGTCTCGCCATGGAAAGATGATTTGCCACGGTACCAAAATGGCGACATCCACCAACAACAAAAATGCTACGATGGCAAAGAGTTGTCGATCCTGTACCACCTGGTGAGAGTTGCAAAACGAACGGTTATGACTGATAAACTTGTTCTTATCTTGAAAGTTACAAACATTATTTAATAAACAGAGAAAGTACTCGAGCACTTACACCCAAATTTGTCGAGCCGCTACATCTAGGGCTTTCTTTTTGTTCTATTGCTTAGCGATGTCCCCATTGGTTTTGTACACAAAGTCGAACCGTGGACGTTCTCGAACTCTGTCGAACCACCCAGATCCCTGTAGTTATCTGTTTCAACGAGTAGAAACGCTCCCAGGCGCCCACTCACCCCACAAGATTGTTTTTAAACTTGCAATAGTGTCTCTCATGATTTTCGAAAAGCACCAGACTAGTGGAATTGATCCTTAGAGACTAGCCGTACGGGACACTGGTGCCTGTGGTCCACGGAACCCTTAATCCGGACTTTCACCCTGTGTGCTTATGGTTTTAGACCAATTTTCAAATTGTATCAGAATGCTGAGCAATGTAGGTGAACGTAAACTTTCTCTTTATTTAATCACATTTGTGTCAACAATGAAATATTGTCGCTGTCAATCTAATTCTGAAAATGATAACTTACTATTCTTTTGGGAGATTTTAAAGCCACAACTTTATGTACTCTCCACGTCTTACTGAACATTGCTCCAAACGCTAAGACGAAACCGACAGAAAGCAACCATACTCTCACCTGTTGGATTATAGTAGGAAAAACAAAAGCCTGACGTATGAATCTGTTTCGTTTTGTATGGATTTCTTTCATATGTATTAGCTTAATTTTATGGGCACATCCTTTTAAGGTTTCTTTCGAGAGAAGGTTGTGGCTCTATCGTGCTGGTTGGTTCGTTCTCAGAGCAATGGGAGACTTTTGAGACGCTGACGGCAGCAGACACAACGGTCCTTTTTGACAATTCTGAGCATGTGTGCACATGCTCAGTATTGCGCGCTGTCAAAAGTATCCCATTGCCTCTGTCTTGCAAAAGAGATGACAACATGGTGTACCCATTATGTTTATAAAATATCTATCTCAACCACGTACAGCCTCCAGTCCTGGATTTGACATTGATAAATTAGTTAACAATGAACAACCCCGTCAAGATGTTGAATAACGTCAGAAGAAGGCCATAGCTTCCATTCCCACTTTTCCCCCGATATTTGGTCTGGGCTTCTGGAACCCTTCTCCGGATCAATCCTGTTTGTAAGTGTGACGTAATTCCACTGTAAGCCACGCCCACTGCGAGCCACTCCAACCGACTATTGCGAGCAGCCTATAGGAATTGCGTCGAGCTATTTTCTATAAGAGGATTAATGTAAAGTCTAATAATTGGACTCGGGCTTTACATATGTTCTTCAAACCCTTGAGGTCTTCTCAGAATCACAAGTTTGTGTCAAAAGAAACGCCTTTAAACCATGACGTGTAAAACACAAACGTACGCCAGCTTCGGAACCGGAAGTAGCGAACACTTTTAGGGCGTGCGGCAGATGCGAGCGCATGTGAGGCAATGACTTACCATTATGATTCTGACTTCAGACTGTTTTATGCAAAATAATTTCAACTGTTTGTTTATACACTTTGAAAATAAATACTTACATGGCAAGCTAAGATGAAGTATTCAGCGTTCACAAGATTCGTGTCGATGCCGTAGATAATAACAGAGGCGTAGACCAGTGAGGTTCCAATCAAGATGATGTTATTAAGGTTAGGACTCGACATCCGCACAATCCTGAAATAACAATGATGACACTCCGAGGAGTCAGGAGCAACAACTGTACGGTCGTTTAATCTTGAAGAGGGGTATTAACCAACTTAGGTTCCGTTGTTCCCGAAGTTTAAATTGTCTTACAAGGAATTACTGTACTACTGTCCAGATGCTTAACCTGGGCCTCTGGTTGTGAGTATATTTTTCGGGTGAATAAACCATTTCAAATCGAATCAAATGAAATAATGAACAGAGTCGTAGATTCAGCACCCTTAATTATTTTTTACCCATTTTAAAATTAAGATGTTGCTTTATGTGTCATTTAACCCTTTCTTGCCAGCCTTGATTTTTTGGAGCAAAATATTTGTTCAATGGTTGTGAAATCAAAAGTCAGCCGTTTCCCAAGGCATTTGAAAAACGTGATTAGAAAACAGAGGTGTTGAACTAATCCCCCCCCCCTTCATCTAAGCAAGAAAAAAATATCCTTCTGTACCAAGAATAATTCAACAACTTTCTAAATAATGTTACTTTGAAAAATGCAAGTTTTATTCGAAAATAAGCAAACAAACAACCCTAAGTCCAATGGGCTTGACCCTATCTTCGGTTCTGACAAAATGTCTCCTTTGCGTTAAAAAAATTCACATCAAACAAACATTAGTTGATATGTTTAACCACCATTTTTTCATTTTTGGTTGATGTTTTTATCAGCATTCCAGTTCATTAGCGCGAGATCTTGCAGGGAGCCTGTTGCGCGTCCCTAAGGTATTGGACATACACACGTGTGGTTGGAACCAGCCAGAGAACACAGATTATCGCATAACACCAGAGTTTAAGCAGTAGCAGTCGGGGTACTCGACGGGTTTCGATGCCGTGACGCGTTATTCAACATGGCCGCTAGTCTTATTGGTTACTGTACCGGTACTGTTAAAAATGTGGACGATAACACGAACGTTTGATGGGATTGGTTGTCTTTATGGAGCTTTAGAGGTAAGCTGTGTCGTGTAGTTTGTACAAGTTCAAAGTGTAGGCCTCGTGGGTCCAGTGTGAAAACTAAAACAGTCATAAAACGGGCTATTTTGTGGAATTTACATGCACGTCAACAACGGCACTGTTATGCAACAGCTGGAAACATGTGTAACGTTGGGCCAATAGTGGGGCGTTGTATTGTGCCAATACAATGGCGACTTGCGGGCAAAAGAAACACTCGACTTTTCTTTTTAGAGTAATTCAGGGTTACATAATCCTTACCACTTTTAGTTCTGTAAAAATATAGTGTTTCTACCTCCGCGCTTGGATGGTTGTGTCTGAGATTAATGAGTACATATATTTCTAAAATGAAAACAAGGGAAATTACGTGTAGCTGTTGTAAACTGCTTAAAAACCCAAATGTCCTGTGGTAAAAAAATATTAGTACGGTCTCATGCTTCGACCATTGCAGAGTCTTTCCCAAAGGCTAACGTTCTTGTGATGGGTCAAAGCCAGGCACCTACACTCTGAACTGACCAAACTGTCTTTTTAAGACACCATAAAGTTTTAATGAAGGGGGTGGGGTGGGGTGGGGTGGGGTGGGGTGGGCATCATTTTGAAAAAAAGATTTACTGGTTTTAATTTGTGATTTCTTTGAAACGACCGAATACAGAGAAGGACTGTACTAAGTGATTGAGTACAGTAAGTAGTTTTCATCATGACTTATATCTAACTATTAAAGTGTTGGTTTAAATCTGTAGGATATGAACACTTTGTTACCCCTCTCCCTAGAATCCTAAGGGGGGGGGGATGGGGAGGGGAGAGAATCAGATACAGGCAGTAAGGTATCCTCCCCCCCCCCCATGTTTGCCCCTCATTTCCCACCCGTACAGCCATGACCTTACCAATATTTCATTGTTGTTGTTGTTGTTGTTGTTGTTGTTGTTGTTTTTTTAACCATGCAGTTGCATCTCAAGATTTGCTTGAGCCCACAAATTCCCTGAGGTTAAAAATGTGGTATTTATTAGAAGATGTTTGTGCCCCAAGCAACCAATCTTGCATCCTGCAGAAAATGTCCATATAGCTCCCCCATTTCGGGAGATGGAAATGTTAGTACATAAGGAACTATATGAGACCGCAAGAGTGAACCATTCACTCCTTAAACATTTTTGCTTAAAATCGACCCTTAAAAGTTTGAACCCCCCCCCCTTTTTTTTCTGCGTCGGTTGATCAAAGAAAATAATTGAAATTCTAAATTAGATTTTCAATTAAAAAAACACACAATAAAAATGGAAGAAATACAGAAAACAACAGTGGAATAGATTCCATACCTGAGTTTGCGATATCGCACGTTGAAGGCGAGAAAGAAAAGTGACAGCAAAATTCCCACCCCGGCCACTGAGCTAAATACAATGAAGACGCTCAGGTGGATACCAAAGTGTATCTCAATTCTGGTCTGCGTGAAGACAAGTGTCCTGTCCAGTGGTACTTTGCCACCTGTAAAATATTTGTGTCAAAATTATTTGACATTTCATCGCTGATTTTATTAATGTGATGCATATTAATGTTGAAATTAACACGGTAGATTATTATCGTATTATAATTTTTCTTTTAAGAAAAAAAAAGATCCAGATTCTGAAAGATCCAGAACAACAGAAAACCATCAGGAATATGGGAAATCTGACTTGTAAAACGAAAAGGTAGTGGTTTTTTCATCGGGAAATATTTTTACCCTCAAACTCTTTTTCAACACTAGACCAAGTCATCATTGTTTATTTTGATTACAGCAATTAAAACAAACACAAAATAGTTATGAGCGTACTCCAAGCCCCTGACAAGACTCAGACCACTTTTCTCTGTTTTCATGTTTGTTGAAGATTTTAGACATTTGTTTATGGTAAATTTATTTAAAACTAAACGATAGAATTGGGTCATCCTTCCAGAAAGTAATAATGTATTGTAATCGTTGATGCTGAGTGACTTACCATGCCATATAAAATCCCTATCCATTGTCAATACTTCGCTTGCCGTGTCGAAAAGACCAATTTGAACTTCTGTATATTCTGGTTGATGCAAAAACAAATAAATAAATAAATAAATAAATAAAAATGAAATACACGATAAAATAAACAATTACAATCACTATAAAGTAAAAAACAAAATAAAGCCAATTAGTTTGTGTAAATCAGATAAAACAGAAAGACCCCAATTTTGAAACCTTTCCGTTTCAA
Organism: Marthasterias glacialis; assembly: GCA_911728455.2. Lineage (NCBI taxonomy): Eukaryota > Metazoa > Echinodermata > Asteroidea > Forcipulatida > Asteriidae > Marthasterias > Marthasterias glacialis. Next base: position 32,579,207 of record OU452219.1, read on the forward strand.
ACCTCTTTGTAGCGGGATAAGTACTGTATAGTCAGCGCTTATAACATAATGGTCTAAGGGTACAACCAAAACAGCATTCCTTATCCCTGATGAAATTGTTACACAGCAAAATGATAAGAATCAAACGTTTAGGTCGATACCAAATATTTCACAATTTCTACTCACGAGCATCAACTTCACACACAAACGGTAGAGGGATACTGCAGTTAACGGGGTTGATCATCGAGCCATTCTCCTTTAAAGTCAACACGGAACACGCAACGCCTTTTGAGGGGACGTTAACCTCGTTACCAATTAGCCTGAAATTTAAGAAGGGGTCTGTTAAGAATGCGGGTGCTCTGTGTTACTGATCATTCAAGTAGTTGACTTGAATTGGTTTTATTGCATTGTATTCTTATTACCAGTTTCCCTGATGGCTCAAAAAATAAATACTTGGCTCACCAAAATGCACACAACACGCCCTTGCTTATTTTGAAGAAAAAAATATCTTCTGATTGTACCATTGCTTACAAACAGCATAATGCGTTTGTTTTGTCTCACGGGGGCTTTCATGCATCTCGCTAATTCCCTGCATTGTTTGAACGAAGACATTGCCAAACTATATGCAAATATCTTTGTTATGCAAATGAGACGTTTCCGCGTTTCTTTTACGTAAATGCAACGCTCCTGTTTTCGACGACGACCAGAGGGCAAAATACATGCTGTAGTTTTACACTAATGCGGACTGAACACACGGTTTTACTCTTGTCTTGATCGTTTTCTAAAGCAACACCCACTCTTTCTGTCTTCTAATGAGAAAACTAGCGAACTGTCAATAAACAAAATCAGTTATTTTGCCTTTATTTTAGCAGCAGTGTTAATGGCTCCAGTTCGTGTGAATTGCTTCATAAGGTCGCCGTGGAGTTGAGTACTGAAGACTAGGAAACTGCCGACATTGACGTTGAGCTGCGAGGGACCAGAGAGCTCCAGGAAAGAGGCCTAGCTTTCTCTTGAAGAAAGCTGTAGAAAGTACCCTCCTCAACGGGCTTATTTCCCTGTTGAGCTTTCGGTTGCTTTGCGAGCTCCATCATGTTGGCTTCAATCCCACTTGTATGCCGAGTGACATGGCGTTCTTTTAAAGAAAAGTTGTACTGAGAAGTTTGTACTGAACATCGTGCCCCCACTAGGGAAGACGAACCCATCGCGCGGGACCAGAGCCGCAACACCTAGCCCACGGTACCAGAGCTGTGACACCCAGCCCGCGGTACCAGAGCTGCAGCACACAGCCCGGGGTACCAGAGCTGCAACACCCGGCCCAGCGGGAGGGCAGCTGCAACACCCAGCCCAGCCAGGATGGCTACTGCCACCATGTGTTCAACCAAGAGACAACTGTTTTGTTTTCCTCGCGGCAATGCAGCCCATGAATCTGAAAGGTGAAAAACCTGATAATTTTTCCGAGTTCCGTTGTCATAAATAAATTCTTTCTCTAACTGAACTTACTGCTGTCATATGTAAGCGTAAACTCAAGACAACTCAGTGAAATTTAATACAATTGAAGACAACTTCTCGCTCCTTCTACTCTCAGATTGCAACGGTATGTCGTCAGAGTGCGTAGAGTGACTGGCTTAGAATGGCCCTAGATCTTAATTAACTATTTTTCTGGGTCCTTGAAAAAATTGATAATATGTTGAGGTATTTTTATTATTATTGTTTTTTTTTAAGACCGCAATTTTTTCAGATGGAAAATCTTGGACACGTAATTTCAGTTGCCTGTGTAACCAGGCGAGAAATACAAAAAGGGTAAAAGGGCATAGGAACAGTTTTTGATATAATTATATTTTCTATTAAACCTTACAGTCCCAGGTGATGGATTCCGAACAACTGGAGCCAGTGGGCCCAAATAACAAGTGCTTATCACTGGGTCAGGCATTCCAATCTTACCCAAGTCCTAACGTGTTGGTGTGTAGTGACATAGGAGAAGAGGTTGGTGGTGGGGGGGGGGGGGGGGGGGGGGGGGGGTTAGGACCACATTCTAGCCAAACTGGCTAGTCTGTAAAGGAAAGAATCAGTGCAAGTCTAGTCACCCCATCCCCCCCCCCCCCCCCACCAACAGCAACCAAGTTGTCCCACCATAAGTTATGAGACATACCGGTTTAAGTCGTCTTGAATTCCACCGCTGTGTGTTTTGTTCACGCTTAGTAAAATGATAACAGCGAATTGAATTTGAGTTAGACTTTGTTGTCTATTAGTCCTTAAAAAGATGTTTGTTCAACGTTTATTTCAGGTCTTCGCACCGACTCTGACTGGCCAGTGAAGTTGAAGGTTTCTGTGGATTGTGTGGTATTGGTTTTCTACAAAGGTTGGACAAGATCTTGGGGACGTCGAATGGTAAGAGAAGATCTAACCCAATTCCCTCCCAATGATTTTCTGCAGGATGCTCGGCTTAGTACATGTTGATGTTGTCAACTTGTGTGGTTTCATGGTGATGTCAATAAGCTTCGTGGGCTTTTCCTTGTATGGCATATTGGTCGTGGCCAGTGATGCCTCTTGGTTAGGTTTGGATCTCATGTCACTTGGACAATTTTCCCGGTGAAGTCTCAAACTGTAGTTTCGCATTGGCATGTTAAATTTATAAAATTGTCATAAAAAATATCGCCTTAAACCTTGTTAGGTATCAGGCAACACTTACGTAAACTACTCAAATGCAATAGGGTCTGTCATTGTTTTACGCCTCTCGAGATTGTTTGCGTTCTCCCGGTTAGAGGTAGATTCGTCTCGAGTTGCATTGGTGCATGGAGGTATATTGGTGCAAAATCGGCAACAGAGAGCCACGATAAACTTGTATAGCGCCCTCCCGTTACAGCTCCCAATATTTTGCATTATTATTCTCGTAGGATCTGTACATGACTTCTGTAAGAATGTAATAATTATCATACCAAACATTGTCCCCTAAGGGCAAATCATATACCGTGTTGAAGCTTTTGACCAATTTAATGAAACAGATGACGTCACCACGACGTCATCAGGTGTTAACTTCAAAATAAAAGGATATTTTTTTTTCACGTATCTTTTGAACAGCATGACATAAAATCATAATATTTGCGGCACTGTAGCTCATTACAAGCGTCGCACTTCATAAGTCACACACGACCCGATTTGACCCTTTCCGATCCGAACCGGAAAGTCAAATAACAAAATAACTAAAAGTGTGCACATTGTCTACAATTATTCCACGTTTTTTCATGTATTTCATGAATTATCAAGCAAAAAAAAACCAAGGGAAACGGACTGGGTACATTCTAATTTTGGGGTGAACAAAAATTTCATGAGTAGCATAAGATTGACTTTTCTGTAACCTACCAATCAGTTGTATTATATCCTAAGTCTCTCATTGTGGCTACGAGGGACTCTTCTTGTGACAGACTGCTGACTGCAGCCAGTTGGCCCGTGTGGTCGTCTCTGCAGTAGGTGGCCGCTTCCTCGCCGGTTTGTGGGAGCTCCACGAACAGATAGCACAGATCGTTGTTCTGCACCCACTTTGGTGGACAAGCAGCTTGGATTGAGAGGAAGAGACAATAGCTTAATTTAATTCCAGTGGTGGAAACTATCAGTCGTGCCCCGTTTTTCATGTTAAAATTTCATAACAATTGTTCGTTGCAATGTCCATAAATGTAAGGATTTTATTAGCCCTAGAGGCATTTTACTATCGTATTAAATGCTACAATGACATCCTGGATATGAGGATAATTTTCAGAGCTCCATAATTCAAATCTTACCTGTAATAAAGCCATGACCATTCAATGACCGCATACATTTTTTCCTAATAATCTAATAATCTTTTCGTAAAATAATTCAGTTCTCAACGTTGAACATTTCTGCAAACGCTGTACAACACAGAGGAAGAGTCCTACATAGGGCTAGGTTGTTAGGATTACTTGTGTTGAGTGTTTTTGTCCACACTTGTAAATACCAGTTTACACTATACAGAGACAAGCTGTAACGCCCTTTTGTTGACTTCCATTGAGCTGCACAAACTTTGCCTGCGCCTGACGAGTCCAGTTGTTGTGTCCATTATAACATAACGATGTCATGAGTAAATTCACTCCTAAAACTATGTTTATCTTGTTGACCGTTTTGGGACTCTGACTTAGAAACCCTTTCAAAGTAGCATATATTCAAAATTTCGAAATCAAATCCCCCAATTGTCCGCCAAAGCGAGTAGCCCTTCTTATTGATAAAGTCATAATCAGAGGTTTCCTCCAGTTCATTTCTGAGCGTATTGCTGTTGTTTTGATACTTACAACGTCAATTGTTGTGCTGATTGGATATTTCACTTGGTCAATAACTATTTTCGGTTGTGTGCCACCTAAATACAGCCCATAGCCTTAACCATAGACCACAGTGCATCTTTGGAAACCGAGTAGGCCTACAAGAAGGACGCCTTGCTGTACATTACATGTAACTATATGCCAGGTTTAACCCGTTGTGTTACCGCATCGCCTCAAAATCAGCACGCCATGATGGTTGCCGATGTTGTTTTGACTTGGATCTCACCCAGAATCCTTTGCGCGTCTATCATTTCTGGTCATGCGCACTGGGACATGCACATTTTGTGCTATTAGGGCTACAATAGAGTCAGACTACATTTAGATGAAGTATATAATGTCTTTTCCAAGGCCCCGGGCTTCATTTTGGTGCCGAACACACGGCGAACAGTTTCAGATGTCTTACCTCTTAGTTGTTCGACCTTAGTGACTGCAATGCGATCAGCCCCAACGAAACTTACGGGACCCTGAGGAAGAAAAGTTTGGCAGTTTTAAAATCAGAAACTTACGGTTTAAAAAAGGGTATCACACTGCACTTTTTCAGTTGCACCTGCTGAATGATTTGATCGGTTGATTTTCAGATTTACAAGTCTTCGGTATGGTTTGTCCACCTTAAGTTTTTATCGCATAATGTGTCAAAGTTGGGACTGGATGAGCAAAATGGCGAAGAGGGGCATATTGTGAATAAGGAAAAACTGCTTCATGCTGTATTGCTTTTTGTTATATTCTCAGGAGCGGGACCAGGAGGTGGGCCCAGGGCTTGAGTTCACAAAGCACTTAATTGAAGATGCATCCAGAGATGAGTTGCCAATAACAGCACAGTTGTTTGCATTGTGACGTCACACTTTGCTTAGCATTAAGATTTATACACAATTAAGATCAATCTTGGCTCTTTGTGAAATCGGCCACAGGTGTTTTAGCCCCCTCCCTTCCCATCTCTTACAAATGTTTGTTTCCCTTTTTTGCGTTTCCACTTTTTTGCGTTTCCATTTTAATAAGCAGGCCCCGTCTGCTTTTCACTGTGAATGCCGCCCATTGATTTATTTTTTGTTTTGTTTTTTACGTAGAAGCAATACTTTGGTTTTGTTGTTGTTGTTGTTGTTGTTGTATTTACCCACATCGAAGAAATATTTCTGACGGTATTGTTCCACCTCAAACAAATTTTTAAATCTCACCGACGTCCCATAAAAATCTGTCTCAGCGATTATGTCGAAAAAGAGTTGGTTCATTTCTGCGTCGTCGTAGGTGAAGTCTTCCAGTCTACGGTTGCTTCCGTCCCTAAACTGCTTTGTCTTCAGTATCTAAAAAATGTAGTGTTAAATGAACCGAAAGTAGGATTGGAGTCTTTGCGTAGTGGAGATAGTGAGGTTTGCAGTAATAATGGTTAATACAAATTAATAATAATAAAAAATCAAATTTTGCACAAATTCCGAAAGCATTTTCAAATGCGCTTAACAAACGTAAACGTTACATCTATCTAAACGTAAACTTATTTTTTATAAATGTAAACACATTAAAAAAAAAAACCTTTAACTGACAAACCCCCAACAGGTTAACTAAAATGCTAAAAATTAAAAACGATAATAATATTGATAACACTAATAAAAATCATTTGTGAGTCTGTCAATAAGAACGTAACTTGTATCGGTTGAGTTGTTGCCCAGTTTATTTGTTTGTTTTGTTTGTTTGTTTGTTTTTTGCCGAGTAAATCTGCTGCCATCTAGCGTCCCAAAGTTTCCCATTTTTACAAGTTAAACAGAACCATTAATTTTGTTCCTTTTTTGCCATTGCTTACCTCTGCCGACTTGTTTAATGCCAGTCCTATAGCCCACACTGCATCATACCCAAACGATTCTTGTCCAATGTACGTGAGATTTTCATTCCCCGGAAGAAGTAATCGTCTCTGTACCTCCTCATCAAAGTCGAGCGGTGTCTACAGACAATTTTACAATCACATTATCTCGTCAACACCATACAGATGAAAAAATTAAAAGAACTGTCTAGTAAATGCTTACTCAATACTTCCGGGCTGCAAGAGTGATGACTGCGGGCCTAAACGGTACGCGCGGTGTTTACAATAATTGTGTAATGACCATGTTCATCTGACGTCATCACCCAAGATAAGTCTTGCTATTGCCATTTCGAGCGCGCGATGAGATGTGCGGCATATCTTTACGCGCGCTAGACCTCATGCATTGATGTCATCACGCCGCCATCTTAGAGGTAAACTGCTAGGAAACAATGGAAACGCACATCTATCTAACGTTTGAAATATCAGGTTGGGGCAGTGAGCAGCCTTCCTTTGACCTCGAGCTGTGGACGCTCTACTCTATTGACGTCATGGTGTATAAAAGTCCACGGACAGACTGTAGCTGCGTGTGACGTCAGTTTAAGGGGGTCTATATGAATAATTCAGATACATAGGATTTATCATGTTTGTATTTGTGATGTAGGCCTAATGATGCTTTCGGTTGTCAGCGGCCCAAAGGAAATACGTTAAGCTAGCTTTTCATTTCGGAATTATAGAATAGAGGTTTCGTTGAATTTGTCAGATTTTCTTATACAAATCTTAGTTTTGGAACGTTAGAACTATATATTTTAGGATAAATTACACGCAAACGTATTAGGAGCGTGAAGTAGCAAAGACCGCAGCGTTGCATTGACTTTACCAGCATTTATCTGATTAAACATAATGACAGATACATGGGCTTCATTAGAGAGAATCTATAAGGAACAGGTATAAAAAGAAACAAAAAGATTTAAAAAAAAAACGGGTAATAAAAGATACAGGGAAGGTATTTCTTTTCCGCGAAATCATTTTGTTCCGTCGAAAAACAGGGTTTTTTTTTCAAACGAAAGACTTTTTTCAAGACAATAACTCAATAACTTTCATTAATTATTTGTACAATTTCTTAAGCTGTCCCTTTAGCGGGCTCCTATCGCCAATTTACCGGTATACTATTCTAATCGCCCGTTAGTGCTGCACGGTTAAGAACTTACAATTCCTGACACAGTCTCGGCATCTTGTCGTCCAAATACAGCACATTCTGTAGCGATGTACAGCGTGTCTTCAACTGCCTTTTGGATCTCCTCAGTCGTGCACCTTGCGTTGTTGCTGTCATCCTTGATGGTCCACCAGTGACTGGAATACCATCCAGGGATGAGCCATACGTAACCAGGCCCGGTCATATTCTGCAACCATGCCTGTATATTACATGAAGAAACCTTTTAGGAAAGTTTCACAGTGTTGTCACGAAATGAATCTGCACTGTGATTACATAGTATTCGTAGACAAATAATGTGTTTCTAGTGTGTTGACAGTGAATCTGGAACTAGTGTTCTAACAAAGTGAATCTAAACTGTGGTCACATGATTTCATAAACAACGAATGTATATGAGGCTAAAGGGCAGGAAAGGCAATTAATAGTAAAAGTGTAAGGCGCGCTGATACTTGGTTTTAAAAAGTGCATAATAAAATCAATGCCAATGCTAGGATAAACTTGTTGCACTTCTACACTCTTAAAGATTGATCCGGATTCTGGGTCCCGTGGGGCCTAACCCATTTCTGGGTCAGTATGATCCGGAGAGTGTGTCCAACTGACCTAAAACTGTGTCAAACTGACGCAGAATTTGAGTCAATATTTCCATTTTTAACTTTTGTCCTGGTCAGCCTGACCCAGAAATGGGTCAATTCTGACCCGGAATGTTGTTTGAGTTTAAATTCTCAATAAGTCTTGAAGGACAAACACAAACGAACGTCATAAGTGAGTGCTTTGAAATATCACTCATCCTGCACTGTAAAAACTCAGAATTTACCCGGATTCCGGGTTCCAGAGGCCTGACCCATTTCTGCGTCAGACTGACCCAGGAATTGGTTAAAAATGGGATTTTTCACTCGGATTCTGCGTCAGTTTGACCCATTTCTGGGTCGTTTTGATACAGATTCCGGGTCGAACTGACCCAGAAACAGGTCACGCCCCACGGGACCCAGGATTCGGGTCTATACTGACCCGATATTTTAGAGTGTAAAACAAATCAATCCTACTCTCCTACCTACCCAAAAGTCCAGTGTCAAGAATCAATGTTTACATCGTTCTTTTTTTCGAAACATCAATGAGCATGTGGACCTATACTGTCTTGTTCCTTCTTCCATAATTTTACATAATATTATAGACTGATTTGGTCTGAGAAGTAGGCTACATCATTGTACTATATTTAAAGAATTGCAGGTATCGCTTTTATGACAAACGTAATCAATGCCTGGACAAAACTCACGTACCTCGCAAAAAACGTTTCTCGCTTTGTCTTCGTACATGTTGACGAGAATTATGCGGGCATCCAATAACTTCAACACAAAACACAAACATATATTATATAAATATATTTCTATACTAAAAAGTTAGACACAATCCGGTACATTATCAAGGCTTATCTCTATGTTAGGGTTAGTTACTTTTTTTTTAACCTGACGTATTTCAGATCTAAACAACTGAATGCATCGGTTGACGTCGTTGAAACCCTAACTCTTATGTCAAAAGTTAATGCTACTTTAATAAATATTTTGTATACCTGTAGAGACAATTTGAACAACTTACAACTGTCAGAAACCCCCCAAAATGGATCAATTAATGTGTTGACTGTGGTGTTTTTCTCAATTTCTTCACAAAATGTGCGGAGCCCGGTTCAAATCCTGCTTGAAACTGTATGGTGCCGGTGGGGCCGGGGATTGAGTTTTCAGTACCTACCGGTATCTGACTATCTGAATTTGTCCCATTTTGGAGGGTTCCTCCCACAGACTAAGCAGTGACGTAACCAGCATCTTTTTTGAAGGGGGATTCCAATTTTATAGCTAATTTTACGGTATCCAGAGGCTGACAGGGGGCAAGCAGGGGGGGGGGGGGATGTTCCACGTGGGGCAGTCCCCACCCCCCGTCCTCCACCATTTTCCCCCTTCCCCTGGCTACGCCTCTGAGCTTATGGATTACAATGGCCATAGGCGCTTTTTAGGATCCCTCGGTTTCATTTATACCCGAAAAATATATCAGCAACGAATACAGAATAATAAGATCATGTGGCCTTTACCTTATAACTGGATGGATCCTCAGGAGATATTAAGGTATTGTTATGCATGGGGGAAGTGACGTATTTTCCCATTGACAATAAGCCTTTATTGGCTGATCTAGATCGGGGAATACGGTACGGCAGGACAAAAGCAGTGTACTTTACCTTGAGATTGGCAACTTGGTTTGCCGGGTCCTCATCAAATGACTCTGAAGAGATCAACGTGATGTTGTCTGTATTCAAAAGGTTGATCATGTCGTCGATGGTCTGCAGGGAGATGGTACAATTAAAACGATGGGAACGATAAATCGGCTTTCACCATCGACGGCAGCAAATGTATGGGGTAATTTACAACCACCGTTTAATGGAATAGGCCTAAACGATCACGATCACAGAACGAAAACAACATCTTCGGTATTATCACAAAACAGGCCCGTGGGCAACTGTGGGGTAATCGAGGGCTTGTGATGTGGGGGAGGGTTTGAACGAATACCGCTACATATTGGCTGTGCTCATGACTTAACGCAAGGTATACAACAGTAGCAAAGGCAGCGGCGAAAGTGAGGGAACATTTTAGTGGGGGGTGGGGAGGGGGTGGGCACAAGGGGGTACACCAAATTTTTTTTAATGGTGCCTTTTTGTCAAATTAAAGCCGTAGTTTCTGTTTTTATTTTTTCCAAACAAGCCCCTTTTCAGTGCTCGATCTCGTGATGCCGTTTACTAAGAAAAAAATGTTTACGAGATAATCTGATGTGGGGGTAAGAACAAATACATTGTCTGCGTGTAAATAGAAACATAGTTTAAAAACATTGAAACTACTACAAAAGCTTATAGCATTAAACATTTTCTACTGGTAGTATTTCATATAAAAATCCAGAATTTCAATGGGGGACCCCGGGGCACGGACATCAAGTGGGTTGGGGCACGTGGTTAATACAAATTAAAAGAAAACTAGCATAGTCTTATACATCTACTGATATTCATATTGTAACTGACTACAGATGAATATCATCGACCACGCCCTCCCCTCCATTTCAGAGCAGGTCTATCTGTAATAGACCCTGCCCATGAAATATTTCAATTGCGCGTGCGTACTAACATTACTGGTGGGTCAATATGGTGGAACATCGCGCCTGTTTGTGTCGGGCTAATGGTGGCGTGACGCACACGCGTTTGTGCGTCTGCCTAGTGCACAACTCTATGGCGTTTGCCCACTAATAAAGTATGCGTGCGCATGCGTGAATGTAATTTGCATATTTCATGGGAAAGGTTAATTCTTTCACCTACCAGTGAGAAGAGATCTTCATTTTCATGAATTGTAGCGACTCTTTTCCAGCCAAAGTCTCTGATAATCTGCATCCGGGCTCTATTCAGTAAGGTGTCAGGCATGTAGGTGCGGTAGAATTTCGGAAACACCAAGCGGTTTGACAAAGCCGGGGATCCAGCCGAATACGAGAACTTGGTAACAAAATGAAAACACGTTTTGTACAGACCTGACTGCGATAATAAGGGCTTGATATTTCATGAAGCTAGCTGTGAAGCAAACAATAGTGCTGAAGAGTTGTTTATTATCACTGCTATTTAGGCCTATTACCGTCAACAACAACAAAACCTCCAATCCGTTTTTAGGATTCAGATTCCGTTATCACAGTCTGCAAATAAGGTCCTTGTTTGTGAGTCCGTAATGACAGATTTAGAACCCGTAAGACGGATTCATAATCTGCAAATAAGATCCTGCTTTGTGAACCCGCAAATACAGATTAGCAATCCGTAAAAACGGATTCACAATCTGCAAATAAGGCCCTTCTTTGTGAATCCGTAACAACAGACTGTAAATCCGTTAAGTATTATTCATAACTGCAAATAAGACCCTTCTTTGTGAAACCGTAAAATACAGATTAAGAATCCGTAAAAACGGATTCACAATCAGCAAATTATAAGGCCCTTCTTTTTGTGAATCCATAATAACAGACTGTAATTCCGTAGAAAACGGATTCATGATCTGCAAATAAGGCCCTTCTTTGTGAATCCGTAATAACAGATTGTAAAGCCTAAAAAACGGATTCATATCTGCAAAAAAGGCCCCTCTTTTGTTAATCCATATAATTGGCACCGTAAAAAAACGGATTAAGAATCCGTAAAAACCGGATAGAGAATCTCTTGTAACAGATTATGAATCCGAAGTAATACGAAATCAAGATTTTCCTCAACAGCTTATTACCAACTTATTATTATTATTTATTGTTTAAAAACCACATGTCATCAAGGCGACATTTAAACTCAGAGATGTATGATTCGTGCCCAACCCGATTTTATCTTGATTAATGAATCCAAATATTGACATGCTATTATTGTAGTGTGTTGACCAAAGTTAGTAACGTTTTTTTTAATTGAGCTAACGAACGAAACCATCCACCAGCAAATAATGAGTATTTAATTTGTTTGTGCATAAGCCCAAAAAATAAACTCCGTGCGCTGCCTGCTCAATTTCAGCCGGGTGCTTTGCGACACAGAGACAAAATGCAGGCAAAATGATGTTTTAACTTGTATGAATATGTAGCTGATTTCTTGGTACAAACAGTGAGCATGGCCGTCGTACACATTTTCTCGTAGGGTGGTTGGGCGGGGTAAGATTTTCTATTAACCATCTACAAGGTCAAAATGCGATCTATTTCGTTCCAAAATAACATGCTTTTTCAAATTGCGTTCGTTGGAATCAATTCATTTTCAAGGTAAAATCAGCTTTAGCATGGATCATAATCTCCAAAGATGAGATTCTGTTTCAATGAAACCTTTCTTTTAAATGGTTGGATGACTGCATAGCTAAGTCTACAACCTAAATGGTCAGAAATTCAAGGGGAAAAATGACTGTTTTGAGAATTCAACGAAAAGAGATTCTGGTTGATAGTGGGTTCAGCAAACAACTTAATGTCACTGTTGCTGGGCGACGCTGTTATTACTACTCCAAGTGAAACATAGCATGTAACTATTAAACGTATATGTAGTCATGCATACACGGCAATGGATTACGGCTTTACTGTCGGGGAATACCCGGAGTTTAAACAAAATAGTAATGTCTAATTGGGCTTTTTTTCTTCTTACTTACCGTGATGAGATTCCAGTAGAATGATGTCTGGGCCACGGCCTGTGTAGTGGTGGAACAAGCTGGACCGATCAGCATCAACTTTTGAGGGGGTTCGAGTATCTGCTGAAAGAGGTACTTGGTACCCAATCCCGCATCACACTAAAAAACAAAAAAAAAAACAAGGATTGCGTATAAACGAGGAGTAATACGTAGATGAATATCAGGAGGGGGGGGGGAGGAAATGACCACCAACACGAACATAACCTGCTGAAAGGATAACATATAGGATTGGTAAAGCTGACAGTGCGGTAGTGCTTGCTAAATGAATAAACAAGCTTGTGAAAACGTGGGCTCAATCCATTATCAGCTGAGTCGGGAGAAAATAGTGAAAAACTGTGAAAAACTTGCCAGCATGTAAACACATTGGTAATTTCGATTGTCACGACCGAAATTATCAGCAGTCTCAACTTTGAGACAGTATTTCACAGACAAGTGTTTCTATGGAAGACTGCTACTGGTATGAACTTCATAATCAGTAAGCTTTTAGAGTGAGACTAATAAATTAAAGTTTTGATTAATACCAATTTTTTAATCTACCTTTAACTAAAAATATGAAATATCAATATACAAAAAAAAAAGCTTATACAGCATAAGGGCGTTTCAGCGAGGTCGTTGTTCGAGTAATGCAGGTACATAGGGAAAACTCTAAACATTTGCGTCCTTGAGCCTCCACAATTATAGCGGTAATACGACGGTTAAACAATGGAAAAGCACTGACTTGCATTTTAAGAATAATTTGTGCAAATACAGAGTTAAAACTTGGAGTAAAATCAAAGTCAAAGTACCTTTGAAATAACAATCTTTGCATTTCAGTAGTTCATTACAGGAAACTCAAGTAGATTATGTCGTTAAATTTAAGGACTGCTCACTAAAGCCAAGATTATGGAGATTTTGATTGTTTTTTACGTCTTCGTAGGTCTAATAATCATATTTTGCTCGTTTATTCGAACACGAATATGTTTCATCAGCAGAACTGGGGCAAGAACATGCAATCCATTTAGTCGTTTCAATTTAAAGGGCCATGAAGAGGTTTTTTGTCACAGAACATTTTTGTGGCTTAATACATGGTTTGAAATTAACAAAACATAGTATTGACTATTTTGATGTGTCTGTTATGCGTTAATACGCTTTAATTGAGCCCCGAAAATGTGGGCCGTTTGATTGTGCAATGATTCATGACGTAAGCTGTGGTGAAACATTTCAAAGACAGCTCTGGTGCCGTTCCACGTCACACGTCTACGTCACAGATTTTATGTTAATGAGGAAGGGTGGGCGGAGCACGGCAACCCCCTAATTTTATAAATCGTTATTTCTACGATTAATATGCATGTAAAAAATGTGAAAAAAGATATACTATAATAGGCATACTTTTTTTTAACCAATTAAAAAAAAAATAATTCATGGGACCTTTAAAGATGGGCGCCAAAGTCGAATTCAGTATTGTGACGCATTCATTTTTTTTAAAGGAAGAGTCCTAGTGTAAAAAGTGAGAAAATATTGCGAGTCCGTAACCCCACGTTAAAAACGATGTAAAATTCCATTGTATTGATATTCTTTAGGTGCGCATTCCGTCAACACCCTGAGACATCCAATAACGTCGCCTTTCAAAGAATATGGGTCTGTTAATTTTTTTTGCACGGGATTTTTTTTTGTTCAGCCCTGATGTGTTATTCAATTAGACAGGCATTGAATTTGACCTTTTGACTAACGCAAAATAAAATATCATTGGAATGTACAGACCCAGTTTCTGTTGTTTTCCAATGACGTCATGTTTCAAGTAATTTCGCTCTGAAAGAGTATCAAATGAAATGACTTTTTACACCATTTTAACGTGAGGTTAGACTACTAGAGTCTTGTATTATTTTCCCCCATTTTCATAAAGACTTTATCTTTTAGAACGTGAATGCATTACAAAACTGAATTTTGCCCTTGGGGACGCTAGATATTAAAATTAATTTAATTGTCCATAAGTTCACGCTGTTTACAGCATCCACTACCTTGCAAAAAAAATGATGTTGGTTCATTTTTTTTTCAGTCAAATATGGTTCGAAAACAGTCTTTCGTTTTCAGTCAAATATGGTTCGAAAACAAAACCTTGATTGTATGCAAATTAATAATATATATTTTTATACAAAATGCAGGTATTGTGCTGACAGAATCAGGACAATGCCAGTAGGATTCATTTAACAGGGTTTACGCCGTGATCAAACCATGTTATGATAGGTTTCCATGGATTCCGTTTAATTGCCTGCAACGTATTAGGTCGGCAGGTTAAAGGGAAAATACGTTATTTTCTTAATGTTTTAATTGATAATTTGTTTCCCATCATCTAATTTTCTATAAACACAATTTTATAACTATGAAACCAACCAACCGTGAGATTGCATAACATTCAGGTTTACGTAAAACAGCTCCTCAAAACGTTTGGGCAATGGTCTTTTGCGTTTGCACGTTCATAATTCTTATTTCGATTGCCGGGTGTGGGGTGTCTTCAGTAGCAAACCTAACCGCCCAAAATCGAAACACTGTAACATGCGCACAATTCCCCATGCTCATCAACTTGTGCTTGAAAACAATTTAAAATAAAAAATAATCCATGTTACCCATTTGGCAATTTCCCGAGTTAAACATGTTGGGTACGGGACAATTAGATGTCCTTCACAGTCTAGCTTGCTCTGCATTTGAATTTTGCTAGTTATTTTAGCGTGTTAATTTGTCTATGAATTGCAGAGAGAAATGATATATTTTTTTTCGTACTAATGATGCTTTTTCCCTTTTCAGAATAAATTCAACTCCATACTTATAAAAAAATAGCCAACTGTAAATGTAGCCCCTAACTCTGTACCCAAATGTAAGCCTGGTCCTAAAACTAGTCTCAAACCTGTATCTAAATGTAGCAGCGTTTCACGCCCTAAATCCAGCCCCTGCCCCGTACCTCAATTTAGTAGCGTTTTAAAAAAATGTCAACGTATTTCTTGAGGATATTAATAAATTACCTTTGCATTGTTCCAAACCATACGGAGCTCGTATTCTGAAAGTACATCCTGGCGTGCGTTAATATCCTCAAGCGCCATGTTGACGCTGACAAGGAATCCGCTTGCGTCCCATACACTACCTCCTAACGAGAAAAACCCACCGAGGTACAAAGGAATCTTCTCCGTTGTTTCATTTCTTCCTGGCTGGTCGTCGTCACCTCCACCTGGCGGTTGTGGTGAAGATGTCGTCTGAGAAATGACTGCCTTCATAGAGCAGCACAGTATGAAGTATGAGATTAAACTATAGGCACCATGCCGAAACGCCATTCTTAGGATCAAGATAAATAGCGTGTTCCAACTGTCGCTAATAGTGAATAATTCATTGTGTTGAACTTGCTCTCTTTAAGACGATTTTGTTATTGTGATATTGTATAAACCTATTCCAGAGAGCATAAATTTGCACTCATCCGCAGCTTCCCAGTTATATGGGAATGTTGCTATAATGGATCTACTGGTATACCAGCGTTGTTGCTGTAGGTTTATTTACTGTGGCTACTTTTTCAATCGTTGCGAAGGCTGCATAATAATTGAATAATTTAAAGGTGTAGCAGTCAGTTATAGATTTTCAACCTCGACAAACCAAGAAAAGAGGAAAACCAGCAATTGGTGCAAATTGAAAATGTTAAATGAGAGGTTTTTTTTTAATACTTCGTAAATCGGGTGATGAACTTAAAAGATGGCTGATCTATACGCTATTTAATAGATTCAAATTCCTGAAGTCAATTTTCATCATCTGAGTCAAAAGGAACAGCTTCAAACCCATTAAAAACTCGTGACATGTTTGTTACGGTGTGTTGTTTCCGTATATGTTTTTTGTTGATCTTTAAATCAAGCTCCGTTGATCCTGATATAAATCAAGTCATTGTTATGATTGATGGAGACGTTTAATGGTATACTTGTTGTCAAACAACAATTTTAAAAAATATGTCAAAACATAGGCTCAATCTGATTCATCAGTCACGGTGAAAATCTGAACAAATTTGTTTTCCAATCAGCTAGTGGGATTTTGACTGCTTGTCAAATGTAGAGTTTTTTTTACATAGCGCCACCGTACAAGCAAAAAGCAATTTAAAGACTACCGGTATTGTAGCATACACGTAGAGCATAAGGAAAACAGTCGCCCAAACGCCCAAGCACAAGTGATAACTTTCGAACAGATCAACTTCAAACTTGTACGTTTGTTGGCAGAAGATAAATCTCAAAAACCGAAGTTGAAAGTTCAAAGACCTTGAGTTCAATATTGGACAATAAATTCGACATTCTTGAACGTAGTTACTCTCACATTTTTACTTAAAGAAGTTCTTAAGGGCCTCTATAATAATAAAGATACTCTGCACATTGATGCACTTTTTAGGTGCACAATTATGATTACTGTTTATTCAAAAACACGTGTACATTGTTCGCCACCACAAGTGTCCGGGAGAAGCAAAAAAAAACCAAAAAAACCTTTGCAATAAAATGCAGTTGAAAAATCACTAAATATCAATGAAAATTACTAATTAAAATCATTACAAACCTATTAAAGAAAAAATATGTACGTTATATTAATCAGATCTTAGACTGTCATCACAATAACTAAGTAAACACGATTATGAAACCTAGCAAGAGTTGGGATTGCGGATTTGTGTGTAAGTTATCGCAGGGTTCTCCATTTGTGGATAACAAAATCAGAAGATAAATAGATTTATGCGGGGGGGGGTTAAGGATGTAGGATCCGTGCTCCTGTGATTTGTACTCGAAAATGAATTGATTCCAGCGAGCGACATTTAAAATAGCATGTTATTTTATAACGAATTAAATTGATAAATTGCGTTTTGACCATGTAGATGGCTATAAAATGTTGTTTTTGAAACGATTATCCTGGCCAACCACCCTACGTAAAAACGTTTACGACGGCCGTGACTTCTGCTGGTACCAGAAGTCCGCAGCATCACAATGTCTATTTGGCTGCATTTTGTCTCTGTGTTGCGAGGCCCGGCTGAAATGGAGCAGACAACGCGTGGATATTATTTTATGTGCTCCACTTTTTTAATTAATTACTCTGCTTTAAGTCGTTGATATATTTGGGGTTTTTTTTGTTCGATATATCATTTGAAAGTTAAAAACTTTGGTCATCCTTCAAAAACAGCAATTCATGTATAGCAATTGGATTCATTTTTTGAGGTAGAATGCGGCTTGAGAACAGACAATTTTGTCTTTAATGTCGAACCTATTTGATTGTAACAATGTTATAGCACAAGTAAAAGTAAAAGTAACTAATTTCTCTGGAATTCAGATACAGTACTCCTGAAAGATCAAAAGCCTAAAGCTCCAGACCTAAATTTAGCCCCTTGAGTTCAATCTTGTACCTATAAATATTGTTCGGACCTAAAACGTAACCCAAATATTGTACTATTCTTTTGGATACGTTTAAGTACAGGGTTGTGGGCCATCACGTTAAGGTACAGGGTTTGGAAAAGCTGTAAAATAAACGATTGGAGTCGTGGCCAATAAGCAAGGCACTTCATGTATGGCAGTGTACTTTTACACAATGACCATTTACGGATTCCCAGCCCTTGCGGAAGCAGTAATCCCAAAAGAAAAATTTCTAGGGCAAACGTTGTATCTTACGTTCCTATTAAAAGTTGTATTTGAAAGTTCCTCTTGAATTATGTATGACAGAGTGCGAGGTTTTTGACCAAAGCAAATAATGAAGAATCTATGGGGTGGTTGTAACTTCCAAAGACAAGTCGACATCATTACTGTGGACGAAGTTGGCGACGTCATTCTCATCAATCGAGTTTGCGGACATGGCATCGTTTGGTGAGCACCCACACATAACTCCACAGCACCACACACCACAGTTATATCCGTTGAGCCTCAGTCGACCGTCCCTCGGTGTTGCTTGCCTTGTAGACTTGCCGCTGCCCAATTCCTTCAGCTGCTTCTGAAGCTATGTGCATGAGTTGATGAGGAAAATGCTTATCAGTGACTGAACATAATAGACTAGTTCAATGGTGTCCTTTCCCAAAATACTCCGGATCTTTTTCCAATAGGGCACCCAAATGTTTTTAGTTTTTGCCTAAAGCAACCTCCCGTATGCTCCCTCGTGACATTGAAAGGGAAAACGCACAGTGGGTTTGGGAGGATCTCTGATAGGAGCAACACTGTTTATCGGTTGTCTCTTGTGAACAAGGAGAATTTTGGGATTGAACCTGAAAAATCTACCCTAAATATTATTGCACCTTTCCTTGATCACTTAGTCGTCCCATTGAGTAAGAACTTACAAAAGGGTTATCTAAGTTGTTCCCTCCGGTTTTGTTTTTGATTTGGTTTCTTCTTCTTAAAGTCTGACTTTGTTCCCAACTCCTCACCTCGACAATGCTTTGTTTCATTCGATGATATTCCTTGATCATTTCGGGGTTAGTTTCTGTTGATAGTTGAGTAACTGCTTGCTTGGACTCAAGGGTTGGATCTTCATCAGGTTTCTTCCACACGGCAAACACCTGCATCGGAACAAGCAGCCAACAAACAGAAAACCACCAACCATTAAGAAGGGGTAGTAAGAAAAACGCATGTTTTTTTCCCAACTACAGTTGTGGTCGAACCAGTCGGACTTGTATTGGTTGTTATTATGACAATGGGATTGATGACGTCGCCCATCTTTGACGTCATCCCAACCACATTACGAAATCATCATAAGCATTTCTTAAGACAGAGAAACTTTTAATTCTGAGAAGACCTCGAGTCTTTGAAGAACGTTTGTAAAAGCCAAGTCAAATTATAATACCTTTTTTGGCACAAATTCTCAAGTAAAAATATCTCAATGCATTCCCTACGGGTTTCTAGTAATCAGTGGAGCCGGTTTGTGTGAAGAAGGCGTGTCTTACCTTGGAATTACATCACACTTGCGAACAGGACTTGGTTCAGTTTGTTTTTTTAATCCAATAGCGATTTGGGGAGATAGTGGCTACTTCAAATTTATTGTTTTTTCCCCCATACGAGCTGCTAAAATAATGTCACAATTTGGAGCAATAACAGTGAAATATCCTGCTCATAAAAGGAATCCTCAAAAATGCATAGCGCCCGCATGCTTGCAGATACCAACAGTTGTTGTAGGCTTGACAGTTACTGTACTTTAGTAAGGAAAAACATTTATCTTACGTGTGGTAAAATAGAAACAGTAACTTTCGGTAGGAAAAACAGTTACTGACTGTAGTTACCTTTGGTAATAATATTAAAACAGGTATTGTAGATACGCGTAGTAAGATACAACATAGTTGCTTTGGTATTAAATTATTTTTGGTAAGAAACAAATAGTAATTGTTTTTACTTTTGGTATTAAGCAAAAAACGGTCAATGTAGTTACCTTGGGTAAAAAGACGATGAGGATTGTGAGTGTAGTACAGAACATGGAGATACAGGAGTTGAATATGAAGAGCGTCTCAGGGTCTTGACCTAAAACTAGGTTGACAGCAAGACCCACGATGCACAATATGACCACATTGTAGACGCTCATACCAATCAGCTTACTGTCATTCAAAGCTGGTATTGTCACCTGATTTGTAAAAAAAAGATAGACTTTCTACTTATCCAATCACATAATTATACGTTATCATTGGTCGCTGTGTGACCTCTCAATGTAGCCTGGACTGAAATGTAGCCCCAGCCCTGGAACCCAAATATAGCTCGGACTTAAATGTAGCCACAACCTAGTGCCTAAATGTAGTCCATACTTGCATGTAGCCCCGGCTTTGTACCTGCCTCAATGTTACCCAGACTTAAATGTAGCCTCAATTACCTTGTGCCTCAATGTAACCCAGACTTAAATGTAGCCTCAACCTTGTGTCTTAATGTAGCCCAGACTTAAATACAGCCCCAGCATTGTCCCTTAATGTGACCAGGACTTAAATGTACTATTTATACGAAAGTGAAAGGCCTCCAGGGCTAAGGTTTGGGCTGCATCTTGGTCTTGGACTATACAGGGGCTGAACATACACCTTTGCCGTCACGGATTGGAATCAAATGAACGATACCAGAACTAAAAATCATTTTCCAAACTCGCCTAAGCGTCAGAAACTCAACAGGGAGGCATCGCAGCTGGGTCTCAAAAACAAATCTTTATCAGTTTCACTCACTCTCACTTATGATTAAATGTGTACTTATTATGAAACTAGTTTAAACGCAACTGCCCAAACATTTTCCTAGATTACGATTTTGAAACTATGCCTGTAATCTGGAGGGAAACGATCTCTCTAAAAGTTCAACTTTAACAAACGAATACATAAACCCTTGCTAAATTTCAACTTAAATGCGGAAACGTTATCATTTTTTAAAAGGAACGTGAGTGAAATATCAACAGACAGATAACCAAACCTGACGTGTCTCCCAAGCCAGAAAGGCGCCAAATATCAGCAAAAGTCCCTTGAACGAAAAGAGAGCAATGCTCCAGTATAAAAAGTGATCACCGGTGCAGAACTCCACAAACGGAACCAGTATCTCTGTTGCTTGCTCCTGTTATTGAAAAGTACGTGTTTATAATGGAATTTTTGTCTCTTCTTTTTCATGTTTTTATCAGAACCTTCCAAATTAACTAAAATCATATATGTTAATTAAGTCGTTTAGGAAAACGAAATTGTACATCATAATATATGAAGATTTAATTACGTTTTCCCCGTACCTTCTGTGGAAGAAATAACGTTTCTTTACGCCAAGAGAAGATGAGCTGCCACGGCAATAAAATGATGACATCAATCAAAAACAAAATGGCAACCATCGCTAGGAGCTGTCGGTCCTGCACCACCTTCAATTATTAAAAATAAACAGATCATAATGGTAAACATAATGATGCGGTATAAACTGTATTGGTAAATACCTATGTTCTCTGCTTCGAAGGAGGTCCAGTACGCTAACACGATTTGACTTTTGAAAGTAAATTAGCAACACCAACTCAGCAACACCATGGCCTTAAAATTTAGGTTTTGTTTGCTGTAAAAGAAGCTAATAAGTGTTTAGAAAAGGGACAATTTTATTTGATTTTAAATTAAGATTTTTTTTATGGAAGTCTGTTATGGCTATTTGTTTGATGTCTGTTGACATGAAAGACGTAGGTGGTAGCAGACTTTAAAGGTACTCATAATGTGCGCATGATCAGAACACAAATCTACCTGGTTTGTCTGCAGCCACCAAAGTCTCCCATTGATTGCGGCATTCGTTTTTAGTATGACCGATTTAGAATGACCTCATCACCTAGAATACTTTTCGGTTACACTACAATGGGAGGCAGATTCGCGGTGTGTCAGTGTGCAGTGCACATTTCAGGCAGCGCGCGCAGTTAGATGCAAAGCATATCTTTTTAGATGTATTTTGACGCCCAAATTGAACATTTCACAACGCGCAGTGCATTTACACGCTCAGCAGACAGATAATCAGGTGCGTTCCGCATCGTGAAAGGAGTCAGTTACTTACTATTCTTTTGGGAGTCTTAAAAGCCACAACTTTATGTACTCTCCACGTCTTACTGAACATTGCTCCAAACGCTAAGACGAAACCGACGGAAAGCAACCACACTCTCATCTGTTGAGTAAAAGGTGCACAAAAGGAAACACTCTTTATTGTCAAGTTGTATGAGGAAACAGTAGCACTCAAGTTGCAATGGTTTTGTAAGGTTCTGATGTGTAAAGGTGGCTGGTTCCATAGACGTGATGCGGAGTGCATAAATGATCCGTCCCCACGAGAGCAAATTCATTTCTTCTTGCAATGAAGAAGATGTTCCCTGGCAAATCAATTGTTGCGGGATGGTTTATAGATGATGAGCATGTCTGAGATGTAAGTAGGAGCTTCCCTGTCTAGAGCTTTGAAAGCTATCACCAGCACCTTGATGGTGATTCTGTATGCAATAGGGCGACGATGCTCACTTTAGGACAGGTGTTGTGGTGGAATGTTTCTCAGACAAAGTGACCACTCGAGTAGCAGTATTTTGTATAAGCGTGTATAGGCTTCATAGTTTATTGGGGGATATTATACAAACGTTAAGTCTTCAGGACCCGGTTGGAGTTTTATTATTAATAACAGTTATAAACCAATACTTACATGGCAAAAAAAGAGTAAGTATTCAGCGTCCACAAGATTCCTGTCGATGCCGTAGATAATAACAGAGGCGTAGACCAGTGAGGTTCCAATCAAGATGATGTTATTAAGGTTAGGACTCGACATCCGCACAATCCTGAAATCAAATAACGTTAACACTCATCGAGGTTATTTAAGACTTTAGTCTAAGTAAATAACTGTATAGGTTGCAAAGAAAAAATATCGTTTTTTATCTTTTGATTTTCGATTGTTTGGTTCTACCCTTACCCTAGTGTGTGACAATCAGTGTAGAAGTCTTGGGCATTGGCGTAACCGCCAGAGGGGGCAGATCCCTCCCCCAAACCCTTGCCTCCGCCCTCTTGCCTCACCCCGCCGTCCACACCAGATCGAAAAAGTGCACAACACCAAAAAAAAATTATTTGCCCCCGCTTGCCCTCCCCCCCCCCCCCCCCACCCGAAAAAAATAAACAGAATAATAATACATAAATAAATAAACAAATAAATGAATAAATAAACAAATAAATAAACATAAAACATTATAATAAATAAAAAATATTTAAAAACTGAGAATGTCTGGTTTTGCCACTGGTCAAGGGAAAAGCGGAAAAAGCACGCACATGAAAGTGCACAAAAAGCCGCGATAAAACTGACACAATTTTGGTTTTACTAAAACAGGTTCACCTAATTTGATGAAATGTTAACAGGCTGGAAATTGATTTACTTTTCCAATTAAGTAGCATTGTATTAATGAATTTAAAAAACTTACCTGAGGGAGCGATATTTTAAATTAAAGACTAAGAAGGCTACCGACAGTAGAATGCCAACCGCAGCCAAAGCCCCGAAGCAGATAAAAGTTTCTAAGCTGATTCCGACGTACACTTCAACCCTGTTTTTTATGATGACAGGTGTTTTATCCAACGGCACCGCGCCACCTACGAACACATGATCAAGTAAAACATTCTTACCATGCATGAAAAGCAGAGTTGAAAGCAGAGCTGTTGACTTGAGTCGTGCGACTTGACATGCAACCTACCAGCATTGGCTTGTGACTTGACTTGGACTTGCAAAAAATGAATTGTGACTTGACTTGGACTTGCAAAAGAAATTACTTGTACCCAACGCAAGCTATACTCGAGCGACCCCTTTTTTTTGTAAATAAATAGGGCTCTCAATCTACGCATTGCGTGCGCTTAATAAGAGAATCGTCAGACTCGGTTCGGCTCGCGGCTCCGACTTCCGACTTCGAGGGTGCTGCCCTGACTGGGATAAATACCGCCCTCAAACGTCATCATTGACAGAGCAAACATGGCTGCTGATGGTAGTGGTCTCGTTCCACGAGTGGTGAATTTTTACTCGCCTTGTGTTTGGACCAAATGACTTGTGACCAATTGACATTGTCATGTGACATGACATGTGACTGGACTTGTGAGTTGACTTGGATTTGCAAAAAATTACTAGTGACTTGACTTAGACTTGCAAAAAATGACTTGTGACTTGACTTTGACTTGCAGAATATGAATTGCTACCATCTCTGCTGAGGAGGACGGAGTAACTAGCAGTTGGTTCTTTTTACAGAAAGAGTTATTGGTCATTCATTGTGCAATGGGATATTTTCTTAAGGTTTATACTTGTATCTTATTGCTCGAAGCAAATTGCCATAAACAAATGCCCCCGCGAAATATTAAGTTTGCGCCTTTGAATTTATTTGGCACTTTTGTGTTTAGAAAAAAACACCATAATATAATTATTATTAAATTTCAAACAGTCGATATTTATAAGCGAGACAGTTCTGCTTACCTGGCCAGTAAAGGTCAGAGTCCATAACCAGTATGTCATTAGCCGTGTCATAGTTACCAACAACAACCTCTAAGATTTCTTGGGGTCAAAAAAACGAAACAATCCTTATTTGATATTCGGGATCATATCAGGGCCCAATTTCATATACCGGTAGCTGCTTAAGCACGTGAAGTAGGTTCGCACAATAAAATTACTATTACCAGAAAAAGGTTACCAAACTACCATGTCACATGTACAATCTGTGACTGGTATCCTGCTCATTTCTGCTAAGCAGAATTTTTAAACACTTTTTTCTGCTTTAAGCGGCTCTATGAAATTGGACCCAGGCCAGCTAAAGAAACTGATTAAAAGAAATATTAACAATAGACAATCAGAAAAGTTCATGTTTAAACGTGTTCAAAAACTAAAAGGTTTTTACAGTTTTTTGATAAATTCCTCAGCAGTTTCTCCAATTTCTCAAATTCCTGCTTTCAATTGTAACTGTTTGTCTAGGCTCAAAGTGTTCTTTTTCAAATCGATGATTTCCCAAATCTTTGTTGATAGTTACATCTTCAAGGAAATATGAGATGATGGAAACCAGAATTTTTTCAAAATAAAGAATAACTTCTTTTATGAAATATAGCACCAAAAAGGAACTCGGCAAAACAGAATGCGCGTACATGTTTTTGAAACGTTTCAGGATTTGGGTGTTCGGCTGCTTTCTAATAATAACTATGATGTGAGTAAAAGTGTCTCAGTCGACTCAAAACATGTTTATTTACTTTATTTATTTATTTCAACTTTACTCTGTAACGCGGTACTTGTAACGCAATTTCATTCTCGCTTAGACAATCTTACCTGCTGCATCTTGGCAGATGAATGGAAGCGGGGCACTGCAGTTAGTCGCCACGAGGTCCCATTCGCCATCAAACAATCTTAATGCAGAGCACAGGTTACTTGAGTTACTTCCCGTCATATGGACAAGCCTAAAGAGGTAGAGGGAAATTGTGTTCTTTCTTCACGAGGTCTTCTTTCAAACTTTGAATAATTATGTGTTGAAATCTCGTCTCGTGGCGTGTCGTATCCGAGCGGATAAGATCACCGGGCTCAAGCTCTGGTGTTTCTGATCAGCAGAGTGTGGGTTCGAGTCCCGGTCATGACACTTGTTTCCTTAAGCAAGACACTTAACCATTATTGCTTCGTCCTTCGGATGGGACGTTAAGCCGTTGGTCCCGTGTGTTGTGTAATGCACGTAAAAGAACCCATTGACACTTATCGCAAAGAGAAGGGGTTCGGCCCGGTGTTCCTGGTTTGATCGGCTGCAGATTGCGCCACAGCACCTTGTGAACCATTACACGGTGCTATGTAAAGGAACAGGTCTCATACTTCAAAAACGTAACTCATCATACCTTGCAGGAACAAATACTGAGCGCTCTGAGACGCCCATAGGGTGTGATAAAGCGCTATATAAAAACTGCGTATTATTATTATTAAAATAGTTCTTATAAATCCATGACTCGCATGTATTTACCGAATTGGATAAAAGTTTGATTCACAGATTGCATTATTATGGAAACATTCGGGTATTGAATAATGTTCTCTAAATGTGACTCAGCCTGTGTAAATGAGACACTTTGAGGTAAAAATTTTAGTCCAAATTTCATCATGAAGGGCATCTTCCAAAGATTAATTAAAAAGACACCACACTGACCTCTACAGAGTTGACTGTTCTGGATTGGAACCGTAAACTCTGTAGAGGTCAGTGTGGTGTTGTTTTAATCCTTTGAAAATGCCCTGCATGATGAAATTGAAATTTACATTTTTACCTTAAAGTGTCTCATTCACACAGGCTGAATCACAAATGTTTCAAAGCTCTATTTTTTGGCAATTTTTTCCTCTTAGTTGCAGATTTTTCTCTTTGTGATACAAGACGATTTCCGATGCACCAATTTATTATATTTATATTATTACTCTGATGGCGTACTTAATATCTTGTCACTCAACAGTATACATATTCATTTGTATCTTTTTTTACGAGAACATTGACATTTCACAAGGAATAGATTCAGTTCATCAAAATAATGGGGGAAATGTTATAAATAAGTCATTGCGTCGGTGCTCACTTACCACTTAGTGTTATTAGACTGTGATTCCCTCAAGGTGTGCACAAGGAAATCACGTTGGGAGGGGCTGCGGACTGCCGCCAGCTCGCTGGCGTCATTTTCACTGCAGTACATTGTCGCTTCGTCACCGGTTTTGGGGAGGTCAACAAACAGAAAACACGCCTCGTGGTGTTGCACCCACTGTGGCCAACAACCAACTTACGTTTGACAAAACAGAGACAAAATAAATACATTAGTTGTACTACTCTTATAACAATCTCGTATTAGCCCTTACAAATTTGTAACATTATATTAAATTCAACGTTCTACAAAAGAGACTTAGGTCTGCGGAAAAAACCTTGCTGTAAGCGTTCACTTCTCAAAAATGTCTCAGTATTAATCATCATTGTTATTGAACTCGAGTGGGTCAAAAAGGCATCAAAATGTAGCCCGGATCATGCACCTAAACGAAGGACCTAGATAGGACGTAGTTTGGCGTAAGTCGGGGGTGGGGGAGGACACGTCCCCCCCCCAACTGATGTCCACCCCCCCGTGCCCCCCCCCCCCCCCCGTTTGAAATCTGGATTTTTTAAATAATTTACAAACATAATGTATTTTGTTTTAGCTCAACACATCAGAAGAGCGCTGAAAAGGGTCTTGTTTATTAAGAAAAATACAAACGGAAACTACAGTTTTAGTTGGCCAAAAGTGCCCCCCCCCCTATAGGAGAAATGGTGCCCCCAGCCTTGTGCCCCCCCCCTAAAATGTTACCCTGGTTACGGCGCTGGATGTAGCCCCAACCATGTGCCCAAATGTAGCCTGTGTTACATTTTGGTACCGAGTTGGGGCTACATTTAGATCACGAGCTACAGATAGGTCTCTAGCTGCCTTTAAGGCACTGGACACATTGGGTTATTCGGGCTACATTTAGGTACTAGACATTCAACTCAGTAAAAGTGCATTACTTTGCAGTATTAAAAACCACAATTGAAAGAATAAACTCCACTTCAACTCACTTATAAAGGTCACTTCATCTAATCAACAAAAGCTATACGTAGTCCAGAATAGTCAAGAAAGGAAATGAAATTGGTAAATTAAATGTCAACCTTCAATTGACTCACGTGCAACGACAATACAATACCGCAACCATCGATAAATAGTCAAGTCAAAGAAAGGCTGTATTTAAAGGGCCTATGAAGAGGTTTTTTGTCACGGAACATTTTTGTGGCTTAATATATGGTTTGAAATTAACCAAACATAGTATTGACTATTTTGATGTGTCTGTTATGCGTTAATACACTTTAATTGAGCCCCGAAATGTGTGCCATTTGATTGCGCAATGATCCATGACGTAGGCTGTGGTAAAACATTTCAAAGACGGCTCTGGTGCCGAGTGGTCAACAATGCATTGTATGTTATTGTCACTCACATGGCCCTGGTCAGCCGTTCCACTGTCTACGTCACAGATTTTATGTTAATGAGGAAAGGTGGGCGGAGCACGGCAATCCCCTAATTTTAGAAATCGTTATTTCTACGATTAATACGCATGTAAAAAATGTGAAAAAATAAAGATAATAGGCATACTTTATTTTTTTTTAACCAATAAAAAAAAATAATTCATGGGACCTTCAATGGCACTGTATTACAAGAGTTCAATCACTTCGAGTGATAATTTTGATGAATTGTCCAGCATGGAGTAACCATCACCAGGGATTATCTGTAAGGTGTGACTGTGTAAAAGGATTTTGATCGTATCGTAAGTAATCCAACAATCTCAACGAAAAATCAGCCCCCGAGGGGAAACTTTTACCCTCTCGAGTTGGATAAAAAACCCGTGAAAAATACATCGTGCATATTCTTTATATAATTTCTTAGTACGCATTAAAGGAAATTGCAAAAGGACACGTTAATAACGCCCGGATGAAATCCCATCAGAAATCCTTCAACCCCACCTGCTCCATCTGCAAATGTTTCTGTACTATTATTGTTCGTTTGTCATCGTAAACGATGCACTCTGGTGTGTTTATGTTTGTGTTTAAGGCGTTTGACACCAATGTTTTCTTCCGTTCTGTAAAATACGCTGTAGCTAGACCCTGGACAATATGTGTCGATTTAGTTTTAATACTTTGTCTGTTTGTTAACGTCTCATGTGATTGTCTCTGATTGATCTTCGTCATTGATTGATTGATTGATTGATTGATTGATTGATTGATTGATTGATTGATTGATTGATTGATTGATTGATTGATTGATTGATTGATTGATTGATTGATTGATTGATTGATTGATTGATTGTGTGTATATTACATTTATCGCATTTCTAAAACTACTGCATGCCTGAAAGTGAGTTCACTTATCCTGCTTATGACACTCAAGACACTTAACCATCAATAGCTTCTCTTAACCCAGGTGTATGGTAACCTGTGAGGGCTGAGGCCGGACAGTTGGATTAAAGGGGCTGTGTCGTCGTGATTAAAGCAGTAAATTAAATAACCCAGTTGCTACTCCCACGTGCGCGGTCACATCACAGTTTGTCAAAGACGGCATCCTTTAGGATTTGACCGCAGGCGTGCACGTTTGCCGTATCTGGGTGAGAGTTCATCGTCCGCGCACAGCCACAGGCCTGCTGTAATCATGACGACACAGCCCCTTTAAGTTCGTAACGCCGGTATCGAGGCCTGTGGTTGTGTACTTCCAGAGAGTTGAGACAAACCGAAGACTGGTTTAAGTTTACCTTATGAACAGAGATGTAATGCCGCGCGCTGATAGGGTAAGTGCGCTCTTATTATAAAATGAGCGTGGCAATGGATGGACAAAAGCGAAGCGTGTTTACTTTGTAGCATAGCATAACAGACAGAAACCATCAAAATGACGAGACCAAACCAACATGACAGTTAAACAAACAAGAGTACTTAATCGCTTGAATTGGTTCAGTATCTCGGTTTGATTTTCTTAGCTGTGTTATGCCGGAGTGATTTTTTTAATGGATGAATGTACTTTTTATTTACCTCGTAGTTGTTCAATCTGTGTAACAGAAATACGATCAGCTCCAAGAAAGCTTACTGGGCCCTAAAACAAGAATATATTATAATCTTATGATTATTCACTTTTTGAACAAAAGTTATCGAGTCAGTTTTATCATTTCTTATGAAAAGGTGCAACTTGTGTTTAACTTTCCCGACTCAATAAAAACTAGAAATGAGTTTTTGTGGCATCACAAAAACTAGGTGTTCGGAGTGTGATGTATAAAAAAAATTTATGTGTTAAAAGTTAAATGAAATTAAAAGTTAATCCAACTTATATTTAAGAAAATATGAAGAAAAACATACGTTAAATTGAGGTTTATAATACAATATTTAATTTGAACATCCGGTTTGGACAGGAATTTCTAACCACTTTTAAATGAGGAGGTACTTCCGGTTTGACCGGAAGTAGAGTTCAGAGAGGTCACGCAATGTGTGACAAAGAAGGGCCTTCCCTAACCTTGGTATTTTGTGAAAGAATCATGTTCCTAGCTCTTACCATGCATAAATGAGGAGCTATTTCCGGTTTGATCTTAAGTAGAGGTCACAGAGGTCACCCAATGTGCAACAGAGAAGGACCCTCCCTAACCTTGGTATGTGGTGAAAGAATCACGTTCCTAGCTCTCACCATTTTTAAATAAAGAGCTACTTCCGGTTTGACCGGAAGTAGATGTCACAAAGGTCACTTAACGTTTCACAAATGAAGACCTTCCCTAACCTTGATATTTATCGAAATAATCTTGTTCCTAACTCTAACCACTTTTACATGAGGAGCTACTTCCGGTTTGAACGGAAATAGAGGTCATAGAGGTCACCCAATGTGCAACAGAGAATGACCTTTCCTAACCTTGGTATTTGGTGAAAGAATCATGTTCCTAGCTCTTAGCAATTTTATATAAAAAGCTACTTCCGGTTTGACCGGAAGTAGGTGTCACAGAGGTCACTTATTGTGTCATAAAGAAAGACCCTCCCTTACCTTGCCATTTGTCGAAAGAATTATGTTCATACCTCAAACGGTTGATTTTTTGTTGATTTTTAAATGTTTAAATAAGCCCTGTATTAAAGACTAACAAAGCGTGGAGTATGCACCTTGAGAAGAGACTAAGAACAACGTGTGGTTAATGTGCATAGCAATGGGGCATCGATGTCACACAGCCAGGCACACACACACACACACACACACATGTACATGTATAATGGCATTGGATTTTGTACAGCAGTGTTGGACACGCTTGAACGCACACGGACAATCGATTTGCGTTAAACGTCCGGTTTGAACCGGAAGTAAAGGTCAAAATGGTGTCACTCCAATGCAAAAGTTTGAGAAGACTCAATTCTCTACAATATGATACAAGATTTGTGATCATGTGATAAGTACTTCTTAAAATATGGTTTTTTGAAATTTTCAAAAATTTTCAACTTCCGGTTTGAACCGGAAGACAAGGTCAAATTGGGGTCATGTCTGTGGAGCGTTTACGCAGTTTTGAATGACCTTTCCGATGATGTATAGATTGTAAAAATCCATTGTGTACTTCAGGAGTTATGATTTTTTTAAATAATAAACTTTGATTTAATGTAATTCGACACCCGATGACGTCATCATGACGTCACTCAAACGGTTTCCTTTCCTAGTGAAGTTCTAACTGTGTGTGAAGTTTGAAGTTTGTGTGACTTTAAGAAGTGTGCATTTGTTAGCGGACAACGTTCGGTGAGAAGAAGAAGAAGAAGTATTAAAAAAAAAAAAAAAAAACCGAACAAAATCAATAGGTGTTCCGGGCTGAGTGCCCGAACACCTAATTATCCAAAAAAGAAAACTAACCGATCAATCAATCGAACAAACAGGAGATATAAAATATTCAAACGGGTTTCTAATTGAACCCAACTCTAAACACAAGTCAACACATTAAAAGAGACATCAAAATGAGCAAAAAAAAATAGCTTGTATGGCCATAAAACAATAATAAATAATTGCAAACTTAAGAAGTACAATTTCAGCAATTTAAGAGTTAAAAAATGGAACATGTCGGATTTTATGCTCTTCATAACGGATTTTACTGAGCGCTTACGGTTACATCACATATCATCTCCCTTGGTCGAGAAAGTCTCCTGACGACAAGTAGAGCACACTAGTCGAAACGTTGAATGCAAACAACTCTTTTCAAAGCAATTAACTCTTCCAAAGTACGCCGGATAAATTGCTTCATGTTTGCGTTTGGAAATTGGAGCTGTAAAGTCTCTAAAATGGCTGATTGCCTTCAAACCAACTAAAACCTATAATTTGGTTTTGCCCTACGTCGATTATTAACACTGTCACTCGGTGCTTTCCGAGTGATGCGATAACAAAGTACCGGGCACCTCGGTCGGGATTCGAACCAACGACACACATTATACACTCTAAAACTAAAGTTAGTAAAAACAGCCTTAATTAGTTCTTTTAGACCATTTTTGACTAATTTTAGTTAAAATGTGGTCTAAAATGACTAATTAACGCTGTTTTGACTGAGTTAATTATTAGAGTGTCAAGCAGATTATGTTTACCGATGCGATAGACAACACAACGTTTGCAAGCTTACAAGTATTGCAAGGAATGATAGCATCCAAATAAAAAACATATCTTTTTATAATTTACAAATCCAAACTTTAAAGATCTTCGCTGGCAACCCTTACCTCAATGCCAACCCATAAAAGATTGTTGTTATATCAATGATGAGTAAAGTCCAAAGCTAGCTTGAGTCTAAAGTAATGATTATCACCCACAGTAATATGGTTGATATCAACTATTT
This sequence comes from Marthasterias glacialis, assembly GCA_911728455.2. Taxonomy (NCBI): domain Eukaryota; kingdom Metazoa; phylum Echinodermata; class Asteroidea; order Forcipulatida; family Asteriidae; genus Marthasterias; species Marthasterias glacialis. The sequence continues at coordinate 32,611,504 of OU452219.1, forward strand.
AGTTTTAAATCGATTCGAAAACTGTATTAACTCCTACCGATGCACCGTAGAAGTTGGTTTTGTCAAGAGCATCAAAAAAGAGTTGACTCATTTCTTTGTCGTCATAGGTGAAATCTTCTAATCTCCGGGTATTTCCATCTTGAAACACTGATGTTTCAAGAATCTAGAGGAGAAGAGAATTAAAATTTTTAAATAATTGTGCGGCCCGTTAATGTTTTCCGAGACCTAAATGTAGCCCTGCCCAAAAAGAATCCTTATCATGTACTTTAATGTAGCCATAACCTGAACCTAATTGTAGTCCCAATCATGCATATAAATCTAGCACTAACTTTTTTACCTTAATGTGGCCCAAACCATGAACCTAATTGTAGCCCCAACATTGTACCAAATGTAACCCCAATTATGAACCTAAATGTTGCCCCAACATTGTACTACATGTAGCACCAACCATTAACCGAAATTTAGCCCCAACATTTTACTAAATGTAGGCCCAACCATGAACCTAAATGCAGCCCTAACATGGTACTAAATGTAGCTTAAACCATGCACCTAAATGTAGCCCCAATATTGTTTATCTAAACTAGCTCGAATCTTGTACCTTAATCTTGCATGATATAAGTCATTAAGGATGTCGATCGATTTTATTTTAAAAAAATGTTTATATACGAAAAACACAACAAAGCCGTTTCCTTTTGATATGATAATAGGGCCTACATCTGACGGAAACATTTCTCCCTGAAAGATCGATACTGTGCAGTAAGTTACCAGTAAGCTTTCAATTAATTTTTAGTGCAATGAGCTGATTGATTGGTTAACAAAGAGAGTCCGCTGTAGTTTTGCTTGACAAAGATCTGTGGGTATCCATTTAGGCGGGTTAGATTTTTAATTATACTGTCATACTTAATAACACACTAGTATGTGTCTGTGCATACTCTTTTTGAGTGGCTGTGCTAAAACGAACATTTTCTATTGGGTCTATTTTTTTTATATTTTTTTTTTATTGGTGGGGGAGGAGGTTCTTTTTTTCTTTTCTTTTTTTCTTACAATTTGCTAGCTGAAGCTTAATGGGTGCTCAACAACTCTAGGTCATTTTATGCCGACATAAAAGCTGAACTGAATTGCTTTTCCGTTTTCCTCTGTCACAGTATGGTACACCCCTTAACTAAAAAGCACGGAAAAGTCCTTGTGAATTTAAGGACTTTTATAAATCGATGAAAGCACGAAAGTAGTGCTTTTCGTGGGTTTATTTGATAGATTCTGTACTCGGGAAGTAAACTCACTTCAGCAGATCGATTGAGAGCGAGTGCAATGGCCCAGGCAGCGTCGTATCCGTACGTCGCTATTCCATTGTATGTGTAATTTTCATACCGTGGGAGAGACAATCGTCGGCGAAGCTCATAGTCAAATTCCGGCGGAGTCTGTGGAAATTTTCAACAAAAAAAAAAAAATATATATATATATAATGATTTTCCAAAGTCAACTATCTGATTAGACATCACAGCGTTTGAAGCGCGTCATGTTTTGTCTATTAATAAAAAATAAAAGTGCAAAATATTTGTTTTCCTCGACTACGAAAACAATTATAAATTAAAATCAAACTTGTTATATCTTTTAAGATGATGATCAATGTGGATTTAATACAGGAATGTACATACCTATGATTGGTCTGGCATACTGAAAAGGACCTTCAAAAATAGTCAAAAGAGAATGTTTATTTAAATAATGAGAAACCTTTTATACCAAGATTGGGCGAAAACAAAATTATTGACGTACAGTTCCAGCCACTGTTTTTACACTGTCTTCCCCGAAGACCACGCTCTCAGTAGCTATGTAGAACGAGCTCTCCACCGCCTCAGCGATCTCCGCGTTGGTGCACTTTGTAGCCCATTCGTCATCGAATGTCCACCAACGATAACTCCACCAGCCAATGACGAACCAAACGTAGCCGGGGCCAGTCAACCCCTGCTTCCAGGCCTGGTAAACGGGGATGGCGGTGATTTTGAGGAAATAGTTGGAACCGTAGAAACATTAAAAAAAAAAGTCAAAAACTGGAACCGATAAGCTTTTTGTTCAGAGAGTGGGGCAATGGGAGACTTTTGGTGACGCTAGGTGGCAGCAGACTTACCAGGTAAAATCCATTGAGATGTGCGCATGCTCAGAACTACATAAACTATAGAAAGCTACCTGGTAAGTCTCCTGCCACCTAGTCTACCAAAGTTTCCCACTGGGAAAGAGTAATTGTCATTAAAAGGAAAATATAACTATAATGTAACGTATCGTCCCCAACTACTTCTTATCCCCACCACCCCTGGCACCCCTATCCCCTAAGGTGGGCCTTCTCTTTAAGCAACACGAGGTCTAAGAAATCTGCTTCGGACTGAAAGACTAGAAAATGTACCTTGCTATGGTAACAGATTCAGTTTCTGATAATATAAATGAGACTCTTTGTACATGCAAAATACTTAAGCTTCTAACCGAGCATATCCACTCCAACATTTCAAGTATCTCTTGCCAAGACTATCACCCTGGGCAACATTGGAGCCCATGGGTTATTCACAGTTAATTCATGTCGAAATGGATGTAGACAGGAATTTGTGTAAGCCTGAAATGTGGAAGAGTCCATCATGGACAATAGTTTGTCTTCAAACAATTTTGGGACTTTTCTTGTCATTGTAAAAAGCTCAACACAAAAGCTTACCTCACAAAAAACGCGTCTTGCTTTGCTTTCGTATGTATTGCTTATAATGATGCGAGCATCCAAAAGCTGTGAAATAACGCACATAAGAAAGGATCAGTTATGAGATGAGGGCCTTGCGGTGCAATGGGAGGAGTCTTAACACCTGGACGGTTCCATTTCAAGTGTGAATTGGTCAAGAAATGGAACAGTCAAGATTTTGCCAAGGTCACGTTAATGGCCAAATAAATTAGTACAAACTTTATAACTGAATTAGAGATGTTAAGTTTATTCAAAAAACTGTGTTAGTTCAAACCAATGTTTAATAAAAAACAAATTTTTAAATGGCTTAAAAATGAACAAAAGTAGCTATATGTGGTTGACATGTTATAAAACCTTCAATAGAAAATTGAAAATGTGGCAACCTTGATTTTTCTTCGGTGAGCAGCTGATAAGAATAGGACAATGTTTGCGTAATCGACTGTCTCAGCTGGCAAGTCCAGTTGTAGATGAAAGGTTCGTGAAATGAAAGCCTTTTCTATCCGGAAATGTGAAGAAATTAAAATGACTTTTGCCAATTGATAATCGAAAGCACAGATGGGAAATTGATAGACGGTACTGCAGAGTCACCCCCTCTCTTCGACCTCACTCTTTTTTCTTTTCTTTTTTACGACAAAGCCAGTTTACAAAACAGGAACAAGCCTTGAAAAAGGATTGTATAACTTTTGGAATAGAAATTCAAAAAACAGATCTAATTGTTTGCGGCAATACTCATACGGAAACACTCTGAGAAGTGTGTGAAAGTTATCTATTCCCACTGAGGGCAAACAATACATTGAAATGTCTTATTATTATACACATTACCTTGAGGTTGGCAATTTGATTGGTTGGATCCTCGTCAAATGACTCGGAAGATATGACGGTGATGTTGTCAGCCTTAAGGAGGTTGATCATATCATTGATTGCCTGAAGACGAAGGAAAATTGACGGTTAATCTAAAAAAAAATAATGCAATTGTTGAGTTTTATGATTATCGACACCGGACGTAGATACAACGGCTTTCCTATCTGATTTTCTTTTTATTTTAATTTTCTAATCTTTTCTTCCTCTGATCAGAATAAGGGTTGGTTTTTAGTGGGTTTTTTTTACCATGACTATAACCTCTCTGGACGCCGGTTGACAAAGCGTGTACATTTATAGCAAAAATATCAAACAGAATCAGGAAAACCAGATATTATGAAACACGATGTTTTAACCCCCAAAAATAGCAAACTGCTTATCAACCAAAAGGACCTGTTGTATAAATGCTAAATATTTGTGAATGGCCTCACGTTACGACCCTAGCAGAGTCTTTCTCAAAGGCTAACATGTTAACAGAATACGTGAAGAACGGATGTTTTATTCCATTACATCATAACTATATAAATAAAGCGTCCAAGAACGAACTTTCGTGGCATCAAAATATCCATAAGAACAAATGGACAAGGTGGTCTTCTTGATTTTTTAATGTAGTATTGAGGTACTATAAAGTAAAAAGCGGTCGCTCAAACCTTGGGTGGAGGATGCGGAAAGTTTGTCAATTAGTTGAAGTAGTATAAAGTAAAAAGCGGTCGCTCAAACCTTGGGTGGAGGATGCGGAAAGTTTGTCAAATAGTTGAAGTAGTATAAAGTAAAAAGCGGTCGCTCAAACCTTGGGTGGAGGATGCTGAAAGTTTGTCAATTAGTTGAAGTAGTATAAAGTAAAAAGCGGTCGCTCAAACCTTGGGTGGAGGATGCGGAAAGTTTGTCAATTAGTTGAAGTAGTATAAAGTAAAAAGCGGTCGCTCAAACCTTGGGTGGAGGATGCGGAAAGTTTGTCAATTAGTTGAAGTAGTATAAAGTAAAAAGCAGTCGCTCAAACCTTGGGTGGAGGCTGTGGGAAGTTTGTCAATTAGTTGAAGTAGTATAAAGTAAAAAGCGGTCGCTCAAACCTTGGGTGAAGGATGCGGAAAGTTTGTCAATTAGTTGAAGTAGTATAAAATAAAAAGCGGTCGCTCAAACCTTGGGTGGAGGATGCGGAAAGTTTGTCAATTAGTTGAAGTAGTATAAAATAAAAAGCGGTCGCTCAAACCTTGGGTGGGGGATGCGGAAAGTTTGTCAATTAGTTGAAGTAGTATAAAGTAAAAAGCGGTCGCTCAAACCTTGGGTGGAGGATGCGGAAAGTTTGTCAATTAGTTGAAGTAGTATAAAGTAAAAAGCGGTCGTTCAAACCTTGGGTGGGGGATGCGGAAAGTTTGTCAATTAGTTGAAGTAGTATAAAGTAAAAAGCGGTCGCTCAAACCTTGGGTGGAGGATGCGGAAAGTTTGTCAATTAGTTGAAGTAGTATAAAGTAAAAAGCGGTCGCTCAAACCTTGGGTGGAGGATGCGGAAAGTTTGTCAATTAGTTGAAGTAGTATAAAATAAAAAGCGGTCACTCAAACCTTGGGTGGGGGATGCGGAAAGTTTGTCAATTAGTTGAAGTAGTATAAAGTAAAAAGCGGTCGCTCAAACCTTGGGTGGAGGATGCGGAAAGTTTGTCAATTAGTTGAAGTAGTATATAAAGTAAAAAGCGGTCGCTCAAACCTTGGGTGGGGGATGCGGAAAGTTTGTCAATTAGTTGAAGTAGTATAAAGTAAAAAGCGGTCGCTCAAACCTTGGGTAGAGGATGTGGGAAGTTTGTCAATTAGTTTCATAAATAGGCACTCACCATTATTAACTAATAATAATAATAATAACTGGATTTATATAGTGCCAAATTGCCAAAGGATACTAGGTGCTTCTCAGTATTTTTCCTGCAAGGTATTCGGAGTTATGATTTGAAGTATGAGACATTTTCGTTTAGCACCATGTAACGGTTTTACAAGGTGCTGTGGTGCAATCTGCAGCCGACCAAACCAGGAACACAGGGGCGAACCCCTTCTCTTTACAATAAGTGTCACTGGGTTCTTTTACGTGCATTACACAACACACGGGACCATACGGCTTTACGTCCCATCCGAAGGACGCAGCAATAATGGTTAAGTGTCTTGCTTGAGGACACAAGTGTCACGACCTGGATTCGAACCCACACTCTGCTGATCAGAAACACCAGAGCTTGAGTCCGGTGTTCTTGCATATGAGGAAATGAAAAGAATTAAACTGACCTGTAGGGTGGTTTTTTTTCTTTCTTTCTTTGTATGCATCAATAATCAAATGAAAGTGGAGTAGTGTAAACTTTTGTTATTTGCGTTTTTATTCAGCAAGCTTTAAATTCATCTTTTTTTAAATTGTTTGAATGGATTTCCCCTGCTATGTCCTCCCCGCCCTTCCCATTAACCGTAAAGTATGAATGACATGGGTTCACGGTAATGTGCACAATGAAAAGCTTCAAGAACAGAACTACGCATTATGTTCACAGTTGAGACGAGAACAAACACCTTGACTGCTGCAAATGGTAAAACACTTGAGTCGATACCCCCCCCCCCCCCCAATGTCGCGCAAAAATTGTCAACAAAAATTGCAAAGTATCTTTTATCTGAAATTGTTTTATTATTATTAATAGTTTCTACTAATGAAACCAAGGATGCCTCAAAAGCGAGCTAAATCACTGTAGCTCGGAAGCCTGAGGAAACCTGCAGATAAAAAGGATGCTTGTTATCTGAACCAGAGGCACCGGGGGTTTACCCCTACTCTTTCACGATAAGTGTTCTGGGTTTTTTTACGTTCACTACCCATCCTAGTGGGCCTACACGGGACCCATGGCTTAAGGTCCCATCTGAAGGACAAAGCAAATAATTGTGGTAAAGTGTCTTGCTGAAGGACACAGGTATTGCGAATTGCCAGGCCAAACTTAAGCTCTGTAAACTGCAGAACTTAAGTTCAGCAGACAAGACCGCTCGGCCCACGACACTCCACACAGTGCCACACACCGCTCGACATGTTTGGACATGTACTCACGAGTGCGAAGAGATCGTGATTCTCGTGAATCGTAGCGACTCGTTTCCAGCCGAAATCGCGAATGATCCGCATCCGGGCTCTGTTCAGCATAGTATCAGGCATGTAGGTGCGGTAGAAGTACGGGAACACCACGCGGTTGGACAAGGCCGAGGAGGCTGCAGAGTAAGACATCTGCAACAACAGCAAAAACGGAGAAGAAAAACAAAAGGAAGTGCAGTTTAGAAGTCATCATTGAACCGCAAGTAATTGTTAACAACACGTCATGCCCTTACACACGCCAGCTGACGGGTTACTTTACACATTACTACCCAACAAGGTTTTCTTTGTTTGATTGCTACCTCACAAAGGAATTCTTCAGAAAACCCCGTACCTGCCATATGTAATGGTGTATGTATGTGTAGGTACTTTTTGCTAAAATGTGCAGGATGTTTCGTAACTACCCACTCCTAAACTAGCATAATTAAAATAATGAGCAGTTCTTATATAGACACCAGAGGGCGGTCTCGAAGCGCTCATTAGTTTGCTTACAAGGTATGTGGAGTTATGTTAAACTCATGAGACCCATTCTTTGCCTGGCACCATTTGATGATTTACAAGGTGCTGTGGCGCAATCTGCAGCTAGCCATGCCAAAAACCACCGGCGGGATCCCCTTCTCTTAAGGATATTGGGATCTTTTACGTGCATATTCACAAGACACGGGACCTGTGGCTTTACGTCCCATCCGAAGGACGAAGCAACAGTGGTTAAGTGTCTTGCTTAAGGACACAAGTGTCACGACCAGGAACGAAATCCACACTCTGCTGATCAGGAACACCAGAGCTTTGAGTCTAGTGCGCTTGACCGCTCGGCCACAACACGCCTTGGCTCTCCTGTTTCATCCGTCGAAGGCAGTCAAGATTGAGTGTTGTAGTCTCTTATTGCAATTTCCCATTATTAAATTAGGATTTATGTGATGGGAGCTACGTCACAGTTACCAACAAAACAATCTAACAGCATGAAAGTATGCACCCCACCCCCCATTCTGTTGATCACCGTAACCATTATAGCCTCCTGATGTAGTAGACCTTAATTGGTATTCTGTTAAATAAATTATCGAAAAAACTTGTGATACTTTATTTAGGAAGGCTTTTCAGCAGGGCATTGCGAGTCTTCGCGTTATGATGTTATTGGGGCCTGTTCAAGACGATCGCGCGTGCGTTACCCGTCATTATGTCCGACATAGACTGGTATGTTCAACCTGGTGTGTCGAACACAAAGGGTGGGACAAAAAGTGTCGGAACTAATGGTTTGTCGATTACAATGGATCAGAAATTATGGTTTGTCCAACACAAAAGGGTCGGAAATAATGGTTTGTAAGGGAAAGATGGTCGACACAATGGTCTTTTTCGACTTGTCGGGCATAATGGTCCCTAATATAAGTGTAATTTCAAGGCCATACTCCAAATTCACAGCAAAATATTTACCCAAGTGCAATTGATGGTAAAGTACTAACATCTCGCAAATAACGGTATGTAATGATCGTGAAGTAAAACACTACCCGCCCCCCCCCCCCCACCCCACCCACTCCCGCGTGCAGGAAAACCTGCTCAAAAAACTCACTATTAAAAACGAACGTAGCTTACCGTGATGAGATTCCAGTAGAAGGAAGTTTGGGCAACGGCCTGTGCAGAGGTGGAACAAGCTGGACCAATCAGCATCAGCTTCTGAGGCGGCTCGTTTATCTGCTCAAAGAAGTGTCTGGTACCCAATCCCGCATCACACTTGACAAAAATACGAAGGATTTACAGTAAAACAGGCACTATAACGTATCACAGTAAAGTTCATTTTGTATCAATAAAGTCGGGATGCTGTGTAATGTTTACCATCAATATACGCACCTTTACTAACAGCATCCGCTTTGCCCCATCTTCTCAGCCCTTCACTACTGTCAGATAATGTTCAAATAGCATTTTCCCTCCGTACTGCTGTACTTGGAACTCCCTACCTGTATCTTATTTCCCACCATCCTACAATCTATCCCAGTTTAAGAGGGATGTAAGGAGATACCTTCTCCCTGTTTTGTAAACTGTAAATACGATACCAAATAGTTTTATAACCTAGATTTTAGATTGTTTTTAGTTCACGCTGCTACAAGAAAATATAATTAGCTGTTGCTTATTTTGCATTAACTTGTTGTTGCTGCTGTTGCTGTTGCTGATGTTGCTGTTGCTGCTGCTGCTGTAAGCTGCTGCAAAAGCTGCTGCAAAAGCTGCTGCTGCAGCCAAAGCTAATTCTATTTTCTGTATTAGCTTTTTGAGGACATGGGGGACACATTACAGGTGCACTATTCGGATTGGATACATTTGTCTGTATACACCCAAACCAAAGAGTGCTCTCATACAGTGTCCACCATATCTCAAAAGGCGAATAGCAGCGCGAATTAAAAGCAATATGTTGTCTTAGCTATAGTAAGCTGGTGTTTGCTAGATTGGTTCTTTCTTGTGTTGATCCCCCCCCCCCCCCCCCCCCAAATGGTAAAATAAACACCATACATTTGGGGCTTCAAACAAAGTCCGGGTCATTGGATTCGATTTAAATGAGCTAGTTTCAAATTACTTGTTTACTATCTGGTTTTCCGTTTATGAGAACACTCAATAATAATGGAATACCAAAAACCACTGTATGGCAAAGTGTAAAACAATTTAGTATTATTTTAATTTGTACTGAGTCATTACAATTTGATAATGTCTAAACTGACGGGAGATTTTAAGTGTCCTCCAAAACTTTAAAAGAAAAATACAAATTAAAAACACCCACCGCTTAATGTTTTAAATTCGTTTGCACTTTCTTAAAATAAAGCAATAAAGCAAATCTGTCTTGAGTACTACACAACATTTATTATTTATAGAAGAATGTTATTCACCGGATGGCGATGATATTTTAAGGACACATCCAACCGTCCCTTTGTATCCGACTTTGGTGTAATTCATTGGCTATAGCCATACATAATTTATTGAAACTGATAGCACGAGTTGAGAAACACCGATGCCACAGGGGGAACTTGTCCCGTTGTTATTGTTGTGCAGTAAACACCAGTGCAAAAACCATTCAACCTGAAACTGCCGTGCAGCCAGGGATCTCACCCAAATAATAATAAATTAATAGCATTAATAGACCCGTATCCTTCAACACGTAATCTTCGTATCTGTCTTGAGTACTACACAACATTTATTATTTATAGAAGAATGTTATTCACCGGATGGCGATGATATTTTAAGGACACATCCAACCGTCCCTCTGTATCCGACTTTGGTGTAATTCATTTGCTATAGCCATACATAATTTATTGAAACTGATAGCACGAGTTGAGAAACACCGATGCCACGGGGGAACTCGTTCCGTTGTTATTGTTGTGCAGTAAACGTATTTCCAATCAACCCAATGGTTTCTGCGGAGTCCACTGACTTTAACTTGTACAAAATTAATAACCTGGAATTGTTATTCCTCGCTTTATTTCTAAAACGTTTTCATCAGTGACTCAATCGAAAAATGTCGCAATGTATTTTATAATAGACCGATTGCGCGACTCACGTCACGTGACCTGTAGTGGGTATTGAATGTAAACAAAAGCGACGTCCTACATAGGTACGTGCGTTACGAAACATGATGATTGTTGCATTTTGTTTATTCGATTAAGGCTTTTCTTTTTTCGAAATCTGTGATAAATATTCCAGAGTTTGTAGCAGAGGCCTTCGAGTGGCTGAATAAAGCCAGTAAGGACAGTTCCAACAAGTCTTGCAAGTTCTACAAAGAACTTATGTTCACGATGTGGTAGTACTGGTCGCACTTTTCAACACAGGAATTTCACAGTTATAAAGCTGAAATCGTCCTAAAAAAGGCTTTCCAAAACTGTGTGATTCCTTTGTCTATTTGAAATTCCGCAAGGCTAGGTATAAAATGCTCACTTTTCCAACGTTCTTTATCATTTTTGTGATTTAGGCCTACATTACAGACAAAATAACAGGCGGGTGGCTACATCGTTGTCCAAACCCAACGCATTTAACTCAAAAATAAACCTCTTTTGTAGTAGTTTATGAAACAGTAATGTGATAAAAATCACTGTCACAACATACAAGTTTAATAAAAGGGTTTAGTAACTGTGTTATTACCAAAAGGTGACTGTTGATGTGACTTTGTCGGTCACATCATGTACTTGCACGTAGTTTGCTATCAGCTGAGATGATGGAGTACCCACTACAGGTCACGTGATGACATGTAAACATTGGTCGCGCAATCGGTCTGTTATTGCTTTTACTAATTGTATTGCCATGGCGCTAGAGGAATGTAGGTAAAGCCGTAGGTTTGATCTTTATAAATAAAGATAAGGCGGACTAGAGGGTGTTTTACTAAAACTACGTCGAAATACAAGCTCTTAAAATGAAAGCCGTAAAATGAGTAAAAACACAAATTGAAATGTTCGATGGTTTCCCCTTCTGATATATATTTTTTTTTTTTTTTTTAAAGTATATCTGTTTATGTAATGAAAAAGTTAAATTGAATTTCCAAACTGTATGGAAGAGATAAATAATCAGCTTGAGTTTTTCGAGAGTAAAGCAAACTGCTCACGATTTGCTGGCAAAAAAAATCACTCATGCAGATAAGTGAACGACAGTTAACAATGCAACTACGGAATAATTGAACAATGACACCAATTATGCTTTCACAGCGCTTGCAATTTGGAGAAAGTCAAAGAAGAACGACCGTCATTTCTCACGACAAATGGCCAAATACAATTTATGATAGGCATGAAACGGCAGAATTGCTCACAAATTATTGTTTTCTCAAGAAATAGCAGAATCTCGTTCGTTTTATATAAGTACCCTTGTTAATATAAAAAATTCTTAAGAATGTTTTGAATAATGGTCGTATACAAAATAATTTCATAGCAATAATTTCCATAGGGTCTTTACTTCAAAGATCATTTGCTAAGTTAAAAAGTATGCGTTAGTTGCACCGATAAAAGAATTTATACGTGTCGTCCAACAAGCTATCATTTTTAAATGGAACCGATAAATATGGTGTGTGTCATTAAATATTCAACAACAAATACTTATAATTTTACGGTCAGAGCTTATGAAATAAACTCTCGAAATGTTAAAGAGTGGTACGCTTGCTAGAGTGGTGTCAGTTTGGCTCTTTTTAGAGTGAAACTCACTCTTCAACACGCTTTTTTGAGTGAAAGTGGAGTGATTCACTCTGAATCTAATGAAAATACATGGTTTTCACTCTCAAAAAAGAGTTATCCGCCATATGGCTCGTTGCAAGAGTGGTATGGCGGACAAAAAGAGTGTGTTTCACTCTTAGTGTGTTTCACTCTTTTACATTTAGAGAGAACTTTCCAGCAAATTACCGAAGTATTGGTGGATTTTGGCGGAAAAAAACTATTTAGAAACTGAAGTTTTTTTTGTTTTTGTTTTCGGTTTTTTTTCGCCATACAAACCCCTGTCAACTTGGCAAGTCATAAAGTGTGACTAAATTGGACAGCGCCATCATTTATCTATCGTAAGTTTGTTGATGCATATACTTTTTTTGTAGTATTGATGTAATCCGTTTTGTAATTTTAAACCATGCGAATTTGAATACTGTCAGCCGTTTGGCTGTTTTATGATTTAAATGACTAAGTGAGAGCAGATTCACGATACCCGTTATACCGAACATTATATTCATTTAATGGTAACACCATTTGATAGTAATGCGATGTAGATTGTTCTTGTAAACTACAATGTAAAAGGGCTGGGGTTGTTTCAGCAGCAATGCTGTTATTTTATCAACTTTTGATATGAAGAAAAGGGGGCACATTTCAAAACTTGTACAGCTATATTTTTATAATGCTTAAATTTAGGGGAAATTACGATACCAAATTAGCAATTTCCCATACGACCACAGAGTGCAGTATCTCGCAGCCAGAAAAGCCCTGGAATGTACAAAAGGTCACTCTTTTTGTAAACGAAGGTTAAGTGGTCAATACTGAGTGCAAGTAAAAAGACATGCTGTTAATGAACTACCTCGGGGTAGATTTAATAAACCGAAGACTTCTGCTTTTGCGACGGGTGACTTCTCGTAATCTTCACTCACGCTGAGTGATATTTATTGGTCGAGGCTTTGTACTTTCATATTCTTTTTAAAAATTTGATTGTACAAAAACATTGAAGTCGCATTTTTTTAACCAAACTTAATTAGAGACAAACATGAATTGAGAAATACCGTACGTCTTGAAAACCTCATTTACTAATGGTCAATAAGGAAAAAATAATGACAGTGGAAGCAAATGAATCGCACAGCAATTTTTAAGATGCGCCGTCAAAAAAATACGCTTTCAACCGTAGGTCCGAACGCACCACTTGGCTTGATTAAGTTGTTATTCAGAATGACGCTGTGGTTTGAAATGTCTGCGCCGGCATTACTTTGCTACGTCCGCAGTTAGCTCAATGCGGAGGTCCATTTTACCATAACTAAAGAGAGATATGAGACGACAAACATCACAGCTATACACTTATCCGAGCAGAGCTCGTTTGTAACGTTGAACACTACTGCAGCTATGGCTGCCGCACGCGCACGATACGACAACAGCGCGTCAGCGCGCATTATGTACCAATCAGCATGGAGAATTCACAGTGCGTGTGCGTCGACGCGCGCGTGCGGCGGCCATAGCTGCGAAGTTGTAAACGCCCACGAACGAGCTGCTTGGATTAGTCTATGTTGAACAAATGAACTGGGTATCTACTAGATACTATAGGCTTACAATACCAACCAAACCAAATGCAATCTACTATATTATAAAATAATTCAAGGGACACACTGCTTTCGGATTGGGCGTGTTTTTTTTTGGGTTTTGGGGTTTTTTTTTAAGACGTTTGTTATGCAATGAATGTATGGTTGGATGGATATTTGAAAAGAAGAATGATTCACATGAATATCCCTTGAAATTGTGTAGGTTTCGTTGAATTTCGTGACAGAACATGGTCCGCCATTTTGTCGAACCAAAATTTTGACCCCACAATGCCGGACCGCTAGTTGTATTTACAGAGGCAAAATGTGTAGGTTTTTTAATCACTACTCACTTATAACAACACACTGTGGGTGTTTTACTGCATGGACAGCTCTTAAAAAGGATAAAGAGCAATTCCAAACCGCAAAATTTGGAGAAATTTGAAGGCAGTGTTCCTTTTAAAACAGTATAAAAAATACATTCTACAGATTTTTTAAAGACAAGCGAATTGTGCACAAATAACCCCAGCAACTCTGGTTCGAGCACCATAGATTGTTAACACATCTTCGATGAAAACTGTGTTGTAGCGTCTGTTTTGTGTGTGTGTGTTTGTTTGTTTGTTTGTTTGTTTGTTTAGTGTTTGTTTATTTTTTATTTATGGTTAATTGTTTCTCATTTATTTTAACTTTTGTGTAAAACATGTACTTTGAATCCAGATACGTTGTGCGTTGGCATGTTGTCCGAAACGTTAAAATCAAGTTGTAAAATGATTTCCCAAGTTGTTCAAGGTTTTTGTTTTAAATTTTAAAGATGTGATGTCCTATTTTTTGGCCGATTTGATCCAAACATTTAGATTAAAATTCTAAATTGTTACTGTTATAGATTTGGAAAAGTTATAACCTTTTTATTTAAGGTATTGCACGAAGAAGATTGCCAATCAGAAGTGGTAATTAATTTAAACCCAAAATGAATTATTGTCGGGATCCTGACTTTAACTGATTTCCATAAACCATGTATAAACATTAACTTGTGCATATTCCATGTATTTTTGTTCATTGTCCGTGGCATAGGCAAAAGTTTTTGTATGTTTTTTTTTCGTTTTGGAACGGCATTATCAGTCCAAATTCGTTTTGTTTTGATTTGTTTGTCGTGTTTATCTATCAATTGTACAATATTTTTGTATCAAGCTTCGTTCCCCCACTGTGGCATGTAAGCAGACAATTTCTTCTCACAGAACAATCCTTAGCAGAATTTCCGTTTCATAATTTCCGCTAACCGTAAGAAAGGCAAAAGACACGATAAACAGCCGGAGGTTTGAGTGAGCAGATGACTGACACTCGAATCGAATTCGAATCCGTTGCGATCGTCGTGCACTCGTCAAATCTTCGTGGTCGTGTGATTTACACTTTACATTTACACGTGCGCACATTATGTAGTGTAAGGGAAAATGTATTTGATTAGCTAGTTATACAGTTTCATGAAATAAGCCCCAAGGGACGGGTCGAACGAGCCAGTCAACCGATGTATAATTTGAAGCAGAAAAGTAATTTACTTGTCTGTCACATTTGGAGACTTTTCAACAGTCCCTTTGAACGGTTCTTACCAATACGCAAGCTCAGAACTAATACACGCGCAGCGTTGAGCATGTGCGCGCACGCTCAGACTGTCAAAAAGAACCGTTGTGCTCTCTTAATTTTATAGTAAGATTGAAAATCACTCTTTTCGATTTAGGCCAGGAACAAATCTTTTGCACTTTGTCCCTAGTTTCAATCGGATAGAGTAAATTTCAATCGAAAATTTTAAGAGAGTGTCTGCTGCCGCCACGTCTCAAAACTCTCCTATGGATGAGATATATTAAAGACAACAAATGAACACAAAACACGCGCATAATTGTTTACGATCAACCTTAAATATTGATGGACTATAGATCAGATATCGTGACCTGCATTTCGCCTGGTCGTACATTCCTGGTGGTATCTCTCTTTGACTATTTCACCTCTTTCAATACTGGCTGATATCTTTATTCCTTTCATTACCGGTAGACTGCAAAAAATTGGGGTGTTTAATTTATTCTGTTTGTACTTATATATGTGTCACAACACCGACATAGTGTTAGTTAACCCCATAGCTTTACCGTTAAAATTAACACCCTGTTAGTGTTGACACAAAAGATACCAAGAGAATTCATTTAACAGCAAAGTTTGTGCAGTGTATTTTCCGTACTGCGTTTTCCCGTGTGTGATGTCCGGAACAGTGGCGTAACTAAGGGGGCATACAGGGGGCACATGCCCCATATACAAGAGTTTGGTATCAGTAGAAACGACTTTGATTTCTCGTTTTGTTTGAGTGAGGGAAACGGCTGCTAATCGGCTGAGATGTAAACTTCAACATTAGTAGTCGATTCCTAAAAAAAACTTACCTGTGTGTCACTCCAAACCATTTTAAGCTCATAGTCTGCCAGTACATTTGCGTCACTGTTGATGTGATCAAGAGCCATCTCTACTGCCACCAAAACCCCACTGCCGTCCCAGCCTCCGCCGGGCAGAGCGAAAAACCCGCCGAGGTACAAGGGGATTTTCCCCGGTGGCTTCGAGACCCCAGACCCGCTCCGTGCTCCCTCCAGCTCCTCGGTGTTGTTAAGACTAACACCACTCGTTTGTTCTCTCTGCGGACCATCTGTTGTAGAATAACCAGTTGGAGTTTCTGAATTTGTAGTCAACGAGAATTCTAAAATGTTGACAGCGACCAAAACAAACAACAGACAACCTGTTCCCATGATGTGTACCGAATTTCTGTTTCAGATAACGCCGAAGACCGACAGTCGCGAGATATGTCAGTTAAGATTGAATGAATTGCCGACACTGAACACAGAGACAATTTATCAGCGTCTTTCTTTCGTGAGCGATGCTCTTCTATCGAGCATGCGTGTGTTTCCCTCAATATCGAGCTTGCGATAATTTCCTTTGCTGTTTTGGGGTTCAGGCATTCGGTGGTTCTTGGATGCAGCACGCTTAATCGTCCAATCATAATTCCGAGAGCACTTCCCACACACCTGCTCTTCATTCCCTTCAACTGACTTTCAATTACAAATTAATCAAGTTTGAAGTCCTCTTCCTTGTTTTGAAAAGTTAGTAATGGTCTAGCTCCTGATTTTCTTCAGAACCTTATTTCGAAAAAAGCTCACAACTCCTGCAATCTACGATCTTCTTCCATTTCCCATTTGTGCATGTCCACTGCACCTCACACCCAGAATGGTATGGTCAACGAGCATTTACAGTTATGGAACAATCTCCCTCTTCACAGCCATCAGGCCTCTTATCTTGAATCCTTCAAAGCCATGTTAAAAACCAATTTGTTTGTGAATTAAAACTAGTTTTGTGATATCCTCTGTTAGTCTATATTAAGTCGGGTTTTTTTTTTGTACAACATTTTAAAACCCATTAGCTCTAAGCGCTTTACAAATTGTATTGTTTGTTTTCCCAAAGGAACAAGTGAAAAATTTGATTTCAAGATAATCACCGTGTTACATAACTTTTTTTGCAATTTACATTTTAATTTGGCATCATCATCAACGGAGCGGAAGAAACGACAGAAGGTGACACCCTTTCCTCTGCAATCAACAAGTCTTTAATTAGCCTGACACGCAAAGTTGCTGTTCAATCACCGCATGGTTTCAAAGCTATCAGCTCGGTAGCGTATAGTTAGTTTCACTGCTGGCTTTGACGATTTAGTCATTGTTTATGCCTTAAAATATATTATATTATACCATTGGCTTTTGGACAATTTAACACATTTTCGTCCTCTGTGTTAATAATATCTTTTATCATTAGAGGTCCGATGAAGTGGTATTTTTCCACATTATATTTTGAGGGCTTAATATAGTTTGATATTAATACTTCATATTTTTAGAGTCTGTTAGGAGCATAAGAACTAGAGGGAGCACTCGCGGTGTCACGCACGGAGCTCCGCTGACCCACCCTGGGCGAAACTCCCTATTGGTCAATTGCATACGAATGTCCACTTAGAAAATAGTTGATGAGATAATATGATTAATTTTAATGGTCAAAAATGCTTCTTGTCGGGTCGTGTCGCATGGTTTTTGCACGCCCTCTTAGTTCTTTTTATATAGCCATATTTATGAATCAATTTCGATATCGCCTGGTGGCGCGCTTTCGTGACGTAGCCCTGGGCACCGAATGACAAACCACACGCAGTGTCAATGCCCTTTCCTGACCTTTTTTTTACCTCTGGTATGTTTCACTGTAGCCGTCCAAATTCGTCAGTAGTTTGGATCTGACGGGAATCTGTTCAGACTGACATCATCTTGAGTAGTGTTGCAATCAGCAACAGTACACCTCGATGGCATTTTCCATATAACAAAAGCCAAATATCAAGAGACTTGTCCAAAGAAACTTAAGTCTGCATGTTGTAACACATCCACGTCATGTACATCGATCGCCACGCATGGACCGACTGCATGTTCTTATGTCTGCGTGACGACTTTTCTCCTTTTGTCCCGCGGGTTTTCCCCTCACTTATTAATTTTATTTTTTTCTCTCTCTCTCTCGATATAAACCTCCTATTATTTTTGAACAAACCTGCATTTTTAAGTTTACAAGGGACTGCATATTTTATAGTTTAAACTGAAACAAAATATCATAAGACATTTTTACGCATTGTGACAATTTCATCAATTAATGAGGTGAGATCCCAACTTAATGAGCTGACCAAAAACTGTAGATGTTTAGTGTTGCCATCAGGGATTTTGCGGATTGTTACAACGTTCTGAACTTTGAGAGTAGTTCCCAAGGTAATAAATTATCAATAACGTATACAAACCGGGGGAAAAGCTCGGTTTCAAATTACTTTTTACTGGAAAAGCCGCAAAATTGAGATGTTTTGGCGTGTGGCAAAATCCGCACCATTTACCAGCAATTTGACTCCAAAAATGGGCAGGCTGTAGCCACGAGTGACGTCCATGCTAGAGGTATTATGCGTTTAATACAGCCTTAGTCAACCAAATACCCAAACATATATTGGTAGGTTATATTAAAGTCATAAGAAGTCTGCTTTCGATAATTTGGAGGCAGCTGTTTTTGAATCGAATCTGTCGTTTAAATCTAAAGCTGAGAAGTAGTCAGACCACGAGTATCATTTCTTCCTAACCATCGATTGCTGTAAAGTAGTGAAGTAACTCCAACCTACCTAACATACATTAGAGGGGACTGTCGTCATGATCACAACCGGCCGTATGGCGTGTTGTGGCCGAGCGGTCTAGCGCATTGAACTCAAGTTTCGGTCTTGAGCAAGACACTTTACTATAATTGCTTCTCGTCAGCCAGGAGTAAAATGGGTGCCTGCAAGGGTATAGATTGTTGACGTGAGTGATATTATACCTGTGCGCTGATTTGGCTGTCGGTGCTGCATACTCCAAAGGAGTTGAGATAGTTTTATGAAAGCTTTAGACACATAATAGACGCTTTGAGAGGCCTATAGTTGGCTTGATAAAGCGCATAATAAATACAGGTCAGGCACCGTCATTGATTTATATATTGTGAGTCGTGTCAGGGCCAGCACGTAGACGCGTGCAGTGACAGGGTTAGAGTTCATAACTCCATGTCCAGCCACAGGCCTGCTGTAAACGTGACGACAGATCCCTTTAAAACAACGAACAAATGATGAGAACTACATACACATTTGGATATTATAAACAATATCAACAATCTTCAATTTATTCAAATACAATTTTGTACAGTAACATACAAATCCTTGTCACCTAAAGGTACCCTTTGCTAGAAACTACAACTGTTCTTTATTTTTTAGAAAAGTTCTTTCTAAAAAATTCTGTTCCCGTCTTATTCTTGAAAACGACAGTTTCAGCAGTGAAATATGCAAAAAATTTAATGTTTTTTCTCCGTTTCATGGAAACAACATATACAATATAAAATAGGTGGCGTGTCGTGGCCGAGTGGTTAGTGCTTCGGACTCAAGCTCCGGTGGCTGAGTCATCGGTGTGTGGGTTCGAGTCCCGGTCATGACACTTGTGTCCTTGAGCAAGGCACTTAACCATAATTGCTTCGTAAAAGTAAAAGTTGGGGAGGTCGAGCCTTCTGCTCTACCAGCCAGGCTTCTGATAGATGATACCTGAGCCTACATCCTTACGGACAGTAAAGGGGGTTACCCTGTTTCAGCCCCAGGAGTAGGTGGCAACGACCCCTGGAAAAACAGCTGATCTGTAGCCCACACCTTGAGTGGCTTACTGGCCTTGTGTGTCTGGCGACTTCCATAAAAAAATATATAAAAAAATTGAAAAAAGGTCAAAAATGCAACTGACAACTGGGTAAACATGGCAAAATTGTGCTTGAATTAGACGGATTTCGTACCTCTATATTTGATAAATTTGCTGATGAATGAAATAAATATAATATTTTACACAAAACATGGTTTACACCTTCAAACAGGAGTGACGTGAAATCATGGGCAGAGAAAGTCATGACAGTCACATTACAGTGCGCAACGATCATTAATCAAAAAGGCGAAATACCGAAACGTCATTCTGTGTACGAACAATAACCTGAGGAAGTTTTTGCGTTGTTTGTGATAGAAAAAAGAAATCACCAAAAACCCTTCAAAACACTTTCAAAAAAGACAACAACAAAAAACACGTAGGCCTTAACAGGTCTTTTCTTTAACCAATTAAAGGTTTTTCCATCATTTTTAAAGTTTGCTTTAACAATTGTAATCTGTTGTGTCAGAGTCTTAGATGAAGTTATAAGTGATAGTTTCTAGTTTTAACTTTTTAGGGTGGTTGGTATAACCCGACATCACGAGAAATATAATGTCATCATCGATGGGATAAAGAAAGGACCAGTGTAAATAACAAGATGCTTGTAAACACCTTCGTTATATAGAATACATCTGCTGTGCGGAGCTTCAGGAGTTCCATGCCATCGACTCATTGAACCTATAAGGAGTCGACTTGTCGTGATAGTTGTCTCACTAAGTCGACTCATTGAACCTATAAGGAATCGACTTGTCATAATAATTGTTTCGCCAAGTCGACTCATTGAACCTATAAGGAGTCGACTTGTCATGATAATTGTCTCGCCAAGTCGACTCATTGAACCTATACGGAGTCGATTTGTGATGATAATTGTCTCGCCAAGTCGACTCATTGAACCTATAAGGAGTCGACTTGTCATGATAATTGTATCGCCAAGTCGACTTACACTTTAAAGACTCCCGGTTGAGAATTGACCCGGATTCCAGGTCCCGTTGGGCCTGACCTATTCTTGGTAATTATGACCCGGAATCTGTGTCAAAATGATCCATATATGGGTCAAACTGAAGCAGAATTTGAGATAAAATCTTTTTTTAAATCACTTTCAGGGTCAGCTTGACCCGGAAACGGGTCAGGCCCCCCGCGTACCCGGAATTTTTTACAGTGTATTTTTTTTTATCTTGTCAAAACATCTAACTGATTTGACACTAAGTCTTCCTTAGTGGGATCAATTATCAGGACAAGTCGACATCTGAATTTTAGTACGTTGACTCAGCCAGATAAATTTCCATGGCAAGTCTACTTCTTCGTTTATTCACATTGACTTGCTGAGATAAAGTAATACGTTATGAGAATAAGTGGTATCGATATCATCCTATTATGATTCTCAGAGCATCTTTAACAATAAATATATTTTACCTACAAAGTATAATAATTAAAACATTAAGAACAATAACCAGTATGTGAAGCTTTGAATGGTGGGAAAACATTACTGACACTAAGAATATCAAGGTGTACTGATCAACAACAACTGATTCGATTGAGAACCAGCATATCTCAAGAAAGATAACCTTTGTATCACCGCAAAATCTTAGTTTCAAGAGTAAGACATCTTCGGTGTTTAGCGCAATCAACAGGACGACTTCAACGTACATTGCAATAAAATATAGACCTTCACATTAACTCACCGAATAACCATGTCCAAACCCTAAGTGTTAAACGTACTTCAGTCGTGCAGTATAATCAAAAGTTGCACACCAATTTTATACTAGAATATACCCTGTTGCTGGAAAATGTAATGTCCAAGGGACACGTTGCCTTCGGATTGGGCGCTTTGGGCTATAAAACGCGTTTCTTATGAATGAAAAGTAGAACGTAAAGATTCACATAAGTATTTCTTCGTTTTTTGATCACTACTCACTAATTACAACACACTGTAGGTGTTTTATTACATGAACCACTCTTAAAAAGGACAAGGAGCAACTCCAAACAGCAGTTTTAAGAGGTTTGAAGGCAATGGGTCCCTTTAAACTACAAGAAGTAAGTGCAATCGAGAGAAACAACTATACCTTGTTTTGGACGCTCGTCAGCTTTATCATTTCTATTCTCAAAACATACATTCGTGATGACATCTGAATTCACAAAATAAACTTGAAAATACACATGTGCACGTGCGTGAAAACTGACATTCATTCACGTGTTGGACGGAAGAAACATTTAAAAATCGATACGAGTTAAGCCAGTAAACTGTTAAGATGACAGCAACCTTGCAGACAGCTGGCGAATGTCTCAGTCTGCTTCCTGTGGAATGGGCGCTGAGTTTGTAGATACCAGCTACCAACAGGCAAGACATTCTTATTTCTTGGTTCCACTGGTGTAGCGATGTACCCATGTTTACTGAATCAACATTGACCCAGCTAGACTTGCCCCAAGACGGAATGTCAAGCTGGTGCGAATCAATCATGTCATATTTTCTTAGAGCCCATCCTCGGAACGACTGTGGCACGTCTACACGTGCCAACACTGTAAACTTTACATTACACTCAACATTATGGAAATATTGGATTGATATGAGTGCATTACGAGGCGAAGCAACAAATGCACGAACTAAATGCATTCAATGTTGTTGTTTTACATAACTGATACATAGATCCTTGTCATTTGAAAATGTTGACATTTAACACAAAATAGACACGGAAACTCGTTCGCCAACTCTGAAAATTATATGTAAAGAAACATAATATAAACAACGTGGACGACTCCATGTAGACACCAACCTAATCCGCCGTGACACGATCTTGCCTCGTTTGTTTGGACAAACGGTCGGGGAAACGATTTTTGAGGAACGACGCTGCGAAGCGTTAAACAAGATAACTATTGGACGGGCGCCTGTTCAATATTACATTTTGGAGCGTCGCGGCAGTAAATACATAGCAAAATAATGGTTGACACGTGACGCGTGTTCCACCAATCAAATGACAAGGATTTATGTGTGCAGTATATAATGGCTATAAAACAGTCTCCCGAAGTAGGCGTTCGTTATAAGAATACAGATTGTAAGAGACCAAGCTAGCAGGAGTCCCGACTTGAGCAAAGGCTACTGCAAGCGCTGGTCCCCACTCAGAAAAAGCAGCGCCATGAAACTGGGCGTTTTATTCCTTTTGTTGAGTTCCTTTTAAAAACCTTATATTAAACCTCTTGAAGTTTTATTTTTAAGGCATTTAGTTTCATCTATGAAAACATAGAATTGTGTTTGTTTGGTTGGTTGGTTTTTTTTTTACGTTTTGTAAGTAATTTTTTTCTACACGCTCGCTGTGGCTTCGGTTGAAGGCCCCATGGTGTCGTTGGGAAGGTTGGGTGTTTCTTGATGGTTGGAGCTGGTCTCGTCTATGTACTCTTTCTCTCTGGATGGGTTGCAGCCGCACACAAATCCACACGACCAGAAGCCACACCCTTTACCGTTACCAGGTGGCGAATAAGATGTGGACTGCTTTTGGATTTTGTGGATTTCGTCTTCAAGCTGAGCAGTGGAAGGGAAAAAAAGGAAAATAAAGGGGTTTTTTTTAATTCTAAAGTGGTGGAACAAACTTTGTTGCTGTTGTTGTTGTTTTTGTCGTCGTCGTCGTCGACCCACAGACGCAAGGTCGGAGATTCATTTAAGTCCTGCAGCCGGTTTCTCGAAACTTTACGCAACTGCGTAAGCCTACTTGTGCCATATTTTATTGCATACGTGGCCCAACTTGCGCACTAAATGTTGCACAAGTGACTTGCGTAAAGTTTCGTGAAATCGGCTGCTGGGCTGTATTCAAGTACGAATACATTGAAGTCTCTTGCTAGATTTAGGTCCCGCACGGCCACCAGTAACAACCATTATATTAACAGCTATGCGGGAGCTGGCTATTCAACTGTTTCTGATGTCTGTAACATAAATTGTGCAATAATAGGCCCTGGGCTCGTATTCACGAAACTACTTAAGTCTCAAAATTATGAGCACCCCACTCAAATACCCAACTTATAGATTAATCTTATTAACTAAGTGGTACTCACAAAGCATTCTCGCTAGGTGCCCCACTTACTTTTGCGTCTTAAATTTAAGTGTGGTCCAATCAAGTTAAGTGGGGCACTAGGGTGTCATGGCGGCTTTGTTGCCTGTCCTGCGCCACAGAAAAAAGGGTTAACGAAAAAGCCCTTTGAAGTGGAATACTATGTCGTAAAAATTTGTTGGTGGAGAATTTTTACTCGGTATAGATTTTTTAGGAACGTTGAACATTTATCACTAATCTAATAAAGAGAAAATTGAGTCACTGACTGAACGAAGCGTAGCCCCGTACATTGTGCCAATACGCTGGACTACCTCCGCTTCCTGGCCCAACGAACCCAATTGTCCAAAACCAGACATCAACTTTCGAATCGAAACTTACTTTTTTTGGCAAATTTTTCCCTCAATGATCGGTCGGTCATTGCTGGAAGCGTCTGGAGAACATTTCCGCATGCCCCCCTACCATTTTTTCCCGTAACTTTTTAACGCTGAGTCCGATCACCGCGAAATTTTCTGACTTTTCCCATAATATATCTAGTATCATGTTTGCAAAAAATAATTGATACTAGGGGTTAGCTGTTGCCATGGCAACCATTTGTTTGACCTTGGGTCACATGATTTTACTGTTTTTAGTGATTTTTAAAAACTTTTTGAACATAATTTCCACTCATTTTTGATTTCTTTGCCAGAAAAGTGATAGTGATGAAATCACGTGATTGTCTGAAATGGTTTTGGGAACTCAAAATGGCCGCCATTTTTGGCGGCCATCTTGTATTTTGTGTTTTCAGCCTGTAATTAGGGGGTCAATTTATATCAAGTTTTTTAACAACGGCATATTTTCAACATTCTAATTTCTTACCTTTCAAACCCGAAAATTATTTCGATTTGTCAATCAAGCCTTATTATTCCTCACTAGGCCCTTGGCGGCGGCCATTTTGATTTTTAAGTGTAAAAAAACCAAAACAAAAAACATTTTCCCCAAAAAATGGGATAAATTAATTAATTATAACGCCCCAAAGATGACCCCAGTAACTACATTAGGTTCAAATTATATTGATATTGTTAAAATGTACAAGTTCGCCAAGTTTCAAAATATTCGGACGAAAAATACAGAAGTTATGACAAAAACACGATTTTTGAACAAAAATTGGCAAAAAAAAGTCAAAAACACCCTCTAGTGACGATTTGTTGAAAACAATTTTGACGTCGTCATGAAGAACTCGGTGAAATAAACATTTGTGGCAAGTTTCATCAAAATCGGTCGAACACTTTTGGAAAATACGGAGGGAGGGCACATAGTGCCCCCCCCCCCGGTCCCCGTCCATTAAAAAAAGCCCAGTCCTGATAGGGTAGCACTATGTGCCCCCCCCCCCCCCCCCCGGTCCCCATACATTCAAAAAAAGCCCAGTCCTGATAGGGTTAAGTTAGCGGGGTGCTTCAAACTTAAGTGCAAACTTAAACACCCCACTGAGCAAAGTTTTGTGAATACGGGCCCTGGTTCCAACCAAGAATCAGCAGGGTGCCTCCCCCCCCCCCCCCCCAACACACACGCAGATGGCCCCAGGCCTAGGTGCCCCATAAAAAAAGTAGATACATGTAATTCATTAAAAAAATTAACTTGGTAACTGGGCCTCCCACTGAAAAGCAATGCCCCCCCCCCCCCCGTGGCCCCCAGGGAAAAAATGCTGGCTTCGCCGCTGACCAGAACCCCTTTACTTCTCTTGGCAAACAACAGCATTGCACATCACATAGTTTGTTACTGAGTGGTTTAATACGTCGTTCGGTGTCTCCATTTAAATCATTACACACTCACGTCATGAATTCTGTGTTTAAGTTCTTTGTTCTCCTTGACTACACTTGCACCACCACTCGAGGTCTCGCTGGTAATGTTATTGGTTCGACTCCTGACCGTTGTGGTCTGGTTGGGATCACCGTCAGGGTATTTCACTACTGCAATGATCTGTTGGCCAATATAATATTAATATCCAATTAATTAGGAATTTAAAGTCATCACATATTCTTCAATCTCAAAAAAAATGGCTGTTGCGGGTGCTAAAGAAAGTACAACCAAAATATTTCATGGCATTAGAAAAGTCATAATTTTGTTTTTCATTTATTTCAAATCTGTATCTCATTTTCAATCAAAGTATTTTCGTTTCCCTGTAATTTCAGACCAATTGTCACATTTGAATGATTGATGAGATACACGTACACTCTGAAAACTCCCGGGTCAGATTTGACCCGGATTCTCGATCACAGAGGGCCCAACCCATTGGTGGGTCATTTATGACCCGGATTCTATGTCAAACTGACCCGAAACTAAGTCAACTATCAGAGAATCCGAGTCAAAACCCCCGTTTTTAACCTCACTTCTGTATCAGCCTGACCCAGAATTGGGTTTGGCCCCCTGGGACACGGAATCCGGGTCAATTTTGACCCGGGAATTTTTAGAGTGTGAAATAGTATGAAGTAAGACAGAACAATTCAGAGTTTAGTAAAGATGCACACTAAAAAGTATCAAGTCAGAATTGACCCAGAGAAAGGATCTGACTCTTTTTGGGTCATACTCATTTCAAGATCTGCATGACCCCTTTTTGGGATCAACTTTACTCGGAATCCGAGTCAAAAACACTTTACTGTCTCCGATTCCGGGTAATGTTAACCACAAAAACCAGTCACGCTGACCCATAAATGGGTATGGCCAATACAGACCCTTCTAGGGTCAATTCTGACCCAGCACTTAATAGAGTGTAGGTAGAGGCTTTATAAAAAGAATTGCTCGAAGAGTGGTCGGGTTAGCCTAGTAGTATCTTTCCTTGCCTTCCACCTCTGGGACGCCGGTTCGAATCCCGCAGGGAGGCACTATGTGGACTGGAATTCCAGTCCCTATACCTGATTGAGTGGGTTTTCCCTAGAATAGTTCCCGGGGGGTTTTCTCCTCAAACTGAAACTTCCTTCCTTGTCTTCTCTCCATGGAGTTCTTTGCTAGTGTAGCGATGAAGTTTGCTTTTGTGAGAATCCTTGGCTTTACAACCAGAATAAATAAATGAAATGAACGAGTGCACCTCCCCCCCCCCCCCCCATCCTTCCAGCTCCCCCTTCCTCCCCCCCCCCCCCCGCAACAATTTCATTATCCGTGATTAAGTTCATTGACTTGCCTTCGGGACGAACACCACCGTAAGTGTGATACTTGTACAGAAGAGTATGATGCACGACACGAACAGAAATAGTGCTTCCGGGTTATTTTTGATGACGACACTGACTGCTACACCAATCAGACACAAGATGACAACATTGTAGACGCTGATGCCGATCAGCTTGCTGTCATTCAACCCGGGAATCGACACCTGGGGGATAGTGATAACGCTTAGGTTTAAGTTGGTAATAATAGTCGAAATGAAATGTGTCTGTCTGAGAGTTTATTACAGAATATTTGTATTAACTTGGCACAATGCCAATGGTCCAGAGACAGACTTTTATCTGAACCTCTGCCTGTGAAAATGTCAGCTCTTTTCGTTGTTTAGTTCTGCGAGAAAAACGGTAAAAATGCATTCAGCATTTTTGTACGCATTCCTTTAGGCAGAGTTGTCGTCTCATCGAGACGCAAACTAATTTTGGATCTTCTTTTATCTTCAGGCAGAAATATTTCAAGGAAAGTTTTCTACCATCATTATCTTTATACCAAAGGTACATGTACATCTGTGAACATTTATGTTTTTTCTTCTTACCAATGTTGAGTTGGGGCTTTAAAGTGCATAAAAGTCTAGAAACTTTTCAACGGAAGAAGTTAATGTTCAAACGTTGTCTTCGATGTGATAAATATTATAAAAACAACTTTGTATGACACCTTATTTTTATTGGACTTTTATACCGTTGCATACCTGCCTTGTCTCCCATGCAAGGAATGTGCCGAATATTAGCAGCAGACCCTTGTACCCGTACAAGCTACCTAGCCATATGGTCGGCGTGTTGCATGAACAGAAACGTTGATACGGCTGTATGTATTTATTTGCTACTTCCGGATCCTTCTGTAACAAACAAAAGAGTGCAATAGAGAAGTGATGGTTTGAAATTCAAGGGCAGAAAAATGTTAGTGTACTCTGTTTGAGGACCTTGTATTGTTGGCTATAATGGACTAGGCCTTATTTCGTCGTTTGTCCGGAAGGAGGCCGTAACGTCAGTGTAACCGTGAAAAGGTTGAAAGCCATTACTGTCCAAAATTGTGTTTCAAGAAAACTGACAAGTCTGAAAGTTTGGTCGTTTTTTTTCTGCCGTTTATAAGTCATTGCAGGAAAGTTAAAATCCGCATGGGAATGAACAAACATGTCTTGTGAGTAATTCTAGCAACATATTGTACAACAGCTATGCCCTACTGATTTTTTCAAAGGTAGCTATTTTATTGTTTGTGACCTTCTGATGGGGCGAAAAGTTGTAATTTGTCTGCCCGGATATAGCTCGTACAGCCTTATGACGACCCTTTTCCAGGCACACGATTTGGTATGGTACATACTATGGTAAATAAAGTGTGTGCTTCTGGACGCTCGCTGTCTTTAAAATCAAGATTAAAGACAGATGAAGTAAGAACTACATCTGCGATTGATCGCCAAAGCTGTAGTTGCTTCTAACATGACTTTAGTGAGTCAATCAAGAGAATGACATGAAATTAATGTTTGCAAACTGCGGTGATGGTATGCCCAAACTCGTTATATCCCTAGGTATTGACAATAATGCAACTTCTAGCATGCCCACTGTCTTTGAATCAATCTGAACTACACATTAATGTACTGTTTTGGAAACTACTACGTGATTTGTCCCAAATTCATGTCTAAATAAGACAAACGCAGGTGCCTTTGCGTCCCCTTAATTGAGCCCGGAACTCAATTTAGCACCAACGCGCGTACTTTAACGAAGCCTTTACTCAAATAATGTAGACCCCGATGTTAAAGCTAAATGTATCACCGTCCCAAATCTTACTACACTTAGGTACAGGGTTAAGTTACATTTAGGTTGTTAGGAGCCACACAAACCCCTTTATGTACCAGCAATGCCCAGCCTACAACCCCCCCCCCCCTCCCTCCACCACCACCACCACCACCAGCCGTGGCCTCTATAGACACGCCGGTACAAACCGATTGACTTACCCGGCGAGGATACAGGTCCAAAGTAGCCATTTTAAGTGGATCGATTATTTGCCAGAGTAACAGAATGACAACGTCAACAAACAAAAGAACAAATACCATGACGAAAAGCTGACTGTCTGTCACAATCTGTTGGAGGGAAAAAAAACTACAATGAACTCACTCTACGGAGACTTTCGCAAAACAAATAAATAAATTAAAAAGGTACTTATTGACCGACGAGATGTACCCGGTAATGCTTTACTGTAGATTGCCCTGATTTCGGATGGAAATTTTAAGTTACGAACATTAAAAACGTTTTAGCAAAAACATAAAACTTATAATCCATTTATCTAGAAAAAAAAATAAGCATGTGATGTTGTTAATTGTTTTCATGAGAGATATTTTAGACAAAGTTTTACCCTTCGTTTCGGCGTTTTAAAAGCCGCTACTCGATGAATCCGCCAGGTCTTGCTGAACATGGCGCCGAACGCCAGCACAAAACCAATAGAGAGAATCCAGGTTTTCATCTATAAATGTGAAGAAAATTAAGTTTAATACAAAATCAAAAGCTGCTACACGGGGAGAATTCTGCTTTAAATTCCTAGTCATACTATGTTATTCTTGTTTGTTTATTTTGATATAATAAAAGATTCCCAGCGTTTTTGCAACAAATTTTTGTGTAGAATAAAAAAAGGAGGTCGTCAAGATCCTGACACACACAAATACCAATAATAAAAGAAAAAATAATAATAATAATACAAGCTCTCTGCACCACATCATATCATACAAACTAGATCCCAAGAGGTTTTCATTACGAATGTTGCGAGTCACAATGATGATTTTTCCCCCTTCATTCAAATTATGCAACTAGACTGAGGCACGAAGAAAAAAACGTCTTCCGGCTCCGATCCCTCTTTTAAAGAAGTTGGTTTGGAAATTTAGAACTTTCGTTGTCATTGTGTATTCGGAGTACCAGTCAAAGATTGCTGAAAATACTGCATAAGTTTTTAAAAAAAAAGTGAGATTTAGCTGCCATTCACTTCTCGCCAACTTACATGGCGCCTTCTCACTGACGTCACATTTCTATAGCAACGCGGGGGGGGGGGGTGCCATGCTAGAGTACTGCGCACTAGGCTATACGCCGTACGCGTAGTGCCATCCAGCGTTGGCCTGCAGTGAAATTGCGTCGCACGTACGAGCTGCTTAAGCACAAACAGCAGCTAATCACCAAAACATGTTTGCTTACCAGAATAAGGTTACCAGTCAAAATAACGTATATCACATGTGACATCTGTGACTGGCATCCTGCTCCTTTTTAGCTTTATAGCAGAAAATCGTTAAGCAATATTTTCTGCTCCATGAAGCTGGGTCCAGATTAGACCCCTTGCACTGACGTCACGCGCGGCTACTTTCTGCCCTTGTCTACCATTTTTTGTGCCAAATTGCGTGTAGAGATGGTGCTGTACCGAGCGCACGTTGCCTAAAATGCGAAGTACACTTTAACCCGAAAGGAATCTGACTCCCAGAAATGACGCAACTATTATTGGTTGTGGGTGATGACCTCGCCGGAGAGTTTGATCATTAATTTGCAAGTGTCTTACACGTTATAGAAACCGTGGAGGGTTTACCCTTACGTGAACGATATACGAACATAAGTATGTCGTGTCGTGGCCGAGCGTATAAGAACACCAGACTCAACCTCTGGTGTTTCTGATCAGCAGAGTGTGGGTTCGAGTCCCGGTGGTAACACTAACTTGTGTCCTTAAGCAAGACACTTAACCATTATTGCCGCGTCTTTCAGATGGGACATAAAGCCATTGGTCCCTTGTGTTGTGCAATGCGCGAATATAAGGAACACAGCGCACTTATCGCAAAGAAATGGGGTTCGCCCCAGTGTTCCTGGTTTGATCGGCTGCAAATTGCGCCTTGTAAACCATTACATGGTGCTATGTAAAGGAACAGGTCTCATACTTCAAAAAACATAACTCCGCACAACTTGCAGGAAAAAATAAGCCCATTGGGTGTGATTAAAGTGCTATATATAAGAACTGCGTATTGATAGTTTTCCTATAAACACAAGGTTGAGAAGAAAGTTTGTTGAAATAAGCAAACACGATGAATGGGAAGAAAGTAGTTAAAGGGGCTGTGCCGTCATGATCGTAGTCTGCCTGTTTCTGGGCCCAGAAACATGAACTCTCACCCAGTTACTGCACGCGCCCGCGTTGACCATCATATCACAAAGGGCGCCGTCTTTATTATTCTGTGATGTGACCGCTACTCGCTTGCGTGTGCGTGCAATAACAGGTTGAGCAGTCATAAGTCAGTCTAGCCACAGACTCGCTGTGATCATGACGACACAGCCCCTTTAATTCAGATGTTCTTACATAGCATAAGACGCCGAACGTGTCCTCAGATACGAGGTTGGTGTCAAGTCCTGAGACGATAACGAATAGATACACAAAGATACCACCCAGGATGATGAGGTTGTTCAGATTGGGGCTCGACATCTTAACGTGTCTATGGGGAGGAAATGTCAAAAGGGAGGAATGCAAAAATTAAACGAGGGGTAACTCGGGGTTGAACCTCATGTAACCACAGGGTTGTCCGCGGTTCAAAAAGGTTACACGAGGTTTAACCTAAAATAACCTCTTGCAGCGTTCCCTAAACAAAAACGGATATTAAAACGCTCCTGGGCAGAAGTTCGTAGAACTAAACTACAACGGCACCGGGTATATTAAAACACACTTTAATTAAGTTAACTAATATGACAAAAAAAGTATTTTTTTGTTCTATTTATGGTTTTTAAATTTACCCGTGGTATCCAAGCACACTTTGGCTCTACAAAAGCACCAACTTCACAACTAGTAAAGTTAAGCCAATACATACCGGGTACCAACGTGCGATACCCTGGGCATGCAAAATCATGCAAACAGAAAAAAATTGTATTTTCATAATTCAAATCTACGTGCTTGTATAAGGACTTACGAAACTATGGACTGTACGCAATAAAGCAGTACAGCTCACGTGGGTTTTATTTGCTCAGGGGGCAACGAAATTATATCACGACATTAATTTTAATATGAATTTGAGTCTAGGCCTTTTTATCGATTGTCTCAGATCAGGTTTCCTTGTAGCTGTGTTATTGTTTAAAGAGACGATTTTGCGGTGGTAAACATCAAACAGCAAGAGGAAATTAAGTCGATTGTGGTTTAGGGTTTCAGATGATTGTGTTTGTGAATCTCTTTCTCGTATTACTCACGTAAGACCTGCGTGTCTCTGCTGGAAATGTTTACCGAGAGGTCTGTGTTGATCGTGGCAAAATAATGACGAACAGTCAGCGTTAGTAGAGAGCAATAAAATCGGAAAATCACAAAAATCACAAATGCAAAATCCGCATAAACAAAGAGATGTGATTTACCGCTGTTGACGGTATTTGACGTTGAAACCCAGGAAGAAGAGCGATACAATAACGCAACAGACTGTCACTCCACATGTGCTGAAGTAAAGAAGAGGCGTCAGACCCTGGTACTCCCTCACTATGATATCCTTTTTATCCGGCGTTCTATCTAGTGGAGGACCATCTCCTGTTAATTTGGAAAATACATTAATATGTTTTTTTACAAAGCTTTTTTATTGGTTGCGTGAGCCTAAGGGTTTGATTTATGGAAGGGGCGGGGCCTAATGGCACACGTAGGGTTTAATTTGCAGAGGTTTTAGCTCAGTGTACAGGAGGTTTTGTCCCCCGGTGAGTCTGCCCCCACCCATCCCCCCATACGGCGGATTGTGTAGAAAGTCTGATTGCGCCCTCTTTTGACTCAAGTTACTTTAGCCCATGTATTGGGGACACACACACCGGAAGCCAAAATTCATAATAATATGACACCGTAACTAGGGATTAATTTGTAGAGTTGCTGGGGGCTTCGACTTCAGTTATTTGCAGAGCGCGGGGTGCAGTAGATAGGGTTCAACTTTCAGAGCAGGGTTCACAGGCTGGTTATCTAGACTGGTTCCAGGTCCCTACATCGTTTACTTTCTGAGTGAATATAGGGACCGGTAGCGGGTAATGGAAATTAGCATACACCTGAAAGAATTCTGCCAGGTGTATGCTAATTATAGTTAGCATATAGGCTACGTAATCCCATAATGCAATGCGGCCTTTACACACAACATGATGGGCACAGAGTCTCAGAACCTCCCATCGTGCAGACTAACATCGTTAGTCTAAAGTTAACTTGAATTTTGATGTTGAAGGTTGATTCACTATATGTCCAGGTGAAGGGTTACGATACACACGTGTGCTAGTGTCAAACAACATGCACACGTCACAAACGTCATCTCTAAGACTAGAAAATTATCACTGCGCACGCGCAATCGAGGGCCAATCAAAAGTGCCATCTCGCTAGTAGCTACCGGTCCCTATTTACAGTCAGAAGAGAACGATGTAGGGACCGGGAACCAGTCTACAGGTTCTCTAACTTTTGGGAAACTACCTTTAAAACTGATAGTTTTCAAGCCAGATGCTGAAGGAATTTGACTTACCTGGCCAGACAATATCCTTCCGCCATTCCAGCGTGTCATCAATAGCACTGTAGAGAGCAACTTGCTGTTCATCAAACTCTAGAAGGTGAAAATGAAAAATGTGTACCTACAATTGACTGTATTGTTGTTCTGTTTTGTAGTTGGTTGTTGTTGTTGTTTTTTTAGGGGGGGGGGCCTTCTATACGGTACATTTATAACTGAGTTCGTAAGAAGAAGATACTTAACATTAGCGTATGTCAGGGAGTGAAATTCCCCTGTGATATTATAATACGAGTTCCCCTTTAGAGAATTGATATGTTTTTATTGTTTTATAATATAATCATAGGAGTGGCACCCCTGTGTATAGTAACCGGTTTTAAATTTATACACTTCAGTTAAAGGTAGAATACAGGATTGGTATTCATCGATATATATTTTTTAATGAGTTTGAAAGCTTACTGATTATGGAGTTCAGTACCAATCTTCCATGGAAACATTTTTGTCTAAAATGCTGTCAATGTCGCGAAAATAGAATTTGCAGACCCCCCGTTTTACTTTCGATTGTAACACTCAAAAATATTAAGGACACCGTGTCTACCTGCTGAAAGGTGTATTTTCTTGACGCGGACGACGGATTGAGCCCGAATTTGCTCAGGTTTGTTTGTTCATGTATATATTAAATCAAGTAAGAACACGGCACTATCAGCATTTCCAATCCCATATTTTACATTAAATTGTTAAAGAGCACCAGACTTTTTTCTTTTGTCTCTGTGCTAAGCTAGTCAGTGAGCCGGTAAGTGGCAATTAGCTATAACCATGTATAATTCCAGACAGCCACCTTCTAACATACACCCTACTACTCCTTCATTCTGTAGATGTTTAATTTTCTGTAAATTGTATTTCACTTTTAACACTGTGTTGGTTTTGCGCGATGTTTTACCTTTTTAAACTTTGGAATATCTAAACATTACTTTAAATTGGGAGTTTCACGTTCAGTTAAAAAAATTATCTGGTTCTCATCTGATGGTTTGTTTAGCGAAGTGAAATAAAGCCATAAATACATTTTTTTTCTTTGTCCCAATTTGTTTAAGAAAGTTTGCGACCTTTCCCATCGATCCTATTTTTGCTGGATTTTATTTTTGTCTATCTCTGTCGTTCTTAGAGTGAACCAATGTTCAAGAGAATTGGTTGACTTTTGTCTAAAG
Source organism: Marthasterias glacialis (assembly GCA_911728455.2). NCBI lineage: Eukaryota > Metazoa > Echinodermata > Asteroidea > Forcipulatida > Asteriidae > Marthasterias > Marthasterias glacialis. Next base: position 32,646,044 of record OU452219.1, read on the forward strand.
TGAGTTCCATCAGCATTTAGTTTTATTTAATTTATTCCAGCGGTCCATTTCAAGGTTACACGTACTCTTCATAGATGTTTCTTCTTCTTTTTTTTACAGTAAAATATTCAAAACAAAACCAAAAGATAACAGATTTACTTTTACCTGCGGCTGTGCGACAAATGAATGGCAAACGTCTATTGCAATCCGTCGACTGCCATTCGCCGTCCTCGAGAAAATCCACGTAGGTGCATCGGATATTGTCTGCCATATTGTTTGAACCTTCAGAAGAGGACCATAGGGATGCATTTGATGTGTCTCTAGGATTTATCCACCTACAAATTCAGGGTAAACATATAAATTTTCACCGTGTGAATTAATGAGATAATGTTAAAACAAACACAAAATTACGCCTGAAATTTTTACTTGGACCAATTACAACCTGTGAAAACAACTGAAAAGTAAATCCGCTTGCGGCAATCGAAATAACCAACGGTGACCAAGGGTTTTTTCAATAATGTTATTTTGCCAACCTCGACAGAAGTTCAGTTGGGAACATCCTCTATGATTGATTGTAGTGTTAATTTGTTATCAGTTAACTTTGGAACCGGAAGTAGCAATCACTTTGGGCGTGCAGCAGATGCGCGCGCGTGTGACGCAATGACTTAACAACTGGATGGTGTTTGTTTTGTTTTACGAAAAACCCCATTACCAACAACAGAAAATAACAACTCCCAGCAGAGCTAATTATAGGGAGATAGTGATGGCGACGTACCATTGGTCCGGTGGGTTACTAGAATAGTTCATCCACGTTTCCAGGAGGAACTGCAACTCATCATCGTTGTCAATATGGGCAAGGGAGGCCCCTTGGTACGAAGTAGCGCAGCTTGATTTGGCTTCATCAGCGGGTACCAAGGAACTCGACACGAACCGGAAACACGATGAGCGATAATTGTGCCATCCGTCCTCGCACGTACCTTGAAAGAAACGAAGACAAAACAGTTATTTTTTTTATTTTTTTTGTTTGTTTTTGTTTTTGTTTTTTTGCTTTAAGTGGAACTTATTGCGCAACTGCAATGTGGGATTTCCCAAGGCAGTTCTCTCACAAGTTTTACTTCAGTTTTATACGCCCTTCATTTCCATCGCGCATGTTTACATGTTATCACGTGACCTATTGTGGGTCATAGTAACCTGAGCTGATGGCAAACTACGTGCAACTACATGCCGTGACCGACAGAGTCACACCAAAAGTTGGCTTTTGGTAGTAATAACACAGTTACTAAGCCTTTTTTTTAAAGTTTTAACATTGTTGTGACATTGATATTAATCGCATTACTTTGTCGTAAACTACCAGTATTCTACTACAAAAGAGGTTTATTTTGAGTTATGCACTACCGGCGTCGGACGACTATGTAGCCACCCGCCTGTAATATTTTGTTTGTAATGTAGGCCTAAATCACTGTAGAAAAAGGGTAAAGAACGTTGGAAAAGTGAGCATTTATACCTAGCCTTGCGAAATTTCAAATAGGCAAAGGAATCACACAGTTTTGGAAAGCAATTTCTTTGGATGATTTCACCTTCAAAACTGTGAAATTTTTGTGTTGAAAAGTGTGTGGTGATCGCGGTCGTCTGACCTAACGTTCCGTCGTGCGCTGTACACATTGTGCACATTTATACGTTCCTTGTATATTTTCAAGACTTGCTGGAACTGTCCTTACTGGCTTTATTCAGCCACTCGACGGTCTCTGGTACAAACTCTGGAATATCTGTCACAGATTTCGAGCAAGAAAAGCCTCGATCAAATAAACTAAATGCAACAATCATCATGTACCGTACCGCACTTCCCTATGGAGGACGCCGTGTGCGTTTACATTTAATACCAACAAGAGGTCACGTGACTTAGGTCGCGCAATCAGACCATGTACCAAAAAACCGAGAGAAACTGTCCAGAATAGAATTAATGATACTAGTATAAAAAGCCAATCGCAGATTGATTAAATGGAGATAGCTTTAGATAATGATTTCAAGCTATAGAACAACAGTTTTATAAAACTGTAAGATAGATCTACGAGAAGATAAACAAATCATTTTACGATTGAATTTCGCCCTCGGCCTTATTAAATCAAGACTCCAAACGAGTTCACAAAAAAGTAACTGGTGAAAAATGTGCCCGGATTTTTTTGAGTGCCATTCCACTTATCCACATAAAAGAGTAATTAATCTCGTTACTAGCCGACTTATTTTATTAAACTAAATTGATTTGCCGTGAAAATTATTCATCTCGCCGAGACGACTTAAAAACTGAATTTCCATCTTAGTTGACTTGACAAGATAAATCAGAACGTCAAGTTTTCGAGGTAGTGGTTGACTTGGCGAGACAAAAAATTATATCAAGCTCAACATTGATAAGAAAGAAAAACATAAATGTTCACAGGTTTACATATACCTTACATTGTATGAAGATAATTATGATAGAAAACTTTCCATGAAATATTTCTGCCTGGTGTGTTATCATTTTTTAATACTACTATGAAATAAGATCCAAAAATTTGTTTTCGTCTCCGTGAGACGAAAACTCTGCCTATAGAAATGCGTATATACACAAATTTGGAATGCATTTTTACCGTTTTCTTGCAAATGAAAACAACGAAATGGGCTGACGTTTTCACAGGTTGGTTTGATTACAAATATCTTGATTTTTTTGATTTTTTTTGCGAAGAATGGAGGCATGTTCAGTCGGTTTACCAATGTTGAGCTGTGGCCTTAAACTTGATTAGAATGATGTCACGCTTTGGGCTCAGTAGTTAACTAGAGTTAAAATAACAAACTTACCTTGTAGCTGTTCAATTTGTGTTATACCAACTCGATCACCGCCCTTGAATCCTACGGGCCCCTGTTTAAATTGTACAAAATACTTTTAGGAAACGAGCTCGTTACCTCGGCTCTATAAAACGACCACTGTTCCATTAATTTACTAAATTATTTTGGTATACACAATGTAAAGTCAGACCTGGAAGAGTCGGCGGCTCTGAAAAGAGTCGCTTTGGTTTGCTCTGAAAGTTTCGACGAGTTTGCTCTAAATCGTCATGAGGAGACTCTGGGAGCCAGACTTCTTCCAAGCTGGAGGGACTATTTAATTATGGTGTTATACAAACTTCCAGTATCTATCTCTACGATTTGTCCTGTTTGAACATGACTTGACATCTGTCTGAGATTATTGCGATATCTCTATAAATGGAATTGTTTTATTTGTCTAAACCAGTTATCTTTACAAAAGAATTTTCTATACGGGGCTACCTTTTCAAGGGACACAATTTGTGTTGAATTTAGCTCGGCACTACATGTAGGTCCGTGCTACATTTAGGTACAAAATTGGGGCTGAATTTAGGTCGTGGCTATATTTAGGTGTGAAATTAGGGCTGAATTTAGGTCCGGACCATTAAGTATGAAATTAGGGCTGCATTTAGGCCAAGGCTCAATTTAGGGGCCGCACAGATGCGCTTTTCTCAGACTAAAAGAGATATGTGATGCTATCGCCCTCATAGATTCTAAATCCTTCAGGATTAATCAAGCCTAGGTAGTTTCGTCCTCAAATACGTACAGAGACCCCGGTAAACTCCGTCTCGTTCAGGAGAGTGAAGAACAAGTCCGCCATCTCACGGTCATCGTACGTGAAATCTTCAAGACCCTTGATGCGCCCGTCAGAAAACCTGTTTTTTTGTATAAAAGCCACAATGCTCTTTAAATTAGCAATTTTGACGTTGTACACAGCACATGTTTTGACCCTGTCCGACTGTAAATGCCTCGCCAGGAGCATCGTCATTTCGTCGGCTCAGAACTATAAGGTCATTAACTTCCGTAATCGACAAAAGGTCGTTAACATTTCCAAACTGAAAAACAGTAAATAAGATTTAAAAATCAAAAACTAATGTTTGTCTATCCGAGAAGTAGTTTAACCTGTTATTCTAAACTACTCTTTGGATAGACAAACCATTAGTTTTTGATTTTTAAATCTTATTTACTGTTTTTTAGTTTGGAAATGTTAACGACCGTTTGTCGATTACGGAAGTAAATGACCTTATAGTTCTGAGCCGACGATTTGTTCTTTTTCATATTTTCAACCTCATTGCATTTTAGGGAACTATACGCGTGTTCGTTGTTTGTTTGTAACTTATTTTGTTCGTACCTGTATGTCCATTGTCCGTTTGTCTTGTCTCTGTCTGTCCACAGGTTGATTTCTACCAGCCCCGGCGTCTCTAATCGGCCTCCATACTGTTCCTTTGTGTTAACTGTTACACCCTTTTTGTTTATGCTATCTGTTTATCACACTGTACATATTTTTGTCATGTTTTGTTTTAACAGTATGGAAATAAATGTGAGTTGAATTGAATTTAACTGTAGGGGAGGTGGAATTAGGAGCAGCAACCTTGCAAAGGTTTAGGCTATAATTGACTTCAGCCCCGACGTCACTACGGAATGTGCGAGCGTCTATTAGCAGATACGTCGTGTAATTATGCAAGCAATGTCGAATCGTCCGAAACTCTTTGGATACAATGTGTCATTCACCATTTTATTTGAAGACAAAGTAAACTCGGTTTGGGTAAAAAAAAAAAAAAAATGACCAGTTACGGTATTGACCAGTTCACTTTATTTATCTTTATTTATTTATTTATTTTTTCAATACCTAAAAAGCATAGAAAAGGCTCGCCGCTCGGGTAGAATGTTATACAGCCAAACAAAACATAAGATCTTTGATACACGTTGTTTTCGTTTGTTTTGTTTTTTCTTCATCTTTTCCCCCCTTTTTCATCTTTCTCATAAACAATTATTCAATTTCAAGATAATTCAAGGTTTCTGTACATAGGGGATCCTAAAATAAGAGATAAACTCGGTATGACGTTCCACAAAAATAGAAGAAATGGGAAAATAACAAGAGTCGCCTTAAAGGATCTAGTTCTTGTATTGGAAAGAAGAACTGCGAGCCTTCATGAATGACAAAGCAGGTCATTCGATCGAGCGAAGAGTCGCGAGGGCCTATCGAGTTTATCGCACGCTGCGGGAATTACCAGTTATACATTGCTTTATTATAGGCCATACCTCGCCATATAGGGCAAAAACCAAACGTTCGTGTTGGCATATCAATACTGTAATATAGAAAGTATACCACAACTTTTCCTGATAAAAGCATCTCAGAGATTTGACGTTAGTTATTTTGTGATTGCGAGAAACCAGCCGCCATTATTGACCCAATTCACCTGACGTAATCACCTATGAACCTTGGTTACGCCATTTTGGAAGTCAGTTTCCCGGTGTATTAAGCCGTATCCGAATGGCGGCAATGGCTACGGCTACACGTGGATCGCCGCGTCATCATGCGTTGACGTATAGAAAGTCCTTATACCTACACCCGTATCAACCAGCGGCGAAACCTAGGGTAACATTTTAGGGGGGCACAAGGGGGTGCACCATTTTCTTCTAGGTGGGCGCTTCAGGCCATATTCAAAATGTTCACTTTTCCTAAAGAAACCCCTTTTCGGCGCTCTTGGTACGCTATTTACTGTGTTTATAAGAAAATCTGACGTCGAGGTGAAACAAATACACAGTTTGCGTGTAATAGACAACAATAATAGTTTACAAAAAACATTGAAATTGTAACATAAAAGCTTAGAAACAGTCCAGATTTCAAATGGGGGGGGGGGGGGGCACAGGCATCACTTTTGTGGGGGGAGGGCACGGGCCCCTCGTGCCCCCCCCCCCCCCTAGTTAAGCCGTCGGATATGGCCTAAAGTAATGCGCATGTGCGACGAACGCGAGGTAAGACGTACAATATCTGTCCAATAGACCGATCTGTAACGCGCACGCATGTTACATTTTCCAATAGGTTTTTATCGTGTCAGACGTCTGTGTCGGACTTTTGGTGGCGTTATAGCCAAGGCTGTGATTGGCCAACACGTGGGGGCGGGGCTAAATGGATCAGTCTATTTTACTCCAAGTACGGCAGACCACATGGGCTGACTGTAGCAGTGTGAGTCGCAGCGCAAATGGTCTATAGCCTCCAGGGATAGGATCTCCATGGTCTGTTCCAATCGGCTTCGATCTCTCCTGTAAAGTGATGGATTTTTTTTCTTCTTCTGTGGACACATGCTTGTGTTGCACACGGTTCTCGATGGAAGTCAGCGATCTATACAGCGTATATTATTATCATAATAATGACCAAAAAACGGGAAAAGAACGGTACCTTTTTGTCTTTAAGACACCAACGGCTTTGTGCAGAGCAAGTGCGATGGCCCACGCGGCATCGTACCCGTAGGGAGCCAGACTGTTCCACACGTAATCTTTGTTCTCCGGTCGATCCATCCGCTCTTGAAGCATTGATTCGTACTTGGCAGGTGACTAGGTGTTTTTGTTAGAGGAAAATATATATTCGTTCAATTCGGTGCAACTGAAAACCCACGTGTCCCAGCAGTTAAAGAAAAACATACAAACTTTAATCAAATCTTGAATTGGCATACAAAACTATGATGGGGTTTGAAAGCCGACGCTTGATCTATAACAAGAAAGCAACTTACTTTTTAAAAGGAATAAATGAACTACGTCAAACGCATTCATGTCCATGTTTATTTTCCATAGTATGTAATGAACGTAACAATTCAGTTTCCTTTACAATGTCCCCCCCCCCCAACACACAATAATCGTGTATGCCATTCTTAACGGTACGTGTTTTACGGGTAGCAAGGGATGTTAGGTATACTTATGTATTGACTGTATTTATATATATTTTTAGATGTTGTTAGATGTATGATTCATGCTCAAGCTGATTTTACCTCGAAAACGAACTGCTTCCAGCGAAAGCAATTGAATAAAAAGCATGTTATTTTATAACGAATATTATTAATGAATCGTGTTTTGACCTCGTAGTTGGCTATACAAATTGTTGTCTTTGAAAAGGTTCTCCTGGCCGGCCGACCACCCTACAAGAAAATTTGTACGACGGTCATGCCCGCTGCTGGTACCCAGCAATTCAGCTATATTGCAACGTCATTTTGCAAGGATAGATTTCTTTTTATCCTGTTATAAAATAAAATGCCCTTTTAAAATTTTGCTCGCTGTAATCAATCCATTTTTCGAGCATAAATCGCAGGAGCACGGATTAAACATCTTTAGGTAAATGGTTTTAATGATGTATTCTCACAATGCCTGCAACTGTAGGTTCCGATGATGTACTTAACTGAAGGCTCTCCGTTGCGAAATACTGAACGCCCTCTACGGCACGCTGCATCTCCTCCAATGTGCAACTGACCTTGGGGTCCACGGCTGTCCACCACTTCTTCTTGTACCAGCCTATGATCATCCATACGTAGTCAGGTCCTGTTAGCTTCTCTTTGTAGGCCTACATTAAGATGAACAGGGGGCAAGGATTATACACCGAAAAAGTTTATGTAAGCTGACATTGACAGATCACTATTGATGTACTTGTACGCCAGATCAGCTCAACGGCTCAAGGAGGGCATTGCCATGCGTTTGGTAGTAGAACAATAAAACCTGTTGGTATGTTGACCAGTGTTGTACAACAGGTAATTTTCAAATTTCTAATTTTTGCCAGGTCTCTAAAAAACACTACAATCCTCTTTAACCCTAACCACCCCAGGTCAGTCAAAATCCAACAGGGGGTATAGTTGGACTTTGGATGGTTGAGTTCTGTGAATCTTGTCTCTGCTGTTGGACTATGGCTGGTTGAGTACCAATGGTTCAGGGGGCTAGTGTTGGACTTTGGCTGAGTGTGGAAAGTAGCACTATGATATGCAACCCTGTTGGACTTTGGCCGAGTGTGGAAAGTAGCACTATGATATGCAACCCTGTTGGACTTTGGCTGAGTGTGGAAAGTACTATGATATTATGCAAACTGTTTTGTTGGATCTTGATGGGCTTGGTATTGTATTACTCAAATAATTAAGCTATACCCATGCCATAACATACCCAGTCAGCCAAAAATCAAACAGCAAAAGATCTATTGGAGTATGATGGGTTGTGTTCTGTCCCCATATGTGTGTACTGTGGGAGTATGATGGATTGTGTACTGTCCCCATGTACTGTTGGAGTATGATGGGTTGTGTACTGGCCCCACAAGTGTACTGTTTGAGTATGATGTGATGAGGAATTCTCCTAGTAAAAATGCTTAGGGGTGTTGGGGTTAAAACATGTAGAACAACACAGCACCATGCTCAACTCATTATAGTCACGTGCACCATGCGGAGCAGGATTGTACGGGTCTATTATGGATCGACATATTGCACATTGCATTATAGGCATATACACAACACAACTGAAAAGCAAACATAATATACACACTAGTACGTCACCGAAACCAGGGCAGCCGAAGTTAAAATATCAAATCGATCCATATCGTATTGATCTATTAGAGAAGACAGCATTGATATGTTTAATACGGAGCTCTGGGAGTACCATTCAACTTGTTGAGATCCTGGATGATGACATCATAAGCGTAAGATGACGACAAATTATCTCAGTATGGCGACATCTTGAAAGTAGAATGTCGTCTTCCAGATATTTTATCTCGGGATGGCAACATCCTGAAAGTAGGACGTTGTCGTCTCAAGATAATTTATCTTGGGTGCTCGACATTTTCAGGATGTTATCATCCCATGATGAATTTATTTCGGGAAGTCGACATCATACGTCCTGGATGTCGTTCTCCCGAGATGTTTTATCTCTGGAAGTCGACATCTTGATGCTGTCGACATCCCGAGATTGTAATATATCAGGAGAACGACATCTTACTCTAGGATGTCATAATTCCGAGATCAAATAACTCAGGATGTCGACATCTTACGTTTAAGATGTCATCATCTTGCAGTAAATTATCCCATGAGCAGGATCTCAACATGTCGAATGGCATTTCCAGAGCTCCGTAGTTTAACGAGCACTTACCTCGCAGAACATGCGTCTTGCCTTGTCTTCATACATGTTGCTGATGATGATCTTAGCGTCTTGGTTCTTGATGAGGAGAATTGTCAAAATGGTCCGTGAGTAACTTGCCATAAAATATCAGTTCATTGTAAAGTTTGCAAAATGTTGTTATACAGTGTAATCAAAAATCAAAACATGCAAATCCAGAATTTGACCTCTAAGTAAAGTTTCATCTCATATCAGGATTGAACATCAAATGTCTTAACCCAATAACATGATAATGCTTGCAGTATATTTATTCTTGAAAGGGGAGCTAGTTCCTGATTCAGAGCTTTACGTGGATGCTTATGCCTGAGTCTATTCGATCTAAGGGATATGTTCATTTTTGCATCTTATGTTACTGTTTTATCCTGCCTTTAAGACATTTATCATTAGTGACGGCCCATAACAAACGATTTCAGCGTTTCCTCACGCAAGAACCTTATAGGCACTCACTTTCCATATGTGTTTTTTAGTCTAAAGGAAGTTTTCTCCGTCATCCCGTCCAACTTGTGTATAGACCGTTGTGCGCCTTTAGTTTTGTTATGTTGATGCTCAGAAAGCTTATTTGAAGCCCCTCTGGCTGGCACTCAACACAGCAGGACAAAGAGCACGTTCTGCAACGACTCGTCTCTTTGCCGTTGACGTTTTGTCTATTTATACTGTGTCAATATTTCTAGTGTTGATTCTGAGTTTGCAGCTTCACTCTGTTTTTCATTTGCAGGGTTTCTTGTCGTTTTCAAAAACCTTGCGATGCATAATGACTATTTATTCGTATAAATTTGCAACATCGAACGACATCCCCGTTACACCTATGCCCGTCCTTATTTCTTGGTGTTTTTTTTTCAAACGAAGACGGCAGTGGCGAACTTTTGTAAATTCAATATCTGAATGTCAGATCTTTGAAAACTCCCGGGTCAGACCTGACCCAGATTCCATGTTTTAGGGGACCAGACCCAATTTAGGCACAGACTGACCCGGATTATGTGTTAAACTGACCCGAAACTGCGTCAAACTGACGCAGAGTCAGAGTCAAAATCCCTATTTTTAACCAGTTTCCGGATCAGACTGACCCAGAAATGAGCCAGGCCCCCTTGGACTCGGAATCCGGGTCAGTTCTGACCCGGATTTTTTGAATTTATTTAATTTGTTTTTTTATTTTTATACGCTAAAAAAAACTCCGGTGCGAGGGGGCCTGACCAACTTCTAGGTCAGGCTGACCCTAAACCTTGTTAAACATAGGATTTTAGGATGGATTCTGCTTCAGTTTGACCTATTTCTGGGTTGTTTTGACACATTCTAGGTCACGGTGACCCAGAAATGGGTCAGACTCCACTGGCCCCGGAATCCGGGTCAATTCTGACCCAGGAGTTTTTAGAGTGTACTCAAATTAATGTATACAGCTGATATACAGTACCTTAAGGTTCAGGATCTGGTTCTTAGGGTCCTCAGAGAAGATTTCAGATGTTATTGTAGTAATGTTTGCCGCTTTAAGCAATGTCAGTAAGTTGTCGATGGCCTGTTTAGACAGGAATGAACAGCAACACGATTACTCCAGACCACAGATGCATTTGAGAAAGTGACTTTTGTTAATAACAGAAACGAACCAATGTAACAAATTCGTTCATTTGTCATTCCTATGTTAATAACAGAGGAGCCTAGTGGCAACACTGCGGGGAAAAAGGGGTGGCGGCATAATTACTTCCCTCATCCCCGGGCCCTGTGTGGCGTAACCAGCATCTTCTTTTTCGTAGGGGGCAAAGGGGGGGGCGGATACTTGTAGAGGGGACAATTTCAGTAAAAATTGCCTGATCATAGCAAATTTCACGGTGTCTATAGAGGCTGACGGTGGGGGGCAAGCAGAGGGTAAGATGTTCCACAGGGAGGGGGGCAGCTGCCCCCTTTTCCCCCAGCCCCTTGGCTACGTCACCGCCCGGACCCATCATGTTGAACGCACATGGCTTTTTGGTAGCCGTTTCATTATCGGTCAACTTTTAAGATGGCGGCGGTGACGTCATTACATAAGTTCTATACAGCAGTTGTGACATTCTAAATGTTCCCATGAAATACTGCTCTTTCCCTTTGAAGACTTGGTGGTGATTTTTTTTCCCCCGCAGTCTGTATTGTAAAAGGCTGAGTTTCTTACCAATGAAAACAATTCGTGGTTCTCATGAATGGTCGCTACTCGCGTCCATCCAAACTCGCGCATCAGACGTATTCTCGCGGGATTATACATTGCATCCGGCATGTACGTGCGGTAGAAGAAAGGGAATTTCTCGCGGTCTGACAGTGCCGATGAAGCCGCTGCATAAGACATCTAGAGAGAGAAAAAAAAAGAATTAATCAACCATTGTTTTAAAGGATAGTGTTATGCGATTCTTCCGAACAGAAAAATTTGTATACTTCAAAGTCATGTAATCTGATAACAGATCTCTCCGTTGCTGCACCACGTTTATGGAACCAGCTTTTTTTCACATCAGAACACGTCGTGTGACACGAAGGAGGACGTAACGAAAGTGTGCCCGGCAAAAGGTCGTAAGCAATTACTGTCCAAAAATGTGTTACAAGAAAACTGAGTGTGAAAGTTTTGTCATTTTTTCTGCTATTTGTAAGTCATTCCGCACATAAATGGGTGTACTTCTCGCAACAAATATGCAACAATTTTTGCCCTTTATACGTTTTTGTTCTTCAAAAGAGCCAAGTTATTGCTCGTGACCTTCTGCTGGGGGCAAAAAGTTGTAATTCGTGTGCCCGGAAAAAGGTTCTACAGACATCCTTATGACCTTCTTGCAGGCACACCACGAAAATCACAAACCATTCAGTCTTTCAAAAAAAGGCAGGAAGAAATCTCTATTCATTTATTAACCCATATATATTTTATCCATTCAATCTTATAAGAGGATTTGCATCATTTGAACTAGGGCTCCATAATCTTAGAGATGCCAGCGGTAACACCGCACGTTGCATTCTTCTTCGTGGCCCCAGGGGAACCAGATGATATCTCCTTATATTTGCAGTGAATGAAACGAAGCAGTGGTGTATGCAATATACCATAGAAGCTTAAGTATCATAGGAAAGTGTTATTTTCGATCTCTGCAATGCCTTGTCAATGGGCGGCCATCTTGGTTTTTTTTCCAAACAGAAGGTTGGATGAGAATTTAGTCTGGTCCCATTTTACCTGTGAATAATGAGTATTTGTTTATTGTCATCTGACACAGGAGATGAGACAGAGAATGATGTTATTATTATTATTACTGGTTTATTCACAATTGCACTTGTAGCCCGCAGGCTAAATTACAGCAACATACACTTGAGACAATCAAGGAATACATGTTGTAGGAGTATGGTCTCTCCATTAAGCCTCATTATAAATTATAATATATTCATCAATGTGGATTTTCGCGTTATCTAGCACTACCCATCCATCCCCAGCTCCACCCACCCTTTCCCCGTTTGTTCCACTTGGATCAGCCAAACACGGGGCTTGGTTTTTCCCGCCGACAAGTCACAGCTTTAAATAATCATTGGATTCCTTGATTCATTGGAGCGAATCAGTGAACTGTAAGAAACCTTTTCAAGGCATTTCTGCAGGCTGCTGACGTTTTGCAGACAGATACCCCCCCCCACTGCCTCCATTTCCTTCCTCCATGCTTCACCCCAACCCCTTCAGAGGAGACCAATGACGGGCCGCTAGCGTATTATGAAAAATAATTGGAACTGAATATTGTGTCTACATTATTGTGATCAGTTATTGGACGGCGAATAAAATAATGTTTTTCCACGTGTGTGGAAGGGAAGGCTCATGGAAAATGACACTAAAGTAGCTGATTTTTGGGGTGTTTTGCCCCCTTGAATATAATCGACAGACCCGCAAGGGCCCGAGGTCTCCATTGACTTTGCCATTGCGCGTGGTATTTGCGCATTGCAAGTTTGAACACAGAGTAGCCTAAAAGTTGTTTGTCTAAACTGTGACCTTCCCTAGTTCCGTTCAATCACTTTGCACGGCCAGCTTCGCCTTTGTGGCCTCGGGTTGGCCGGGCCGAAGCAAGGACCCCAACTCTAGATTGGACCGGCTTGGGATGAACCCCTCGTTACAAAACGTAAACTATTCCCTACTATTTTTGTGTAACACGTCAACTAAAAATGTGACAAAAACAGGAAAGCCTGAAGGTCTGTAGTGACGATCCTTAAAAAAAAACAATCCCCGTAAAACGGTTTGCAGTCTTACCCCATGGGAAGCAATTATAGGCCCACCTGGTAACGTTTTGTTTTGTTTTTGTTTGTTTTGTTTTTCTTTCTATAAATCCCACTAGTGTTCATCATTCATGCATCCATCATAAATGCCAAGGGAGTTGTTCACCTAATGAGTAAGCCCCATTAGCCGCTAGTTAGCGTCGGCCTCGACGGTGCAGCAAGCCACGAACGTTTCGTTATAAACCACGGTCCATCTAAAAATAACGGGGCACCATTCAAACTAATCGTTAATACATTTTTTTTTAACACTGCGCCTAAAAAACTGGACCAAGAAACTTAACTTTAATCCTGACCCCCCCCCCCCCCCCACACACACACACACACACACACCCATCATAGTGTAGCAAGTCTGGTTGTGGATTTCACAAAGCGCTAGGACTAGTCTTATCTCGAGTTAGGATGAAAAACTAGTCCTAACTTATAGGACTTGTCAACAGTTAGGAATAGTTTTGTGAAATCCACCCCTGGTTATGTAGGCGGGTTCGTATAGCATGTGACTTTGGATAATGTTGCTGCACACTGTGTGAAGTTGTAAGGCTGTGTGACTTTTTTCCTGGGCACACAAATTACAACGTTTTGCCCCAGCAGAAGGTCACAAGCAAATAACATGGCTCCTTCGAAGATTAGTAGGGCATAACTGTTGTATATTTGTTGCTAAAATTACACCAAGACGCGTTTTTTTTTTTTTTTTTTTAATTCCTATGTGGAATTTAACTTTCCTTAATGACTTATATATTGCAGAAAAACGACCAAACTATCACATTCAGTTTTCTCGAAACACAATTTTGGACAGTAAATGGCAGGTCACACTACTATCGTTCGGCCTTCGTGTAGGCACACGACGAAATTATTTCATTTTGTGGGTCACTGTGATTCTGTGAACTTTTGCCCACAAGGGTTTACGTGACTGGACAGTTAATTTTCAAAATTAGCTTTTTTGTCTTGTTTTTTAAAATCTATTCACGAAAGATATTTACTTATAGTTTGTTTAATATTTGGACGGTGACCCGTTCACAAACATTATTGTGTGTCTGCATTTGGCCTCGTTAACAACAGTAATAAAGATGTGTAACTTATTGGGGGGAAAACATTTTAATGTGAGGGTATGGGGGAAGAGTCGCTACATAAACGAATGCCAGAACTCCATTAATATCTTCTTAGCCCTTTCATTTAACATTATGTAACGGTTAGCCTTATTACCCTCTGGTATTTGGTGTCCGTTCGACAAACGTAGTCCCAATTCAAAGTTGGATGCACTTTAATTAGGCCTCTTTTGTTTCTAGTGGTTATCCGTAATTATAGAAAAAGATGTATTTTTTGCATAATTATTGTTGTGTTATCCTATAATTTCCACCCTCTTCAAGGTTCAGGATTCAGCCCATTTTATCGATGCGGATTGGTTTCGGCAGGCCGATGTGTTGCGAGGTTGTTTGGGGGGCTATGCTCAATTGCTTACTGTTAGTGTGGACGGCCTTTTTGGGGGCCAGCGGCAGCCATTGTTGCATTGTTGTCGTGCTGGACATGGTAATGTAGCCCTGCTCATTGTTCTTTAGCAACTCATGTTCTTTTTTCGCAGAATATATAGTAAATATAGTGCAATCATTGGTGTATCTGTAAGCAATATTTTAGCTGATTTGAACTACGTGCACTTCGAAGTGTTTGTCTCCCTGGTGTTGGGCTACGTATTCACTAAAATCACATAAACTGTACCTGTGTAACCATCATTGATTCTCAGTCAATAACACCTGTAGTCTGATATTTATGTGGTCTTCCCCAATCACCTCTACAGAAGGCGTTCTTGCACCCTCAGGTGAAGAGAAAATTAGGCTCAACGCCCCAGGGTTACAGACCGTGTCCTGACATTACGAAAAGCCAAACCAGCCAGTGAGGTTCAAAGTTGAACGGACAAGGTAAGAACAAGTATTTCTAAAATGAGTTGTGACTTTATGATATACCACAGGACCTTTTCCCCCAAAAATGTCCATATCAAAAGACCTTCATCGCTGTACCATATTGTCTTTATCTCATTTAAACCATTATGATGAAAACGAGGCTGAGCTGGCAAAATTATAATTAGTTTCTCTTGCGCCGAGAGGGAAATATGAAACCATGGTGTAGACTTGAGGATGTCTACGCAGTGTTTTGACCTATTGTGTGATTCGGGGAGAAGTCTTGCTGTTACGACCAGAATATGTCAACCATGCGAAATTCACTTACAAAGCAGAACTAACCTGTTTGCAGTGTTGTTATAAATGGGGTTTCCAAAGCCACTGCTTTTTTAATGAACTAGTTTTTTTTATGTATTTGAATACCCACCTGGGTATGTGTACACAGATTTCACTGACAGTAAATACGTTAAGGCACGTAATATTGTACTCATTGTTCAATACTCTGCAATAAGCTATTTACGTTACAACGATGTTAAACTTTATAACGATGACAAATAATGGATGGGGACTAATGATGAATTCCCGCTGGCTGATCATTGAAGGATAACAATAATTAAGGATAACAATAATTGAGGACAAAACTGCATGACGTTTTCCACAAAATTGAGTCGACAAATAAACTTGACAAATAATTCTTTCAATTCAATGTTTGCGGTACAAAAAAGGTTTACAGTATTACAGTCGATTTGAAATCAGAATATAGAATAATTATATTTCTCCATATGCATTTTCAAAAGTTAATGATTATTTTGAGCCATTGAGCGAAGTTGTATTTGAACGATTAAAAAGTTTGTGCAAACCAAAATTTTGGAAGCATTTTTTCTTAAAGGGACCATGAAACGTAATTTTTTCAAAGCAATTTTCTGAAATGCACCATTTTACTTTTTTCTTTTCACATTGCCATTTTCAAGGGGTTTTTGTGCCTTTTGGTTTCTATGTTAATGTAAATTTCCATATTCATGAGCAAAAGTGTGATGTCATACCACCCAGAAGCCTCAATGTTGCAATGCACAAAAAGTTGACAGAATTTAGGATATGTTGCTGTCGTAAACTATATTTTCTTTAGTGATTTTTTTGTATTTTATTTTTTTATGTATTTCGCAATATCACATATATTTGTGGTGAATAGTATCGATATTTGTCCTTTCAGGGCCACAGGGTCTTTAGCTTCCTTTTGTGTCGGCAGGTTTAGATTTTAAGCACATGTACAACATTAATAATTATCCGCACTTTATGTGACCCCCCCCCCATATATACATAAAATAACAGACATGTGAAAATTAAAGATCACTCGGTCATTGGTCTCACGAGAAAGTAGTGAAAAAACATTTATATTTGTTTTCACTGTTTAGAACAACAGGTTTAGGTCTCGCGAGATCAAAACTAATTGTTTTACTCATTTCTAAAAAATACTACACGATTTCAGGGGAAAATATTTAATGTGGAATGTTTCCACCATGGCCATCTTTATACCATGTAAGTTATGTGCAAATCTATTTGTTTTGATCTTACCAATGTTGTTCACACCCAATGGTTCTATACCCATTGCCAGAAAGCCCGCAAGAGTCTTTGGGTACCTTACCGTAACGAGATTCCAATAGTAGGCCGTCTCTGCCACGGCTTGCGTGGCTGTCGAACACGCTGGACCCAAGATCATGATCTTCTGTGGCTCGCTGTATAGTTGCTCGAAAAATACACGCGTCCCAAGACCAGCTTGGCACTGTAATAGAAACAGAAAGAATGACTTTGTTTCATTTTTGTGGGGAAAATAATCAATCCTTTCATGAGCGACCAGTGGCCAATTTCATAGAGCTGCTTTGAGCACAAAAAGTGGCACACAAATATTATGCTTACCAGAAAAAGGTTACCGGCCAAACTACCATGTCACATGTTCAATTTGTGACTGGTACCCTGCTCATTTCTGCTTAGCAGACAATTTTTAAGCAATATTTTCTGCTTAAGCAGCTCTATGAAATTGGGCCCAGATGTTAACTTATCAAAGACAGAGCTAATGGCTGGCATCATCTATCTTATCAAGAATTTTATTTTATTTTAATTTTATTTTAATTTATTTTTGTTCTAATCTGAAGGCGCACTGATTATAAGTGGCCATATAGAATAATCATTGTGTTTGAAAATATTGATCTTTTTCGGAAATGTGGGTATAGGTGGGCCAGAAAAACCGTAACTGAAAACCGACATTTAGTTTTTATTTCAACTAAAAGAAGGGGGAAAAAAATTGAGGGAAATAATTGAAATACACAGAGGATTCTTCCAGACTATTAGTCCTGGCCGTGAAGTTCCATTGTTAACAGTCAACCTTGTTTCGATAGCCCAACTCCGGGCCCAATGGGGAGATGGCATGGATTTCCTCTTCTGTACCAACTACAAATGTTGCATGATAGCAAAGGCAATTGAAAACTTCTGAGAGGGGAGAACTTTTGTTTAAAATGTCTGCTTTATTTGAGGCATTTCTTTGTTTTCAAAAAACAACTAAATGAATTAGTCAGTCAACATTTAAAAATCGAAGTATTTTGTGGGTGGGTGGGTCAAAACATTTTTTTGAGAAACAACGGCCCCAAAAATTTATAAAGTACCAATCCAACCACTCGAAACATCGGAGTCAAGAAAAAGTATAAGAGGAACCTTAAAATCAACGCTTAGTTTGATTGCAGTATTTGAATTAAGAATTGTGCCCAAATAGGAGACTTGTGAGACGCTGACGGCAGCAGACACAACGGTCCTTTTTGGCAGTTCTGAGCATGCGTGCACATGCTCAGTATTGCGAGCGTAGTTCTGAGCAGGCGTACTACTGGTGAGAATATGATCAAAGTTATCACCGGTAAAGAAGACACTCGAAGACCTACCGGGTCAGAATAGTGCAGCCATCTTGTTTTCCTACCATTCAAATCAATGTAACCAAACTGAGACTGGAAGGGCACATAGTCAGGTTCCTTTTTGAACAACGAACACCAACGTCCATTACTGTTATTGGGTGCAGGGCACATGACCAAGATAGTGGCAGCATGATAAAGGTCTATTGACCCGGATTTTGGGTCCCGTGGGACCCGACCCACCTCTAGGTCTGTATGACCGGGAACCTGTGTCAAAATGTCCCAGAAATGGGTCAAACTGATGAAGAATCCGACTAAAAATCCCAGTTACTGGGTCAAATGTGATCCAGAAATGGGTCAGCCCTCCTCCCCACTCCCCGGATCCGGAATCCCGGTCAATTCTGTCCCGAGAGTTTTTTAGAATGTACTGTGTATTTATTGACAGCCAGAAGATGGGAATGATTTTCTCTTCCCCAAACCGATAATGTAACATCCCTTCTAATTGGAACAGGCCCCGAGAAAAGTGTTGTCGTTAGGCATATGATGCACTGTATATTCAATGTCATAAGTAGGCCTATTATGTCCAGGAAAACAGATAAAAGACTGATAAATGAAATGGCTTTGCTAATAGTTAAGGCTATGTGTACTTTTCCTTTGTGGAATGTTCCGAGGGTAATTATGAGCCAATGTAATGACCTACCAAGCCACTTTACCACAGTCGTTAAAAGTACGTCTTGCAGGATAACGAAACCGATCTGGTTTTATTATCTTCGATTTGGAAGTCAGTTCGATAAAACGAACATGTGTGATGCATGTTTTGTTCCACAGTTTGCACACCCATTATGTTACCTTGTGCATTGTCGTTATTTTTCAGCTGTGAAAAAACAATAGCCCCTAAACGTAGCCCGGGCCTAAATGTACCTCCCAAAACCTTGTACCTTAATGTAGCCAGGGCCTGACATTAGCCCCAACACTGTACATTGGTGTAGCCAGGTTCTAAATGTAAACCCAACCCAGTCAGTAAAACCAGAGCCTTAATGTAGTCCAAACCCTGTTTCATTCAACCCGGGTCTGGGCTACATTTAGGTTCGGGCTTCATTTACGTCACAGGGTTTTGTGCTACATTTAGATCCCGAACTATGCATAATGTCTACATTTAGGCGCGCGCAGGCGGCTCAGTTTTACTGAATCGGTGCTCTATTTATGTAGTTCACTCTGTGTTAAAGTCCATGTCTGGAGCACAATCCTAACTCATGTTTTTATATGGGTGCAGGTGTGTGAATTTGAATGTCAAGTTTTTTTCAGAATCTTGAAAAAACACTTGGAAAGCTTGTTAAAGCTGCCATGCATCTTAATAAGTACTGTAGAACATCGCCTCTTTTACATGGTCTGAATTTATGTAAGATCAGTGATGGTTTGTCCACATTTCAACTTAAAATCAGTTTGTCAAATGTTTAACAACGCTTGTCAAGCAAAGACTTTCTATGCTCACCTCATGAATTGTGGGGTCAAGGGAGATTTTGCACCCAGGAAAACTGTAACTGATTGAGTCAGCATGCATGGTGAGTTCTCTCGTTGCTAAAATGGATTGTCAGTTCATCATTTAGCCGAAAGTTCATCTGTTGTTTGACAATGTGGATTGTGTCAACCGTGGTATTTGTGCTAGTGTCAAAAACAGTCTTATATCGTAACCAATTTTTCGATTGTGATGATCTTGGTAGTCTTGTTCGACTGCTCGGGTTGTTTTTAAAACCTTTTCCGTTTGTCCGGATGATCTGAATAGCTGGTCTTGAGTTTTTTTTTTTTTTAATCTTTTATCTTATCCTTCACTCTTTTATGGACCTTTTGTTATAAAGGAAGGGAAAAAAACAATAACTCTGCATACCGTTCAAGTTAACAGTGAACAGTTTCTTAGGTCTATGAAAATTCTTTTGCACGTGTGAAATTATAATGACTGTTTTCAGATTCTTTTATAAATGTAGAAGAATTATTACAAAGTTTCGGTACCATCAACTCAACAAATATTTTGTAAACTCGCATAATTCCAATTGAGATTTCTTTTTAAAGCCTCACACATCAGACTACAAACACTTTACTTCACAAGTGTATTGTTTTAGAAATAGTCATTGTAGCGTTTTTAAGAGAGTGGTTTTATTTTGTTTTTATACTTTTTATTTCATTTTGTTTCTTTCGTCTTTCTCCACTGTCTCTCCATTACTGAGTGCTGGCCAGTGCGGTACAATTCGCAATTACTGGACATGCATTCAGCTTGTACCTTTCTTTATTTGATAATAAAAGCTTTTTTTCTATCTCAAAAGCTATTTCCAGAAGCTGAAGACATTAACTTTTAATTAACTACAATCTTCCGGGAACATTAAAGAGCTCGCCCGACCGTCATATAAATGAATTACATTTTCCACTTAAGAATCAGTGTGCTTCTTTTGGAGCAAGACCGGTAAACAATTTAAATGTTAACCTGGATGAATTGACAATCGGTTGTTATTTACTGTTGATGTTATTCAATGCATTAAACAGATACAAGTTGCAGCGTAGATTAAAAGTAAATTGCACTCAAACTAACATCACTTCTTCCCCGGGCTTTGCCCACTTGGGTTACAAAATTATAAACTTAAATGTGAATATTGCCAGTTAAATCAATTCTTTTAACAATTCTGTTCAATTCACTTTATTTCCACATAAAAAAAAAAGAAAAATAAAAAGTTATACAAATTAGTCTTGAAGTCTTTTCAAAAATCCGACTCTGCGGCTAGGATAAATTTGTATGTATTTTGAGCCTTGATTTTACCCTTTTCGCCGTTCCAAATTAGTAGGAAGGGTTGGTACTGGCACAACAGCCACCGGCACAACAGCCACCGGCAGGACGTTCCGTTCCTGTCGAAAACGTTTTACAACTCTTCAAAATCATACAGTGCTTGCCGTATACAAGGGATCCTCACCAATTCTTGGTACTAACTGGCATGGCTATCCTCCATTGTGTATTCTTGTTGTATTCCCTGTCTTGCCGAGAAAGAAATTTCCACTTGAATTCTAATTGAATTTCATTGCCTTAAAACGTGGAAGAATTTGGGTGCACTACACTTTGAGGAGGCATTTAAAAGGATTTAATATTATAATATTAGGCATTATGTCTTACATTCTAAGGCGTTCGTGTGGAAAACAGTCTGGAGTGCGAGTAAGTGGGAGTACCTTCTGTAGTTCTTTTTTTTTTGCCACGTCTTTTTCTTGTACCGATCTAAAATATGACGGTGTAGCAAGGCAAGATGTGCGTAGGATTTTTTAATTTATTCGCATGCTGCCTCGCCGATTATGGCTCTGCTAATGGAAAACGGATATAAATTAGCTTTTAACACAACTGCCGAACACTATTGCTCTACGCATCCTTTGGTGCGTTTTTTTAAGGAAAAGTTCGACACCATCTGAGGACGTGGTGCATTACGACTTTTGATGAAATGTAGTGTATGAATCTAATCCTACGAATAGGTTCTTTTATTTATCATTCTTATCATGTTAAACAACATCCAGTCATTATTATCACATTAGGCATTCACTCAAGTATTATTCAAATTATTTCATTATAACACCCGGTCTTACCGACGATAGGTTCAAGCACCGTTGTCCGGTCTGTTTTGTTAATTAACTTAAGACGTGATTGCATTCGCCAATCAAAGATGGGATCATAGTACAACACGTGAACATAACAGATAATCTTTCGCCTCACGTGATTTTGAAATGATCGGTCATTATTTGTGTGGACAATACAAGTTGATTTTCCAGTAGATTTTGTGCGTGAGCGGAAACGTTGCAGGATGTTGGTTCAGATTTAAAAGTCTGCATCATTATCCGTTGATTAATTGCATTGAAGAAGAGAACAGCCAAGAAGGAATTTCCATTTCGAATCATCTGCTATATACTAAAGACGTCATCACCAGACACTGACACGAGGGGTGATAAAGACTTAACAATAGAAGTACGCAAGCACTCAGTTTCAAGCGTGATGGAAACCAACCCCTTCCTCCCCAATCATTAAGTTCAACATTATTGTTATTTATAAAACATAAAAATATCATTAATCAATTTGTTGTTTAGTTCTTGTTTTTTGCGTGGGAGAAGGGATGGGGTTTTCCCAACAATTGTATCTACAGGTGCGGAACAAACTTCTGTGATAACTGATCACTTAAGGATGATTTTTCTGTAGGCCTATTTGGCAATTCTGCTTGCTGGGTTTTGGTTCTAGCTATTGGTTTGGGTCAAGATCATTTTTTTCACTTGGGACCAGTTATTCACAACGATACTGTAATGTACATTTCTACAGCACTAAACTATGGCCGTGCCCCCCAATCAAGCCAGTTTGGGCTATGGCTGCGGCTGTTTGCTGCAGCAACAAACGTTGAAGAAGAGGTCTTTTGAGTGATTTGTCCAAAGCCACTGCCGAAGTCGTCAAATCCGACACGGCTTATGTCTCCATGGAGAGATGAACTCTTGATGAGGCGCACCCAGGGTGAAGAGGAGATGTAAAAAAAAAAACCAGTTATGCCTTGGTACACTTTGGGGGCTCATTCTAGATTTGAAATTGGTGTGAGGACAACCTGCATGACCCTTTCCCCTTCTCGATGTCCCTCCTCCAAAGAATAGCCTAACCCCTAGTGCCCTATGCCGGCCAGAGACACTCCCATCCTCCCAAATAATCCACTTTATGGGAACTCAACACCCAAATGGTTGGACTTTGATAAGATTTGTATGCATTTTACAATGATAAGCACTTATTCTTTGGACCTTCAGTCCCATACCCTTCTTCTTGAAAAGTGTTTTTAATATATGGGACCATTGCGGTGTTATTATACTTTGAATGGTCCTTCGGTAGCCGTATTATTATCTGTTTCTCTCTGTATATTAAACAAAAATAAAACTGTAAGGAGGAAAGAAAATTGTAAAGAAAAATGTGGGAGGGGCTTTGAGCGCCTCGCAGCACTGCCCTCTCACGCCGCGGTGCATCAAGCCATGACATGCGGAGAAGTATTTTGTGAACTGATCACTTCATTGACAATGACAGTGACAATTAACGCTAGTTGGCAGGTGTATTCACGTTGCTGAAGAGTTATTTGGGGAAATAGGGTTGGTGGTCAGTGTGTTAGATTATTAAAATAGTTTTGTATAGTTGGAAGACTAATGGTTGGCAGACTGGCTTTTTATTTCCAATTTATTGAAGAGATAGGTGGTAAGTTAAGTTCGTTAGCTAGGTTGGTTGATTGATTAATTAATGAGTAATGAGGAAGGCTGGATTGGTTGTGTAGTCTGACAAATTGATGGAAGTGGTTTGTTGGCGAGCTATTACTTGGTCGATCGGTATAAATCGGTTGACTGATTTCTTAATTAACTATTACTTGATGGTCGGTTGGTTGGGTTTCCCGATGGTGGCATTACCCACCGTAGGACCATCAGCTGTTCTGATCGATGAAACAATTAATAAATTGGTTGTTAGGTTAATTAGTTTCAGTGCTTGACTTTTGCCGTCCCTGAATACTTGTACACATCTGATATTCAAGGGGAAGTGGAACAAGATCTCCAAACATAAAAATCGCAAAACAACCCGTCTGAAAAATGTTGCAATCTTTGTATTACCATGGACTCAAACATGACCCTCAGCCAGCAGGTATCCATCATTTCAAAGTCTGTCAGGCATCAGCTCAGGTATCCGTGGAAGTTCTTGACCTCATTCAAAGGCAACCGAGTTGATGGTTCACTCACTACTTCTCCTCACGGCTGGACTTTTCCAATGTCATTTTGATCAACCTTAGTTCCTAAGTACCGGATAAATCGACTGCAACGCCTCCAGAACTCAGCCGTCAAACGCTCACCACGTATCTCCTCCACCCTACAAGCATAGCACTGGCTTCCTGTTCGGGAGCGCATCATCTTCAATATTCTTCTTATCATCTTCCATTCTCCCAAAGGGCACATCTCCTGCTTCGCTCCTCAAATAGCGTACTCCTTGAAATTCCACGTTCCCTGCACTCTTCGAGGCTTCCGTTGCTTCCCACGCTCCGGGCCATCTCTCTTTGGAACAAACTCCCTCTCCAAACTCAGACAAGCAGACACTTGCTGTTGTTACAAAAGCACTGTTGTTTTAAAACAACTCTTACAACCTTTTTATTCTTTCAATCATAGCTGTAGCCTGTTGGTTGTCTTCATGCTTTTCAGCAGAGCTCTTGTAAATTGCGCTAGAAGTGTTCTTGACAGACCTGGCCCACTAGGAATGTCTGTTATTTATTATTAATACTTTGTGATGATATTGTTTAAATGAAAATACAATATTTAGGTAGTTCGCTGTCTTTGATAGTCTGCCAGTGGGTGATTTAGTTCTTAAATAATTGATTGACTGAATGATCGGTAGCCCGCCCTCTAGTGGTTGTGGGGCCCATAAATGTAGCCCAAGACTTACATGTAGCCCAGACCTAAATTGGGCTATATTAGGTACAGTGTTGCGGGCTAATGGGAGACTTTGGAGGACACTAGGTGGCAGCAGCCTTACCAGTAAAATCCGTTGTTCCCGGAAATGTGCGCATGCTAAGAACTACGCAAACAATGGACATTTACCTGGTGAGTCTGCTGCCGTCTAGCGTTCCAAAGTCTCCCATTAGTTCAAGGTTGTCTTGAGCTAACTGGACACAAACGTCAAAGATCTTCGCCGTGTTTTTGTTTGTTGCTGCTTTTTTTTTTTTTTTTTTTTTCTTCGACTTTTGCGCTACAAGCAAAGTGTGACGAAGATAAGTGACAAAAACAAAATCATTTGCCAAAGAAAAATCACCTGCATACAAAACTATCAATAGATTTACCTTCCTGTGTTGACTTCACCACACAAGCAGAACAGGTGACTTATTATGCACAGCGAATGTACTTGATCGATCTAATTAGATTGAAAATGACTCTTTTCGATTGAGGCCAGGGACAAATCTTTTGCAGTTTGTCCCTAGTTTCAATCGAACTAAAATTTAAATCGAAAACTTGTTTGTTTGGTTGGTTTTTTAACTACCTTAATTTAATTCTTTCAACACCAATATTCAGATCTACAGTCTGTATTTAGTCCATGCCTTAAAAAGGGGGACAACGTCATGTCATTAATACGTCTACTACAAACAAACAAAACAAACTTAGAGAGTGTATACAAGCCGTTAAGAAACTGAATGGGTATATTCAAATAAGTGACAAAATATTCCAACAAAGATTTTGCACAGCTTCCAGAACATAACGATGGGTCAACAGGTATAGTCACACGTTCGAGTGTCAAGAGTTCAAACACATTAACACTACTTAACTATCCATGGTTACTGGTTCGAATCCCTTTCACACTTATTTGAAAGGTTGTTGTGATTTAGATAAAAGCAGCTTCATGTATGTTCAGAACACACAAAATCAACACTGACTAATACATTGACATTTGAGGAACCCTGACACTATATGATTAAGTTCAGTTCAACGGTAATATATGAACAAACTTTGTTAATTTTTACACAAAAAAATGAATTGATATTACAGAAGCACACCGACAAAAGGATGACTTAGTGGAAACAGTCATTCAATTCAATTTAAAGAAAAACTTACAAAAACTTCCTCCACATCGGTTAATTACTGAATTAGAAAAGTGGGTGCATTGAAAAAGTAATAAAATAAACATGTCTAGAAAGAAAGAAAACAGGAATGCATATTAAAATGGTATTTGATGCATCTTAAAAAGAAAAAAATCCCAGAGTTTGATTGCTACAAAAACGGACATGACATTATTTTTTATAGCAGTCTGTCAGATATGATGTAAATACACATGAATCTATTTTACACCACTGTATGCCACCGTCTACATTTACACATTATGCCTAAAATGTGAAATGCAAATTATATTACTATTGTGTTTTTCCACTCGGCCGAATTGCCATAGTCTTTCCGTGTAATCACCGACCTTCGTCTGCTTTGCATGCATTTAACTGAACGGCAGTTCCACATGCCAATGAACTGGAAAACATGTGCACACCGGAATGGCCTGGTTAAAATAACATTTGCAGTTAAAAGAAAACAAACGGATGATTTACACGTATAATCAATAATTTTCAAAAATCAATAAGTGGTGCTTTTGCTGTTTTCGTTTTGATCTATGGTGATATTAATGGTACCTTCCACAGTGGTGTTTATGTAGGGCAAATGAGTGATACCGTCAGTCTATGGTATTATAACCAGGGCATTAATCCTTTCACAGTCAAAAATTGATGTCTTAGGTTACAGTCTAAAGAATTAAAGATGTAACTTAAGCAAGATAATGTTTCGAGTGTTATTTAAATTGAATAAAGGTGCGATAATCTTGCAAGAGCACTGCAGTTTTCCCTGGTCAAAACACTTCTATGGTGATGAAAGAGTAATTTTTGTCACTGAAACTTTCAAGGGGCAGCAAAGCAACGGCATTTGGGGCATTGGGGAAACTGCCTCGGGGAACTATCGGGCTTGGGGGGAATTTTTGGACAATATAGGGCATAAGATAGAGCATAAAATGATCGTCTGAAATTGACTAAATTTACAGATATTTCCAGGGCCTTCTTTTTCGTGCTAAACATGACCTCCCCTGAGGTATATTACCAGAGGAGTTGTGACATATCAGGCAAAATACCTTATACTCAAGATAAAAAATATGTTATAATAATTCCAAAGTGTTCAAAATTTAAGGAAATAGGTTAGTTTACTGAACTGAAACAAGTTCAAAAAAGAGCATAAAAGACAGAGCGATGTCAAGCACAAAATAAATGTGGCTGTAACATTTTGTTGTTTTAGTGGTTAAAAGGCAGAAATGGAAAGGCCAAATGAATAGCCTTGAAAAACTGCTTTCCTATACTCAAATGATTGCGATTCCTTTTACATTTAAGCCTCGAGGATGCATGCAGCTGTGAAAAAAACAGCCTTCATGAAAATTAGCCATTCGGAAAAAAATCAAACTGTCCTTGAAGATCCTGACAAAAAAACAATGTTTTATAAGGAAAGGAAATAATCCCTTGAGTAACCGTGGAATTGTTAACCACATTCACCTGATATCACGCGCAATGTTTTGAGAAAGTTGCACAAAACATCAATTCTATTTTTATTTTTTTTAGAATTCCTATGAACAGATCAAGGGAATAATCATGAACTTCGATTTCTTAAAGCGAAAACTAAACAGGAATGTGTTATGAACGTACACGACAGTAAGAGTGTAGGCCTACCCTGAATATATTTTTTATAAACTCAACTAAACACTTCAATATATTGCCCCGGTGTTTCTGATGGCATGGTCTGGCGGCTAATATATGCGCCACCTAACCTTGTATTCCTTTCAATGTATTGTATTATGGTTACTTCGTCTCATAAAATTATTCGTAACAATCTCCATTAGATTTGGCGCCAGGAGTGTCATTTATGACAGAGATGGCGCATTATAAATCAAACGCTATTATTGTTATTATTATTAGTAGTATTATTGCTATCATTATATTGTCAGTAGTAATCGATCCAAATAAAACACACAATTCTTTCAAATTTTCGATCTTTAACATATCCCAGAAAACACGAAGTGACCTTGAGGTGTTACTCAGCAAGGTTCTTTTAATGCCTACTCATTAATGCTAAACTATAAAAAAGCACTAAAAGATTAATTAAATACAGCGACGATAATACTTGATTATTTAATGCTATCTTACAACAATGTATAAATGATGATTTTTTAATAAATCTTTAATAACAAATTTTCTCTGTTAACTGTTAGCTTTTGTAGAAAGCTAACCAAACTGAACATATCTTGAAAATTTGCATGATTTGCAATCGTAGGGCATTCCAAAATGGATCCTATAATCAGTTCCTTTGATGTTCATATGTAGTTAAATCAGATTAATTGCATCATTTTTTTTATTAGATCATACAGCGCAGCACAGAAGAGTCAACCATGACTCGCTTTTGTTGAGAAATTGTTGTGGAAATTTAAGTCTGAGCCAGGCAAAGAATTCTGACCCAAAAAGTAGTAAATCTTACATGGAATTACCATATTTTCAGACTAATTGTTCGGATGATAAATCGAAAACTGTACGAGAGCAACAACTTGCAATAGTGGGTGGACAAGATGACAGAAGGGACCAGTAGTATTATGTTAATGAAGGTTGATAATATGATAAATGCGTTAAAAATCAAAAATCAAATAGCTGATGTTTAAATGCATGTAATTGGATAGCTTTAAGTTTATGTTAAAATCGTTCACCCCTGTACTGCTGTACTTTGGAACTCCCTACCTGCTTTCCAGCTAAATCTATTCCAGTTCAAGAGAAATGTGAACAAATAGGCCTATATTATATCTTTTTCCCATTTTAAAAGCCATCTTTGACTTGAGTGGCCGTCTCTGAAGTGTTTGTGGGTTTTTTTCTTTTAATTTGACAGTTTTACAATATAATCAGTGTAAGATATTTGCTTGGAAAGATTGTATTTATAATATTTTGAAATATTTTTATACTTTCAAAATGTAATTAGCATTGCGCCCTCTTGCTGTCAACAATTCGGCCTGGTATAGAAAGTTTTCCCAGGCTGAAATACATACAGTCATGCGGGAGAAAATAATTGTCCTTCAACAGTCGTATTTCAATTTGTCATCAATAAAAACAAACAATTTAAGTTCACCTCCACGAAATGTATACAAAGCAAACATTTGCGCCTTGTCCGTGTTTTCTTTATACGAGCATGACCGACTAATACTTAACCGAATTGCGGGTTGATTGGAAACAGTTCGTTGCGTTGGTTGGAGTTTGGTTTGCTCCACCCACTCAAGTATGTAAGCACCCTGCAAACAAGGACCTCTTAATATATGTCCCTCTTTTGTACACGCTTTCCAACTGGGGACCTTCACCCAAACCGGGGACCCTATTTGCTCATGTTTATATACGTCCCCAGTGCGAAGGTGTATACCTACCCGCACACTGCACAAAACTGGGGTGTCAAATTGATTATCTTGGTATCCGTACGTGACAACACTAACATGGTGCTAATTTCACGAACAATAAAGCAATGGAGATAATTAACACCATGTCGGTGTTTTCACATTATAGATACCAAGAGAATCAATTTAACACCCACAGTTTTTTCAGTGCACACACACACACTCCTGCTTAAAAATATTCAGAAAAAAAACGCTTTGAAGTTCAACAGTGATTACCACTGGAAATGAAACGTGCTTTGAAACAAAAAGATATCATAAGTTAATTTGGACGGCGGCAGTGGCGTTCACATTCAACTGTTTGATTAGATTATGGCAACACAACAGGTTGGGATGACTAACGCAGGAAAATGCAAGTCCACGGAGGAATTGCTCAAGAAATAGTCGATATGAGGCGAGATTCGAGACCCACGTACCAGGTCCAGCCCGGGCAGCTAATTTGATACTGGTTGGACTGTTCTGTGCAATTTACCTCCCTTGGTCAGTTCACGTAAACTGTACCGTTTCGGGCATTTTGCCCCGTGGCTCATTTTTGATTGAGTAGATTTTGAGTGAAGTTGTTTTTTTCATTTCAACTCAATTCGCATTTGCTAGACAAACTTATGACAAAACTGTCAACACTGTTAGTTTTCATCGTTATTTATTCGATTATGCCGTTGAACATTGCACAGTTTTGTGCTTATATGGACGTCGCGGGTAGCATCGAGGGAAAGAGAAAACAAATGTCGAAGTCAGCGGATGGCGGACAGGGTACCAGCAGAAAGTGAAAGAGTACACGCAAAGGAGCAGGAGTTGCTGAAAACAACAAGAGACAGGGAACTGTGGACAGCCGACGTCCTGAAGGGACATGACACCTGAAGAAGAAGCAGACGACTATAGGGCGAGAAGTCAGGTACTCCTTCCATGAAGTTATAGACCATTTCACGGTGCCCATTTACGTGTTACTCTCCAAGGACACTCGCCAATCTACGGTAACTCGCCATTAAACAATAAGTATAACTGCTGCAGCGCACGTACTCGTTTTCATACAAGAAGAGGATGTTTGTTAAAAGTGCAAAATATAGCCCTTCTCCCTTCACGTGTATTAAACTATTATGCCCGTCTCTTTGTGTTTTTATTTACATATTTTCTCTATTCCTTCCCACACCCCCGTAATGTGTTTTATTGGCGGACTGAACCTTTTGTATCATGGACAATATTCTCCTCATACTGAACCTTCTCCAACTGCGGATGTCACGTACTTCTCCTTGATAATTTCAACGTGTAATTTTGTGAGCTACGGAGAGTTTGGACAGACATAATCAGAGTGAACCCGGCTATGTTCTGCAGCCATCCAAACAGTGCATTCTGATTTTATAGTTTAGAATATCGACTTCAAGCCCGGGAGACGAGCGATCAATTAACAATCCGATAGGAGTAGAACCCACCTCCCCACGAAAGAAAAACAAATCAATAACAAAGTGTCAAGGAGACTGGCAAATCCAGCAAGATTCAATCCTGTGTGTGTGTGCATGATAAGACATCGGCGTTGAACGAAGTCAGTCACCTGCATCTTGTTTTCGGTCTCGTCTAACACGGATAAGTGAATGCGGAAGGTCGTAAGTTCAAATCTCACCAGAGGAGGAGATTGTTTCGAGTACAAAGTGCTATCATACGCCAGAGTAGGGTGAAACCTTCGCCCACCATTACGCTTAGCCTACATGTAAGCTAAAACCTTGATAAACCACCGGTTGATAAACCACCGGTTCTTTTTAGAACCACCACAACTCATACAGAGTTTGTTTGTACGTGGCGTCTCCGCTAACTCCCACCGTGCAAAGTCACAAATCATACTTGTCAATCTTTGCGTTAATAGCTTTATTTACTCGCGACTCTGCCAAGTTTGGTCGTGTTGCGGGTACAACAAATTGCGTTCATCACACATTGTTTTGCCCGCAATGACCATCCATTTAAACTCCCCCCATCCCCTCGTTAATGTCAAAGCAGCAGTCGTTCACCTACGCTCAACGCCCTTGTTTTTGTCTACTACCTGCATTTAATCTGTGTGCCATTTTGTGCAGGTATACTTCTCCTGCCGGTAGACTTTGTCAATGATTAATTGTAACCAGAGTCACGCATCATGGGACAGAAAGGGGTAAAAACTGGAAACATATTGGCAGCGACGTAAACAGCAACTATCGAAAATCATTCAAGTTCATGCTGGATTCGTAAATAACCAGTGTATTGTATGCAAGTTATGTTTCATTGCCCTTGGCGCAAACAAGTACTGTTTTTTATTAATATATATAAAAAAAATATGTATATCTAGGCCCTATATATATATATTTTTTATTATTAAGAATATTTTATTAACTATTTATTTATTTGTTTCTTTATTTTTATTTTTCATTTGTTTTGTTTTATTTTATTTTTATTTATTTATTTTTATTTGGGGGGCATGGCCTCCTCTGTAATTTATTAATTCATTCATTAAAACTAAAGGGGCTGAATTGATATGCCTGAAAATATGTTCTGCTGAACTTCAAACCGAACTACAAGTGAGTGATGAAACCATTGTTGTGATAAACCTCCACTTCTGTACAATTTTGAGTTATGTTTCACCATTCTTATCAACCATAAACTATTTAATAGTTACTCATTATTAGTCTACATTCCATACAATAGTATTTTTGATAGAGATATTTACGCTAAATGTAAGTTAACTCATGAGATGTTACTTCCGAACTTGAATTGAATGATAATAATGCCGAAAAGGAACAGCGGCGTAGCCAAGATTTTTTCACTGGGGGAGGACACAGGGGGCGTTGCTTGTCAGTGGGGGGCCCAGGTACCATGTTATTTTTTAATGAATTACATGTATCTATAATTTTTTCATGGGGGGCACTGGAAATTTGTGGGGGCACGTGTCCACCCCCCCCCCCCCCTTATGCCCCCCTTGCTGAAAAGGAAGAACAGTTTATGAAAATAGTAAGCCTTGCGCATCTATTTTGAACCATGATTCTGTTCCTTTACTGCAAGAGTCTTTCAAGGGTATACCTTTTTCCAGCAGCCTTGGGCGGTGAAGGGACTAGAATTAGGTTAGCATCAGCCAAGCTGCACTAAACTCGAAGCGTTTTTTTTTTTTTTTTTTTTTTTTTTTTTTACTACTTTTACATCAACACATCAGGCGGTGCTGTGATATTTTAACTACATTGACCAAGGACATTATGTAAGTTTTGCGTAAACAACACATGATTTATACCCAATGTGACAAGTGGATTGTCTGGCGCTTAAACACCGCAATCCTTTAAAAAATAAGATAATGGGACAAAATAAAAGTGTTTGCATATGCTCGACTTGCAAATAATTTTCTGTGTACGTTAAATGCGTTACAGACAATAGGCAGGTTTCCGGAATGTTTTAAATTTGATGTTAATCTCAAGGATATAGCAACATTGAATGGACTGTGCGACCGTACACTGCAAACACTGAGGAGTGAAATTGATTCTCTTTGTATCTACATGTGACAACACCATCACGGTGTTAATGGTACCAACGATGTAGCATCGGTAATAATTAACACCCAGTAGGTGTTGACATATACACCAAAAGAATCAATTCAACACCTCAATTTTTGCAGTGTGTATGTGCAGGCCCTAAATGTAGCCCCAAACATAAATGTAGTTATCCCCAATATTGTACTCAATGTAAACCGAACCCAAATGTATCACCAGTCTCGTACCGGTACCTAATTGTAGCCTGAACCTAATCGAGCTGAATTGTTTAAGTACAAGGTTTTGGCTGCAGTAATGTAGGTTACGAAGGTAATGAATTCATTGTATTGAGCCAGTTATCCTAAGTTGAATTGTTGATATTTCACACCATAAATTAGACTAGGAATATCAGATGCCGAGCGCAGGAACAACATACGTGTGTTTACCGAACGGTTTAGACACTGTCAGTCTATTTTTGTATTCATTGTTTATTCATCAATAGTACAGAAACCCTCGAAAGTGGTAAGTTAATATTTAAGGATTGAACTTAAAAGGAGTGCAGTCAAAGATATAATACACAGTTTTCAAAAGGAATAAAGGATAAAAATTAAGGGGGGTTTTAACTTGGATTCTGCGCCAGTTTGACCCATTTCTGGGGTCATGTTGACACGAATTCCGGGTCATACTGACCCAGAGAAGGTCAGGCCCCGCGGGATCCGGGACAATTCTAACCCAGGAGTTTTTACAGAGTGTAGATATACAATGAATAAAAGTTGAACAGGGGCTGGCGAGGTAATACAAATTTATAAAATACCGTCATCGAAAGATGCGAGTAACCAGACCCTAGCCATTAAAAAAATGTAATTGAATATGTTATTAAAAATGATTAGCTTGAAAGTCCCAAAGCTTTTTAGGTTTTTTTCTGGTAAGGCTGTTCTATATAGTTTGTGTTGTGTGTTTAATCGTTACACCACCGAGCTCGCCTGCTGACGAGAGGATACATCGGTTGCAAGGATAGAAATAAAACAGAAACTTTTTTCGATATAGCCAGCTCCACTGCATTTATAATGGACACTTCAGTTCCTCCAATGACATCCTTTAAACGGGTATCTCAACAATCCCTATGCTAAAAAAAAGAAATGATTGAACATTTTAAATGGGAAAACCAGTTGCCTGCAAATTACCTACTGTGGCATGTTACATCTAAAATATTCCCCCGGACAACCCACAAAATAAAATTATATGGCATTGCTAAATGGTTTATGAAGGTGAAATGCAACAAAAAAAATGCTTTCAAAGAAAATCTCGTATAATATATATATTTTTTCAGTGAGCCTGACAATAGTTATTACTGAAGTAAACTGAAAAAAAGACCAGCGTTTGTAGGGAAGGCCTTAGCCTATTGTTCGCACTAAGTGATAAAACGAGACTCGTGATTGAACTTGCCGCCACAGTTTATCGCATCCATTCCCATAGTAAAAAAAATAAGAAATTCACGGTTTTCGATATTTAATCTCGCTCAAGATTTTTTTTTTTTGAAAAATTAGAAAGCGATTTGAGGTCATTCTGACGTCTTCAACCGTCTGTAGGGTTGTTTATTGAAATGAGAGGGGAAAAAACTGCATAAAAAGTCGCCCAAACATTGCAAAACGTGACCATAATATTTATGCAAGGTCGGATATAAATGTTTGGGTACTAACTGTAAACGAGCATATTGGCATCAATGGGGAGCCCCCCCCCCCCCGCTCAAAATTATTGTTCCCCTCCTTGCACCCCCCCCCCCCCCGAACAAATGACTGGACCGATGTATTAAATACCAACAAAAGTAATAATTATTATTTCGTCTTGAACAATAGGTACTCAAGGCGCTTGTTATATTATTTTTTAAGACAGGTATTTGAAGTTTTAAATCATAAGACCCATTTTCGTAGCACCTTATAAGGGTTTACAAGGTGCTGTGGCACATTCAGCAGCCACTGCCAGAAACACCGGGGCAAACTCTTCTTAGCGAAGTGTAAGGGTTCTTGTTCGTGCGATACACAACACACGGGATCTTTATACGGCCTTTACGTCCCATCCGAAGGACGAAGCAATTATGGTTAAGTGTCTTGCTTAAGGACGCAAGTGTCAAGACCGGGACTCGAACCCACACTTTGCCGATCAGAAACACCACAGCTTCAATCCAGTGCGGTTAAAGAATATGACTTTTCGGCAGTCCGGTCATAGCCGCCCCATGTCACAGCCATTGCTGAAGCCATTAATTCAGACACGACCCCAGTGTATGAGATAATTATCATGAGTTCGGCATGAATGAAGTTGGAAACGAGGTTGGGACAGTGCTATTATTTCCTAAGCCCAGTCCAACTTCTTGCTCATTGGTTTCGTAATTGTTAATTCAATGTTTTTTTCTTCCAACTTGAAGCTTCCTTATCCAAATCTCTTTTGTCACTTGTTTTATTTTCAGTACGGTGACTGTAAAGGGACACCACAGATTTGAATACTGACGCAAAGCTCTAGGTAAGTTTTTACGACTTTTACCAAAGTTGCAAATATTTACATTACTTGGGGGCCAAGGGCCTCAATATTTGGAGTAGGTACTTACGTAAATATTTTGGACTTCGACCAACACCTACAAATAGAGGTAAATAATTTAAGCCTCTGCACTACAGACAGCAGCAAAAGTAGGGTAACATTTTACAGGGGCACAAAAGGTGCACCATTTTTTCTTTTTCTAGGGCCAATTGAAACTAAACATCTTCAAATTTAAACAAGCCCCATGTTAGCGCTCTTTTTACGGCATTTACTTTTTTTTAGTAGATAATCTTACGTCGGGATGTCAAATTGGGGAACACGTGTGGCACGGACATCAATATGGAGGGTACGTGCCCCCCCCCCTCCCACCCCACGTGCCCCCAACTCCGCCCCCACCCTTAGTTACGCCACTGACTGCAAACCTTCAGTGTATTCATTCCCTGGTGTTCAAGGCACTCTTAACAAAGAAATGCAAACAAGTCATATTTCTCATCAGATAATTTTTCAATTTGCTCTTCGAGTTATCAAGAGACTCAGAAGTTTTAACTTATTTAGGAAGTTTATTCCACAATTGAGGAGATTTGGGTACTGTACACCCCATGTTCGTTTTGATTTCGGGACAACAACCGGAGAAGATTAGTCAATGGGTGCCAGCCCTGAGCGGGATGGATTCTGGATGTTTATGAGAGAAGGGATGTACCACGGGGAGGACCTGTAACCGCAAACAGTTCAAAACGCTTTGGAGGAATTCCTTGATTCCAGTTTCAAAAAGATTGTCAAAAGTATATTTCATTAAAAGAATTGATCTCATACAATCACTATTTTTCTACGGAGGAGTGGAGGATGTTTAAATTGTAATGTCAAAACAATTTTGCCTATTAAATTGCATTTTAGTAGAAGTCAATTTTGTCTCAATTTTAGGTTATTGTCAATTCTTAATTCCAGACCCACCAAAGAGAAGTTTGCCGAAGCAAAGTTATCAAAAGCTAACCCTTAAAATGCAGTTTTTATAATACCTTTGTGAAATTAGAGACAATTGTTATTCACTTCCTATTAATAACACAATATTTTAAATATTAAAGCTTATATTTATACTTTTTAATTTATTAAAAAAATCCCAAGTAATAGACAAAGTTTATCCTCAGCCAGAATTAAACTTTAGACTCAGTAGGGAGCGAGATATTGTTTTCGTTTTCTTTTACAGAACCTCAACAAATTCCTTAGATTTTATGGACGATTTCTCAAGATTACATTCAACTTGAGTCTTTGTGTGTCTTGGCCGAGCGGTCTAGCGCAAGGGCTACAATCCCATATGATACCCGCCATGTTGCTTATCTCCTTCGAACCTTCACTTGGCCACAACTAATTTTTTGGTTTTATTATTTTCTTCAAATTGTTAACTTCTAATAGGTTTACTTGTAAAATACTGACTGATTAAACAGGCTGTCCAACAACAAAAAAACCGAGACACAAAGCTTAGCCATAACTTGCCTCTCTTCACCCAGGAGTACAATATAATTTCCACCTGCGAGGATTGTGTTGTCGTTGTTTGAAGGGCGAATGTGGTGCCAGGGGAGAATGAGAAGTTTGAGGAACTGTAAAAGTATGCTGCTTTACAATGTTTGCCTTTTTTTGGTCATTTTGACGATTTTTGTTTTCCAACTACCTGTTGCTTTTATGCTTTGTTTAAAAGAGGGTTTTTGTTTTTAACACAGCAGAAAGCCTATTCAACCTCTTCCTACATCTCTCTATCTAGTAAAATATGCCCCGGGTATAACGCTGTAGTAATCTGTATGTTATTTTTACACCTTCTCCAATGCAACAAGGACTATTAACTCAACAATTTTCCACATCTACCAATCCTTATAAATCCGCTTCCGTCCCATGCTTCAATATTCCCTGACATCAATTCTGCTTCTTCAAGTCTCAACTGTAGACGGAAGGTGTCTTCCATCCGTCTGTATCCATTAATCTCTGCTCCCCAACGCCGCAGTATTCCCCTGGCGTCATTTCTACATCTTCTCCTCAGCTCCCTCTGACATTATTCCTATCTTTTATTTTGCCTTCACCTTCTATCGCGAAATCTTGCAAGGATTCCCGCCATCTATACTTCTCTGTTGTAATTTGCCTGATTTCTTCCCCTATGTCTGCGATCCTTGAGGTCGTCTCGATCCAGAGTAACATTGCAAAACTATATCGCTGTAACTTCAACCTCGTCACACCGTTTCGTTCACGACAAAAACATTTTTTTAAATCTTCGGGGTATGATTCTACATTTTTTTTTGCGGGGGGGGTCTTTTTTTCTTTCTTTTTCTTCTTGAGAGAAAACAGACCGTGGAGTTTTAGGGACATTTGGAGACAAAGTTTTTTTCTTCAGTATGTAATCTGAGACTTTATAACGTGAAATCCTGCTCAAAACAGGTCTTACCTTACAGCAATTAAATATACGCCGTGCGTGTCACCCGCTTTTAGTACAATTTTTTTGACTGGCACGCAAAGAAATGTCATCATTTGCCATCGCTGCGTGTCTGGAATAAACGTGTAGTTCGTGTTCCGGGTGATGCGCGTTTCTCGGTAGTCGTCATTACAAAAACGAATCCCGTTTGTGAGTCAAAATGCCCGTTAGTTATAAATAAGGACAGAGTACGGTATTGGTAATTAGTAAAAGGGAAAATGATTATTGTCAATTTGAAAGCACAGTCTTTTGGAATTCATACCAGTACAAACTCTCAAGAGTAATATTTTAACTGCCAAAGTCGAATGAACATCATTGTTAAAGATCCCCCAAATCAACGCCGTTCCCGAGTTGATTTAGACTGCCGCATGAAACAAACACTCCCAATACTCGCTCAGAACGAGTCGGTCTTTCACAAAATAACACACCCAGACATTTTCAAACTGGTTTACAGGCATGTATGGTCTATGGACATTTACGATTAAATATTGTAGACAATGTAAACTTCAAAATGCCATGCATGGGGCCGTTGTGTCGAAACAAGTTTGTGTTTATTTTTATTGTAAAAAAACAAAGGGGATTAGTATCACAAACAAATGTTGGGTGTCCTTTTGGATCAAAATCAAAATAATTATAAAAATAATAATTTTATTAAAATACGTTACGATCATTTTGTAAACTTAGATTATGATGGCCACTTTTTATCAATCCATTCTTGTGATGTTCTTTTTTCACACTTCCGCTGGTGAACACTCAAGACTTTCAATTGTATTTGCAACAATATAACAACAAAGGGTTTCAGCCGGTAAATGTAAATTCTTGATTTACTTTGTAAATCATTTAACTTAATGTAAAATAGGTCCGGATACAGTAAAACGATTGCATTCGCCGCGCGTACACTTAAAAGCAAAGGTGTAACTCATACATTAATAAAAGGTTGTTCGCGTGAAGGTAACATAAACGTCAGAGAACTGAATGCAAAATAAATTTGCAGAACCAGAGAGAAAAGAAACATTGCAATCTGAGGTTTTGTGAGTTCTCTTTAGAAAATCTTTGTTCTAAGTCTCTAAAATAAAAGCTCTTTTTGCCAGTGAGTGGAACAGTGGTGTAATCACACGTTTTCATTCGGGGGAGGGGCGAGTTAAATTTGGGGGGCTAGTTATTCAGTGGCGTTGCCAGCATCTTTTTTATCAGGAGGGCAAAAGGGTGGACACAGATATTTCTAGAGGGGGAAATTTCATTTAAACTAGCCTGAATCTAGCAAATGTAACGGTGTCTAGAGGCTGAGAGGTGGTCAAGCAGGAGGCAAGATGTTCCACAGGGGGGGGGGGGGGCAGCGGCCCCCCCCACCCCCTTGGCTACGCCACTGTATTTAATGTGTGGAACCATTTATTTTGTGCATTTTGTGCATTTTTATGCATTTTTCGATCTTATTTCGGGGAGGATTCCTTTTCCTTTGCGAAAAATAGAAATAAAATGTCTTTGTATGTTATACGTCTTATTTCGCTTTAGTTTGTAAAAATAAAAAGAAAATATAAGAAAATAATGCCATTTTATAGTATTCGTAGATGGTACAACCTGTTTCGCCTGAGTTTTGTGCGAGTTTGAAACCAAAAGTTCAAACATTCTTGAATAAAGTTGATGTGATTCTAAATATCAAACAATTTCAGAAGCTGACTTCCTAATAATCTTATACTATAGTCATCGTGATGAATGCGTATTTACAACTCGGCCATCCGGAACTAAGCCTGTCACAATGCATATTAGCAATAGCGGCACTTACCAAGCGTGGGAATTTTGAATTCCATAGTTGCAGAAGAAAATGGGGGACGTCTATCGGTTGTTGAAAATAAAACTTCAAATTAAAAAGAAATTGAATTTCACCTTTATAAGTAGTCTCTTCGGTTGCCACCAAACTTATTATTCGCTTGTGGTAAGCCTTGTTAGATACCAACTTTGACAAAGGCTTATTGACATGAGAATTGCGTTACACGCACCAGTCAAGGAAATGTCAGCTCACAACTTCATTATTTGAAGAAGAAAAAAAACACCGGCACATTCAAAATTCGAACAATCCACGATGTTAGGTAAATGTAATAGAGAGTATGTGCAAGGAAGTCATATTGTTGATAAACTACACTGCAATAAGGGCGCCCCGCTATTGTCACCGAGTTGTTTAGTTCACAGTATAATAAACGACGGAAGGAAGAACGGGGGGACTGACGGCCCTAATTTCTGTCTTCGAAGCTTCAACAAGATCTATTGATAAATTTACCAGTTTAACAATTAAATTATAAAACCGGGGTGTTAAATTGATTCTCTTGGTATATCTATGTGACAATGCCGACATGGTGTTAGTTATCCCCATTGCTTATCATTGTTATTTTATAAAGCTCCTAAATGCTTAACAAAGATAGGCCTAAGTAGGGTTTGAACTTTTGCAAGGCGGCGCACAATCTAGAACTTAAGGTTTGCGATGACGTAATATCACATAATATTTGCACTTAAAGTGAGTTTTTGTGTTTCTAAAAACCATAGTTTCTGTAGCAAAGTCACAAATATTAAACACTGAAACACTCTCTTCCCCTCTCCCCCCCCCCCCTCTCTCTCTCTCTCCCTCTCTCTCTCTCTCTCTCTCTCTCTCTCTCTCTCTCTCTCTCTCTCTCTCTCTCTCTCTCTCTCTCTCTCTCTCTCTCTCTCTCTCTCTCTCTCTCTCTCTCTCTCTCTCTCTCTCTCTCTCTCTCTCTCTCTCTCTCTCTCTCTCTCTCTCTCTCTACACGGTCCAGAATTCGATTTGCAAACGAACTTAAAGGGCACGTTGCCTTTGGATTGGGTGGTCTTAGAGTTATCAAATGAATACGATTGGAAAGAAATTTTAAAAGTATAGAATAGAATGGTTCACATAAATATCCCTAGAAATTTTGTGGCTTTTGTTTATTTTCGTGACAGAACACGGTGTTCCGCCATTTCGTTAAATTTCCAGAGGCTGGTGTATCTTTTTCTAATCACTATTTACAACACACTGTATGGTAGTTTGTTGCATGAGCAAGACTTAAAAAGGATTAAGGAGCAATGCCAAGCTGCAAAATATTGAGAGATTTGAAGGCAACCTTGAAGAGGAGATTCTTTCTCTGCCACAGTCTGCATTTTTAGCTGTAAAAAGTCCATGTTCACTGAGATTCAATTACAAGTGATTCAATTTTCTTCCTAATTCAGCCAAGGCAGCAGTGTGCCTGCTTTTCGTAATGAAGGGCAGTACCATCATATCGTAACAGTTTCGAGTTGGATAATTATCGTCTAAACCTCAACGTGAATAATACTGCCTGAACAACGGCATAGCCGCA
This sequence comes from Marthasterias glacialis, assembly GCA_911728455.2. Classification (NCBI taxonomy): domain Eukaryota; kingdom Metazoa; phylum Echinodermata; class Asteroidea; order Forcipulatida; family Asteriidae; genus Marthasterias; species Marthasterias glacialis. The sequence continues at coordinate 32,686,839 of OU452219.1, forward strand.
GATTTATATCACATGGTGATTGGCAAGCTATGGACAGCCGTAAAGGCAGAAATCAAATTATGAATAGTGTCAGGGACCCAAGTTCATTTGAAGTGTCCGACTTTATGCGACATTTTTTACGTTTTACCGTGATTTTGCGTATATTTTTGGAAATACACAGAGCTATTAACAGGACCTTTGCGCTCCCCGAGACATATTTTATCCAGTCATCCTTGCCGTATTATTCATATTGCTAATATTGCTATATTATAGAGAACCTAGCCTCCTCAGCCCGTCCCCACCTCAACTCCCATCATACACGCGTTTTTTGACCCCGTAAATCAAGAAGTTCTCTGTTTTCTCTGTTTGGACTTGATTTATTTATTTATTTATTTATTTTTTTTTTTTTTGCATTGTTACCTTTGATTTTGTACAAGAAAGCGAATCGCGGACTTTCGGAACGTCTGGTGGCCAATAAAAGTCAAACATTAAAATTTCTGAACAAATTACGTGACTTGCGTTTGGCCTCCCGTAACCCCAATCTCCACACCCATCCCGAGCCTACGGGCCAGCAAAGATAGCCGTTGGGGCCAAAGCCCCACATTCGCAGCAATGACACTACAAAATCCATTAAGTACCAACTTCTGCCAAGAATGTTTACACAAGACAACCTGCGAAATGTGTCACTCGAAGGGCTTCCTTTTTTAGTGACAAAACTACCGTATGGAATAAGCGCAGCAAGGGACCAGGAACGCTGAGACATTAGGCATGATATGAATCGCATATTAAATATAACAGTTTTTGGACGAGGATGACAGTCCCCATTTGTACACAATCCCCGTGTTTAGACTTATGTAAATATGGGGATGACGAAAACTCAAAATCCCCATATTTACGTACATGCTGTGAAAAGGGGGATTTTGACTAAAATTCCATCCCCAGTTTTACTTAAATCTTATGAATGGAAAGGCATTTCGTTCGTTCGTTCTTTCTTTCTTTCTTTCTTTCTTTCTTTTTTCTTTCTTTCTTTCTTAAAGGAAAAACGAGCATTATGTCCCCCAGAGACAACCCGTTTTATCATGTTTATCATTTTATAGTCATATCTCCAAAAGGAAGCCGATTTCTAAATCTTTACAATGTGTCCTCCCAGAAACTTGATTCTTCAAAGGAGTAAATTGCTTTTAGATTAAAATTGAAACGCAATTGAGTATCTTCGGATGCGTGTTAATAATCATACCCTTTCAGCTCCCCCAACCCCCCCCCCCCCCTCCAAACTCAGATCGAGCGATTAAAACCGACATTCTACTACCATTGAAAGAGGCTTGATAAATCTGTAGAATAAGCCTATGAATTTATGTACACGGTTACTATCATGTACGTACACGAAAATTATCTTGTACGTGCACGATAAATATCATGAAGGTATAGGATAATGTGTAAGGCAGCATGCAGTAGGCTTCTTGTTCACTTTATACCACTGATCTCCACGGTGGTGTACACACATGGAGATGGGATGCCAGGCCGCACTAAATAGCCCATAGCTATCGTGTACATACCTGATAATTATCATGTACGTACATGTTGATTATTGTGTACGTACACGATAGTTGTATACGTCCATGGTAGTTATCTTGTACGTACACGATAAGAGCAGGGTTTTTTATTCATGTGGCTGCACTACGCTTCCGTATCATAATCACATGAAACGCTCTGAGATTGTTTCATTTTTTACTGTTGCTGCAATAATTTCGTTTTGTATAATTAAATCAATTTACATTGCTCAGAAGTGTGTATGGTGACAAGCTTGTACTTCCTCTCTTTCCATATCAAACAATGAGTACATAATACACAAGTTTACTTAATTTTACTATTTCGTGTTTGATTGGCTTTGTTGTTAATTTTTTTACTGTGATGATTGGTATTGAGGTGATGGCGGCACATGGCTTTTGTTGTTGTTGATTTGTAGGTTTTTCTGTTGTTTGTTTGTTTGTTTGTTTGTTTGTTTGTTTGTTGTTTGTATGTTTGTTTGTTTGTTGTTTAGGGGCAATATACAGGTTTGAGTGAAAGATATGCCACCGTCTCACTCAGCCAACAGCACGAGAATCTCAAATAAATTGACAATGTATAACCGAGAGGGTACAACTTTAATAAAAGTTGTTCTATTGCGAAAATATATGTTGAACTAATGCAGCCGACCATGAAACTAGGGAGCAATCTCTTTTCTATTGTGGTAAGCATCATTGGTGGTTTACGAGCTTTCCACAATGCGCACTTCACAAAACAGCCGATCCTGAAATGAGGGAGCAATCTCTTTTATGACTTATGAGCATCCTTGGTGCTTTACGAGCTTTGCACAATGCGCACTTCACTAAACAGTTTTGTGTCCCTTTGGAAGATGCAGGCAAGGTTTTAAGGAGCCACCAACAACGCCACTACATGGAATGGTCACCCATCTAAATACTGAACACAATCAATGATGCTAAACTTTGGGATGGGACGGCTAATTATTATTAAAACTTACCTGTGTGTCGTTCCAAACCATCCTCAATTCATAGCCAGGTAAGATATCTTCGCGCTCATTGATGTGCTCCAGAGCCATCTGACAAGCCGGCAGGATACCGCTCCCGTCCCATCCACCCCCGAACGTAAAGTAGGCACTGAGGTAGATCGGCACCCGCGTCCCGTTCTCCAACCCTCCGGGGGAGACGGGTAGGGACCCGGTGACAGCACCGGAATTGGTGTCAGAAGTGGGATTACTCGTCTGGTAATCAGTGCCCGGGAACGGAGACCCCTGTGGAGACATGGTTGTGCCCGCCACATCAATGACGGTGGGATTAAAATCGGGCTCGGATGTCATTAAGCTCGTGATTGGAGATGTTTGAGCTGTTGCGGATGGAACTGTTTCTCCTTTTTCCGTGCCACCTGAAGTTAGAATCAGTGTCTGTTCGGTGATGAGTGTTGGTCCGATAGTGTTTGTTACCGGATCAGGTGTCGATGTTGTCATCGTTGCAGTGTTGTTCTCCGCTGATATCGCATACAGGAGCGTGTTCAAAGCGACAAAAATCACATAGAGTGCCATCATGGTTTCCATCCATAAAGAATACACAGTTTATCCTTTCATATTCACCATGAATATGCCCACAAGCGTACTCGTACGGAAGTTGAAATATACCACTTTGGTATGAAGTGGAGGCCTACGTTTGACCATATGCGTTGCAGAACATGCTGGTTGTTCGACGGCTGAACTCAGTGTGACTACAAAATGTTGTACGTGTTCGTGTGTAACCCAACATTGCCATTACCTTATTGGCTGTCACCGTGGCAAGGGGGCGTTAACATGGACTCATGCACTGAGGTGTTACGTACCGTAAAAATAATTACGTTTGAGGCAGTGCTTGTTCTATGACAGTATGAGCTAATTAGCCTGAATACGCAACCAATTCATTTCCCGTCCAGCGTTATGACGTGGGCCCAATTTCATATTAGCTAAAAAAGGAGCTAAGCACAACAAAAGTATGCTTACCAGATTAAGGTTACCAGCGAAAATACCATGTCATATGTACCATTTGTGACTGGTATCCTGCTTATGTTTGCTTAGCAGAAAATAGTTAAGCAGTATTGTCTGCTTAAGCAGTTCTATGAAATTGGGCACTGTGTGTTTTTTGTTCCTCACATGTAGGTTCCTAAAGCCTCAACTCAATATTGGTAAAGTGTCTGTAAATGCTTCCATTTTCCAAGATGTATGTAATAACACCAATTTGTGAAAATTTCGGCTTACTTCGTTGTTTCAGTTGCGAGAAAACGGTAAAAATGCATTCAGCATTTTCGTACGCATTCCTAGGCAGAGTTTTGGTATCACATGAGCAGTGGTGTACCGTAACTAAGGGGGGGGGGGCATGGGGGCACGTGCCCCCCCCAAAAAAAAATGTTGTCCCTGGCCCCCCCCCCCCACCCTGGTACCCCCCCCCCCCCCATTTGAAATCTTGATTTTTGAGATTAAAAAATACCAAAATTAAATGTTACATTTTATGAGCTTTTCTGTAGTAAATTCAATCTCTTTAAAACTAATTGTATTATTTACACGCAGAATGTATTCTGTTTACCTCATCGAGACAGAAGGGCGATGAAAAGGGGCTTGTTTGCTTGTTTGGGAAAAATACAAACGAAAACTACAGTTTTGATTGGCTAAAAGTGCCCCCGAGGAAAATTGGTGCCCCCCCCCCCCTTGTGCCCCCCCCCCTAAAATTTTACCCTAGTTACGGTGCTGCACATGAGACGAAAATTAAGTTTGTAGAGTATTTCATTTTTAATTTGAAAACGATAAAACTTGAGGCAGAAATATTTCCAGGACAGTTTTTTACCATCATTATCTTTATACCATAATCATGTCAATATGTGAACATTATTATGTTTTTCTTTCTTACTGATGTTAAGCTGGGACTTCAAACTAACCTTCAGCAATCTTCCGGGTGTCGGTTTACAAGGAGGTGACGTTCTGGAGGCATGATACAGGGAGGTGCGATGCTGGATAACTTAATTGTAAATGTTTTTATTTGATACGATTCTCTTAAAGGAGCAATTCAGAATTGGTAAGACAAAACACACTTCAAGATCACAGATTTACATAACACTTACACGGTATAATGATGATGGTAATAGAAAACATCCCTTGAAATATTTCTGTCTGAAATGCCACATTTGATGAGAAATAGATAACCTAGTTTTCCGATTGGAGTTCATCGCTCAGAAGCGTTTTTCATGACGACTTCATTGAAACGTGTAATCGGTTTTTCACTATTTTCTCGTGACCCAGATGGCCGATTGACCTCAAACTTCTACAGGTTTGTCAGTTCAGGTATATGGTGGATTACATAAAGTGCTTACACTGTTCTGTTAGCAAAAACCAATTCTGAATTGCTCCTTTAAGAGCAGTTTCTTTCTAAACGATCTGAACCATTTTGAAAAGCCACAGTGTTGCCCTCAAAACACGAAGGTATGAAGTCCTTTTGTAAACAACGTTAGGTGTTCAATACTCCTGCATGGCAAAGGGAGCTCTTGTCTATTTTAAGTGAATGTTGGATCTTTCCCCCTCGGGAACAGTTAAATACTACGTGTTGGAACAGTTAATAGATTGTCAATTCTCTTCCTACGCTGAAATCAAATTTTCTACGGTTGTAGTTGCATGTTTTATACTGCGTCATTGACTTGTCTCAACCTTGATTTTTCCGATTGCAACATATGCCTGTGAAACCTGGACCATCAATGCTGCAGATCAGAGAAAAATTAAAGCTTTTGAGATGTGGTGTTGGAGACAGCTTCTGTGCATCCCATGGACAGCCAAAAGGACAAATAAGAGTATTCTGCTTGAAATTGGTCAAAACAACAAACTCATCAAACTGTTGCCAAACAGAAGATGCAATATTTTGGTCACATTGCCAGGCGGGAGGGTGACAATCTAAAGAAACTAATTATGTTTGGGAAGGTAGAGGGGAAACGGAACCGAGGAAGACAGAAACTCCGATGGATGGATGGAATTGCTACTCTATCAAAGAAGTCTAGATACAGCTGCTACACCAAAGCTCAAAATCGCCATGAATGGAGAAACTTCATCAGGGAGGTCGCGAAAACTCAGCCATGAGTAGATCGATCGACGACGATTAACGAGCTACGCCTACTTGGGGATGTTTTTCTTGTCAACAGTCCACAGCATCATGTATTTATAGAATGGAGCAGCCATGTTGTTCTCCTTCCATCTAAATCGAAACTACAACCAACAGCGGATGAGGAAATGGTCTGGTGCTCTTATGGTACCAGACCGATTTCGTATTCTTTGTTCTGGACGTGTCCAGGGCCGAAATGCATGGCCCCCGTGTGCTCAATTTCAAGGAACGGCTTGCCACAGATTTTTGCGCTTACTGTGCCGTGTAAAGTGCTTATATAGGGCGGTAAGCTAAACATTATCACTATAAACTGCACAAGGAAGTATGGCTCTGCTTACCGCTGAACTCTGCGCTTACGGTCACCGTTCTCCGCTTACAGGGTTATCGCCAAAATTCTGAGCTATAGCTGTCTATCCTGCGTTGGTTAAGTGATGACGTTTTGGAGCCGGAAGTGCAATGTAAACGAGTGGTTATACATACATGTACATGAACATTCGTTACGCTGCACTTCCAGCTCCAAAACGTCATCACTTACCAACGGGATAAGCGAATAATTCTTAGTATTTAAAGCCCCAGCTCAACATTGGTAAGAAAGAAAACTTAAATGGTCACAGATTTGGATGTAACTTAAATGGTATAAAAATAACGACGGTACAAAGTTGTCTTTGAAAACATTCTGCCTTTAAGTGTTATCGTTTTCGAATAATACATGAAATAAATCGTAAATTGATTTTCGTCTCATGTAAGACCAAAACACTGCCGAAGAATACTTACAAAAATTCTGAATGTGTATTTTTACCGTTTTCTCACGAATGAAACAACGAAATGAGCTGAAAAGGTTGGTTTTAATACATATGTCTTGCTTTGTGCAAAAAAAATGGAAGCAATGTTAAACTGGGGCTTTAAGTGTAAATATACCGGGTACGCACACACACGTGGATTTTTCTGCACAGGAAAGAGCCTTGAAAAAGGGCCCAGATGAGAAGACAATTCTACCGTCATCTCGGTGCAGCTTCATCCTTCCTGAGCCACCATTATGTTTTGTATTCACGCGTGAGACAGGCTTTCTTGTCTCGTAAAACGTACCGTATTCTTAATACTCCATTACCTGTAGTTAATCATTATCCACGATGTACCACCTCCCTACAGTGAGTGTTTGGCATGACCAGCTCATCTGTTCTGTATAACACTACACACATTATAATTTTATGGCAAAGTTGTGAGTGCAGAATTCAAGGAAGCATCATATTTCAATGTGGCGTGAAAATGTTCTAAATATTCCCCTGGGGTCGATTTCACAAAGAGCTAAGATTGATCTTGATTGCTAAGCAAAGTGTGATGTCACAACGCAGATCACTATGGCAATATTGACAACTCATCTTAAGATGAATCGCAGTGCCTTGTGAAATCGAGACCTGGCCACACAATATTATGCAAACAAAATTTGGAACATTTCAGGCCACGCTGTTACCGGTATGTTCCAAAAGACAGCACGTTTCTTATTTCTTCTCTTCTGTTGTCTCTGAGTATAGTGGTTCTGTCATCATTTTCTCTCTCAAGCAGGGTAGAGTCTGAGCATGTGACGTCAATGACCGCGTGTGATTTATCTAGGCGATCACCTGAGTTGTCATTCTTGCCACCTTTGAAATTCGTCAGACATTTTATGTTTAGCAATGAAGATCAATTCATTGTCTTACTCGAGAATGATAACGGTGAACGTAGACCCACGATGGGTTGTTCGTGGCGCTGATGTTCGCTCTTTTTAATATTATGCGGAGCTATGAGTCGTATCCCCTTTAAGGTGATCTCTGTACTGTTTAGGAAAAAGGAACAATTTTAATTGTTCAGAAGTGCCCCCCCCCCTTACAAAAATTGTTCTCCCCTTGTGTCCCCTTAATTGTTACACTAGTTTCGCTGCTTTCAAAAGGAGGTTGTTCATTGGCCAATCCAGTGCACCACGCGTAAATATCTGTGCGTTTCCATTGTTTCATCATCGGGTTACTTCTAAGATGGCGGCTGGATGACGTCAATGCATATAAAGGCCATAGACCTTGTGCACATGACGTCATTTGAGTAGGGCGCCCTCGGCTAGAGGTCAAAAGAAGGTAGCTCATTGGCCGATTCTGCGCGCCGCGCGTACACATAGCTTTGCTTTTTCCATTGTTTCGTCATCGTTTTACCTCTAAGATGGCGGCTGGATGACATCAATGCATAAGGTCTGCTGCTCCACAGTTATCCACCGTGTCTCCGTAGTTCATGTTGAAGTGATTCTCGAGCACAGAGCGTGAATTCATACTTTTCGAATGGCCCCGGTCGGCACACACGGCACTTGAATTGACTCCTTGCAATGAAGGTCCTTAAGAGGAAGTGCACTAAAGTGGCGTTGTGGAGATCGAACGCTTTTGCTAAACTCGTTTTAGCGACTCATTTGGTTTTTTTTTTAAACAATTCTTTCCCAGTTTGTATTGAAAATATTCTCATTCACAATGCATGAGTTTCCGTGGATGCTGGCCAAAAGGAACGTGTAATGATTAAGCGTATAATGATGCACAGACATCATGGCGTCAATCCTTGAAGTTGAAGCTGTCTCTACGCCGTGATTTTGTATTTATTTTTTATGAAAATGTTAAAAAAGATTTTTATCGAATTTGTCTGCTGGTTCAAAAACCTTTATAAGTCTGACACAGTTTATATTGTAATATATATATTTTTTTGTATATTTTGCCAGGGTTTTAGAAACCGTTCTGCCTATCAAAATTTCCCTCCCAATGGTCATTTAAATTTTAATCGCTAAAATTCATAGGTAATATTCGAGCTGATGTCTTGATAAATAAAACCATTGTTTCTCTTTTTGACTGAATCAAAACATGAAGCGCAGGCTGGTTGCCTTTGTTGCTTGCGTAATTGTGAATATCTGTTAACAAAATCTTGTTAGTAGCAGTTCTAACCTACTCCCAGGCAGGTTGGTAGTGGCCAACCAAGGCCAGCCAGCACGAAAGGGTATATATGTGTTTATAAAAAGATAATATATTACCCCTCCTACTATAAGGCCCATTTTACACTGAGTTGAGGATCCAAAACCATTCACACGCTAGAGTGACCATGAATGGTGACCATTCACTTGTGCACACTGCTCCTAGTGTTAAACTTTTACGATCGCGTTCAAAATGGTGTATGTTGTATCGAATGCTTAATGGTTTGTTGTTGTTGTTGTTGTTTTTTTTTTACGTACAAAATGTTTTACTCCCCAAAGACCTCTGCACCTCGACATGTTCGCTTGGTTCAGAATCAGCCATTGAAACCGTTTTTTCTCTTCTCATCATCAAGATCAAGCTGATCTTGCCGTTAATACATACATACCTTGATATTCCACCACCACACGTTTTACAAATGAAACCTAATTCGACATTCGCATTGAAGAGCATCGACAAGAACATTTAAATTGGATTCATGAGAGACGAGTCATTACGAAGACTGTTTGTCCACGGATAATATAACCTTGCTGGAACACACTTTGATGTCAAACGCCTGTACTAATCAACTGAGCAAATGGTGGATTGTTTATCTAAGTATTTGAATGGGGGTATGGGTTGCAATTTATATCAATAATCTGTGAATATAAATGGTTTGCACGCAGGCATTTTTAATGCAAATCCAATATTGGCGCAGGGGTGAACAATTGTGAAAGATATAACAGAGAATTTAATATAACAAAAAAAAACAGTGATAAGGACCGGATAGTAGCAGTAGCTAGACAACATTATGTGGATCTACTACGAAAATTATTGTGTATACTTAGTTAAAATTTGATTTATTTATAAAAATGGTCGATGTATAGATTAAAAAATGAATAAAATATGAACAATGTACCACGATCTAACTTTAGTAATGTCAAGCTGTTTATCCATGGTATTTAATTTGCCTGCAAGCTCTCGAGACTGCAGTGTCGGGTGTTTTTTTCTCCTGAAAGAGACCCCTTCGGCAAGAGTGTTGCCCGGTTATAATTTTTCTTCAGAATTTACTTCATTATCTAGTGAGAATATTAATCCGAACTTCACACTGGAACCTTACTCCTTAAACCAAACTGCGGCACAAGTATCTCCCGGGCTTACCTATAAATCCTGATTAACCTTTTGGCGGATTAAGCTATTGCTGGTGGATTAAATCTGAGCATAATAAGAAATCAAATGCCGATGGCACAATACAGCCGTCCATTGTGTGAAATCTTTAAAAATAAAAATCTACTCATTGTTAGACTGTAAAGCTGTCTTAAGAGAATTGAGCACCAATGACATCCCTAGGAGCGACAGAATAGAAGCAAACTTGAGTTTACTTATTAAATTTGTAAAGAATTTATTATGTGTTCTTTTTTTTATTTTTTATGTCCCGGTCATGCACAGGTGCAGCCTCCTAAATATAGCCCCAGCCTTGATATGACCCCACACCAGGTCACCCCCTCCCCCCTCCCTTTTCCCCCTAACACGCGGCTTGCTTTAGGCATAAAAAAAATCAGTTAGCTATAACACCACCCATTCATCTTCATGTATTGACGACCTCAAAAGACTTTATGCATTCGCCGCCATCTTTGAGGTCAAACGCAGCATCGAGCATGCGTTGTAGCTGTTTGACCTCAGCCCTGTACTAAATGCTCATAGTGACGTCATACGCATAGGGTCTATACTGTTGCTTAAACTCAAATGGAAACCTGATACTCATGGCTTCAAATGTCGACGACCCGTAGAGAAAAGCTACTTTCTGGGAAATTTTAGGCCGGTTAGATCCTAAAATAACTTCTCATTCTCAATTAGTGAAATCCACTGTTACAAGGTTTGGGCTACATTTAGGTCGCGAAATTCAGGTACAAGGCAGGTCTTCATTTAGGGTGAGCGTACATTTAGATCTTGGGCTACATTTTGGGGGCCGCATACGCGCCCGAGGACTCGGGGACCATTGTCGATCTGGATAACAGGTTCAATACATGAAGATGAATCGGGTGGCATTTTAGATAACTGATTACTTTGTGTACACTAAAGATGTGCTGCTTGAATTTAATGCGAGGGGGAACTAATTAAAAAACAACTAATTAAAGGGGTTAATGTAAATCTATATAGCAGCTTACTTTGTTGTAAGTATCTTGTGTATACTGGTGTCAATTACTGTTCTTGAGCAAATTACCAAAACAGAAAAAATACTATCCAAAAAGGATATCAGATGGAAACATTTTTAAAGGGTCACAGACAATACAGGGGTTTTTCCCCGACTCCGTCACACCTAATTTGCTTACATTTGCACAGGTGGAGTGACTGATGTACTTAAACTGACAACCAGACGATTGGAATGAATGCACTTTTCCACAAAGACAATTATATTGTGTCAAATATTTGAATAACCCATTGAGATAAATGTATCGATGTGAAATGTTCCGCATAGTATGACACTAACCGACTGGTGCCCTTCACATCCTTCACAAGACATACTGACTATTGATTATGTAAAGTTTTTCTTTATCACAATAAAGGGTGCACCACACTAAATCAGAAAATATTAAAGGGCCCTGAAGAGAGTATTACTTAGGAACATATTTTGTGCTACTTTCTAACCCCTTAAAGTGTATGAAAAACTAATTGACATCCCTTTTGGGTTAATTTTTTTTATTAAAAAGTGCGCTTCTTCAGACATTTAAAATCGTCCATGCTTTCCTGGACAACTGAGGGCGCTATTGCCGTGGTGTCATTTCAGGGAGATAACTGTGGTTTTGCTGTTGACATTCATGAAAGTGTGAACCCCAAAACTTGCTCATTGAGAGCATTGGTGAGGAAGTTTGCTCATTGGCTTACTGCCAAGAATGTGTACGACAGCGAAATATCCTAAATTCCGTCAATCTTTTGTGCATAAACTAATTGCAAAGTTGAGGTTTCTGCCTGATAAGACATCACACTTTTGCTCATGAATATGGAAATTCGCATTTAGCATAAAAACCAAAAAGGCACCAAAATTCCCCTTGAAAATGTTAAAATGAAAATTAAAAAAAAGCTTAAATGGGACACAAAGGTGCATTTTCAAGGACTGCATTTAAAAGTAATGCGTTTTATGTGCCCTTTAAAGCACCAGACTAATTACCATAAATTGTAAGCCACACAGCCCCGGGTGCCAGGAGTCCTGACCCAGTTCCAAGTCAGGCTGACCCGGAAACTGGGAAACAAAAAGTGAATTTAACTCTGGTTCTGCGTCAGTTTGACCCATTTCTGGGTCCTTTTGCCACAGATTCCGGGTCATACTGACCCAGAAATGGGTCAGGCCTGACGGGACCCGGAATCCGGGTCAATTCTGACCCGGATTTTTTGTTGTTGTTGTTGTTGTTGTTGTTTAGAGTGTTAACTTGATTTAACCACGGTTTATCCCATGGCCTGGATGTCACATTGCTCAGTATGGATTTTCTTAAATTTGAGACGCTTGTAGCCTTAAAATGGCAGACACTTCTGCGAACTGATAGTTTATGAATATTTAAACCGCGATTTAAACAAGTCCATCCTGCATATAAATCATGCAGAATATACGCTATCAAGGACTCACCGGTCAGTAAAAATTTAGACATTATGAAAGCAGGATGTCTGGTATGGGGAGCAATTGATAGCCTGAATTAATGCAGAGGTGGTAAGATTAGAGCCTTATATTTTTTTGTAATGCAGGTAGTTGTTCACGGTAAAATAACTTAAAGGGACACAAGGCCTTCAAACCTCTTAAAATTGTGCTACTTGGAAAAGCTCCTTATCCTTTTTAAGAGTTGTTCATGCAATAAAACATGTGCAGATTTGTTATTAGTGAGTAGTGATTCCAAAAATATAGATTTGCCTCTGGAAATACAACCAGCGGAACCACACTCTACATAGAAACACATGGTCCGCCATTTTGTGGAGTCAAAAATTTGGTACTACCGGACCGTGTTCTGTCACGAAATTAAACAAAACCCACACACTTTCAAGGGATATTTACGTGAATAATTATGTTCTACTTTTAAAATATCTATCCAACCATATTAATTTTGTAACAACACTTTTTATAGCCTAAAAGCGAACAATCCGAAGGCAACTACGTGTTCTTTTAGTTTCTTTGTCCGGTCATTGCCCAATCTGCGTGCCATGACTCAGATATAATTATTATTGAATTATATAACAAGCAAAATGATTACCAGTAGTCTCATTCTGATAGCTTGTTGATTGGTAAATTTCATACCGGCACCAGCATTAATCATTCGACGACTGTCATCGCTGCAAAAACTGGGGTGTTAAATTGATTCTCTTTGTATCTATATGTGACAACACTGACATTGTGTTAATTTTTAAACAATGATAAAGCAACGGGGATAACTAATAACACCATGTCAGTGTTGTCACATATAGATACCAAGAGAATCAATTCAACACCCCAGTTTTTGCAGCGTAATCTCGAGGATACAGCATGAAGGTATTCCGCACCAAGCCGGTTTTGTTGGTTTTATTAAAACGTAACCACTGGTATTTTTTTTTACCAGAGAGATAAAGTTAATTTTTTCTGTAATCTGTCAAAATCGAGAAAATATAACTTGAAGACCCCAATTTAAAATTCGCTAGTAACAATCGAAATTAAGATCAATGTGTTTACATGCTGCAAAGTTTGCACGTTTTTTTACTATTTTCCCCTGACTCGTACGACGGATTGAGCCAAAATGTTCACTTTTTTTCATGTATGTATCGAATCACACAAAGTTAGCACATTGCATTATCAACATTACCGATCCTGTATTTTACCTTCAAGTAGACGTACTCTATGCTATAACCATGCCGTGTGCGAACTTTTGATGTTCTTGAATTGACCGTCTGTCTGAAGCAAGCTTCATTTTGAAAACGGAAATTTCCGTAAAAGGTAAACACAATGTGCACGTTCGCGCGTGTAGCAACCCCCATCAAGGTAACAATTCCGTTACATCCTAAAATTCCTTTACCAGAGGAAGGACGGCGGAGTCTATCGGCAGTGTTCCTCGTATTTACACTACACGTCCCTATGAAAACATGCCTTTGACGCAAGTTGTTTTTCATGACCAGGTTTCTATTATTTTTATCAGAGAGCAACTGTAATCCCCCATTTTTTTTTGTATTTCATCTAATGAATTGGTAGGCAGGTGTCAATTGAGGAAAACCAATTTCCGGACATGGTCGAAGACCTATAGGTGGTGGATCTCAAGATTAAATTGTACAGTTGCAAAACTTTTGTGTTTATGCTTGAGTTAGCCCACGAGAGAGACTATCCGTTGTGAGGTCATCTTTTAATGATTTATTAGTTTTCTACATCAACCTCGAGAACAATGAAATTGTATATCATGCATATTAAATCGCCATTCATCGAGTCCAGAGCTTATGAAGACTGCCTTTACTTTTATACGGTCATCAAACACTATTAATTTCGGTGAACGTCTCCTCGAAAGCGTGCTCGGCAAATTGGATCGAATCTGATTTTCACAGGCTGGCTGACTGATATGCGTGTTGACAACTACAGGATTCTCGTTTAATGTTTTTTTAACAAAGTCGAAGACGAGTGGTCAAATTATGTTTATCTGATTTGGATCTCGTGTTATCTGTGTCATTGTTTCTATTCAGTCTTTCTATACGAATAAGGAAAGCTACACTCTAAAGACTCCCGGGTCAGAATAGACCTTTATCATGGTGCGGCCATCTTGATTTTCTCCCATTCAAACCAATGTAACCAAACCGAGGCTGGAAGGGGAAATAGTCTGGTTCCTTTTTGTGCAATGGTTATTGGCATATACTACTGTTATTGGATACAGGAAACATGACCAATATGGTGGCAGCATGATAAAGGTCTATTGACCCGGATTCCGGGTCCAAGGGGGTCAGGCTGACCGGGAAAAGGGTCAAAACATGGGATTTTGACTCTGATTATGTGACAGTTTGACAAAGTTTGTCATTTAAACACAGATTCCGGATCATACTGACCCAGAAATTCTTTATTTCGTAAATTTCTGAAGACTCACATTTATCCATATTAATCTCTTGCATGTGCGCTATGATCTTGATGGAAAAGCGCCTTACAAATTCTAATTGTTATGTTATGTTATGTTATGTTAGAAATGGGTCATTTTTTTCGAGTGTGTAAACTACTCTCCTTAATAGAGAGGGTCTTCGCACTCCACTGAACCAACTTCACACGCAAGTCTGAAAACTGAGATTGAAACACGTTTACATAAAATCTTGCTGTTCATAAGGTTTAATTTAAGAACTTGAGTATACCTCTGACGATTCATAACGCACGTACCAGTGCAGAATTGGATTGGCGGATAATTATTTTTGTTACATGATCAGAGCAAATACACGTAACATGAGGAGTGATTTTTCTGTTGTGAATAAAGGCGCGATTTCACCCTCCACGAACCGATTCCAGCGAACGAAATTTAAAAGACCATGTTATTTTATAACGAATAAAATTAATAAGTCGCGTTTTGACATTAAAGATGGCTATAAAAATGTTGCTTTTGAAACCATGATCCTGGCCAACCACCGGACGAGAAAACGTGTACGACGGCCATACCATACTGCTGGTAAATATACCCAGAAGTCAGCTGTATTATACAAGGTCATTTCGCCTGCATATTGTATCTGTGCGGCAAGGCCTGCGGCTGAAATTGAGCAGGCAGCGCGCGGAGTTTATTAATGTTATTGTTCTCCACAGACAAATTATTTTTTATTATTATTACTCATTACTCTGTTATTATTCGTTGTTTTTTTCATTCGATATCTCATTTGAAAGTTAATAGCCTTGATCATCCTACAAAAATAGCAATTAATATTGGGATTCATCTTTAAGGTAAAATCGACTTAAACACGGATCAAATAATTATCTTTAAAAAACACGCAGACAAACGTGGTAATTGTCAAAAGACCAGTGCGCGCACTTTTTTGTGACCCGTCATTATGAGTTTAAAACCTGTGAAAGATTAAGCTCAATCGGTCTTCAGAGTTTCGAGAAAATAGTGAAAATCTCATTCTACATCGTATTCACTGTTTTCAAACATCGGGTGTTGGAATCGCGACATCAAAACTAACTATTTTACTCAATTCTCGAAAACTATAGCATTTCAAGCCAAAGTATTTCAAGGGAAGTGTTCCATCCCGTGACCATGTAAGTTATGAGCAAATGTAAGTTATGAGCAGATCTGTGAACAATCATATTGCCAGTCGTATAACCAGTGTTGTGCACACAGTCTTTAAAGCCCCAGCTCAACATTGGTAAACTGACTGTAAATGCTTCCATTCTTTGCACAAATCAAGATATATCATGTAATAAAACCAACCTGTGAAAATGTCAGCTCATTTCGTTGTTTCATTTGCGAGAAAACGGTAAAAATGCATTCAGCATTTTTGTACGCATTCTATAGGCATGAATTTGGATCTTATTTCATCGTTTTAAAAACGATAACACTTCAGGCAGAACTATTTCAAGGACAGTGTTCTACCTTCATATCTTTATACCATGTAAAGTATAGGCCCTATGCAATTCTGTGAACATTTTCGTTTTTCTCTTCTTACCAATGTTGAGTTTGGGCTGTAATATGGTCTGATCATTAACGCATACCCGGTTTTCGCCACTTGCAAGTTTTTGACTCGCAGATAGTTATAACAGGTTTCACGGGTTTGTCTTCAGCACAGTATTCGTTTTAGAACAAAAAAGAGTTGGCTCGATCAAATTAAACGAAAGTCACGCTTTATCAATTCCGTCAACTAGCAGTGATGTTCCGTATCCATCTACTGACAAACTACTTTTCTAGTGGCAATGCGCCTATTCAGGTGCCATACCGATAAATTAATATTTCTGTCATTATTCAGCCAGTACCCCCAAGGTTAGATACTTTGTTTTATTAGTATGTCTTTGTCAATAGAAAAGTGTATAGTTCCTCAAGGGTTGAGTTAGCACATTGTGAGCCGGAATCCCGCATCGTAATTTGTTGCCTATTAAGAATTGCGTTCATTGCGCACAACAACAACAATGCTATATTCAGTTTGGCAATATTAAAGATGATTAATAATTATTGTCAAACAGTAACGGGGTTTTCGTTATCATAAACTAACAAAGCGAATGATTAATACCTGGTCTCAAAAGTGCCGCCGACGTGTCGTCCATGTAGCAGCATTTATATCTCCGGTGTTACAAATAGAATTAAAATAGATTTACTTAGGCCTATTGTGTTACTATTTGTGGATATTAAATCGCTCTGAATGAGTTTTGCATCAAGATTCAACTCAAACAAAAAAGAACACGACCGAAAGACTTGCTCAACCGAGTCACAATATCCTACAAAGATGAATAACATCACCGTGACTGTATACACGTCCCACAAAAGTAGTTTTAGATTATTGCATTAACACATACTCTACTATTGACAATTTCTTCAGCCTAATGGCGAAATTATAAGGGTTTTAAAATGTAATAAATTTAGTGGACACAATTTGAATTTACTGCTCACACAGAAAATGACTGGTTAGTGTCTGTGCATAGATTTCCCCCATCATGTTATGATGCTAACGTAAGTGCCGAAATCCAATTAGAGTGAATCCATGAACATTGCCAAATTTGGAGATTTTTTTTTTTACATGATCATAATATTTTACACTGGGACGTTCCTTCAAATATTGTATTATTACAATTAGTTTATTAAAAATGTAAACATGGCAGCTAAGAAGCCGAATAGCGGATGCATACAATGGATACAAACATTAAGATATTTTTGTTTATTGTTTATTCACGAAAATACACAAGAAAACACATTAAATTTTGAACACAAAACAAAAATAGACGTAAAGTGTGAAAAGAACCTAAAAAGAGGACCAGTCAGTTAATTGTTAAGATGATAAACTGGTGAAAAGGCTAACTATTTTTGCTCCTTTTTGGAGGGAGCCAATCTCGGGAACTACTGGAATTTAAAATAGTCTTTCAAACATTTTAAAAAAGGAAACTAAGTCTCACTGACAGTGGGGGTACACTACGCTTACTGCAAATATCTCTACAACAGACCGATTCATTAAGCCCCGCCCACTGTGCACGCGCGCCATAGGCCTATTGCACTAACGTGTTTGTCGGACTTTTGGTTGCCCAATCATGTCTGTGATTGGCCAATACAGCAAGGGCGGGGCTTAATGGATCGGTCCATTATTACCATGCTATACAGTGCACACATCCTATACGCCAATCCGAGCAGCTCGTTCATGGTAGTGTACACCACCGCAGCTATGGCCGCTGCGCACCGCGCGTGCAACGCGACAATAGCGCGTCGGCCGCTCATAAGTACCAATCAGCATGGAGGATTCACAGTGCGTGTGCGTTGACGCGCGCGTGGGGCGGTCACAGCTGCGGTGGTGCAAACCACCATGGACGAGCTGCTCGGATTGAATTAGTGTATCTAGATCAAGGCGCTGTACAACATCAGTATCCATGTTTATTGGGCATAATTCAACCAATCTTCAAACTTTCTCATTCATGGGAATACAATCTCTGACTGCTTAAAATTAGAGCTAAGGAATTAAACCAACATGATACCACCTATGCCCTCCCATGTAAACACCTGGGTTAAGAGCATCAATTTTATGGTGTAGTATCTTGCTCAAGGATACAAGTGTTATGACTGGGACTCGAACTACACTCCATTGACAAGGCCGTCATAACTTGAGTCCGACGCACTATAGACTGCTTGGCCCTTTTGCGAGAAGGAATGTCAGGCTACATCACCAGGTTTTTCTGTAGTTGCTTTGTGATTATATTTTAACATCTTATAGTGAAAAACCGTTCGGTTTTTCGTGGTTGTTTTCGCCCTCCGGTATTCAGCGAATAGTGACACTGCTGTTTGTATATATATGCATGCAAAGAATATCATTAATTCTTTGTGTTCACATCACAAAAGGTGTCAAGGCTATTTTAGTATGTGATAAATATTTAATTAACTGCTTTCGTAGATTATATGACTTTTAAGGGTGTGAAAACAGGCGGCAGTGTCCCGTAAGGGTAGGCGGACAGACGCCTCAGTTGCTAGGCAACGCACTCCTCTGTACCATCATGGTGTTATGACATATGTAGTCATCGTTAGCGGTGAATTTACAATGTTAGTCACAATGGTGCACACAGTAAATATTTTATTGAAAGTAATACTATAGCAGTAAGAAGATGAACACAGTGAACAATGAATATTTATAATGTCCCATGTCTGTCATAAAAAATTGAAATTCTGGTGCCAAATTATTATAGGTACAAAACAGGATTGCTAATCATTCAAATTTGTATTTATTGTTATCAGTCTAACTAATTATGAAGTACTAATCTTTCATTGAAATGTGTCTGTCAAAGTGGAGAAAACAGAATTTGAAGACCCCAATTTTATTTTCCGATTGTAACAATCAAAATTAAGGACAATGTGTTTGCGTGCTGAAAAGTGTGCACGGTTATCCACTATTTTCTCAAAGGTTTGTTTTTTCATGTAGATATTGAATCACACAAGTAAGAGCACTGCACTATCAGCTTTACCAATCCTATAATTTACCTTTAAATCAGACGGAGATCGGTGTCAGAATGATCATAATTGTTTATGTATGGGGCGAAGCAACCATAATTTGGTAGGACACCTGTGGGAACCAGCTTTAGCTGTGTGGGCATATGTAATACATAAATAAATAAATAATCAAAAAAATAAATAAGCAAACAAATAAAATAAAATTACATGATATAATATTCCCCCACATAGTTTGCTTGCTTGCTTGTTTGTTTGTTTGTTTGTCTTCCTCCTTCTTCTTCTTTCTTTCTTCTTTTTTTCCTTTCTTGCAAAGTTTCTTTAGAAAATTTGACAAATAAATGTCCAGGAGGGCCCGTGGAATTTATGGTTAATAGCAGACGGTATGTGTTGCCTAATCAGCGTATCTGATTATGTCGAATAACAAAAGTATATAATTTATATAATCGTAGAATCACTTGCTTGCTTGCTTGCTTACTTGCTTGCTTGCTTGCTTGCTTGCTTGCTTGCTTGCTTGCTTGCTTGCTTGCTTGCTTGCTTGCTTGCTTGCTTGCTTGCTTGCTTGCTTGCTTGCTTGCTTGCTTGCTTGCTTGCTTGCTTGCTTGCTTGCTTGCTTGCTTGCTTGCTTGCTTGCTTGCTTGTTTGTTTGTTTGTTTGTTTGTATTCCTTCTTCTTCTTCTTCTTTCTTTCTTCTTTTTTTCCTTTCTTGCAAAGTTTCTTTAGAAAATTTGACAAATAAATGTCCAGGAGGGCCCGTGGAATTTATGGTTAATAGCAGACGGTATGTGTTGCCTAATCAGCGTATCTGATTATGTCGAATAACAAAAGTATATAATTTATATAATCGTAGAATCATTTTGAAAGCAACGACGCCGTCCGTTTCACAACCAACTCTCGGGGGGCTTTGATTAAACCATGGTTCGGCATGCCCTCGCCAATCTTCCCTTTGTCCTAACATAAGTCCTTAAAATATCGAGTGTCTTTAATGCGTACCTTGTCACAATACGAGCCAATTAACCAATTTCGAAATAAAATTGTTTACAGAATAATGAGATCTAATGACATTCTTTATTATTATCGATATGCATGTTACGAACGGCGGCCTTCGTTACTAATAACGTATGTTTGTTCCCTCGAAGTAGTTATGTTATGATTTTATGTTCTTGAGTAGCCAGTGTATATGAAATGACGTAAATCTCCATTCGCAATCGTCTCGGGGGGAATATTTATACAAGTCAAATAAAGTAGTATCTGTAACGCATTCATTTTGGACCCGAGCCCCATTAAACCATTTTAAAAAGTTAACTACAGGCACGAGGGTCTCTGTTCGGCAAAAGCAGACAACAGTAGGCCTATAGCCAAAGCCCGCATTTTATTTTATATCTTTCTGGTAATGAAACCAAGGGACCCTCAATAGTGACTAGCACTGTGACCCGTATAGGCCTGAAGATACCTATGTATAGAGAAGATGTTGAAGAAATGTCAGTTTCTAACATTCAGTAAAACATCCGTTTACTGTAAACGAAATGTGTTGTTCTTTAATCAATTCCGACGTCATGTGGTATGCTTACATGCCATCCGTCCTATAGAAATGAAATAATGTGACGCATACTACGTGCACTTCGCCCTATGTTCAGCAAAAGCAGACAACATAGCCAAAACCGACATTCGTTTACTGTAAACGACATAATATGTTGTTCTTTAATCAACCCCGGCCTCATGTGGTATGTTTACATGCCATCCGTCCTATAGAAACGAAATAATGTTTTTATCAACTATTAAATATTACTTTTTATCTTTATTATAGTTTAGAATCTTTAGACATCACATTTTTTACTTTGAATACTGCAGACATCGAGATTCCTTTAGTTGCGACGAATACCTTAAATATTGTTTATCAACAACAAAATGCAGAACAGGCCATACAAATATCTTTAGTTTTTAGAAATCTTTGTTCGAACTTGAGTAAATTAATTTGTGTTTAATGCTCATCACAAGAGGGCGCCAAACGGGACTAGCAAGTCCTTTTAAAGCCTGCGCGCGCACATGAGTGGATTTTCAGCGAGGCCAAGCATGTGACAAAAAAGGGCAAGGTAAAGTTCGGTTTTTGTTACTTCATTTATCACAATTCTTCCTTCAATACAGAATAATAATCTACAGCTGTTTTTGGTTCCAAAAATCAAACTGATACTCTTGCATAGCTTCTCGAAGTACCAATATTATTGTGAGTTAAATTGTAATGTTTCGACAGCAAGGCAAATATTTCGAAATGGCCGGACTTGCCCGCCAAAGAAAAGACTATACACTGTACTATAGACAGAATGTGTCTGAAATTTCCATATTTGTTTCGCTCGTTTACATGTGTATAATATTTGTATTATTGCTCTGTGCTCCGTCCAAACGTACAAGTAGTAGGGCTTCTGTTGCATTTCACTGTATGAAATAATGCCGGTAAGAATTTTGGCGTTTATGGTATGCCTAAATCTCCCGACCTGAGTTCTTTTCAATTTACACAGCAATCAGCATAGCCAACCACTCTCGCTTGATGGCCCAAAGTGGGGTAGAAAGGCTTACTTTTTTCCATGAATTCATTTGATGTTGTGTTGGATTATTCCTTATGAAAATCATATGGTAGCCAAGGGCTGAATTATCAACATTTCATACATCAAGTAAAATTATATAAAAGGCAGTATCTTAAAAACTTTAGGCTTAAAGACGAAACCATCTATATGTAGTCTGGTTCCCAGACCAAAGATTCCCTGACGACTCTTGTTTAAAATCTTAGGTCAGGCATCATGCCGGTTATGATGCAACTTATGTAAACATTCATTACTTGTCACCAGCGGTGGACGATGTCATTGGACAAAAAAACGGAGCGCAGATGATGGGCGTCTGATGACAGGCTTTGTTTACTTTTAAAAAACCTGGGATAATCAGTTTGTAAAATTGTTACAAATATTTTCAAATATAGTGTTGACATTGTTGAGGGAAAAAAAGAAAAGAAAAACGATAGCGGAATGTGTCTGCAAAATTGTTGAATTTTTATCAACAAAAAAAATGTCCGACCATCAACGACACTGTCCAAATGTTGATGACAACGAGTTAAGAGTATTTCGGATATTTTCGGAAAAGGAGACATTTCCTCCTTTTTTGTCACATGACATTATTTTGGGTGATACCGGACCCTAAAATCGACAGAGAATAGTCACAGATTTTTTGGTCTGGGAAACATGTTGACTGCGGAATCCTCCTAATTGGCACGTCTAGACACTTTGGTGGAGGTGAGAGTATAAGCCAGCATGTGTGGGGAGGGGGCAAGTAATAATCCAATGCCATAAATGCCAAGTAAAACACTTGAAATGTCATAACTGATCTGGAGACGACACAATATATCAATTTTTTTATTTATGTCCTAAAAAAATAATGATCAAGTGTAGGCCCCCTGTGGAGCGTGGAGGGCACTCTTAGACCCAGTGACTGCCTTTTATTTCTCTTTTGAAATGTTGACTTTGATGATCGTACTTGCACCCCAGGTAAACGTTGTGTCTAGATCGTGTTTTGGCAATTTGCTTGGATTTTCTGCACATCCAGTTCCAAACAACTGCCCCAAAACTGACCACAGAGACATGACAAAGTAGCTGGAAAATTATATACTGGCTTATCAACATGTCAAAGATGAAATACCAAGCATTCAGTTGTACTCACAATCATTTTCTGTGTTCACAATCAATGTTTGTAGGACCAAAACTATCCAGTTGGTACAGCCGTGATTTTTGAGTACGAGGTCAAACAGACCTCTCTGATGCTTTATGGGATCTGGGTGTTGAGCGCATTCTATGGATATGCACAATCTGTGGAGTGAGCGAGCAATCTGCAAATTGAGCGCCCATTCTGGGAATGCCGTAATCAAGCGAGGCTAAAAAAATTCCAAAGAATGAGCTGCGCAGAAATGTTGGTAATCTAATATTTTCCTCACAATTCCAGGGATTGGATGAAACCTTTAATTTTCTAAAACCCACACTCTCATCTCAACTTCTGGGCTGTTCTTTATCAAAATTAGGATTTAGACTTTGGCGGAAGAAATCCAAGACCTCTTAGTGTTGGTTTTAGACAAATGGATTTGCCGAGAGTCTGCAGTGTTTCTACAAGTCATCAAAAAATATTCATGTAAATTTGTGTGAAGATGCAAGGTTGTCTTTACAATGGAAAGCATCAACCTGCAGGCCTGATACTTCATGGGGGCAATTTCCTCCATTGCCCCTGGTCATTGCCTCGGTGCCTTTGAAATGTTCCAATAGATATTTACAATTTCCTCATAGGAAAAAATGCCTTGTGCCCTAGCCCTTTTTAAAGGCTTTAAAGGCGTTAAAGGCTTCTGAGTCACATTTTTTTTTAGTTTTTTAATTCCAGGCGTGTGCCACTGGCTAATTGTTGTGTTTGTTTAGAATTGTCAAGTAAAAAATACTAATAACCCTGTAATCGGCTCGATCTTCGATGTTTCGTTTCACGACCTAACGGTACCAGTCTTTCGGTGCACACGGTGCACACTCATCATGCAGTGCTTGCTCTGTTTTTAATTAGCCCCCCCCCCCCCCCAAACTCACACCACTTGTCCATACACACAGTTTGCACCACACAGCTGATGTCATATCTTATATTTTGAAACTCATGTATTATACTTATATAAAACGTCAATGTCTTCAATAAAACATTCCAGTTATATAATTTACATTAAGTGGGCCCAACATGTATTAACTGTTGGCAATTTCTTGTATGCAGTGTCACCCAACCTCATCAATATGAATGATGCCTGTTTCCACACAACTGTTTGCCTCAGTGCTAGTACACACATCCATGTATGATCCTCCCTGCAGTGTGAAGCATACAAACGCATAGACAAGGAACAGCGTATCACAGCCAACCTGAAGTTGCTCAGGTGAGTCATGAAATAGAACTTTCTGTCTGAATGTCAGTTGGTGCTTAGAAAGGCACATGGTAGAAAGTTTTGGCCTATTCACTCAGTGCATCTTTAAAGGTTACTTGAAGGTAACCAACAACTGCATGTACAGGTGCATGAGAAAATGAGATTGTATTCGGGTAATTATCAAACATGCAAAGTTCATGCCTCCACGTTTTAAAAGGGCCAAGTAAGTGGTATTTTTCCACATTACATTTTTCAGGCTTACTGAAGTTCATGGTTTGATATTAATACAAATTAATACTTAATGTTTTTAGAGTTGTTATGAGTTCTTACTCTTTAATTTATCCCTCAAAGTTTGTATTATCCGTTTCAATACCGCCCGGTGGCATGCTGTCGTGGCTTAGATCGAGGCACTGAATGACAATGCAAATGCAATGACAATGCACATTCCTGACAAGTTAGCTGTGGTATGTTTCACTGCAGCCATTCGAATTTGTTGGTATTTTTAGTCTGATAGTGATAGCAATCTGTGCAGACTGAAACCTTCTTTAGTAGTGTTGCAACCAGCAACAGTACACCCCGATGGCATTTTCCATATATAACAAAAGCCAGATATCAAGAGATTTGTCCAAAGAAACTAGGCGCATGGAGTTACATAAGTTTGCAAAAGGTATCACTATTTTACCTTGACGGGTGCTGGTTTCAATCCTTATTTCAATTTTTATTGTTTTGCTATATAAAACTATAAGTTTTTAACAAACCTGCATTTGTAGGTTAATATGGGCATACTTCCATTTCATAGGACGTTTAACCAGTTCGCTTCGGACACATTAACACGCAAAACTCTCATGCAACACACAATTTTCTGTGCGTGTGTGTGGCGGTGGTCATGTCAACAGGCCATGTGTCGCGAGACACTGTTGCGTATTGCGTGAACACGGGTAATGGGAAACATTTGAGATACAGGCGGCAGCAGACACAATGGTCCTTTTTTTACAGTTCTGAGTGTGCGCCCACATGCTCAGTACTGCGAGTGTAGTTCTGTGTGTGCGTACTGATCAGAACCGTGAAAAAGGACCGTCCAAAGGTCTGCCATTATTTCATGGGGACATGGTTCGGTGGCAAAAGGCACTACAAACAGTGAACAGTAACTCTTTGCATGTACATGTAACTCTTTGCATGAGTTTGGTGACACCAGACATTTTAAGCGGAGGGGTTGGGGGGGGGGTCAAATAGGGGCTAAGGCATAATTTAGGGGTCTGTGTAATGTATTTTACCATTCATTTTGTGCATTTTTTTATGTGGGTCCAAGGGTTCTGATGGTTCTGATGGTCTCATGGGGATGGGGTCCAAGGGTTCTGATGGTTCTGATGGTCTCATGGGGATGGGGTCCAAGGGTTCTGATGGTTCTGATGGTCTCATGGGGATGGGGTGCAAGGGTTCTGATGGTTCTGATGGTCTCATGGGGATGGGGTCCAAGGGTTCTGATGGTTCTGATGGTCTCATGGGGATGGGGTCCAAGGGTTCTGATGGTTCTGATGGTCTCATGGGGATGGGGTCCAAGGGTTCTGATGGTTCTGATGGTCTCATGGGGATGGGGTCCAAGGGTTCTGATGGTTCTGATGGTCTCATGGGGATGGGGTCCAAGGGTTCTGATGGTTCTGATGGTCTCATGGGGATGGGGTCCAAGGGTTCTGATGGTTCTGATGGTGTCATGGGGATGGGGTCCAAGGGTTCTGATGGTTCTGATGGTCTCATGGGGATGGGGTCCAAGGGTTCTGATGGTTCTGATGGTCTCATGGGGATGGGGTCCAAGGGTTCTGATGGTTCTGATGGTCTCATGGGGATGGGGTCCAAGGGTTCTGATGGTTCTGATGGTCTCATGGGGACGGGGTCCAAGGGTTCTGATGGTCTCATGGTCTCATGGGGATTGGGTCCAAGGGTTCTGAGCGAGGGGCTTCCCCCTGACCCTTTTGTGGTTATGCCGCTGCTCCGGAATGCTGGCTGTTCAACTGGGAATGGGTCAATGATCAGCCGTTAATGTTTCAGGAATATGCCCTTTAGAAAAATATGTGCCATTGAGATCTGTAAATGTCATAAGAAAAATGGCTTTATGTTGGCCAAAGTTTAATAACTAGTTTTTACATAGGGTTTTATCTAATCTGTGGGTGTCTCAAAGCGGATATTATTATGTTTTTTAGGACAGGTTTTTAAAGTTATTTTTGAACTATGAGACCCAATTATGTAGCACCTTAAGGGTTTACAAGGTACGCACTGCATTACACAACACCTGGGATCTATACAACATACGGGACCTACTGCTTTACGTCCCATCCGAAGGACGAAGCAATGATGATTAAGTAGTGTCTTGTTTAAAGGCACAAGTGTCAAGACAGGGACTCGAAGCCACACTTGCTGATCAGAAACACCAGAGTTTAGTCCAGTGCGCTTGACCATAACACCTCACTGAAGCAAACTGGTTAAACATTGAATGATCCCTGTAATTCCGGTAAAGTGTTTAGTCATAAATTTGTCCTAATGTCATGACCCAAAACCATTGTAATGTACAATCCTTTCACAGGTTTAAGAAATAAATTGAACCCTTGAAAAACTCTGACCCCAACAAGTGAACTAATTTTATTCTGTATGCTTGTTGTGATACGTGTTTTGTCGAGTAGTGAATGATGGTTGTCTTGAAAGCAAAGTTACAACCCATATTCCTTGTCAAACAAGTGTTATTTTGTTGAGTTTCCATCAATCATTTGAGTGCATATCAGACCTTAAAACTTGATTCATTGTACAGAGTTGTTAAATAAATTTGCCCTGAAGATATGCCAACCAAAAAATGAATTGTGTTTTATTCTGTGTCAAGTTATTTTTTGTGATGTGTGTTTTGTCCAACTGTGAACGGTTGTCTTGAAGGCAAATTAACACTTAGTTGTGCTTTCCTGTTGTATTTCCATTTTATTGTATTTTTTGTTGGACCAGGGATACATCTTAAGAAAATAAATATTTGCCCTAAATTAACTGACCCCAAGATGTGAATTGGTTTTATTGTTAATCAAAGTATTGTTATTAATGTGATGTGTGTTTTGTCCAACTGGGAATGTTTGGCTGTAAATTAGCAACACATACAGTTGCAAATCTGACAAACTGAAGAATGAGCTATTTGCAAATGTGTTGACAAAGTAACGAACATGAACTTGTTGCAAATCTGACAAACTGACGAATAAGTAAAGTACTACTGTAGCTTATTCGTCAGTTAGGCAGATTTGCATTGTACTACGCTACCATTGTTTTGTACACTGAACACCACCATTACAGGCTAGCGCCCTCTATGGTTCATGTAGATAACCTGTAATAAACTATGCCAATATATTTCTTGCAACCAGTCCTCGTCCCCACATTGTTATTGTTTGTCCATCCTTTGCATGGAATGAGAAGGAATGGTGACAATACCATTCTCTTAAAGCCCAAACATTCTAGTGTTCAACATGGAGTGGAGTATTTTTGAGTAAAATTAACACCAAGTGTTTTCCTGTTGAGTTTCCTTTTAAATGAAATGAATGAAATAAATTTGGCCTAAAGTAACTGACCCTAAGAAGTGTTACGTTTGTATTCTGTGTCATCTCGTTGTGTTGAGTCCATCTTAATGTATGGTGCTGAATCCTGGAGCCTCACTGCCCAGCAGGAGAAGACCTTGGATGGGATGTACACCCCTATGCTGAGGATGTGGCTGATTATAGACTGGCAATATTACAAACACCAACCTCTATGGTAGTCTACCAAAAGTATCGTATGAGGCTGGTAAGCGACAGATGAGACTTGTAGGCCACTGATGTTTTGCGGCAACCTTAACTGGCAGCCTCCTCAACTTGTGGGAACCAACCCAAGGAAAGGCCTCCAGGGGCAGGAAGACATCAGAAGTCCTACATTGACATCCTGATGAGAGACACAGGGGTCACCACGACTGAAGACTTGGGCGCCCGTGAAGGACCTATCATGATAGTAGAAGAGGATCAGATGGACCTATGTTGATGGAGGATCTCCCCCATCAACAACCTCATTGACTTATTTGTGTCATATTGAAAAAATTGTAGCCCTATTAATTAGGTCTCCAGAGACAAGAAGACATCAGAAGTCCTACATGTACATTGACGTCCTGATGAGAGACACAGGGGTCACCATGACTGAAGACCTGGGCGCCCGTGAAGGACCTATCATGATAGAAGAAGAAGATCAGATGGACCTATGTTGAAGGAGGACCTCCCCCATCAACAACCTCTTTGACTTATTTTGTGTCATATTGAAAGAAATTGTAGCCCTATTAATTAATGTTTGTTTTTTTAAACTGTGATTGATTATAATGAAGGCAAATAATACCAGATCCTATTTGATAAACATTATTTTCTTGTTGAGTTTCCATTATTCATTTAATCAAACATTCAGACGCGAAAAAAAGACAATAGATTATTATTGTGAAGAGTGAAAAATAAAGCCTGAATGTTGTGACCCCCAGAAATGTGTTGTTGTTTTTCTGTGTCGATTTGTTTAAACAAAAATTATGTGTGTTTTGTCAGACGAATTGTCCGGAAAGAAAAGTAACACCAAATATTATTTGTCCAATAAATGTTTCTTGCTGAGTTTCTGTATTAATTTCATTGTGCTGTAAGGCTCAGACAGTGCTTTCTTTTGTTCATTGTTTGTCTGTTAATTTGTCTGTGTGCTGCAGTAGTCAGTAATAACAATATGGAAATAAATCGTTGTGTGCCTGGAAGAAGGTCGCACAGACTTATGACCTTTTTCCAGGCACACATATCACAACTTTTTGCCCTAGCAGAAGGTCAAAATTAATAATGTGGCTCGATGAAAAAAGTGGGGCATGACTGTTATATATTTGTTGCTAGAATTACTCCCATGTTTTTCCATTCCCATGCGGAATTTTACTTTCCCGTAATAACTTACAAATAGCAGAACAACGACAAAACTTTCGCACTAAGTTTCCTAGAAATACAATTTTGGACAGAGTTGCTTACGACCTTTTGCCGGTCACACGTTCGTTATGACCTTCTGCTGGGCACACGACGAAATATAACATTGAATAAATTGAATGATGGTGTTTGACTGTTAATTGAGGGAGCAATCCCTTTGCAGCTAACTGTATCTGGTCATATGGTTGAAATTCAAGAACTTGATGGTGTAAGGTTGGTAGTGATCCAGGGTAACGATGCTGGGATGTATTCAAGCATTCATCTGGAGTGAACAGAAGCCACTGATAATGCATAGAGTGATGCAAGAGATGTAGGTGGTAACTATAGCTTGGTCGTCCCACCAGAGTAGTGAAGTTTGACTGTTCAGACCTGGATGAGATCTGAAGGACTACCTAATAACAACATGTACTATGACCTCAGTCACTCTCTCAAAAAGGATCACAGCCACTGATCCTGCAGATCGTTGACCAGGAAAAATGCCTTGAGTTGCTCTTTCAAAGATGAGCTACGCAAGTGATGTTGTGCAGTTCAAGACAAAGAATTGATGATCCAGGACAGAGATTAAGTCGAGGCTTACGACAGCTTGATGAGACTTAAAACCTTAACCTCCTCGAGTTCTTCAAACTCAACTGGATTTGGAGACAAGGGAGCTAAAATGAGAAGGACACAGATGAGCAATGTGATGGAAAAGGCACCAGACTCCTTGAAGCTGAAACACAAGAGACTCAGCTGTGCAACAGAATGTGAGATCCAAGTATGAAGAGTGTAGCTCTGTGGAGTTGGATTATGCGGCTATTCAAGTTCAAAAAGTCCTGACATGTTTTTGTGTGTACCTACTTACTCACCAAGGACCATCTAAAGTCACTCAGACCTTTAAGATGGAGAACAAGATGTGATTATTGTAGTCTAAATGTAGTGTATTATGATTCCAAAATGGAAAGCTCTATTTGAATGGAAGGTAAATGTTTATCTTGGCAGTTGAGTAGGGTACCTGTCAAGAGACTTTGCTAGGGTATTTTATTTTATGCTTTGTTTTACCCAACATCGATGTGTGATAAGCACTGCATATTTTACTCTGTACAATTTAGAGGAGGGACAAATTTCATGGCTTTGTTCACTGAAGCGAAAAATCAGCACCTACTAAAGCAGAAAATGGTGCGCTTTACGTTAAGCGTGTTTAACATGTGTTTCATTTCTGCTTGTGCACGTTTGTACATTACACTACTAAGCATTCTTCACTTATACACAGCTAGTGCATAAATTCAGCACTTACCCTGTAAACAGAGAATGATGACAGTAAGCGCGGAATTCTGCAGTAAGCACAATTATGGAATTGCGTCCAGATGTCTTAACCACCAGATCAAAATACTTGCCCAGTCCTATTTTTGTATATTAAAGGTTAATACCAAAACATATTTAACTGTATACCAAGTATAACTAGGTTAAAAAGTGATTTGTTTTATCAGTGATCACCGTTAAAAGACATTTTTTCTGCTAGATACTTTGCAGGCTAAAAATCATCTCTATAGCCAAGGAGATTCTCAGTCTGACATACCAGAGAGATGGGATGCTGGACAGGATGTAAATCCTCATATCAAAATTCATGGTAAGTCTTAACTGAAAACTTAGAAGGTTTGAATTCGTGCATTCTTTCAATAACCAAAAATGTACAAAAATGTACAGATGCAAGTGTGGCAATTGTGTAATCCTCAATTCCCCTTTGTCCTTTTGTTCCAAGGAGAGGATTCGAGACATTGAGAGACTTCCACTATTGTTTATTCACATGAACATTCAGTTTTAAGCCTTGGTTTCAGATTAAGGAACAAATTCTCTGCTGTACATGTAGCTCACAGTGGAGGTTTTACATTCACATTGCGTGAATTTGACATTTTCTCGATGGAGAAAACCACAAGTCCCAGTGCTTCAAAGAGAATCTTTTTTTCTCTTGGCTATGTCTAAGTTTCTTTGTGCCAGCGGTACTCTCAACGAAAAATTATTTTAGTAATTTTGAGAAAAATATTCCTGTCAGGCTGGACGGGAACTGGAAGATCCACGGTGGGAACTGGTTAATGTTATTTTTATAGCTTGTTTGTGTATTGTGTTTAATTTTGCTATTCTCTACATGTATAAAGCAACTATCAACCCCTAATGGTCAGATTTGGGCCGGAGCTCCTGCCTGACATTTATCTTATTGCAGAAGCGTAATGTTAATCTTGTTGGTGAAGAGTTTGGATCATCGTTGCAACCTTTTTCTCACCGAAGGTCTGTAGCCAGCCTCTGTTTGAGCGTGAGACCAGACTTTCAACTTGTTCTCACCGCACACATTCTAGCTTTGCCAATGTAGAACAAAAGAGCCATTCCAACAGCATCTCTTTGGAACTCCTTGCCTTGTGCATGTTTCCCTCCATCCTACAATCTAGACTGCTTTCAGAGGAATATCAATTCCTACCTTCAGCTCCTCTCAGTTATTTTCTTCTTTAATATTTTCTTCGTGTAGCCCAGCCCTTACCAACAGCGGCTTTCAGTCATGTTTGGGGCAAACTTGCATAAAATTAAAAACATTGAAATGATCGTGATATAAATGAGTTCATACAATGTTGGTTTACTTCACTTATGTTTGGTTTAAAGTGTGGAAAATCCTCAGGTAAATGCAATATGTCTAAAACTAACTGTTTCAATGATGGATAATTTTTAAAACAAATGTTCCGATATATGCATTTTGGTTGTGTTGCAGGCTTACCAACTCCGAAGACATCTATCCGTCAACAAGTAGATGTCCAAGACTAACCAATGATAAAGGAACTGCACTCCCCAGTAAAAGGTGAATTCCCAAAAAGTACACTTTAAATATTTACACCCGTCCCAAATATAGCTCTGTATAATTGTTCAGAATCATGGGCGGATCCAGGGGGCGTGAGGGGCGCACGCCCCCCTATTTTTCCTTCCGAAAAAAAGATCAAGATATCATCCCACCCGCTTTCAATGAGAAATAAATTTTCGACATCCAATCATCATTTGCTGCTTGATCGGTAAATTTCACGGATCCACCCCTGAGAATGTCTATAGTGTTGGTCTGGTTTAAACTAAAGTTCACTTTAGCGTTTTTCTTTCTGAAGAGTGCATGTTGTTGCTCTTTTTTGAACAGTAGTTAATATCAGTAATTTTTTTTCTTTTTTGTTAGCATTACAATAGACCCATGTATTGATGACGTCACGCTTTGTACAGGGCTAGTCATCCACAGTTATCCGTATGTTGTTTGGTAATCGTTTCAGAGTTGACAGGCTGGGTGTGTGTGTTTTTTGTTTGTTTGTTTGGGGGTTTTTTGGTGGGGGTGTGGGGTGGTTGGTCAGGTTTTAGAGATTTTGGTAACTGAGATTTTGACAGCCATTTGCCGGATTAGTTTCATTGTGAGAGCTCACTGATGAATAAAGTTCATGCCAGCACCAATCCTCAAAAGAACTGTTTCAGGCAAGTGGCACCCCGAATTACTGTTGCTTATTTTGATTTGAATGTTTTGTCTTCATTTGTTTTCGAATGAAAGTATCGAAAAATCCAAAGGTAAGTTATCCGAAACTAACTTTTGATGATGGGTAATGATTAACTTGTTTGTGTTAGTCAGGCTTACCATCTCCAAAGATCTACCCGTCATTAAGTAGCTGTTCAAGACCAGCCTTTAATGATAAAGAAGCTGCACTCTCCAGTAAAAAGGTGAGCTCCCCAAAAACTATACTTTCAATGTTTACACCCTGTCCCCAAATGGAGCTCTGTAATAATTGTGCAGATTATCTGTTGTTGCCCTGGTTTAAACTGATTTTAGTTTCAGTCTTTTTCTTGCAGTATAATAGTTTATTCAAAGATGTTGGGCTATCATTTCACAGTTGACACCCCTTCAGATGCTTCATGTTTAACACAATTACAAAGACACTTTTTTAGCTTTCGTTAAGTGAAATTTGGTATGCCATTTGCTAGGTAAGATTTTTAATCATGAGTTCCATTATTCTTTGTTCTTCTTTGTGCGAGGAGAAACGAAGCATAGCGCAGACGCCACACAATGGACTGTCCGGGCATGTCAACCAGTTCGCCGACCGCAACCAAAAGAGTATGTTCCCAAGTTGCTCTGAAACATATTTAAACATCCACCATATCTCAGTTTGGTTAAAATCCTGCATAATACTAGTAAAGGCTTCACCCCGATTTCAAGTGGTTATATTAAACACTAAATGTTTCAAATTGTGCATCTTGCTTGTGTTGCAGATCAGGCTTTGCATCTCCAAAGAGATCTACCCGCCCCCCAAATCACTGTTCCTTATTTCGATTGCAAAAATCAAACCAATCCTAAAGTGCTTGAGTTCCTCCAAACAACTGGTTGCTGCTTTTAGTGTTGGTATTCTTCATTTACTTTTGGATTGAAAATATAAAATAAATCCTAACGTAAAAACAATTTTCATCTTTTTCATATTTTGTTCAGAACTTTTGGAAAAATTGTTTTTGAGAATATTGTTGTCACAATATAGCCATGGCAGAACAAAGTAAAGACAACAACCTTTCTCAGAAAATGTCTTATACTTCCATATGTCGAATAGAATGATAAGCAATGGTTGCAGCCTATCGATCTCTCGTAAGCCTTGTTTTTTGTACACCAAAAGGATGAAGGTCTGGAATCTGGAATTACACAATTACCAATGGAATCTTTGATCATGATTTCCAGTACCCTTTGTCCCTCTTTGCGCAGGGGGAAATGAAGCGTAGCACAGTGAGTGGATGCCTGTGGACACTACACAAAGGAATGTCTTGGCTTAATTATACGTCAATTGGTCACCAATGGCAACCAAAACAGGACATTCCAAAATTGTTCCGAAACAGATCAACATCCTCCGTATCTCAGCTTGGAAAAAAGCATGCGTAATAAGACGTCATCTGGCGTGGGAAGATTAATCACTAAATGTTTCCAATTGTGCATCTTGTTTGTGTTGCAGAAAGGCTTTGCATCTCTAAAGAGATCTACCCGCCCACAAGTAGATGTCCAAGACTTGCCTAAGATGTAGGAGCTGTACTCTCCAATAAAAGGTAAATTCCCACAAAATAAATTTCATATTACCCCCGTCCAAGATAAAGTTCTCTAGTTATTGAACTGAATGTTTATTGTGGCTGTTGTTTAAACAGAAGTTAATGTCAGTCGTTTTCTTGTAGCATTTACAATTCATTCAAAGATGTTTGTATGTTGTTTGGGAATCAATTTAAAGTTGACCAGTTTGGTTGTGGGGGTTTTCTGTATAGTGTGGAAGATTCATGTTAACCCTTTAGAGACCACAAGTTTGTTCAAAATCATCCTAATACGCCCAGACGTGTGACATTTTGTAACATTTCCATTTCAATAAAAATATTTCCCTGAAGATATTAAACAGCAATTTCTGTATTTTTTACATTTAGAAGTTAGAATGTTACCATGGGAAACATTGAGAATTGTTAACTCATCACGTGACCTATCATGACCTTTTTCAGGTCAATGAGACGAGGTCAAACACAGCGGCCGTCTGCGGCCGCTATGGGCGTTTTAGCTACAGCCGCTTGCGGCCGCTATGGTCTCTAAAGGGTTAAACACAATCAGCAATACAAAGACTTTTGGTAATTTTTTTTTTTTTTGGTTGTGTTGTTTGCTAGAAAAGTTTCATTGTGAAAGCTCACTGATGATAAAGTTCATACCCAATCTTGAAGGGAGTTTTCACAGGCATTTTATTCTGCAGACTAGTCCGGCTCGTCACACTTTCATGCACAATTTCATGATAATGGTGGTGCCCATTCATTTGTACGAGCCTTCCCTACCAATAGGTGGCACTCTAATGAGACATTTCTCAACTCATGTGCAGTTTGTTTGTAATGCAGAAAGACTTGCCATCTCCAAAGATGTACACATCAGCAAGTAGATGTCCAAGACCAGCCTATGATAAATGAGCTGCACTCTCCAGTAAAAGGTAACTTCCCGAAAAGGATACTTTTAACATATCAACCGGGTAGCGGATGAAGCTCTGTAACAATTGTGCAGAGTGCACGTTGTTGCTGTAGTTGCTCTCTAGCAACTAGCACGGCAGGACCCCTCTCACTAGCATCAGGTTAGCCTGTAAAATGTTTCATCAATGTACAATGTTAAGATAAAATTATGCCATCCAGCACTTGGGGGGGGGGGGGTAAACATTAACATTAAAATGGTTACAATTCTTATCTGTAAACTTGACCTTTCAGAGCCAGCGATGTAGCTTTTTATTTCTTGAAATCAAGTGCAGAGGGAATCAGCTCTACTGACATCTTGAAGGCTACAGGGTATGGAGAGCAACGCATATGTAAACATCATCAAGACATCCTAGCAGTTCATCTAGGGATCATGAATGAACAACCAAGTAAATTGTTGTCGTCAATAGTAAGATATTCTAGATGTGTTAGTTTGATGTTTGATGTGTTTTGTTATCGTCGTATAGTGGGCTGTTTTTGCAGCACTATACAGTTAATGTCAACCAAGTAATTTGTTGTCATCAATAGTAAGATATTCTAGACGTGTTAGTTTGATGTTTGATGTTTTTTTGTTATCGTCGTATAGTGGGCTGTTTTTGCAGCACTATACAGTTAATGTCTTGTAAATAAGTACACCATTGCAAGCAAGCACATACGCGTTTGTTGAAATTGGAGATCTTAGGGCCTTGGTGGTGCGGAGATTCGATTGGTGGTGCGACGATTCGATTGGTGGGGCGGAGGTTCGATTGGTGGTGCGGAGATTCGATAGGTGGGGCGGAGATTCGATTGGTGGTGCGGAGATTCGATTGGTGGTGCGGAGATTCGATTGGTGGTGCGGAGATTCGATTGGAAGTGCGGGGATTCGATTCGGAATCGTTGGTGGTAAACACGGGAAATTCCGAATAGTTAAAGGGACCTGGACACTTGCACGTGGCATGTGGGGTCCTACTGCCGGCCAGGGTGATAGCTGGATGTTGATCTTAAAGATGCATCAGGCTGCTCTACCGGGGGAGCATGGTGCTGGTGTGATCACAAATGGTTGGCAAACGGCAGTAGTCCCTAGTCTTGGCCGTGGGGCTAGTGGACCGCGTTACTACAGCTAGGGGACTGCTCCGGGGTTCTGCCTTGGGGTGGCGGACCGGACCCTGCCGAAAGGTGGGTGAAATGGCCCTGACGATCTGGAAAGCGTCGTGGGGCTGGTATCCTGGGACCTGCACGTGGTGGCCCTGCTTTAGACTAACCTAACCAGGATGAAATTGGCGAAATTTAAAACTGACTGAATTAAAATGCTTGCAATGGTGTACTTATCAAATATTTGTTATTTTTAAGTAGTTGTAGCACTTAAATGACTAACTTAAGAGAAAACTGCCTAAGCTTTTGTAGCAACAACTACTTCAGATGCAATGGAGAAAAAACAAAAATTAAATAATTGCGGTGGCCAGCCAAGCATAACTAAACAAAGGGAGGTGAAGAGTAAAAGCTACGTGTAGTGAGAACACCATTGTCACTACCATGGATGTTGCTTCACTGTACACCAAGATACCCCATGCCGACGGATTACAAGCCATCTGGGACATCATCCCAGACAGTGACATTAGTGCTACCACTTGCCAGCTCACTGAGTTCATCCTCAAACGCAATTATTTCCAATTTGGGCATGAACTTTATTTACAGACCAATGGGACTGCCGTGGGTACTCGTATGGCTCCACAGAACGCGAACCTATTCATGGCCGATCTGGAACAATGATTCCTCTACAGTCAACAACTCCAACCCCTACTGTATGTCCGCTACATTGACGACATATTCATGGACACATGATAAAGAGTCGCTTGAACAACTCCACCACAATTTGAATGCATTCCACCCCACAATCAAACTAACTTTGGAACACTCTGAGCAAATTGTTAACTTTCTCCACACCAAAGTCAAGGTCAGTAGTCAGGGTGACCTTGCAACCAACATCTACAAGAAACCAACGGATCGCAACAGTTACCTGCATGCATCCAGTTTCCACCCACCACACACCACCAGGTCCATTGTATACAGCCAAGCCTTACAATACAATCGCATCTGCTCCGACCCTATGGATCTTAAATACAACCCCAGAACTGTGCTCGAACAAATCACAAATGGCAAACGTAAACCCCGGAATGAGCTACTCCAGAACAGATCATGTGACTGCACGGATAGAACACCCCTTGTGATCACCAACAACCCTCAACTTAAATCGCTGTGGCACATCATCAATGAACTCAATGAACTCAACCCCATACTTGCGAATGAACTGCTCCAGAACAGACCTCATGTCTGCATGAATAGAACACCCCTTGTGATCACCTACAACCCTCAACTTAAATCGCTGCGTCACATCATCAATGAACTCAATGAACTCAATGAACTCAACCCCATACTTGCCAACGAACTACTCCAGAACAGACCACATGTCTGCATGGATAGAACACCCCTTGTGATCACCTACAACCCTTAACTTATATCGCCGCGACACATCATCAATGAACTCAATGAACTCAACCCCATACTTGCGAATGAACTACTCCAGAACAGACCTCATGTCTGCATGGATAGAACACCCCTTGTGATCACCTACAACCCTCAACTGAAATCGCTGCGGCACATCATCAATGAACTCAATGAACTCAATGAACTCAACCCCATACTTGCGAACGAACTACTCCAGAACAGACCACATTTCTGCATGGATAGAACACCCCTTGTGATCACCTACAACCCTCAACTTAAATCGCTGCGGCAC
Source organism: Marthasterias glacialis (assembly GCA_911728455.2). Lineage (NCBI taxonomy): Eukaryota > Metazoa > Echinodermata > Asteroidea > Forcipulatida > Asteriidae > Marthasterias > Marthasterias glacialis. The sequence goes on from OU452219.1 coordinate 32,724,718, forward strand.
ATCATCAATGAACTCAATGAACTCAATGAACTCAACCCCATACTTGCGAATGAACTACTCCAGAACAGACCACATGTCTGCATGGATAGAACACCCCTTGTGATCACCTAAAACCCTCAACTTAAATCGCTGTGGCACGTCATCAATGAACTCAATGAACTCAACCCCATACTTGCGAACGAACTACTCCAGAACAGACCTCATGTCTGCATGGATAGAACACCCCTTGTGATCACCTACAACCCTCAACTTATATCGCCGCGACACATCAACAATGAACTCAATGAACTCAACCCCATACTTGCGAATGAACTACTCCAGAACAGACCACATGTCTGCATGGATAGAACAACCCTTGTGATCACCTACAACCCTCAACTTATATCGCCGCGACACATCAACAATGAACTCAATGAACTCAACCCCATACTTGCGAATGAACTACTCCAGAACAGACCACATGTCTGCATGGATAGAACACCCCTTGTGATCACCTACAACCCTCAACTTAAATCACTGTGGCACATCATTAATGAACTCAATGAACTCAACCCCATACTTGCGAATGAGCTACTTCAGAACAGACCTCATGTCTGCATGGATAGAACACCCCTTGTGATCACCTACAACCCTCAACTTAAATCGCTGTGGCACATCATTAATGAACTCAATGAACTCAACCCCATACTTGCGAATGAGCTACTTCAGAACAGACCACATGTCTGCATGGATAGAACACCCCTTGTGATCACCTACAACCCTCAACTTATATCGCCGCGACACATCAACAATGAACTCAATGAACTCAACCCCATACTTGGGAATGAACTACTCCAGAACAGACCACATGTCTGCATGGATAGAACACCCCTTGTGATCACCTACAACCCTCAACTTAAATCGCTGTGGCACATCATCAATGAACTCATCAACCCCACACTTGCGAATGAACTACTTCAGAACAGACCACATGTCTGCATGGATAGAACACCCCTTGTGATCACCTACAACCCTCAACTTAAATCGCTGTGGCACATCATCAATGAACTCAATGAACTCAACCCCATACTTGCGAATGAACTACTTCAGAACAGACCACATGTCTGCATGGATAGAACACCCCTTGTGATCACCTACAACCCTCAACTTAAATCGCTGCGGCACATCATCAATGAACTCAATGAACTCAAGCAAAGTCACCCTCCTTCCCAGTAATGGATCCACTCCGTGTAACAGTCGTAAATGCCAATTTTGCCCCCACATTAACTCCAGTTCCCAAATAATTGGACCAAACAATGCCAACTCCATCAACGGATACAACACCCCTTGTGATCACCTACAACCCTCAACTTATATCGCTGCGGCACATCATCAATGAACTCAATGAACTCAACCCCATACTTGCGAATGATGACACCTTCAAACAAACTTTCTACAAGGAAAAACCCATTATTGCCTTCAGACAACCCTCTAATCGTAGAGCCCATCTTGTAAGGAGCAAAGTCACCCTCCCTCCCAGTAATGAATCCACTCTGTTTAACAGTCGTAGATGCGTACTCTGCCCTCACATTAACTCCAGTACCCAAATAATTGGACTCAACAATGCCATGTACTCCATCAAAGGATCATTTACCAGCATCTCCAGTAATGTAGTTTATGCCATCACCTGCCAACTATGCCCCACAGCTGTATACATTGGACAAACTGGACAATCATTGAGACAAGGCATGAACGGCCACAAGTTTGATATCAGGAACAAAGACACACAGAAGCCCATCTCTGACGAACACTTCAATCTCCCTGGCCACTCACTAATCCATCTCAAAGTTGCCGTACTCCAGCAAAGATCATTCAAAACTAGGATGGACAGGGAAATAGTAGAACAAAAGATCCTCCAGAGACTGGACTGTATTGATAGAGGGCTGAATAGGGACCATGGTTTCATGTCATACTACACATAGCTTTGACCCTTCACCTCCCTTTGTTTAGTTATGCTTGACTGGCCACTGAAGGACATCTGAAGATGCTATGTAAGACTAAGAGTCCATTTTAAGATGACTGTTGATCAGTTACCTCAGAAACTAAAGCAACACTGTTTGTAATGTTAATGTTTATCAGTGGTGTATACAGTAACTTTGATTTGGTTTTTTTATGCCAAATTATTTTGGTTATAATTGTGATTACGTTAAAATCAAAAGCGAGGCTGCTGCTAGTCGGTTGGTGTGTGAGTCGGGCGGACGTAAAGTCGTCGTGCGCTGGAGATATTGCGAGCAATATCAACGTTTCCATCTCGTATAGAAGTAGGGCATTACTTTCTGTCCACAAGACCCATGAAAATGCACGGAAATGTGTTGTTATTTCATTTCTCAGTAATTCACAGACAAATGTTCATATTACAAAATTTCACAAGGAACAAGAGTATGACAATAAATGCATATATTATATATAAGATAACAAAAATATTGAACCACAAAATGTAATAATGGAGAAGGCTAGACTGAAGGGGGGACAATTTTTCTGTATCCACAAAATTACAGATTTGTGGGATTAAACAAGGAATTGATAATGCAATATATATGTAAATCGTTGACGTTTGTAGTTAGGGCTTTATGGTTTGATTACAAAATTACTAAAAACAAATAACCACAATACAAAGTAGCATATTGGTATTTTAATTAGACAACAAATTACAATTTACGATTTCAAAATATTTTAAAAACGTTACAAAGTTAAAGTTGGGAATGTGGGTCCACTTTAAGGTATATGAAGACTGCCCAATTTTATTACATACAATGACAGTATAAAATAAATGAATAAGTTAATATTTATGTTATTGGTCTGTAATTATTTGAAAAGGTTATATAACTAAGGTGGGTGGTTCTTTTGGGGTCATGCCCTCTAACATAAGTCAGGCCTACATGTAGATTAACGTTGTCTCAATAATTATGATTACTAACATTAATATAAAACCAATCACTGATATGAACTTTATAATCAATTAGCATACATCCTCTTATTTCTAGTTCTTTTGAACTAGTTGGACTTACATGTACATGTAGATGTAATCTTTTTTTTTTGCTAATTATGATTAATAAATATATAATGATTAATAAAGCTAAACACACCTTTACCAATGGATTACTTTGTAACTTCTCAGTGGAAAAAATAACTCGCAACAATTAAAATTATCTAATATATATTCTCTTAACACTTTCCTAACATGATAATTTGTTATTATTGATATTATATATATGTTACATCAATTGCTTGGGCTTGAGGATCTAAATTGAAACCTCAAGTGGTATTTTGTTCATTACAAAAAAAAATAATATCATATACTTATATACAGTTATTACAATAACTTTTTCATTCATGAACTGTCTTTGAAAAGTTAAATCTAAGAAATTAACTAAATTATTATCTACTAGTTAATTTGAAACTTTGTCTTTGTTAACAAAGATGGTTTGGAGTGTGAGTCGGTCGGACATAAAGTTATCGCGCGTTAAAGATATTGTGAGCAATGTCAGTTTTCGTTTAGTATAGAAAGTGGACATTATTGTTAGCCCACAAGACCCGCGAAAATGCACTGGAATGTCTTATTATTTTATTTCTCCATAATTCACAGACAAATGTACATTTTACAAAATTTTACAAGAAAAAAAAGAGTATGACAATACATGTATACATACAAATATATGAGTATTATATAGATTTTTTTAAATTATCGAACCATATGAAAAATATAATTCAGGAGAAGGCTAGACTGGGGGGGAAATAGGTCACAGAGTTAGGGGATTAAACAAGGTATTAAAAATAAATATATAAATATGTATAAACCATTAAATTGATAAATTATAAATGGTTCTTAGCTAGTGCTTTATTGACAACAAATGCTGTTTTATAAAACATTTTTTTTTTTATTTGTTAAAATTTCACCACTGACATCTGAAATGTAATAACATATATTATTTAATTAAAATGACCACAAAACATGTGGAATACTTGTGGAATTTAAGACAAATTACAAGTACAAAATTAAAACTTCACGATACAATGTTTTCATTGCACTAATTACTTCTATAAAATTGAATCCATTCACACCTTCATCTATCACAGATATATTTCCTTATAAAAAAAGAATGTGTCCGCAATTTTCACTTAAAAAAAAAATATAGTTGATATGTTTGTTATGTTTGTCTAATAGTTCATGAAGTTGACAGTATTAATTGATAGAATTACTGTAGTGTCTCCTACTAACATTCCATAAATTCAATAAGGCTTGGAAATTAAAATTTGTAAATGTTATTTGAATGCATTAGACAATTAACTTATCTAACGATGATTTTTTTTCTCTAAATATCCCCCCATACATAAATGCAAAATCTAAAACAAATTTAATCATTCAAGTCTATGATTTTTACTCCAAATGAAAACCTATCTTTGTGTTACTTCAATTAAATACAAATTATGACAATGTTAAATATTGGTAAATTGATTACCATTGACATAACATGATATACATAAATTAAATAATTTAAATAACTATACATTTTTACAATATATAAAATGAAATGAGTTAATAAGAACTAAGTTAAACATACCGATGTTAAAAATAACAACAATAAATGATAGGCTGACACCCAACTGTCAATTCTTTATGTAAGGTACAACAGGTAGTTAAAAATGTTTACTTTTTAAAAGTATTACTTGTTTGTTTGTTGTTGTTTTTTATAACATTGATCAAATTAAATCAATTGTAGGGGTAACAGGTGAGACAAAAGAAATTAATGTTGGAAATTGGGGTGGGCTTTAAGGTCTGTGAAGACCACCCAACTTTATTACATACAATGACAGTTAAAAATAATAACATTATTGTTAATATTTATGTTTGTATATAATAAATAAGTCAGGCCTACATATAGATTAACTCTTTCTTGACAATTATGATTACTAACATTTTAATAAAAACCATCACTGGTATGAACTTTATAATTATTGTGCACACATCCTGTTAGTTCTAGTTCTATTGAATAAGTTAGACATACATGTACATGTAGGTTTACTCACTTCTTGTTAATAACGATTACAAAAATAAATGAAACTATTACCAATGGATTACTTTCTAAATTCTCAATGACACAAATAACTCTTAACAGTTCAAAATATTTAACATATGATCACTAAAACACATTTCTCAAACCTTAAGTATTGTTTTAGTTATTACAAAAATAAACAATCAATATACTTATATGAATGCAATTATTACTGTAAAAATACTCAGTCATAGACTGTTTTTGAATAGTTAAAGGTTTGAAATTAACTAAAATATTAACTACATGTTATATTGTGCTTTACTAACAAGAAATTGAAACTTTGTCTTTGTTAACAACAAATGTTGAATGTGTATGTTATGTCTCTCTAAATTATGCACCGCATTTAACGAATGAAAATAAATAATCATTGAGAATTTCTTTTTTTTTATTAAATAGAATGAAACTGAAAAGGAAACCGATAAATTGGGCTATCAATTTTAAGTAAATAAAAACTTGAGTTACGTCGTCGTCGGTGAAATTAAATATTGTGTTTCGGTTTTTATAAACGGGCGCTGCAGAGATTTAACGTAAATTTTTGTTCGTACGTGATCGCCGTGCAAAAAGCAGCCTCGCTTCAGACACATTGTTTAATACATGAACTGTGATAAGAAAATAAAGAAATGATTATCTCAGTTGCAGTGAATTTAATTAAATCAGTGTGTTCAAAGATCAGAATGATCCCACATTTTATTTAGTAGTAAATAAATAGAATTGCAGTAAACTTTGATGTTATATAACTACTTTTATGAGATGTAAGAAATATTACTTAGTTTTTGTTTAGTAAAGATAAGTGTGTAGAAGTCATAGAGTTATATATAAGAACTAGAGGGAGCACTCGCGATGCCACGCACAGAACTCCACTGACCCACCATGGGCGAAAATCCCTATGGGCTAATGGCATACGAATGTCCGCTTAGAAAATGGTTGCTGTGTGAACGGATGAGTAACCAGAGTAAATGAATGGTCTGCGCCATTTTCTCAATGGTCAAAAATGCTCCTTGTTGGGCCGTGTCGCATGCTTTGTACGCCCTCTAGTTCTTATATATAACTCTATGGTAGAAGTGTAACTTTATTAAGGAGGACTAAAATGAGATAAGGTTAGATAGTGATAGCGCCCTCTAGCAGTGACCAAAATAAACTTCAAAATATACTTCTTCTTATGAATACTAAAAGTATAATAGTGTAAGCATAATAGTTGATGTAAAGCACTTGCATTGCAAGCATTGTGTAGTTGACAAGGGTTCTTAATTGACGAATTGAAATAAAGTGTATTTTAAATTCAGCTGAGGTTTATAAATTTAGGGGGGCTGACTTAACCATTCTTTGGTAAGAGATTGCAACATTTGGAACCAGGTTTACTGCGAATAATTAGTGTTTTTATGCGCTAACAGCATTGTAAAGTAAAATTTTGCAATTAATAGTTTAGTATCTAAAGTTTTTGGGTATTTGTTTATTCTGAGACAATACGCATCTTGTTACTTATTTTTGCTTAAAAATTGATTATTTGACAAGAAAAACAAGTAACTAATGTTTGAGCAATTTTAATTAATACTTAAAGTAAAGGACATTGTCTCTGGTAAATTTTTTTTATTTAATTTGTAATTTTCGAATGTTAAACTACTATCATGGTTTGTAGTCTTAATAATAGTCTTTACGTTTATTAATTCAATACAGTTTTATTATGTAATGTATGTTCTTTTGTTTCTACAAATAAATTAAATTTAAATGGACAACTACAGACATTTCTTATTTATCTTTTTCTCTCCTTGCTCTTGCAAAGGTCATAGGTCAAAGGGCGCATCTTATTATTTTTTTATTTGACCTATCCATTCTAAGGTTTAAATATAACGTCCGAGCGATTTTTTTCAAGCGGCGATTTAGCCCAGTGGGCTAGCTCACAGCTCCCGGAATTCTGGAGCTGTGAGCTCGGGGGTTCAAATCCTGGTGGGCCCCTCTTTTACCAGTAAAAAACAACTTTTTTTTAATTTCTTGTAAAAATGGGTAGGGCTTGAACCGCATACCTTCAGCCCTGTAACCTCTACCTCTCACCACTCTGCTACTGAGCTTTCATGAAAATCTAACGGTTTTTGACCTGATGAATATTAGAATGGCCCGACTTAGAAAATTTTTCAAAATAATTTCTCCCTGGCTATACCCTTGGATTTTTGGCTGATCTGAGGGTTGACCAAGGGCCTTGGAGCTGAGTATGGGGAGTAAAATTTCTAAGTGCTGAGGGGCCAAGGAGGTTGCTGAGCAGTCAGTCAGCCAGTGGGCTGGGCTGGTTGGACTGAAGGCTTTTGGTGATGGTGGGGTAGTGGGCTGGTAGTCATCATGCTGGGGTGATGGATGGCTTGGCATTGGCATGATGAGGATGGGTTGAGGACTGGACTACTGGATGAGGGTGATGGGCTGAGGACAGTCAGCCAGTGGGCTGGGCTGGTTGGAGTGAAGGCTTGGGGTGATGGTTGGGTGATGGGCTAGTGGTTATCATGCTGGGGGATGGATGGCTTGGCATTGGCATGATGAGGATGGGTAGAGGACTGGGCTACGGGATGGGGGTGATGGGCTGAGGACAGTCAGCTAGTGGGCTGGGCTGGTGGGGCTAAAGGCTTGGGTGGGATGAGGGTAAGAGTGATGGACTAGTAGTCATCATGCTGGGGTGATGGATGGCTTGGCATGATAAGGCTGGGTAGAGGACTTGGGGTATGGGATGGAGTGATGGCTCGGCTGGGCTGGTTGGACGAGGGGCTTGGGGTGGGATGAGGGTAAGTGATGGATGGCTCGGCATGATAAGGCTGGGTAGAGGACTTGGGCTATGGAATTGGGGGTGCTGGAGTGACAGTCGGCCAGCCAGTGGGATGAGCTGATTGGACTGAAGACGGGGCAGGATGGGATGAGGGTAGGGGAGATGGCCTAGTAGTCATCATGTTGGGGGTGATGGCTGGCTGAACACACTGGACATGCTGAAGAGAGGATGGGGGCCGGCCATGGGCTGAGATTGCTGAGTGGGCTGATGAGCTGGTTGGATTTGCAGGTTGGGGAGATGGACTAGTAGTCATCTTGCTGGGGTGTGGCTAGCTGGATATGGGCATGATCAAGCTGGGTAGAGAACTGGGGCCACGGCTGGGATGTTGGTGGGTAGTCAGCAGTGGAGGGGAGATGGACTAGTAGTTATCATGCTGGGGTGTGACTTGTTTATGTGGGTATGTTTATGGGATTTCACTGTAGGGTGGTTTTGATTTGAATGAACAGTTAAAATTGTATTGAAGGAAAATAAATATGTAAATGGGTAGAAAAAAAAGTCTTGTTACTATGTGGGTATAGGTTCATGGGATTTCATTGTAGGGTGGGATTGTCTTGCAACATTGATTTAAAGGTATAGGCCTACATGTAGTTTTTTAATTGAGCTTATGGTCATTTTAAATGTATAGAAAGGTGTTAAATTTTTTTTTGCTGAATCGATTAAAAGACTATTTACTGATTTTTTCTGGAAAAGGATTGGGCTGGATATAGAGACCTTTTGCTGAGGCCATCTTTGTCGGATTCCCTGTCTGTTCACTGGATTACGTCATTGGTTTACTGAATGGGACCAGTCTAATTTATTTGCGCAAGGTTGGATTTCGTAAATTTTGGTGTGTGGCCCAAATGGGGTTAATAACATAACGATCTATTGTTGTTCAAACTGTATTTTTGACCGCATGAGGGCGCTTTCAACAGCGAAATTCCGTGAACCACAATTACAGTTTAGTCTTATTTTGACTGCCTGTATGTCGTTTTCTTGAATCAATGTTCAAATAAATAATATTAACGATGAAAAAATAGTTTGTTCTACTTGGTTTTGTATCACGTAAATTTGGTTCACACACGCCCTCACACAGTCAAAAATTCTGCGAATTGAAATAATCCTGCATTTTAATTCTGCTGCATGTCTTGCAATAATATTTTGTACCATAACACATTACATGTACAAGAATAGCACATAAAGTAAGGGAATAAAACAAATTTCTTGCTACATTTATAGAATCATTTTATTTGACATTATCAAATTATATAATATGAACAATATAATTTCAACATTTTATCAACATAAGAACAATTTTACTCAAATTTAACTAGCCTGAGAAAGAGAAATTTTGAAGAATGATATTTTCTGTACTATCTCCACACAGTTCTTTTTGAAGTCTAATTCAATTATATTTTTTATCAATAATTTACACCACTGAGCTGTGGAAACTATCATAAGTTTGGGCTTGTTTTTAAGTTTACCCTAATATATCACATGTAATGTTTTGTCACAAATTTTGTGAGTTCTGCTTTTTCCAATTTTATGGAACATATTTTTCAGGACTATTGACTCTCATGTAAAGCTTAAAGACAAATGCTTTGTTGAAGGTATTTTAAAGGAAATAAATTATTTCTTTTAGAAAATGTTTCCTTTTTTTGTTTAATTGTCATCACATCGAATATTTATGTCAAGAAACTGTAGACAACAGTGGCGTAACCAGGGGGGCAGGGGGCTGGAGGGGGAGGCAGGGGGCTGTAGCACCCCCCCCCCCCCCCGAATTCTTGCCCACCCCTCTTGGCCCCTCCAAATGAGATTTTAAAAAATGCCCCAAATCAATGGTTCTAAACATTGAATAGCCCCCACCCCCAACAAAATTATGTCTCTGCCCCCATGCCGCTGAAGTTGTTACGCCAGTGTATAACAAAACAAAAACAATTCTAGAAATTAAGTGCATAATCGTGGTCAAAATGAGACCTGCTGTCTAGCAAAACCCTAAACTTCTTGGTATTTAACAAAAATGTCAAGCATTTTCTTTAGATTTTGTTCAAAAGAAATATTGTTTGAAACATTGTAGCTTTCAAGATAAATACAAAAATCTCACTTATTTTTCTCTTATTTTAGGATTTTGCCAGAGCCAGTCCAGATTGGATTAAACCTAATTTGTGGATATCTTTCCCCGCAAAATATAAGCCTTTGAAATAAAAATAATGTTCATTTAATTTCATGATCTTTGTCCATTATGTAGGTATACTGCCTCTGTTTATAATGCTTAGTGCTGTAAGGACATTTATCGCAATTTTGTATTCATAGTAATCAAAAGGGCGCTGAATGAACATTGAGTATAATTTTGAAAAAAAAGTAAACCCAAATCCACAAAATTAATAGCTGTTTTTCTCAGATGATAAATCTTTCTTTTTGCCCAACAATTACTTCGGAGACCGCTCTTGATAAAAAAAACTCCATTTTACCAGGAGATCCAAAATATGCAAAACCAATTTGAGACTTTTGAATGGTCCTTTTTCACGGTTCTTACCAATAGTACGCACGCTCAGAACTACACACTCAGAACTGTCAAAAAGGACCATTGTGTCTGCTGCCACCAGCGTCTCAAAAGTCTCCCATTTTATGAAATCCATACAAACGGCACTAATGTGCTGACAAATTGCAAAGTAATTTGAGAACTTGATATTATTTAAGTTAAGTTTTTTGAGTGAAATAAGTGCACCTTGCAAGCAGTTCGATTTTGCGATAAATTCTATCATAGTGGCAAGGTTAGTCTGAACTAGGGCTACCATTTGCAGGTCCTGGGATACAGGCACCATGGGCTTTCTGAGATCTTAAGGGCCATTTCACCTCCCTTTCAGAAGGGTCCGGTGCGCCACCCCAAGAACCATTTTAACTTCACAGTCAAAGACAGTTGCCTCGAACTTCAACTTCATCAGTTCAAGTTACGGACATTGTGGTGTACTTGCTTGCAAACGGTGCACTTACTTCTTACACGTCTACAATCTTACAAATGAAGTCAACAGGTTGCTTGGTTGTTCATCCACGATTCCTTGACGTGTAGAATGCCTAGAAGACATCTGATAACCAATTTTGAGTTGCTATCCTCAAGTCTTCAAGATTGAAGTGAAAGTTATTTGCTACACATTTGGTTATAGGACATCAGCTTTTCCATGCTGTGAAAGGTTAAAGAAAACAATTGTATACAGGTAACATGGAAAAAGGGAAAGGTCAAATGAACGGGCCCATTATAGCTGGTTATACTTTCAAAAATATACAGAAGAACAGTTGGGTGTTTTTCCTGGGATTTTATGCATGTTTTTTAGAATGTGCTTAATTATTAAATAAAGGGTATTGTTAATAAAAACATGTTTTGATTTTTCAAATCTGTAATCAATCTGTAGGGATGAACCACTCATCTGAGTTAGGCTGATGCCAGCATGGAGTCCCCAGAGTGTTGTGGCATGTGGCGTAGGGGTGCTGGTCTGTACAGTGCTGCAAAAACAGCCCACTTTTTGATGTTAGTATAGAACAAGAAATGTAACCCACAGGGATTTTACGTACCATGGTTTTAACCCTCACACATCTAAATTGGTGATGGGTAGACATTGGGCTGAGGGTAGGCACTTGCAGGTCTCAGGAATCTACTTTGTTACAGGTAGATATCATCTGTGATGGCACGCCTTCAAAATACAAACAAATGAAATATATTTTCATTATAGATCAAACAAACATTTATTTTAATAATGAAACACTAGGGTCGTTTGAGATGTTAAAATGGACCTTTAAAATTTTCAAAGGACATGATGAAAGATGACTGAAGTAGAACCATGAGATGTAAACATTTGAAAACAATATCATTTTTCATGTAGAGGTCTGTGTAAAACTACTACTCTATAAACAAAAAGGATGGTACTTTAGATAATTTTTCAAAATTATACAAGACAAATTTTTTCGGATAGAATTTTGTTTATAGCAGATCAAAACACTGATTATACCAGCAAAGGGTTGTCTTTAAAACATACAAAAGATTATGGTCTTTTCTTAAAATACAAACAAGTAATTAAAATGCATATTTTGTGCATCCTGTACAAAAGAAGGCAATCTTAAAGACATCAGAAGTTCTTTCCAACCATTCATGTTTTATATTGTTTATAAATTTACCCTTTTAGCACTGAGGAAATGACGTGGTTGATGCACATTGCAGAGACATCCACTTGTTTGACTGGCAGATCTCATTTCAACTTTTGTAGCTCTGTAAAAGCAAAATATCAACAAGTGAGTGAATATTATCAGATACTAAAATGGAATAACACACTTCTTGTCTTTTTAGTTATTTTAAAAATGATTAAGTGACTTAAATCAAATTTAATAATGATCGTTCAGGGTAATAGTCACAAACACCATGGTTTGCATTTAAGATTATATTTAAGGCTTCTTCAAAGTTTTCCCAAAAGACAGTAGCAATGCTACTGGCCGGGGTGGGGGCGGGGGTTTTGTTTTGTGCCCCCCCCAAAAAAAAATTAAATAAATAAACAAACAAACAAACAAACACCCAGATACACTCCAAAACTGAGATTTAATTTGGCTTATATGTGGTTATTTTTGTGTTCTAAAAGAAAGTTTGCTAGACAAATCACTCTCCATACTACCATTTAATTTGTAGTCATATTAATGACCTTTGCTGTTAATATTTTTAATTTTGGAAAATTGACTGGAACGGGATTTGAACCTGCGACTACCTGGCCTAACATGCATACACTCAACCAACTGAGCTATCCAGCCCTAATGTTGGCGTCTTCCTATTTAGTTGGTATCTTTGTTCGGGGTGCCAGTCAGAAGCCATACAACCTGAAACTGCTGTGTAATTATTGATTACACCCAAGTTAATACAGTCGACTCTCGTTAATACGAGCTCGGATGTTACGAGGTTCCGGTTTATACGAGGTATTTTGCCGGTCCCGAACTGCCCCGTGCATGTTTTAATGCATTTAAATACGGATGATACGAGCACGGTCATAACGAGAACACGGTTAATACGAGGTATTCTTGCGGTACCGTAACGAGCAAATGTATTGTTTGTCTTACTTTTATAGCGAGTTTGGGAAATGACTTGTTGGGCATCGATAGTTTACCTTCATTGAGGTGAAAAATTGACTTCCCAGCCTTTCAAAACGTGCTACCGCTCCGTTGATCATGATCAATAGAGGTGCTATTTGAGTGCTGGCAATGGTACCAGTCTATTGAATGGTAGTACAACGCAGATGAGAGAGGTGGACACCAGACCGTTTATTGTTCGCTGGTATCCCACCTTAGCAAGGAGCTATCTCGCATTACTGTGACCTTACTAAGGTGTGAAAACCAATGAAAATCAACATTCAGCTTGTCATGTTGGCCGTTGGGACCAAAACTTGGCTGCCAAGAACGGCAAGTTAAAGTCATATGCACTCTTTTTTCAGTCATGAAAAATGTAAATAGTTTTCATAAATTGACTTTCAAAATAAATTAATTAAATCAAAACAGTTTTATTTGCCCAAAATGTTGTATGTTTGCATGGTACATGTACATGTATATGATCACAGTTATGCAGTGTCCATTACAGTACGGGTGCATTTATACACGTGCGTCCATTATGTCATGCATTGTGCATTGTTAATACCGCGCTCGGATAATACGAGGTTCGGTTAATACGAGAAAAACGGGACAGTCCGGCGGACCTCGTATTAACGAGAGTCAACTGTATATATAGCTCTATGGATTTAACGTGGAAAGTGAACAAAGAAAAAATGACTGGAGCGGGATTTGAACCTGTGACCCCCAGCTTAACATACCAACGCTCTACCAACTGCTGTTTTTGATACAATGGAAATCAGACATTCTATCACACCCTAACTATTTTTTTGCCCCTCACTTGTTTTGTCTTTTCATAAACCATAATGATAGTAATAATGTTCAGAGTTTCCCTTACCTGTTATAAAGGAGAGAGCAGATTACCAGACTCGGTAACTACCAGACTCATTCTGCATTGTTAGAAAGCTTATCAACTGCAGGTCTCAGACGTCTACTTAGTTGACGAGTAGATCTCTGTAGAGATAACATGTATCCTGCAATCAACCAACACAATAATGCTTTCGTTAGCTTTAAAAATTAAAAAAAACAATGAAACACTAGGGTAGTTTGAGATTACCTTCATCTCTTTCATTTAATTGTTGCTCATACTTTCAACCATGATCGATATCAGTTTTTATTTAACCCTTCCACCAATGTTTGATAAGCTCTGGGCCCAATTTCATAGCGCTGCTTAACTGTAAGCACCAATTCGTGCTAACTATAGCAGAAAGAAATTGCTTAAGCGTAAGCGTATTTCACAGGTTAGCAAGAAAATTAGGGTGCCAGCTTGCGCGTTCACCAAGGATTTTGCATTGTTACGTCCTTCATTTCCCTACAGTAAGCACCGGAAGGTAAGCTTGCCTTTTTCGTGTTCTTTACGGTTAGCAGCGCTATGAAATGGAAATCGCACAGTAAGCACAAAATGGGCTGTTAAACAGCTCTATGAAATTGGGCCCTGGATACTTGGGCAACTCAGATGATTTGTTTTGTCCACAGGACTTGGAAACCATTGAGTATACAATGCTTATTGGGTGTGACAGTAAAACTGGCAAACGTTCCAGCCTATTATTCTATTATCCTTAATTTCTTGAAAGAGAACAAAAAATCTTTGTGCATTTTATGAGAACATTTGTGGTCTTTACTTTGTTAAGTCAGGGTTTCATTGTGGCAGCAATATTCTAAAAAAACAATCAATCCATTTATTGTCATCATCATTCTAGTGTTCAACGTATCTAACAATCCAGTGGTAGTCAATTACACTTGTTGCAGTGTTTCAGCGGACGAAAACAGTCAAAAACTGTTTTGGGTAATTTTGTGAACATCACCGTCTTGAATATGATTTTTGCAATCATTAATAAACACTAGTTGCGATAATCGTAAACCTCCATCCTCCCTCCGGTGTCCGACCGTCAGGAGGATGGAGGGTTACGATTATTGCAACTAAATGCACACTAGCTAGGAATTTTATTTGGGACCAGTTGTCTTCTTACTTTTTGGAAATTCACCTTTCACGTATGGAGAGTGCAGGTCCTTTCAAAGGCTGGTTTTGGACATCTATTTGTGGATAGGAAGATCTATTTATAGACTAGCAGACCTGTAGATGCAAACAAAATAAAAGGGCATTTTATGAAAATCATGTACACCTTCCCTGGTGACTAAAGGGGCACACCGGCTTCGTTGGGCTATTTGGGCTACAAAATAGGCTAACATATGACTTAAAAGGTCTTCCAGGAATGGAGAAGAATGGTTCCTAAAAGAAACCATCATATTTTGCCGTTTTCGAGCATTTTTC
Organism: Marthasterias glacialis; assembly: GCA_911728455.2. Taxonomy (NCBI): domain Eukaryota; kingdom Metazoa; phylum Echinodermata; class Asteroidea; order Forcipulatida; family Asteriidae; genus Marthasterias; species Marthasterias glacialis. The sequence continues at coordinate 32,740,001 of OU452219.1, forward strand.
AAAAAACGATTTATCCAAACCAAAAAAGTGGTTCGGATAAATCACGTGATCTTCGAGTTAATTTTACTTCCAGCCGTATAAAAGTAAATTACCGAACCAAATTTAAATCTATATTTTTACAATTATTTATGAGTATTTGACAAAAAAACTGTGTATTCAGATTATTGATACAATTTGTAAATAATGATGAAAAATCGAACGTAATATTCGCATTTAGAGAGTCGTTTTACGGCGCACCAGCGTGGGAGCTAGCGGAACGTAAACCTTGGGGCATATCCCGTACAGCTGGTGCCATGTCTCGTGGGGCCAGAGAGACAAACCCCGGGGCATGAACTCCCCAGCCTGCCGGTCTAGCCGTAAGCTTAGGAGCTTGCCGGAGGGGTAGGGTGCCAGACCAACAATTTCGTTTTTTTTACGACTGTTTTAGTCTGTACCCCTAGCTATTATCCCCTAACTATTGTAACGTGTTGCCTGCGTTACACACACGCGGGACGACGACGGGGAATGTTTATCCATGGAGGTAGAAATTAGACCAATTTATTACCTCCATGGTTTATCCCATACAGCTGATCTATCTACTTCTATGATAACTGCATAATGTCCAACCCCCCCACCCCCAATCGCCGCAACAACAAAAAACCGGTGGCGGTGGCTGCGGCCGGCCAGTGAAGTCATCGCCCGAAAAATGGGAGAATGCCATCGCTAAAGCTGCCAGGAGAAAGGCAATCCGTTTGCAGCGAAGGCGGGAGGCTCGCTTGGCACATGCTGGCTTTCCTTTTGCATTTATCGTGTTTTTTTTTTCACTTTTTACTTTTCGTTGAACCGCCTTCTGGTTTTTCCTTGCGATGTTTTTTTGTACCGATCCTTGGATGTCGAAGAAACGTTCTCCAATGCAAGTAAGTTCGTCCAGTTCGTCGTACACAGAATACAAACTATCCGTTTATGTGTTTTTTATTTACACGTGAATTTGAAAATTGTACAAGAGGCAGAATCACTGACATTTGACGGGGGGGGGGGGGGGGGGAGGGGGAGGTGGGCTGGAAGAGCATAATAGGGCGTGCTATGTCTGAATGATCAGACATACAGCACCACCACGACGATTATGTATTTTTTATTTACCCGTGAATTTGTGCTGGATTGATATGAAGTCTGGATCCCCATGCCTCGTTGTTGTAATAATTCATACTTATACAGAGCACCAGTCTACTTACAACATTGTCACGTTAACTTGACAGTTGCAACGGCTGGAAAAGCGTATAAGCTGACCTTTGACCATGTTTTGTTTTTTACACATTTTTCGTTAATTACGTGATATTTTGATAATTTTTTAACAACAACCATTTAAATATTATTGTCTGTTATTCCACATCACTAAATTAGGTAAACAGTAAGCCGGTGTGTCCCTTTAAGGTCATGGCAAAGCTATGTGGCAACTAAAATTTGTTGGAAAAGTTTGCTAGTTGTGAAATAAAGTAGGCCTACCCCGCACTTTTCTGCAATCTGAACACCGAGTGTAAGCAACACGTGGTTTTTAAACTCTGCACCTTGTGCCGAAAACACACCAATTTCCACCAAATTATGAGAATGAAAAGCCTTTTCAACACTTTGGTTCTCGAGACAAGAACATTCTCAACTCACCATTGCAATTTCTCAGTAGTTTACCCTCGGAACTGTAGTGAAAACCCACATTTTGTGGAGCAAAGGGCACACCAGATTTTCTCGACCACGCGTTGTCTTTTCTTCCAAGGAACGCCAAGGAGCACGTCGCACAACGCGGCCGCCTGCTGCCTTCTCCTCTTCGTGGTCACGCCACCGGCTTTATTATTTGCATAACAAAGCCCTGACCTTCCCTTTGCCTAAATTTATTACCATACTTTGAATTGGAGTGTCAACTTTGGAATGAGATTATTAATTTCCAATAGGGTTGATCACAGGTATCTGGAAAAAAATGAAACAGTTTAATAATTGGGCTTTTATTGCTACAATACAACAGTATTTTCATTAATAATGGTGCAGTTAGTGTACTGTTAGTTTTCAAAGCTCGTAGTCTGGTTCTTGAAAATATATATAAATAGTTAACCATGTGTAAGAGATAGGTGCCACGCAAAAATTGAGCACCCTCAGGATTGGCCCTTGAACATGAATAGAAAATATCGCCGAAAGCAATTAATCACAAATTATGATGATTTTTTTCTTCATAATTGTTTTAGTCCTCAGAAGTTTTGAGCGAATGTGATTTGGTAGAGAGTTCAGCTACTGAGAAGGACCGGTATATCCCCTGCCCGTTTGTAAGCACGTGGGATTATTAGCATATGGCTGTAGCAGAGGTTAAGTCCGGTCAGGATATGTAAAGGCTTGAGTCCGGGCATGCTGCCGAATTATTAAATAAGAGATGGATATTGGTATATTTAGACATCACATTTTGACTAATAGCATTGAATACTGTAGACATCGAGACTCCTTTAGTTGCGACAACTACCTAGAATATTGTTTGTCAAAAAACAAATTCAGAATACATAAAAAACTCTTCAGTTTTTTTGAAATCTTATTATAAACTTAAGTATGTGTTTAATGTTTGTCACAAGAGGGCGCTAAAGCGGACCAGCACGTCGTTTTCAAACCTGCGCACGCACACAGTGGATTTTCAACGAGGCCGAACATGTGACAAAAGTGGGCGAGGTAAATTTCTATTTTTTCTTCATTTATCATGATTTTCCTTCATTGCAATAGAGACTTACATATCTACAGTTGTTTCTTGTTCAAAAAATTAAACTGATAGTCTTTCATAGCGTCTCGGAGTACCAACATTATTGTGTGTTTAATGTTTCGCCAGCGAGGAAAATGTTTCGAAATGGCCCGACTAGCCCGCCAAAGACTAGTCAATACACTACAGAATGTGTCTGAAATTTCCATATTTTGTTTTGCTCGTCATACATGTGTGTTAATGCTTGGGAAAAGTTTCTATATCCGACTGCCATTTTCTTAGGGATTTTTTAGATTTGTTGATGGATGTAGGGTTTTATATTTCCCTTTTTTTTAATATTCCTCTCGAAGAATTGGTACATAAAACGTTAAATATTGACCTTAAAAAAAAGAAAATTCAAAAGGATGTTTCATCGCGCTGCCAGAACTTTTTCGCATTTGTGCCCAAAGGAACTAAAATGTCGTTTAGCAAGTAGCATTGTCAAGTCAAACAAAGACGTAAAAATGGCTTTCCATGATTTTGACACTTTGTTATTGTTCAGAGTGCCTGTTTCTCTCTGTATACGTTCTGTCATCCTTTCTGGAGGATATAATTTGACCTAAATTAAGGGGGATAAGGTTGCAGCTGGATACCCCATTTTTGCCAATGTTTGTATTGCTCGGCGTCGCCGTCCAAATGATCCAAGCAATTAGACCCAGTAACTGGGGCGCTGTACTCCTTTTTGGAGATTTTGACATTATCTGTCGTACTAGCGCCCCAGTAAAGAATATGTAGTTACTGCGACGGTCAGGAGGATTTAAATCACCTCTGTTAAAAAAAATGCCTTAGACTCAACAGAATTGCTCAAAATTCGCCTACTGTCTTCTCCAAGTGTTTGTGGTGTAATAAAATGCATTTAAATGTACTCACGATCATTTTCTGTCCTCCAAATCGATGATTTTTAGGGCCTCTGACAACCTGACAACCCTGCCGTTACAATCGCCATTTTGATTACTAATGTTACGACTGTTTTCTGACTTGAAAAAAGTCGTATTAATGCTGCGGAATCACGTGTTCGCTGATGCCCGGACTTGAACATTGTTTTGCGCAGTCAACGCAGGATACCAGCTGTGTCAACGACCCCACACAATGGCAACATTATACAGCACGCGCTCGGCAATCATGACCAATGGAACTTTGCGGTGTTCATTGACTGGTATCCTGCGTTGACTGCGCAAAACAATATTCAAGTCCGGGCATCAGCGAACATGTGATCCCGCAGCGTTAATACGACTTTTTTCAAGTCAGAAAACAGTCGTAACATTAGTAATCAAAATGGCGATTGTAACGGCAGGGTTGTCAGGTTGTCAGAGGCCCTAAAAATCATCGATTTGGAGGTCAGAAAATGATCGTGAGTACAATTAAATGCATTTTATTACACCACAAACACTTGGAGAAGACAGTAGGCGAATTTTGAGCAATTCTGTTGAGTCTAAGGCATTTTTTTTAACAGAGGTGATTTAAATCCTCCTGACCGTCGCAGTTACTACATATTCTTTACTGGGGCGCTAGTACGACAGATAATGTCAAAAATCTCAAAAAAGGAGTACAGCGCTCCAGTTACTGGGTCTACCAAGCAATCTTACTTTTGTTGCATTTCAAACATTTATGCATAGCATAGCCATAGATTATCGTCAACGACTGTTTCCTTACGTGTAAACAAGTCGTATTAACGCTACAAGGATTGTGTGTTCGCTGATGCCCTGAGTTGCATGAAATTGTATTGCGCATTCAACACAGGATACCAGCTGTGGAGTGTCAACGACCCCCCACAATGGCTACACAGAAGGAGCGTACATTTGAACCAGGGCTGTGCAGCCAACTTTACATATGCAACAGAAAGCAAAATCCTTGCGACACAAGGGCTGTTTTCATGCTAAGTACATGAAGCAATTTAAAATAAGTCCTGCTTGACAGTATAGTCAAACACGGTTTGCATAACACAGCCTAAATTCACATTTTAACACTTTGAACCGGATATTGTAGGTCGAGCAATATTTCTGCATTTTCTCAGAAGTTTTCCAATTTTATTATAATTTTACTAAAGAGGATGAGCCATGCTAGAAGTCTCTCTTTAAAAAAAGTTTTACATCCCTAAATACACCTATATCTACCACGAAAAAACGGTGACAGAATTACAGAATGCATGGTTATTCGTTTACAAAGGCAGTTTCCGAGCCTCTTTTCACCCCCGCCTCGAGCCATCAGAACAACAGCAGTCGGTGCCTGAAAGTTGTCTCCAGAAATTCTAAAAAATAGTGACAACGCAGGAAGTACTCCTCCGTCAAACGGCTGTTTGTTGTTACTCATTGAAGCATTGCTCAGTGCAGACCATCCGGGGATTCAGTACTTCCAGTGACGTCATGATTTGTTTGCTGCCCTCATTTCCAGGATTTTGATAAATTTAGGCGGCGGGCTAGTTAAAGGAGTAAAAACTCCTTGCAAATATCACTTCTTTTGTTAATTTAATGTCACAAAAGAGAAGTTTGTCCGATGCAATAATTATAGAAAGCAGAAAACTAAACAATAATGTCAACATCAATCACCATGGCTCATCCTCTTTAATAACATTGAAAGTTTTAAATGTAACCATTCCACCAATACGTTTTTGGGGCTGGAAGAAAAGTGACGTGACAAAAAATAAAAAACACACAAAACTGTACCTGCATTAATTTCCCCATAGCCGATATTTCAGAGGTGCCTGGAAGCTCAATGTTGACCTTTTCATTGCGAGACTTACATGGTTTATTCAAAATTTCTTTTTTTTCACAAGTTAGTACTTATGTTTAATTCATTGATGTAATGTTGTACCTATAATATCTTGCACATGAAAAGTCAACACTCATCTTTGGATATAAATTTACCAATACATATGAGAACAAATTATTCATGAACATTGATTAAAGTATTCCCGAGTCCTCATTTTAGGGTTTCATTTTTTCAAAAATGACTTTTGCCAGTTTAACATGAATTATGAATCAGAATCATTAAAGGTAAAATATATGATTGGTAAAGCTGAAGAGTGCAGTGTTCTTACTTTGTGTGATTCAGTACATACATGGAAAAAAAAATGTGAAAATTTAGGCTCAATCCGTCGCCAAGTCGGGAAAATAGTGAAAAACTGTGCACACTTTACAGCATGTAAACACATTGTCCTTAAGTTCAATTGTTACAATTGGAATTAAAATCGGGGTCTTCAAATTCCATTTTTTCAACTTTGACAGTACTTCAGGCAGAAATACTTCTATAGAAGAGTGGTACTGATACGAACTTCGTAATCAGTAAGCTTTCAGACATACTAATAAAAGCATGTTGGATGAATACAGTCTCCTGACGATGACTAGAGCAGGCTAGTCGAAACAATGAGACCAATAGACCGATTGCGCGACCAATGTTTACATGTCATCACGTGACCTATTGTGGGTCATAGTAATCTGAGCTGATGGCAAACTACGTGCAAATACATGCCTTGACCAACAGAGTCACACACAAAAAACGGCTTTTGGTAATAATAACACAGTTACTAGGCCATTTTATTAAAGTAGTATGATGTGACATTGATTTCTATCACATTTCTGTTTCATAAACTACTAGTTATTTTACTACAAGAGAGGTTTATTTTTAGTTTTGCACGACCAGCGTCGGACGACTATGTAGCCACCCGCCTGTTATTTTGTTTGTAATGTAGGCCTGAATCACTGTAAAAAAAGCTGGTAAAGAATGTTGGAAAAGTGAGCATTTATACCTAGCCTTGCGAAATTTCAAATAGGCAAAGGAATCACAGTTTTAAAAAGCAATTTCTTTGGATGATTTCAGCGTCGTCTGGCCTAAACGTACGTTCCGTCATGCACTAGTACACATCGTGCACATATAATACGTTACTTGTACAATTTCCAAGACTTGCTGGAACTGTCCTTACTGGCTTTATTCAGCCACTCGAAGGTCTCTGGTACAAACTCTGGAATATTTTTCACAGATTTCGAGCAAGAAAAGCCTCGATCGTATAAACTAAATGCAACAATCATCGTGTACGGTACCATGTGTGTTTACATTTAATACAAACAAAAGGTCACGTGACGCCAGTCGTGCAATCGGTCTATTGGCAAACTCACTTCGTGGCGTCCCCTCAATCTACTAAGCGAAAGTAATAGTAGTCCCGGCCGATTTCCTACTTCCCCAGGAAGTACTTAATAAGCAACATAGTTCTTTTCAGAACTAAGTTGCCCCCCACAATTCCAAAATCTATTCCGCGGGAGTACAATAATAACAGGAGAAGTTTTCACAAGAACCATTTACTGTATATAGCAAAGTAGATATATAATCACATGGTGTTACCACATACCAAATATACATTGATTCCTCACCATGCAATGCCTCAAAACCTATATACTCTACCTTTAAGAGGAGCTTCATGTTTTTGTAAGTGATGTCATCATAATCCCAAATATCCCAAACACCTAGTGTTTGTCAGGTGCAAACTCATTAAGCTCTAGATATTTGTTTTTGTTTATTTGTTTGTTTTTTGTTTTGTTTTTCTAAAACAATGAACAAATTTGAATAACTTTCAATAGTTCATTTACGTCTACAAAGTACAGTTTCAGTCCTTTGATAGTTTTATTTTTTATTTTGTAGGCCCTACATGTATTAAACTGTTTGGGTTATTTCTTATTATGCAGTGTCAAGCAACATCAGTATGAATGATACCTGTTACCACACAACTGTTTGCCTCACTGCTGGTACACACATCTATGTATGACCCTCCCTGCAGTGTGAAGCATGCAAACGCATAGACAAGGAACAGCGTGTCACAGCTACAACCTACAAGTTGCTCGGGTGAGTCATGAAATAGAACTTTCTTTCTTTCTGTCAGTTGGTGCATTGAAAGACACATGGGAGAAAGTTTTGGCCCTTTCACTGTGTGCATTTTTACAGGCTACTTGGAGGCAACCAACTGCACAGGTGCATGACAAAATGTGATTTGATTCAGGTAATTATCAAACATGCAAATTTCATGCCTCCATGCATTTAAAGGGCCCATGAGGTGATATTTTTTAATAAAGTTGTTATGAGTTATTATCTTTTAATTTATTCCTCAAAATTTGTATTACCCATTGCTATTGCTATATCACCTGGTGGCGCGCTTTCGTGACGTACTTCACAAGGCACTGAGGCACTAGGTAATGATACATTCCTGACCATTTTAACTCTGGTGTGTTTCACTGCAGCTGTCCAAATTTGGCAGTATTTTGTGTCTGCTGAGAATCTGTGCAGACTGAAACCATCATTAGTTGTGTTGCACCTCCATGTCATTTTTTCGATCTCATGGGGGGTGGGGCAAGGGTTCTGAGTGAGGGGGTTCCCCCTTTCCCCTCCCTCTCCCCGTCCTTCCTCTGGCTATGCAACTGCCCCGGGGATGCCATATTCGACCGGGCGTTGGTCGATGATCAAACGTTACATAACAGCTTTTTAACGGTCTTATTGTGATTCAGAAACACAAAAAATATGTTCCATTAGAATCTGTAAATGTCACAAGAAAACGTCTTTATATGGCTGTCCAATAATAATAACTAGTTTTTATCAAAAGCGCTTGTTAGTATTTTTTTAAACCAGGTTGTAAAGTTATTTTTGAAGTATGAGAGCCATTTATGTAGCACCTTATAAGGGTTTAGAAAGTGCTGCAGCACATTCAGCAGCCACTGCCAGAAACACGAGGGCAAATCCCTTCTCTTAGTTATAAGTGTAACTGGGGTTTTTTTATGTGCATTACACAACACGCAGGACCTACGACAATACGTCCCATCCGAACGATGAAGCAATGATGGTTTAGTTTCTTCCTTAAGGACACAATTGTAAAGAGTGGTACTCGAACCCACACTATACTGATCAGAAATACCAGAGCTTGAGTACAGTGCGCTTGACCACTCAGCCACGACATGCCACTGAAGCGAACTGGTTAAACATTGAATGATCCCCGTAATTTCTGTAAAGTGTTTGGAAATACATTTTCCCTAGTGTCATGACCCCAAAACATTGTAAGGCACAATCCTTTTGCAGGTTAAAGAAATAAATTGAACCCTTAAAAAACTCTGACCCTAACAAGTGAACTAGTGTTATTCTGTACTTGTTGTTGCATGTGTTTTGTCCAGTAGTGAATGGTTGTCTTGAAGGCAAAGTAACAACTCATATATTACTTGTCACACAAGTGTTATTTTGTTGAGTTTCCAGTATTCATTTGATTCCATATGGTGGCATGGGTGATGTGTGCGTAAAGCGCTGTCCTCTCACCAATGTGTCCCTGGTTCGAGTCCTGGCTTTGGGCCATATGTGAGTAGAGTTGTGCACTGGTTCTTCTCCTGTGCCATGAGTGTTTTCTCCAAGCCATTTGGTTTTCCTACCTCTGGAAAAAAACTTTTGGTCTCAGGCTGTGCTCCTTTGGTCATTATATGGTTTGATGTGGCTGGCTGCCGAAGGTGCCCTTGAATGCCTGCAGCTCGAACACATGTAGCCGCGCCCTTCGCAGTTTAGCTTCTCAGCTGCCAGTAAGGATGATAACTCTCCCAAATTATTATGTTTATTTTTTTATTTTAATGTACACTTTAATGGACTAAGGATACATTAAGAAAATAAATATTTGCCCTAAATTTACTGACCCAAAGAAGTGAATTGTTTTATTCTGTATCAAATTATTGTTAATGTGATGTGTGTTTCGTCCAACAGTGAATGGTTGTCTTGAAAGCAAATTAACACTTAGTCGTGCTTTACTGTTGAGTTCCCATTATTTATTTTTTATTGTACACATTAATGGACTAAGGATACATCTTAAAAAAATAAATATATTTGACCTAAATTAACTGATCCCAAGAAGTGAATTGGTTGTATTCTGAATCAAATTATTGTTATTAAGCAAACCTCATCTCAGAATTCTTATTTGTCCAAACTGCACTTGGAATGAGAAGGGATGGTGACAATACCATTCTTTCTAAAGTCCAAACATTCCAATGTTCAATACGGAGTATATGGGAGGATCTCAAGCCAAAAAGACACTAGTTGTAACGGTTAGGCCCTACATAAGGAAGTAAAACTTGACCCTAAAAAACAATGACCCCGAGCAAATTGGTGTTATTCTGTGTTGGTATTTTTTGTGATGTGGGAACAAAATGTCTGTGTGAATGTTTGTCTTGCAGGCATATTAACACCACCTAATTATTGTTTGTCAAACAATGTTTTTATTCTTGTTGAGTTTCCATTATTCAGGGCTCGAGTTTGGGTGAAAAGTCCATTAAGATCTCAAGGCTTGTAGCTCAAAATATTTACTGGACCAGACATACTTTTGCTAGACCCGAATCAAAATGAGAAAAAACTTACTTACATGTACACAGCAGTTTAACATACATACATGTATAAACTGTTTTTATTTGAACAAGCGCACTAAGAGAAGTTTTATCTCGTTATTTTAAACGTTAAGTATACTTTGATACTCAACATTATTAAAAGATATTTCTCAAACTAAGAATCATTTGAGCATATCAAAATCAGCTGGGGGGTTTTTTTAATTAAAAATATTACACAGTGAATTGAAAAACACAAGAATGCATGTCCGGTTGTGAGTTTACTGTCCTGATGCTAAGTGTAAATTTTGTGCCCCATTATTTATTTTCGCCTACATGAGACTAAAATATCATTTTCATGCATTGTAAGGAAAATTAATTACATTTTCCTTTTAAAATTGTTTTGGGTTTCATTCTGTCAAATTATTTGTGATGTGTGTTTTGTCCAACTGTGAACGGTTTGTCTTGAAGGCAAATTAACACTAAGTGCTTCCCTGTTGAGTTTCAGTAGACCAATTGCACTCCCCAGGTCACGTGACCTGTAGTGGGTATTAAACGTAAACAAACACGACATCCTTCAAAGGAAAGTGCAGTACGGTACTTGATGATTGTTGCATTTGTTTACTCGATCGAGGCTTTTCTTTCTTGAAATCTGTCAAAAATATTTCAGAGTTTGTACCAGAGACCTTTGAGTGGCTGAATAAAGCCAATAAGCAAGTCTTGGAAATTCTACAAGGAACGTTAAGTTCATGATGTGGCGGTACTATAGTTGCACGATGAACTTTTGGGCCAGACCACTGCGATTACACACTTTTCAACACAAGAATTTCACAATTTTGAAGCTGAAATCATCCAAAGAAAAGGCTTTCCAAAACTGTGTGATTCTTTTGTCTATTTGAAGTTCCGCAAGGCTAGGTATAAATGTTCACTTTTCAAACATCCTTTACTCTTTTTTTTTTTACAGTTGGATTTACATTACAAACAAAATCACAGGCAGGTGGCTACATCGACGTTCGATGTTAGTAGTGCACAACTAAAAAAAAACTTTTGTAGTAGAATACTGATATGTGTAGTTTATGAAACAGTAATGTGATTAAAATCAATATCACAACATACAACTTTAATAAAATGGCTTAGTAACTGTGTTATTATTACCAAAAGCCGACTGTCGGTCACAGCGTGTATTCGCACATAGTTTGCCATCAGCTGAGGTGACGTAGTGATGACATGTAAACATTGGTCGCTCAATCGGTGTATTGTTTATTTTTATCTTAAGGAAATAAATTTGGCCTAAAGTAATTGACCCTAAGAAGTGTATTGTTTTTATTCTGTGTCAACTCATTGAGTCCACCTTAATGTACGATGTTGAAACCTGGACACTCACTGCCGAGCAGGAAGACCTTGGATTGGACGGCAGGATGGACTTTGATGTGTCATAGACTGACCATGATATGAGAATCACCAACCTCTCTACTGGCAGTCTACCAAAAGTGTTGGACAAGACTCATAAGTGGTGGTGGACTTGCAGGGCACTGTTTTGCGGCATCCGGAACTGCCAACCTCCTCATCTTGTGGGAACCAGCCCAAGGAAAGGCCTCCAGAGGCAAGAAGAGATCAGAAGTCCTGCATTGATGACGTGATGAGAGACACTGGAGTCGCCCCGTCTGAAGACCTGCGCACCAACGTATGAACGATTCAAGTAGAAGAAGAGGATCTGATGGGTCCGTGTTGATGGAGGATCTGCCCCATGCATCATCATGGACTTGTTTTGTTTTATATTAAACAAAATTGTTTCCCTATTAAAAAATGTTGTCAAACTGTGATTGGTTTTATTGAAGGCAAAACATTCCAGATACTATCTGTCAAACATTTTCTTGTTGAGTTTCCATTATTCATTTAATCCAACAATCAGACTATATTTTTAAAAAAAAGACAATAGATAATTATTGTGAAGAGTGAAAAATAGAAATTCTGTATTCATTTTGTTGTACAGTAAGACTCAGACAATGCTTTCTGTTAGCCATTGTTGGCTATTTATTTGTCCATGTACTGCAGTAGTCAATAGTAACAATAAGGAAATAAATGTAACCTTGAATGAAATTGAATCATTGTGTTTGACTGTTAATTGAGGGAGCAATCCCTTAGCTGCTAACTGCATCTGGTGAAAGGATGGACATTCAAGAACTTGATGGTGTTGGACTGGTAGTGATCCAGCTATGCTGAGGTGTATTCAAGCATTCATCTGGAGTGAACATAAGCCACTGATAATGCATAGAGTGATGCAAGAGATGTACTAGATAAGCCTGGTCATCCCACCGGTGAGGTGAAGTTTAACTTTTCAGACCTGGATGAGATGTGAAGGACTGCCCAATGACAACATGTACCATGAACTCAGTCACTCTCCAGTAAGGAACACAGCCACAACTCCTGCAGATCATAGACCAGGAAAGATGCCTTGAATGAATTGCTTTGCAGAGATGAGCTACCAGTAAGTGATGTTGTAAAGTTCAAGACAAAGACTTGATGGTCCAGGACAGAGATTGAGACAACGCTTACGACAACTAGATGAGATTTAAAACCCTTACCTTCCTGAGTTCTCAAAACTCATCTGAAGGATTTCGTCACTGTGTTCACAAAGTGCAAATTCATTTTAAAGTCTGGCATTTTGGCACATCGGTGTTTTTACACATATTTTTGGATGTTGTCATTGACAGCAACATTTTTCCCAAGTCACAAAACGTCATAGTTCCATAGTTACACTAACTAGCATAAGGAGATACCCAGTTTTGAGTTTTCACGAACAGATTGTTTACATTGAAGTACATAGCTCTAGCACAGTGCCAAAAATGAGTGCTCGGCCTTTTTTGCATTTTTACATAGATACAGTTGTAGTGTAGATAAGTTTTTAGTTTTCAATAAAATGGCGTTTACGCATTAGTTTGTACACGACACACTAGACACAGACCTTGAAGAGATAATTGTATTAAACAGTTAATTACTTGTTTATTAAACTTACTTTGATAGCGTTAAAAACTGATTTGAATGATTTAAGGTATCCACTTTCATGGTGGGTAAAATGTCAAAATTTAATGGGCAAACAGGGATTGCAAAAATTGTTTTGACTTCAAACTTGACATTTTGGCTGCAGTGGCTCAATTTGCACTTTGTGAAAATGGTGACAAAGGTTTCTAAGGTCTGAAATCAAATCCATTGTGTGTTAGTTTCTCTGCATGTGTAGTAAGGACGGTATATTTCATTTTACACACAATGCGCATAATTTATACAACACGACAGCCACCAGGCTTATTTTTGCCACACTTTTTCCATGTTTTTTTATACACGTATTTTGAAAGGAATTTACATTGTAAAGGAGTTTAGTCATTATCTGTACTAAGTAATAAATATTATTGGTCATTTCCTAAAGTATGTTTTGATTTATTTCAATCTTTTTGTTAACATTTTGTTCGTGTTTGGAATGGCGGTACAGTTGAAAAAGTTGTACATGTATGTACAACTTTCGTGCAACACTAGTGTTTTATTATGAGTTATTCTAGAAAGTTGGGGGGGGACCTGGTCTCCGAAGGTACTGAAATTCTTGAAGGTACTGAAATTCCTCCAGGACAACGCAAGCCTTCGGGGGTCTGCACCGGTGAAAATTTAACTCTTTGGTGCAATGGTACGCGATCATTTTCGTTTCTTCTCCTTCTCCCAGAGAGTACTTGACACTCGGATGTGACGGAGATTCTGCAGTTCCGGCTGACATGACAGTGGCGGCCTTTCATTGCCTTGATCAATTCAAAAGGATCTTGACCCTCAAATGTGCTGGATGCACTTTTTCTTCCGTTGGAGGGCACATGCAAATGTCTGGATGCCCTCCCAATCACGGGCCCTGACTTATTTGTGGTCAGATTCCTAGAATCGATGGAAGCCAAGGCCAGCTGGCTTGAAACCACTGATAAAACCAGCATGAAGAAGGGCAAGTAGTGTGCAAGTGTTAATAGGTGAATTGCTGCTTTGCAATATCCCTAATACAACAGACTGGGAGCTGTTGGAAAGAACACACAGTTCCATGTTACCTGAAAGATTCTTTTGCTAACATTTACAATCCATGGAACGAAAAAAACCAGCACAAATTGTACATTCAATCCTGAACAAATTCAATGGTGTACCATAACCTACAATGTAGTAACAAGATGTTCATATTGTTAGTAATCTGACAGGAAAACTTGTGATAAAAGAAACCATGGTGTTGGCTGAACACTACACTGCAAAGTGAGCCTACAAACCATCGGTATAGCCAAGGAGATCCTGAATCTGACATACCAGAGAGCTGGGAGGCTGGACAGAACATAAACCCTCATCAAAATTCATGGTAAGTCTTAACTGCAAACTTGGACGGTTTGAATTAATGCATCCTTCCAATAACCAAAAATATCCTACATCCCTTTAAAGTTCGAGTATAGGATTGTTCTTGCTGGGAGAGAAATTGTTCCCTCCTGAAGAAGATTGGTGTGGAGCCCTGGGACATGCAGACGTAAGTGTGGCGCCCACCAAACAGTTGAGCACCTCATCAACTCCTGCCCTATACGTAGTTTTTCCTGTAAACATCAAAGCCTTGTGAACCTTAATGTTGACATCATCAAATGGCTGGAGTATACCAACCTTCAAACAAATTGCTCCTAAAAATTGTTCCATACAAACAATGGCAATTACAGGATTGTTAATCACTGATTAAATCCTCCAGAGAAATATTGGTTTTCACTTTGAGAAACTGGCATTGCCAGACCGCCAAAATCATTTCAGTATTTTGGTTGTATCAGTACAAAATGAATAAACAAGCACAAAATCTATGACAAAATACAAACTAATAGCTGTCAAATTTGCACCAGGGATAAAGAATATTATTTGTTTTGCAAAGGTCGTGGGCTCGAATCCCACCTGAGGAATATGCCTGTGGATTTTTTTCAAAGGACTTGGGGAAAGTCTTGAGTATACAGTGCTTTGACACATAAGTGTCTGGGTAAAAACACAAATAATAAATTATTCGATGTTATCTTCAGAACTGGCCAATTTAATGACATTTTCACGAGTTGTGTGTATTATGTGTTTAATAAATAGGATCAGAATGAGTGTACTCTGTCAGTAACTATGACCATTTGAGTTTTTCCCCTCCCAGACGACTGCCAAGGATATCCACCACCTCTTGTATTGGCTAGGTAAATTAGATGAACCATCCATACAGTTGAGATGTCCTCCACCTTGGATGGAATCGGTCACCGGGGGGGGGGGAGCATTGGACAGGGATCTTGTCTTCTTCTTTGTGGAGTCCAGACATTCAAGATTACAGCCTTCCACTTGAACCTTTTGTTGGTTTGAGACACATTTTGGATGAAGTACAGGCCTCACAGGTAAGACAATCTCCCGAAGAGAGTTAGTCAGTGGCGTAGCCAAGGGGGTAGAAAGGGGGCAGCTACCCCCTCCCTCCCCCCCCCCCCACATGGAACATCTTGCCTCCCTGTTTTCCCCCCTCCTGTCAGCCTCGGGACACTCATATTTGCTACAATCAGGCAATTATAGGTTTGACTTCAACTGACATTTGTCCCCTCTGCAAATGTGTCCCTCCTTTGCCCCCCTGCAATAAAGATGATGGGTATGCATTTGAGTTATTGAGTGAAATGATGAGATTGTTGCTGTTAAGCTCTATTCTCTGATTTTCAAAACTCGTTTAGGTGGGGGTTTTTTTATTTTTGCCTCCTTTCACTTTCACTTTCAGCTGATAGGGATAATCTTGTTAGTCAACCTTCACAGTCAAGACGTCTTAACTACTTGAATGCAAACACTTGGGTGATGAGGTCTGAGACAGGGAGAGGACGAGACATGTTCATGGTGAGTTATAAGAGTAAATAATAAATAACAAAATGTGCTAAACTGTAGCTAATCGTATAAACAACTTCAACCCTTACAAGTTTTAAGAAGTAACCAGAGATAAAGACATGACCAACCACACTGGGGAAACATACCCACAGGGCTCAGTCACAAGCCCAGTGTACAAATGCTAAGAGTGCTGCGGGCTAGTCAAACTGTATCTGTTACGTAGCCCTACAACAGGTTAATGAAGGAACCTGCCTGTGTGAAACTGTTTTACATTCTCAAAAAGAATCACTCAGGTTGGTCAACATTTCTGCAGGCATTTTACATATACAGTTGACAGGAGACAAGTAACGGAAACACAATGTGCAAATGGTAGACTGGTACACTGCACAGCCATGATACTTGTAATTCTAGTTTCATTTTGCACTAGAAGGTACAATTTTCCATTTGCCCTTCATGTAATTCCCGATTTTTACACAGAAGATGAACAAACAAATTAAAATGTTTACCTTTAGTTTTCTGCATTCATCAGACGGTTGTTTTTGAGTCTTTATCCTGGCATTGTATGATTCTTTGCAGGTGATAAGTGGCCCATCTTCATGGACTGAGTGAGACAAAGTCTTTTAAGGCAATCTTTTCAGAGTTGAAAGACTGGGCTGTGTCTTTTCTGTATGGTTGTAAAGATTTTGGGAAAGTTTTATGTTTTATGTTTAACGCAAATAGTAATTTTTTTTTTAGCTTTTGGTGTTTAAATTTAGCTTGATCTTTGCTAGATAAGTTTCATTCTGAGAGTTCACTGATATGAAAAGTTTGTACCAATCCTCAAGAGACCTATTTCAGGCTTTGACGTCCCCCCCCAAAAGAAAATTACTCTTGCTTACTTCGATTGGAACAGTGCAACAACAATGCATTAATCAAAATAATCTTCATATACAATGGCTCCCAAACCCATTTTCAAATTCACTTTATTGTCCACTCTAAAAATTACATTGGAAAATTTACATGTCTAAAATTGATTAGGAGCTCTAAAAAAGTTGTTTCCATGGGTTGTCTCCATTTGTTTTTGATTGAAAGTGTAGACAAAGTCCTATGGTAAAAGCTAACTGTTTTAATGACGGGTAATAATTAAAATGCTAAATGATGCAAAAAGTACGATTTATTTGTGTTGCAGAAAGACTTATAAGTACCATCTCCAAAGATCTACATGTCAACTGGTAGATGTCCAGACTAGCCAATGATAACAAAGCGGAACTTTCCATCAAAAGGTGAACTCCAAAAAAGTAAATTTAAAAAACTTAAACCCTGTCCCAAATGGAGACGTTTGTAGCAATACAGTTTATTCAAAGATAGTAGTAATCTGTTTGTCAATCATTTAAAGAATTGGCGGGCTGGGTTATGTTTGTGTCTGTTGGATTTTAACGATTTTGGGCAAGTCCCCTAAGATGTTTCAAGTTAAACACAAATATCAAAATAAATTCTTTTAGATTTTGGTATGTCATTTGCTGGATAAGATTCGGTCTGAGAGAGAGCTCACTGGTGATAAAGTTCATACCAGCACCAGTCCTCAAGAGAACTGTCACAGGCATTTGCTCTCCCCCAAAATCACTGTTGCTTTACACAGTATCCTGAAATGCATGAGTTTCTCCAAACAGAGTTTCTTCTGCTGCTGACAATTTTTTTTTTTTTTTACATATTTTTGATTGAATAAATGTATCTGAATGCAATTCTTTTACTGTCGGATAATGTTTTTTAAACACTACAGGTTGCAAGTTGTGCGATTTGTTTGTGTTGCAGTCAGGCTTAGCATCTCCAACGACATCTACCCGTCAACAATAGATGTCCAAGACCAGCCTAACATAAAAGAGCTGCACTCTCCAGTAAAAGGTGAATAACCAAAATGTGATTTAAAATATTAACACTGGCAGCTGATTTCACAAAACTTTGCGCAACTGCAGAAGTCCACTTGCGCCACATTTTATTGCGCAAGTGGCCTAACTTATGCACTAAATGTTGCGCAAGTGGACAAATGTGCGTATATTTTCTTGTAGCATTTACAGTTCATTCAAAGATATGTGTATGTTTGACAATCATTTTAGAGTTGAAAGACTGGGTTATGTCTGAAGAGATGTCTTCCCATCAGCAAGTAGATGTCCAAGACGGGCCCATGATAAGAAGCTCCAGTTGAAGGTGAATTCCCCAGAATTATACTTTTGATATTTACCCCTGGTCCCAAATTGAGCTCTGTAATAATTGTGCAGAATGCATGTTGCTGCTCTTGTTCCAGCAGAAATTGATAGTCATTTTCCTCGTAGCGTTACAATTCCTTCATAGATTGTAATTTGTTTGGCATTCGTTTTAGAGTTGGAAAGCTGTTATTTAAACATTTTTTATGGGTTTTAAAGATTTTTGGAAAGTCACTATTATAATGATGCTTCATGTTAAACACAAACTCAACACAAATACATAGCTTTTGGTATTTTAGATGTTGTCATTTGCTACACAAGTTTCATTGTGAGAGCTCACTGATGACAAGTTCATACCAGTACTAATCCTCATGAGAACTGGCACAGGCATTTGACATCCCCAAAAATCACTGTTGCTTATTTTGATTGCAACAGTCAAAATAATCCTGAAATGTATTTGTTCTTTCTAATATTTTGTTGTTGCTTTCAATGTTGATATTCTTCATTTTTGATCTACCCATCAACAAGTAGATGTCCGAGACATATAGAAGCTGCACTCTCCAGTAAAGGTGAATAGCCAAAAAGTGATTTCAAGTACCTAAAGAAGCTTCATGTTATAGACACGGATATTAAACCAAATTCTTAGATTTTTGTAATTCAATATTGGTATGCCACTTGTTAGAGAGAGCTTATTGATGATAAAGTTCATACCAGCACCAATCCTCAAGAGAACTGTCACAGGCGTTTGGCGTCGCCTAAAAATCACCGTTGTAGCTTAATCAGATTGCAACAGTCAAAAGAATCCTGGAATGCATTTGGTCTTCCAAACAGTTTTTGGCTGCTTGCAATTTTGTTTTTTACATTTACTTTTGATTAAAAGTATATCAAATTCCGAAGGTAAGATCGAAATCTCTGAAATTATCTGTTTTAATGATGGGTAGTGTTCTTGAACACTAAAGGTTGCAAGTTGTGCATTTTGTTGGTGTTGCAGTCAGGCTTAGCATCTCCAAAGACATCTACCCGTCAACAAGTAGATGTCCAAGACCAGCCCATGATGTAGAAGCTGTACTCTCCATTAAAAGGTGAATAATGAAAGGTGAAGGAATATATATTGTTGCTCAGGTTTAAACAGAAGCTCATATTTCTTGTACCTTTTACAGTTCATTCAAATTTATTTGTATTTTTGGCAATCATTTTAGAGTTGAAAGGCTGGGTTGTGTTTTTGCTGTCGGGTTTGAAAGATTTTTAAAAAGTATCCTAAGGAAGTTTTGTGTTAGGCATGGATTTTAACTCCAATTCGTAGCTCTTTGTAATAAAAATTTGGCATGCCACTTGCTAGATAGGTCTTATTCTGAGAGAGACCTCACTGATGATCAAGTTCATACCAGTACTAATTCTCAAGAGAAATGTCACATGTTAGAGACGGATTTTAAGCCAAATTCTTAGCTCCTTGTAATTTAAACTGTTGTAATGATGGGTACTGTTCTTAAACACTAAATGTTGCAAATTATGTATTTGTTTGTGTTACAGTCAGGCTTGTCTCAAAAGACATCTACCCATCAACAAGTTGATGTCCAAGACCAGCCTAAGATAAAGTATTGCAATCTCCAGTAAAAGGTGAATAACCAAAAAGTGATTTTACAGTTGACAGGCAAGCTTGTGTTTTCGCTGTCGGTCTTGAAAGAATTTTAAAAAGTATCCTAAGGAAGCTTCGTGTTAGGCATGGATTTTAACCCAAATTCGTAGCTCTTTGTAATAAAAATTTGGCATGCCACTTGCTAGATAGGTCTTATTCTGAGAGAGACCTCACTGATGATCAAGTTCATACCAGTAGTAATTCTCAAGAGAACTGTCACAAGCATTTGGCATCCCCCAAAATCACTGGTGTTGCTTATTTTGATTGCAACGATCAAAATAATCCTGAAATGCATGAGTTCCTTGAAACATTTTGTTGTTGCTTTCAATGTTGATATTCATCATTTTTGGTTTGATTGAAAACATCGAGGGGAAAAATGTAAAAGCAAATTATCTGAAACTAACTGTTTTAATGTTGGTTTTCTTCACTTAGTTTTGATTGAATATATTTGTTTTTAAATGAAAGGTTAAATTGTTTTGCTAGTGGAAGATAATTTAGACACTAAATGTTGCAAATTGTGCAATTTGTTTGTGTTGCAGTTAGGATTAGCATCTCCAAAGACATCTACCCGTCAACAAGTAGATGTCCAAGACCAGCCTTTGATGAGAAGCTGCACTCTCCAGTAAAGGTGAATAGCCAAAAAGTGATTTCAAGTAACTAAAGAAGCTTCATGTTATAGACACGGATATCAAACCAAATTCTTAGATTTTTGTAATTCATTATTGGTATGCCACTTGTTAGAGAGAGCTCATTGATGATAAAGTTCATACCAGCACCAATCCTCAAGAGAACTGTCACAGGCGTTTGGCGTCGCCCAAAAATCACCATGGTTGCTTAATCAGATTGCAACAGTCAAAAGAATCCTGGAATGCATTTGTTCTTTCAAACAGTTTTTTGCTGCTTACAATTTTTTTTTCTACATTTACTTTTGATTAAAAGTATATCAAATTCTGAAGGTAAAATTGAAATCTCTGAAATTATCTGTGTTGATGATTGGTAATGTTCTTGAACACTAAAGGTTGCAAGTTGTGCATTTTGTTGGTGTTGCAGTCAGGCTTAGCATCTCCAAAGACATCTACCCGTCAACAAGTAGATGTCCAAAACCAGCCTACGATAAAGGAGCTGCACTCTCCATTTAAAGGTGAATAATGAAAAGTGAAGGAATATATATTGTTGCTCAGGTTTAAACAGAAGCTCATATCAGTTATGTCTTGTACCTTTTACAATTCATTCAAAGATATTTGTATTTTTGGCAATCGTTCTAGAGTTGAAAGGCTGGGTTGTGTTTTTGCTGTCAGGTTTGAAAGATTTTTAGAAAGTACCTAAGGAAGCTTCATGTTAGAGACAGATTTTAAGCCAAATTCTTAGCTCTTTGTAATTTAAACTGTTGTAATGATGGGTACTGTTCTTAAACACTAAATGTTGCAAATCATGTATTTGTTTGTGTTGCAGTCAGGCTTGTCTCAAAAGACATCTACCCATCAACAAGTTGATGTCCAAGACCAGCCTAAGATAAAGGATTGCAATCTCCAGTAAAAGGTGAATAACCAAAAAGTGATTTTAGAGTTGACAGACTGGGTTGTGTTTTCACTGTCAGTCTTGAAAGATTTTTAGAAAGTATCCTAAGGAAGCTTCCTGTTAGGCATGGATTTTAACCCAAATTCGTAGCTCTAAGTAATAAAAATTTGGCATGCCACTTGCTAGATAGGTCTTAATTCTGAGAGAGACCTCACTGATGATCAAGTTCATACCAGTACTAATTCTCAAGAGAAAGGTCAGGCATTTGGCATCCCCAAAAATCACTGGTGGTGCTTATTTTGATTGCAACAATCAAAATAATCCTGAAATGCATTTATTCTCTCAAACATTTTTTTCCTGGTTATAATTTTGTTTTCTACATTTATTTTTGATTGAAAGTAAAACAAAATCCTCGGGTAATAGCAAATTCTCTGAAACTAACGGTTTTGATGGTGAGTGAGTAATGTTGTTTAATACTAAATGTTGCAAATTGTGCGATTTGTCTGTGTTACAGTCAGGCTTAGCATCTCCAAAGACATCTACCCATCAACAAGTAGACGTCCAAGACCAGCCTATGATAAAAGGAGCTGCACTCTCCAGTAAAAGGTGAATAACCAAAAAGTATGCTTTTAATATTTTACCCCTTGGTCCCCAAATGGAGCTCTGTATGAATTGTGCAGAATGCATGTTGTCACTCTTGTTTAAGCAGAAGTTAATATCACTTATTTTCTTGTAGCATTACAATTTCTTCAAAGATTGTAATTTGTTTGGCATTCATTTCAAAGTTGAAAATTTAAAAAAAATGTTTTAGGGTATTTAAAGATTTTGGGAAAGTCCTCAATGATGCTTCATGTTAAGCACAAACTCGATATAAATACTTAATAGCTTTTGGTATTTTAGATTTTGTTATGTCATTTGCGACATAAGAACTGTCACAAGCATTTGGCATCCCCCCAAAATCACAGTTGTTGTTTATTTTGTTTGCAACAATCAAAAGAATCCCGAAACGCTTTTGTTCTTCTGAACAGTTTTTTGCTGCTTACAATTTTGTTTTCTAAATTTATTTTTGATTGAGTATAACAACACCTCAGGTAAAAGCAATTCATCTGAAACAAAGTGTTTTAATGATGGATAATGTTTAGAACACTAAATAGTGCAAGTTGTCCTTCTTGTCTGTGTTGCCGTCAGGCTTAGCATCTCCAAAGACATCTACCCGTCAACAAGTAGATGTCCAAGACCAACCAGCCCACCAAGGAGCTGCACTCTCAAGTAAAAGGTGAATTCCCCAAAAGTATAAGCCACAGGGAACCCTCTCACTAGCATCAGGTTAGTCTGTAGATAAAATGATGCCAACCAGCACTTTTGGGAGCGGAGGAGGGGGGGTTAAACATCAATGGTTACAATTCTTATCTGTAAACTTGACCTTTCAGAGCCAGAGATGTAGCTTTTTGTTTCCTGAAATCAAGTGCAGAGGGAATCAGCTCTACTGATACCTTGAAGGCTACAGGGTATGGAGAGCAACGCATATGTAAACATCATCAAGACATCCTAGCAGTTCATCTAGGGATCATGAATGAACAACCAAGTAAATTGTTGTCATCAATAGTAAGATATTCTAGATGTGTTAGTTTGATTTTGGATGTGTTTTGTTATCGTCGTATAGTGGGCTGTTTTTGCAGCACTATACAGTTAATGTCAACCAAGTAATTTGTTGTCATCAATAGTAAGATATTCTTGATGTGTTAGTTTGATGTTAGATGTGTTTTGTTATCGTCGTATAGTGGGCTGTTTTTGCAGCACTGTACAGTTAATGTATTGTAAATAAGTACACCATTGCAAGCAAGCACATACGCGTTTGTTGAAATTGGAGATCTTAGAGCCTTGGTGGTGCGGAGATTCGATTGGTGGTGCGACGATTCGATTGGTGGGGCGGAGATTCGATTGGTGGTGCGGAGATTCTATTGGTGGTGCGGAGATTCGATTGGTGGTGCGGAGATTCGATTGGTGGTGCGGAGATTCGATTGGAAGTGCGGGGATTCGATTCGGAATCGTTGGTGGTAAACACGGGAAATTCCGAATAGTTAAAGGGACCTGGACACTTGCACGTGGCATGTGGGGTCCTACTGCCGGCCAGGGTGATAGCTGGATGTTGATCTTAAAGATGCATCAGGCTGCTCTACCGGGGGAGCATGGTGCTGGTGTGATCACAAATGGTTGGCAAACGGCAGTAGTCCCTAGTCTTGGCCGTGGGGCTAGTGGACCGCGTTACTACAGCTAGGGGACTGCTCCGGGGTTCTGCCTTGGGGTGGCGGACCGGACCCTGCCGAAAGGTGGGTGAAATGGCCCTGACGATCTGGAAAGCGTCGTGGGGCTGGTATCCTGGGACCTGCACGTGGTGGCCCTGCTTAAGACTAACCTAACCAGGATGAAATTGGCAAAATTGACAGCTGACTGAATTAAAATGCTTGCATTGGTGTACTTATTAAATATTTGTTATTTTTAATTGTAAGATTATGAGTCCATTTTAAGATGACTGTTGATCGGTTACCTCATATACTAAAGCAACACTGTTTGTAATGCTTATGTTTATCAGTGGTGTAAACAGTAACTTTGATTTGGTACTTTTTTGCCAAATTGTTTTGGTTAAAATTGTGATCATGTTAAAATCAAAAGCGAGGCTGCTGCTAATCGGTCGGTGTGTGAGTCGGGCGGACGTAAAGTCGTTACATGCTGAAGATATTGCAGGCAATATCAACGTTTCCATCTCGTATAGAAGTAGGGCGTTACTTTCTGTCACAAGACCCATGATAATGCACAGAAATGTGATGTTATTTCATTTCTCCGTAATTCACAGACAAATGTTCATATTACAAAATTTCACAAGGAACAAGAGTATGACAGTATGTACATACACATATTATGTATAAGATTACAAAAATACTGAACCACAAAATGTAATTATGGAGAAGGCTAAACTGAAGGGGGGGGACATTTTTCCTGTAACCGCAAAATTACAGAGTTGTGGGATTAAACAAGGAATTGATAATGTAATATGTATGTAAACCGTTGACGTTATAAAAAATGTAACTGATTTGTAATGAGGGATTTATGGTTTGGTTAAAAAATGACTTAAAACAAATAAACACATCACAAAGTAGCATATTGGTATTTTAATTAGACAACAAATTGCAACTTGCGACTACAAAATTTTGAAAACATTGCAAAATTAATAATGGGAATTCGGGTCCACTTTAAGGTATATGAAGACTGTCCAATTTTATTACATACAATGACAGTGTAAAATAAATGAATAGTTAATATTTATGTTATTGGTCATTAATTACTTGAAAAGTTGGTATCACTAATGGGTGGGTGGTTCTTTTGGGGTCATGCCCTCTTACATAAGTCAGGCCTACATGTAGATTAACTATTTCTTAACATTTATGATTACTAACATTAATATAAAACCAATCACTGACATGAACTTTATCATCAGTTAGCATACATCCTTTTAATTCTAGTTCCATTGAACTATTTAGGCCTACATGTACATTTACTCTTTTTTGTTAATTATGATTAATAAATATATAGCCTAATGATTAATAAAGCTAAAAATAACTTACCAATGGATTACTTTGTAACTTCTCGGTGAAAGAAATAACTCGCAACAATTCAAATTATCTAATATATATTCTCTTAACACTTTCCTAACATGATAGTTTGTTATTATTGATATTATATATATGTTATATCAATAACTTGGGCTTGAGGATCTAAATTGAAACCTCAAGTGGTATTTTATTTATTACAACAGAAAAACCATATACTTATAAACAATTATTACAATGACTTTTTCATTCATGAACTGTCTTTGAAAAGTTAAATCTTAGAAATTAACTAAATTATTATCTACTAGTTATTTTGAGCACCACTAACAAGAATTTGAAACTTTGTCTTTGTTAACAAAGATGGGTTATAGTGTGTGTCAGGCGGACATAAAGTCATCGCGCGTTAAAGAAATTGCGAGCAACGTTAGTTTTCGTTTTGTATAGAGTACGTTATTGTTCGCCTAAAAGACGCACAAAAAGGCACTAGAATGTGTTATTTTATTTCTACATAATTCACAACAAATGTACATTTTACAAAATTTCAAAAGAAAAAGAGAGTATGACAATACTTGTATATATAAGGTTATATAAAAAAAATAAAAAATAAGGAGAAGGGTAGAATGAGGGGGGAAATAAAGGTCACAGAGTTAAAGGATCACACCAAGGTATACAAAATATAAATATGGAAATATGTATAAACCATAACATTTATAATTTATACATGATTTGTAGTCAAGGCTTGTTGACAAATGCTATTTTATAAAACAATTAGTTATTAAAATTCCATTAGATTTCACCAATGAAATCTGAAATGTAATAACTTACAATATTTTATTAAAATTACATTTTATGTTCAATAATGGTATTTTAATCGAAGACAAATTACATGCACAAAATAACAAATTCATCATAAAATAATTATTTTCATTGCACTAATTACTGTAAAAAAAAAACTTCATCTGTCACAGATATAGGCCTATGTCCTTATGGAAAAAAAAATTGTCCGCAATTTTAACTTTAAAAAAATTGTTTATGTGTATGTTATGTTTGGCTAATAATAGTTCATAAATTTGACAATATATGTGATAGAATTACTGTAGTGTCTCCTACTAACATTCCATAATATTAAGCTAATATTTAAATGCATTAGACATTTA
This sequence comes from Marthasterias glacialis, assembly GCA_911728455.2. Classification (NCBI taxonomy): domain Eukaryota; kingdom Metazoa; phylum Echinodermata; class Asteroidea; order Forcipulatida; family Asteriidae; genus Marthasterias; species Marthasterias glacialis. The sequence continues at coordinate 32,766,045 of OU452219.1, forward strand.
ACTTATCTTTCGATGATTTTTTTCCCTCTGAATACCCCCCCCCCCACATAAATAAATTCGGAATCTAAAATACATTCTCTGTTTTAATTAATTATATAGTGTTGAATTGATTAACATTGACATGACAAAATGTATATAATTAAATCAACATTACTCTAACTCTAACAAGTCTATGTTTCAAATTTAAATTACCATACATTTTTGACAATACTAACTTACAACATACCAATGTTAAAAATAGCAATGATAAATGACAGCCTAAAACCCAACTGTCAGTTTTTATGTTAAATGGTTAAAAATGTTCCCTTTTTAAAAGTATTAGTTGTTTCTTTTAAATTTTCTTAACATTCATCAAATGAAATCACTTGTAGGGATAACAGGTGAGACTTAAGAAATTAATGTTGGGAATTGGGGTCCCCTTTAAGGCCTATGAAGTCTGCCCAATTTTATTATGTACAATGAAAGTTAAAAAATAATAAAATTATTGTTGGTTTTTATGTTACTTGTATATAATAAATAAGCCAGGCATACATAGAGATTAACTCTTTCTTGACAATTATGATTACAAACATTTTATTGAAAAACATCACTGGTATGAACTTTATCATTATTGTTTACTCAGTTTTGATAAAAATTTAAAAAATTAAAACACTAAATGAAACTATTACCAATAGATTACATTCTAAATTCTCAGTGACACAAATAACTCTAAATAGTTGAAAATTATTTAACATATGATCTCTAAACAATTTTTAAACAAGTGTTGTTTTAGTTATTACAAAAATAAATAATCATTATACTTAAATGAGTACAATTATTACAGTAAAGCTTTTCAGTCATAAACTGTTTTTGAATAGTTAAATGTTTGAAGTTAGCTAAAATGTTAACTACATGTTATATTGTGCATTACTAACAAGAAATTGAAATTGAAACTTTGTCTTTGTTTACAACAAATGTTGAATGTGTATGTTATTTCTCTTTTAAATTATGCACCGCATTTAACCAATGAAAATAAATAATTGAGAATTTCTTTATTTTATTAAATAGAATTAAACTTAAAAGGAAACCTATAAATTGGGCTATCACTTCTAAGTTAATAAAAATCTTACGAGTTACGTCGTCGGTGAAACTAAATATTATTTTGGTTTTTTATAAACGGTCGCTGCAGCGATTAAACAGTTTGTTTGTACACGATCGCCGTGCAAAAAGCAGCCTCGCTTCAGAAACACTGTCTAATACTTGAACTGTGATAAGAAAATAAAGAAATGGTTATCTCAGTTGCAGTGAATTTAATTAAATCAGTGTGTTCAAAGATCAGAATGATCCCACATTTTATTTAGTTGTAAATAAATAGAATTGAAGTAAACTTTGATAATATAAAACCACTTTTATCGTATGTAAGAAATATTACTTAGGTTTTCAAGACAAGACAAGTGTGTAGCAGTGTAACTTCATTAGGAATGACTAAAATGAGATGAAGTTAAATAGTGATAGCGCCCTCTAGCAGTGACCAAAATAAACTTACAAATATACTTCTTTTATGAGTACTAAAAGTATAATAGTATAAGTATAATAGTTGATATAAAGCACTTAACATTTTAGGAATTGAAATGAAGTGTATTTTAAATTCTGCTGAGGTTTAGAAATCAAGGGGGGTTGACTTAACCGTTCCTTCGATAAGAGAATGCAACATTTTAAACCTGTTTTACTGCAAATAATTAGTGTTTTTAAACAGTAACAGCATTGTACAGTTAAATTTTGCAATTAAGAGTTTATTTGTTCATTCTGAGACAATCCGCATCTTATTACTTATTTATTTTTGCTTAAAAAGATTGATTAATTGACAAGAAAAACAACTTAAGCTGTTTGAGCAAATTAGGCAACACTTAAAGTAAAGGACTCATATCTCTGGTAAATATTTTTTATTATTTAAGTTGTAATTTTCTAATGTTAAACTACTATCTTGGTTTGTAGTCTTAATAGTCTTTACTTGTATTCGTTAAATGCATTTTTATTATGTAATGTTATGTTCTTTTGTTTCTATAAATAAACTATTTTTAAACGGACACCAACAGACATTTCTTAATTATCTTTTTCTCTCCTTGCTCTCGCAAAGGTCATAGGTCAAAGGGCGCATCTTATTATTTTTTTATTTGACCTATCCATTCTAAGGTTTAAATATAACGTCCGAGCGATTTTTTTCAAGCGGCGATTTAGCCCAGTGGGCTAGCTCACAGCTCTCGGATTTCTGGAGCTGTGAGCTCGGGGGTTCAAATCCTGGTGGGCCCCTCTTTTACCAGTAAAAAACAACTTTTTTTTAATTTCTTATAAAAATGGGTAGGGCTTGAACCTGGTACCTTCAGCCCTGTAACCTCTACCTCTCACCTCTCTGCTACTGAGCTTTCATGAAAATCTAACGGTTTTTGACCTGATGAATATTAGAATGGCCCGACTTAGAAAATTTTTCAAAATAATTTCTCCCTGGCTATACCCTTGGATTTTTGGCTGATCTGAGGGTTGACCAAGGGCCTTGGAGCTGAGATTGGGGAGTAAAATTTCTAAGGGCTGAGGGGTTTCCTCTGCTCTGAGACTCACTGGGCCAGGGGCTGGGAGGTTGTTGGGCAGTCAGTCAGCCAGTGGACTGGGCTGGTTGGAGTGAAGGCTTGGGGGTGGGATGAGGGTAGGGGTGATGGGCTAGTAGTCATCATGCTGGAGTGATGGGTGGCTAGGCATTGGCATCATAAGGCTGGGTAGAGGACTTGGGCTATGGGATGGGGTGATGGGTGGGCTGGGCTGGTTGGACGATGGGTTTGGGTGGGATGAGGGTAAGAGTGGTGGGCTAGTAGTCATCATGCTAGGGTGATGGGTGGCTTGGGATGATAAGGATGGGTAGAGGACTTGGGCTATGGGATGGAGTGATGGCTCGGCTCGGCTGGTTGGACGATGGGTTTTGGGTGGGATGAGGGTAAGAGTGATGGGCTGGTAGTCATCATGCTAGGGTGATGGGTGGCTTGGCATGATAAGATGGGTAGAGGACTTGGGCTATGGGATGGGGGTGCTGGGCTGAGGACAGTCAGCCAGCCAGTAGGATGAGCTGGTTGGACTGATGACTTGGGATGGGATGGGATGAGGGTGGAGATGGACTAGTAGTCGTCATGTTGGGGTGATGCTGGCTGAACACTATGGACATGCTGAGATTGCTGAGTGGGCTGATGAGCTGGTTGGATTTGAGGGTAGGGGAGATGGACCAGTAGTCATCATGCTGGGGTGTGGCTGGCTGGGTAGATGACTTAGGGAGGAGATGGTAATGGCAGTGGAAGGGAGATGGACAAGTATTTAACATACTGGGGTGTGGCTATATATTGGTATATGTTCATGGGATTTCACTGTAGGTGGAATTGATTTGAAGGAATGATTAAAATTGTATTGAAGGAAAATATTACATGGGTAGAAAAAAAGTCTTATGTGGGTGTAGGCTCATGGGATTTCATTGTAGGGTGGAATATTGATTTAAAGGAACAGTTGTATTGTAAGACCACAAATACATGTAACTGTCTTGCAACATTGATTTAAAGGTATACATGTATAGTTCATTATTGAACAAAGAAATGATTGGGTGGATATAGAGATGTTTTGCTGCGGCCATCTTTGTTGGATTCCCTGTCTATTCATATATCACTGGATTATGTCGTTGGTTTACTGAATGGGACCAGTCTATTTTATTTGCGCAAGGTTGGATTTCATAAATTTTTGTGTGTGGCCCAAGTGGGGTTGCTAATAACGAAACGATCTTTCGTTCAAACTGACTATGACCACATGAGGGCGCTTTCAACAGCGAATTTCCTTGGACCACAATTACAATTTAATCTTATTTTGTCTTGAATCAATGTCCAAATGTGTAATATTACTGATGAAGAAATAGTTTTTTTTACTTGTTTTGCATCACGTAAATTTGATTCACACACGCCCTCACGCGGTCAAAAATACTGCGGATTGAAATAATACTGCATTTTAATTCTGCTGCATGTCTTGTTACTAACACATTACATGTAAGCACATTAAGTAAGGGAATTCAACAGATTTCTTGCTACATTTATAGAATCATTTTATTTGACCACTCAAAATTATATAACATGAACAATATAATTTTAAAAATGTATCAACATAAGAATAACAATTTTACTGTAGTTGAATTAGCCTGAAAAATAGACAAAATTTCAATCTTTTTTAAGAGCCATTTTTTCTGTACTTTCTGGACACTATTCTTTTTGAGGCCTAATTTCAATTATCATGTTTTTCATCAATAAATATTTAATACCACTAAGCTGTGGAAACTTCATCATTAGTTTGGGCTTGTTTTCAAGTTTACCCTTAACCACATTTCCGTGTCGAGCATTTTCTCTAGATTTTGTTCAAGAGATATCTTGTTGAAACGTTGTAGCTTTCAAGATAAATACCAAAATCTCACTAATTCTTTCTCTTATTAATTTTTAGCATTTTGCCAGAGCCAGTCCAGATTGGATTAAACTTAATTTGTGAATATCTTTTTCACAGAATGTAAGCTTTTGAAATAAAAATAATGTTTGTTTCTTTTGTGATCTTTATCCATTATGTATAATGCCTTTGTTTAAATAATGCTCAGTGCTGTAAGAACATTAACTGCAATTTCATATCCACAGTGGCCAAAAGGGCGTTAAATAAAAAACGAATATAAATTTGAAAAAAATGAACCAAAATCCACAAAAATAATAGTGTTTTTTCTAAGAAAATAAATGTTTCTTTTTGTGTAACAAATACTTTAGAGACCCACTCTTGATCAATGAACTCCATTTTACCAGGAGCTCCAAAATATGGCAAATCAATTGATGAAATACAAAGAACGTGATATTATACAAATTAAGTTTGTGGTGTAACATAAGTGCACCTTGCAAGCAGTTTAATTTTGAGATAAATTCTGTCATACTGGTAAGGCTAGTCTAAACCAGGGCTACCATTTGCAGGTCCCAGGCTACCAGCTCCCTGGCTTTCTGAGATCTTAAGGGTCATTTCACCTCCCTTTCAGAAGGGTCCGGTACACCACCTCAAGAACCATTCTAACTTCACAGTCAAAGACAGTTGCCTTGAACTCCAGCTTTATGAGTTCAAAACACACACATTGTGTGCTTGCTTGCAAATGGTGCACTTACTTTTCACAAGAACATTCATGTAGATGTAATAATAGCATCAGGGATGTACTTGTCTACAATCTTACAAATGAAGTCAACAAGTTCCATGTGTAGAATGCCTTGAAGACATTTGATGTTTCCATTCTGAATTACTATCCTGAAGCCTTCAAGATTGTAGTGAAAGTTATTTGCTACACACTTGGTTGTAGGACATCAGCTTTCCCTTGCTGTGAAAGGTTAAAGGAAACAATTGTATATGGGTAACACATTAGAGAGCATGAAAAAGGGGAAAGGTCAAATGAACAAGCCCCCCACCACCCCCCAGTGGTATCAATTTGCCCATGTCACTGAATCTTATGAGCCATCAGTGTTGACTTGATTTTTACATTCATTTCATTTTTTTTAATTCAAATTTGCCAAAGTAGCCCACATCTACTTCAATTTGCATCCAATCTGAATTGTAATATCTAAACTGGAATTGATGAGTGCTTTTAGTTGAGACAGACTTGAGAAGTTCAGCGTATGATTCAAAAACATTCTCTTCCCAGATGGATGGTGTATAGTTGAGGCAATAACTCTCTTGAGGAGCGGTAATGTTGGTTTGTACTTGACAACTTAAAAAATGCTAAAAACGGCACTGGTGATAACAAATTGCATTAGGTCATTGTAACTATATCCTGTTAAATCACTGGTTTGGGGGCATTCCCATCTTCTATGCTGCCAAACATCCTCATCTGTACCATAAAACAAACCTTTGACAGTTCATTATAGGTGGTTATACTTTCAAGAAAACACAGAAGAACAGTTGGTTTTTTTCTGGGATTGTATGCATGTTTTAGAATATGCTCAATTATTTATATAAGGGGTTTTGTTAATAAAAACATGTTTTGATTTTTCATGCCTGTAATTAATCTGTAGGGATAAACCACTCATCTGAGTTAGGCTGATGCCAGCATGGAGTCCCCAGAGTGTTGTGGCATGTGGCGTAGGGGTGCTGGTCTGTACAGTGCTGCAAAAACAGCCCACTTTTTGATGTTAGTATAGAACAAGAAATGTAACCCACAGGGATTTTACGCACCTCTGTTGTAACTCTCACACATCTAAATTGATGATTGGTAGAATTGGGCTGATGGTAGGCACTGGCAGGTCTCAGGAATCTTCTTTTGGTGACAGGTGGATATCATCTACAGATGGCACACCTTCAAAATAAAAACAAATGAAATGTTTAAATTGACTCAAACAAACATATATTTTAATAAGGTATAGTCTGACTGTGACCTTTATCATTTCAATTGTTGTAGTTTTTCAAGTACGCAGAGGAATATATATCGTTTTACACCACCACAGATATGGCCGCCGCACGACAATAGCGCGTCAGCTGATCATATGTACCAATCAACATTGAGGATTCACAGTGCGTGTGTGACGACGTGCACGTGAGGGGGCCATAGCTGTGGTCGTGTAAACGCCCACGAACGAGCTGCACGGATTAGTCAAAAGGTTGAACTACCAAGGGAAAGTGCAGACAAATTTTTAAAGAAGGAAACTAGGATAGATTTATGAACTAACAACTGTTTTAATGTTCAGGAGTTTCCCTTACCTTTTATACAGGAGGAGTCCATTTACCAGACTCATTGTACATTGTTGGAAGTTTATCAACTGCAGGTCTCAGACATCAACATGGTTGCCAAGTAGATCTCTGTAGAGATGACAATCCTAGCTGTATCACACAAACAAAGAACAAGATACTTCAGCAGTTAGCACTAAAACCTTAACAAATAATTCAACACAAATTACCTTTTTCCGCTTCATTTATTATAATAACGGAACACAGCGCTCATTTGCTTTGTCACACGTCGATAAAAGACATACCAGACAATGCTGTAAAACTCTAATTTTTTGACAAAATGACAGAGTGCGGGAGAATGCAGCAGGCAAATTTCATGAATCAGTATTTAAAAGAACTTCACATTCTCTCTTTCAAGTCGTACAAATTGCTTTCTTTTAAACAAAAGGCATCAGAACCGGTTGCGTTTTGGTGTTGAAAAATTGTCTATTTATCAAGGCTATAGGAGTTAGCCCCAAAACACAGAATATCTGTGAACGTGCAAAACCTATCTTGACGTAACTTGGGTGTTATAGTGCATTTGTCTGGAATCAAACGGCTTTGGAAAGCTGATTACCAGACATTGAGAGGGTTTTAACAATGTCTATTCATTGTATTTCGGCTCAATGGAGGCAAGTCGGAGTGAACTGGTGATCCAGCCTTTGTTCTGAATCAAATCTCCTAACTGCATCTCATCAAAATGGTTGTTCATAAACTTACCTGTTGATGGAGACGACATCATTGAATCTTGATGCTGGGCTGCATGCACATCGGGCATCTAATGTCAGAGAGGTAGACTTCATCTGACGACGGCATGTCTGTGAGTGTTGCCAACCTACATGCAAACAAAATAAAAACAACATTTTGTCAAAAATGTGTGATGTTGTTTTTCATTTGCAGCAACGATTTGATAATGTTTTGACCATAAGGGGGTGACTTACAAGTAATCTCAAAACACTAGCTTTATATCTTGTGGTTTAAACAATACGCACAATAAAACAGATGGCCCGTGTTTTTGGTGTTTTTTGTGAATCTCTGTGTACTTAAACATTGGTGCAGGTTTTGTCACCTATAAAACATTTCACAATACACGTACAAGCTTTAGAAGCAATGAATCAACTTCACTTTGTCACCATTATCATGAAGTGATGCTCCCAAGCAAAAATTTGGTTTGAAGAAAATCGTGTTTTAAAGTTAAACTACTTTTTCAAGCTTTTTAAAACACAAACTAACGGACGCTGGGTTTCTGGATATAAAAATACATCCGTCACTTTGTGAAAAACAAAAAGTTATACCTGTTTGGCACCGTGCCAGCGCTATGTATTTTAATAAATAGTCCTAAAGTGGCGAACCATGATAGCTCACTTCGTGGAAACGTTAATGGCAAATCTAGTGATATGTCAGTTATGCTAATTAGTGTAACCAAAAAACGATCATGTGTTAGGGCCTGAACACGCCAAAAATATCAACAGCAATGAGGGTAGCATGAATTTGTACAGAATCTGATTTGCCAAAGACGGTGACGACTTTGTAAAGACGGTGACGACTTGTAGTGCTCATTTTTGACATGAAGGATTTTATTGACTGAAACACATTTGGATGTTTTTACACCTTTTTTTCAGAGGCTTTTGTACAACCAAGATTGTGGAGAGTCCAAATAAGGAACATTTAGCGCTATTAGTTGTCGAACCCACATGTTGAAACTGGTGCTTACCTGTTGATGGAGACGACATCGTTGAATCTTGACGCCGGGCAGCATGCGGCATCTACTTTATGAGAAGTAGACTTCACTCTGTCAATGGCATGTCTGTAAGCTAGCCTAAATGCAAACAAAATACAAACAATATTTTGTGAAAGGAGGTTGTTGTTGTTTTCCTTCAATTACAGCAACGAGTTCATAATGCTTTGATCATAAGAGGGCACCACAAAATTTAATCTCAAAACGCTTGCTTTAAATCATGTGATTTAAAAAAAATACCCATAATAACAGTGACGGCCCACCTTTTTCTTGCTTGCCCACTGGGGGGTATATTTTTGTGCGGAGATTCAGCAACAGTTCCACTTTTTTGGGGTGAATCTCTGTGTACTACAAAACGCTGGCGCAGTTCTGTCTCCATAACATTACACAATACATAGTATACTATAGGCCTACATGTTTGCAAAGCAATGTCTCAACTTCAGCTTCTTCACCATTATCGTGAAGTGATGCATGTGCTCCCCTCGTGGTTTGTTTGGAACAAATCACGGTTGAAATTCAATTCCTTTTTTTACAGCTGGGTGGTCTAGTGGTGAGACATACACTCTAGGATGGCAAAGGTCATGGGTTAGAATCCCACCAGAGTAATATAATTATGCCTGTGGATTTTTTTTCACAGGACTCTGGAAAGTACTACAACACCCCAGTTACTGGGTCTAGCGCAGAGGCACACATCAATTTGTTGAAGCAAGTGTTCACACAGTCACTGATTTTTCCACTATGGGAATTGCCATCGAAAAACTGCAACTCAGTATATTTTTTTGTACACAACTCAAAAGAGAAACAACGCTTTGACTTCTTAAAAGAGAATAATTTACTTTTTTTTATTTATACAGTCGCACAACGTGCAAAATTTAGTAAAATCCAGTAAAACAAATAGGAGCTGGTTGGGCCACAAACAAAAGTGATATGAGGTAAAGATGTTGTTATAAGCCAGTAAAACAGTCCTCGTTCAAGTTTAGGATTTCTTTTACAAGCTGGATTTGCATGTTGCATTGTCAATACACTGCCCCAATCACTGACACTGATTACAATAATTTTTCAAAGAATTAATTAACTGCAATTTGTTCTGAAAAACCCTGGAAGACAAACGGTATGGAGTATTTGGGCAGCTTCTGATGAGAAATATACCCAGAATCTCAGAATCCTAGAAATGTAACTAAACATTGTCGATGGGAACGGTGTAAAGCATGAATGAGTGTCACCCGCCGTACTGATGACAAATTTAGCCATGTGGCTTTTGAACCCCATCTTCTCAAGTTTCTTCTTCTTGTTCTTCGTGTGAAAATCCTTGATAACAAAATAATCATTATCACCATCAGATTAGTAACTCACCTTCTTTGTAACTGACTTTTGTGGTAGTTTTGTCCTTGGAATTCGGTAGCAGCTTGAATTTGTTGGAGAATAAGGCACAGATCTACAGGCGCGGTGGATGCAGTCCGACTTGTCTTCAAAAATGGGCGCCGGGTGGTGGTTTGGCGCGCAGCAGCTAACCTCCCGCCCCCTAGCGGCCGGCCTGGGAATAGACTAGTTCTCGGTCCCTACATCATTTTCGTTCTGACTGTGGCCGTTTACGAAACCACGGCTTGGGCTAAGAACGATGTAGGGACCGGGAACCAGTCTTACCTGGGAACTGGTGAGTGACCCCATAAGTAATTATAAAATTAGGTTTACGCGGCTTCTTATTGGCTATTACGTTGCGCGCAACACGTTTGTGACTTCTTATTGGCTATTACGTTGTGCGCAACCTCAGTCTGGTCCAGACGAATAGAGGGCGCACTTCTATGACACGGATTTATTAGGGTTAGGAGGTAATAGGGTTAGGGTTAGGAGGGCTAGGGTTAGGGGGTCAGGGTTAGGGTTAGAGGTACGGTTAGGGTTGGGTTTGGGTTTGGTTTGGGGATTGGGGGTTGGGTTTGGGGTTTGGGTAAGAGGGGTTAGGGTTAGGGGGTTAGGGTCACGGTTATGGTCAGGATCAGGGGGTTAGGGTTGGAGTTGGGGTTAGGGTTAGAGTTAGGGGTTAGGGGGTTAGCATTAGGGTTAAGGTTGGGGTTTGGTTTGGGGTTTGGGTTTGGGGTTTAGAGGAGGTCAGGGTGGGGTTAGGGTTAATGTTGCTGTGGTGATTGGGCTGTACCACCACTTTTGCAGAAGGTGGATTTGGAGAGTAGGGGAATGTATTTCCGATTAGCCAGAAAATTATTTTAATTAATTATATTAATTTATTTTGTTGAGTTCCATTAAACATGTGGTTTTAAAAAATGTTCCACCCCACTCTTTGATAACTTGAAAATTAAGATACCTATCTTTCATATCTGGGTCCTTCCACTGGTCCCTCCATCTCCAATAACATTAACCACGCATTCACACGGGTGCATAAAGAGGTGGGGGAAGGTTGGGCTTCGGTAGTTTGCTTTTGATCCAATTCACCCCACCTCTTTCCACACTACTACTTTTATGTGAGTTCAACCACCATTCGGATCACTGGCTATTATTTTCGGTCATTTTAAGCATTATTATGGCAAGCGTTCACGAGCAGCTATTTTTGCAGTGACATTAAATTTCTGATCATCATCACCAGTGATCAAGGCAGCTGAGTACAAACATCAAACATAGTGAGGTTAGTAACACATGATCAGTGTCTTCTTATTTTTCTCAGGAATAATCAGTATTGTGCATGCACGTGATTTTGTTTTTAAGTCATTAGGTTTTTTGTAACTAATTTGGTTTTATAATTATTAACACATAATCAAAAAGTGTATCTTTTTTCCTGATTGTGTTTTAATTTCTCCTTTATTCACCAAACAGTAGTTTATAAAAACAAAATAAAAACATAAAGTATAAAGCAATTAATGTAAAAGTGAAAGTTGTAAAAAATATAAAAAAGTGACCTAGCTACACAGTTATTTATTTATTGCCGTAATACTTTCTGTCACCCAGCTGACCAACACAATTAGTAAGACAAACATGAATAGCAGTCTATTTTCCCAGCAAACCCAGACAGTCTGAATGGGATGGGGGTGGGGAGGGGGGACGCAGTGCCTGGCACTGGCCTGGCTGTTAGCAAGACCCCATGAAGTGTGATCCAATGAGCAAATGACCAGACAGCTCCACTTATCAGAAGATTGGGCAAGGAAACTTTTTTTTTCGAGTTCGATGTTTTTCGAAAATTTTTGATCTTATTTTTGTTGCTCAAAATATATTTATAATATTTCCCCCTAATATCTTTTCTGTTTGTGACTTTAAAATAGATTAATTATTATTTAGACTATAAAATGCATCCAAATGATAACTGATTAGCCCTAAAATAACAGATAAAAAATGCCCTCGCTTTAATAATGGGGTTACAACAACCCATCCCCGCCCATCCACATTAGCTACATGTTTTTTTAACTCTTGAGGGCAGCACATCACTTTTGTTTCGATCATTAGTCTGTGCCCTTTATGTGCAGATTCTTGTTAAGTTGTATTAACATCGGAGAAGTCTAGGGAAATCATCAATTGCTTTGTGTGCAATCCGAAGGTTGGGGAAAATCCCTTACACAAATCATCATACAATCTACGTACAAATGCATAGTGTTTAGAGTTTCTTTTTTAGTTTGAATTCAAATCTGACGTGCATGGCATGGATCCATCTGAGGATAAAGATGACTGCCTCAAATACTACCAGGAAGAGATGCTACTCCAGGCAGAATTGCATTGTGAGATGACAATACGCCAAGCGAACATCAAGAAACTTACTGAAGACGTTCAAGAATTAGCAAAGGTGGGAAACTGGGATTATTAAAAATTATTATTAATTATTAATAATACTTAATAGCAAAAGGGGGCTGGAGACCTCCTGCTTGAAAGGGCAAGACAGTTTTTCCTCGGTTTAGACTGTGCCTGTGGTTGGTGGTAGGAGTTTAATGAAGAATGGGTCCCTCCACAAAAAATAAAAAATAAAAATAGAGTTGAAAATGCTAGTAATACTAAACAAAATAATGGCGTCAGGCCTACATACATTTTTTTTTTAATGTAAGCACCTGAGAATTAATTAAAAACAATGGTTTAGCTTCAAAATCAAAGATCAGTTATCTCAAATTAAGATGAGAATTTGGTGTTTCATGTTCATTGTGTGCTTTTTTTCATGCAGGAGGTGAAGGCGGAACTGTTGATAGAGAAATGGGGGTGTACACTGAAGAGTGACGGATCACAGCATGTCAAGCCTGAGCACCAGACTAAAGCACTGTGTATGGAAGTAGATGCCAACCCAGATATACTGGATGGTGAGTTTTCTAACAAATTTCATGGTGCAGCTTTACCGTGACTTTGATCTGATGGGCCACAGAATCCTGTGTGTGCCTAATTGCGATAATCGTAACCCTCCATCCTCCCAACGGTCGGGAGGATGGAGGGTTAAGATTATCACAACTAGTGTGTGCCAGGCCAGGGTTCATAAGCAGGTGGTGAGAATTTGTGCTTACTAATTACTAGGGTCTTTTTTTAACCACTTTTTATTTTGATGTACCCCTTTGTTATAGATGTCCTAATGAAGCTTCAGTATCAGAAGGCTAAACTCCAGTCAGAAGTCGCAGAGGTTATGTCAAAATTGAAAGGTTATGAGCTTACATGATGACAATAATTAACCAACCAAGGTACAGAGTATTATAAATAATAAGGGATGGTGTAACGTTTTTAAAAGCGTATAAATCAAACGCTAGCTGGAAGGGGGTTAATATTGAATGTACGCTTTTTTATAAAAAAAAAGGGGGAGGGGGCATCATTCATAAAGAGTACCCTATCTTATGCACACTTATGAAAATTTATTTTATTTATTTGTTTATTAATTCTGGTTGTGAAGCCAAGGATTCTCAGAAATCAAACTTAATCATTATCCTAGCCAAGAACCCCACGGAGAGAAGACGCGGAAGGAAGTTTCAGTTCTAGATGTGGGAGGAAAACCCCAGAGAAATAAACCAGGAAAAACCCACGCAATCAGGTAGGGACTGAAAACCCAATCCACGTAGTGCCCCCGGCCGGATGTGAACCGGGGTCCTAGATGTGGAAGGCGAGGAAAGAAACCACTACGCCAACCCGACCGAATGTTGAACCACCATGAATCTTAGTCACTGTTACAAGTCAGTTGTTGTTATGCTGGGCTACTCAATTCTTTTGGTTCACTCTCTCTCTCTTTCCTCACAGGTTGCCATTTGACTTAGAAGTGTGTTCAAAGATGACCGTCTCGGGAGTGTATGCCTGACTATAACCTGTATGCGACCAGCCAGACATCAATCCCATCCTAGGAGCAGATAATAGGGAACGAAGGACGTATTTGGTTTTAGAGCATTGTCCCGAGTTTCCACAATGGGGCACAGCACTAATGACTGACAAAGAATTTTTCTTCTGCTTAAAAACTTCATGGAAAGAATTACATTCGCCAAAGAAGGGTTTGCCCTTAACTTTCTAAGTGACTAGCCAGTGAGACCATTTAGCTAATAACAGTACTAATAAAACTCAGTTCTTTCGTAGCACTTTATCACACCCAAGGACGTCTCAAAGCGCTCATTACTTTTTGTTCTACAAGGTATGCAGAGCTATGTTCGAAATGTAAGACCCATTTATTTACATAACACCATGTAACAGTTTACAAGGTGCTGTGACGCAATCTGCAGCCAACTGTACCAGAAAAGAAATAAATGCGGCGAACCCCTTCTCTTAATGACAAGTGTGCTGAGTTCTTTTACGTGCATTACACAACACACGGGACCTACGGCTTAACGTCCCATTTCACTTGTTCACCAACTTTGCCGCCAGGCCACAAGGTATTCTTTCAACATTGTAATTTGTGTTGGGCTTGTGCTTTGAAGTGATATGAACAATCAGTGGTTTACATGTAGCTGTGGGAAGCAATCAACTTGCCAGCAGGACTAGGTGGACAGAATTTTGACTGGTCCTCGGGTGTTTTAACTGGTATTTGGCCAGCGGACCACTGTTAAGGGAGAACACTGCAAAGCAAAGTTTGAGCCCATCTGGCCAGGGGTGTAGTGAACATAAGGGTGGGGGGGGGGGGTGAATAATTTTTATTAGTCTGCATTTCGGCCCCCAGTTAGCAAATGAAGCACTAAATCAAGTCGAACAAAGACATCCAGAACAAAGGGCATCAGTCTTTTTGCCAACTAAAAATCATTCATACTCTAATTTGCAAAACAAAACAGTTTGTTTCTTTGACATTATTGAATACATGCTAGTCTTTTGTGAAGAGTACAGAACCCTAGTTGTAGGCCTATACACAGCAGCGCTCATTTATGGTATTTTACACCAGCGCAGCTACAGCGGCCACGACAATAGGGCGTCAGCGCGCATATGTACTCATCACCATGGAGGATTCACAGTGCGTGTGCGTCGAGGCGTGTACGTGCGGCGACCATAGCTGAACGCCCATGAACGAGCTGCTCAGATTAGTCTATTATAAGCAAGTCAGCAAACTGAATCTCATACCCCATAAATGGCACGACAGGTTCTTACCACTTCCAGAACTGAGCAGGATGAGTTCGTAACAGAAATAAATCTACTATTAAGTCACTCGATACTCCTCATTTGTGTCAGTAGTAAGCGGAATGAAGGAACACTGAGCCCTCGTTCATAAGCGACACAGATTATAATTCCATAACCTAGATTACTATAATGTTCTTAAATAACGTCAGTCAGTATAGTCTGGGTTGCCACCAGCATTGTTACTTTGTTCCGCTTACTATTATTTTTATTATTATTTATTTGACCTCGACAATACAAAAACAACAACAAAAAATACAAAAGACAAGACAATAAGAATGAAATGAAACACTAAGAATAGACTAAAGCGTAAACAACCAAAACAGGCGATAACTCATTGGGAGGGCAACTAGACAAAAAGACTAAACCAAGTCTGCAGATGGCAAGTGTATTTGGGGAGCATGCAAGTGTATGGACTCAATATGGGAGGGGCACAAAGAACTGCTAAAAAAGAGAACGGCACAATATCATGCGGGTCAGGGACAACAAAAGTAAATAAAATTACGGTTGCTGGGAAGCATGCTGCCCCAAACATGATACGACAGAGGTACAAACATAAAAACAGCAAGAGAGGAACAACTAGATGATCAAGTCCACACGCTTGCGGGGTCCCGTCCAACCAGGCCGGGAAAGGGAGAAATCACACGGTTTTACTGCAAACCGAAACTAAACTAACTGGGCTCATCTGTAAAACTAACATTAGCATACATTGGATAATTAAAAAGGGCTGGAGCGCTTTGTAAAAACCACTTCTTAGCTTGTACGACAGCTTCTTAAACATTCTGAACCTACCTGTTTCAACTTTTCTTTTCAGGTGTAAATAAAAAAAAGTATGTTTATTTTGAAAATTATAAAATCAAGTTTGTTCATTGTGCCATTACTTATTGTGATGTGTTCTTAATTTAGTTGGTGATTTTTCATACTGTATTAAAACCAGTATCTTAACCCAGGCAGTGTCCCCGACCGATTTTTGGATTGTGCATCGGCAAGGCCAATTAAAAATCCTGTGAAGTGGGATTTTTCCACGTTACATTCTTTGGGCTTTATATATGGTTTGGTATAAATAAAACTAAAAAAACAAAAAAACATTTACCCCTGGGTGAAGAGAAGCAATTATACTTAAATGTCTTGCTTAGGAACACAAGTACCGTGACCAGGATTCGAACCCCACACCCCGACAACTTAGCCACCAGAACTTGAGTCCGATGAACTATTAACCACTCGGCCACGACACGCAATACCAAAATTTCCTGCAGGCAAATAAAAAAGCACAACACTTGCCAGATGGGCTACTTTAAAAAGAGCTTAAAACAGAAGGCCTGACGTGTGTGTACTAAAACTTTTCGACCCAAATCAAACACCATCCTGCTCTTCCTTATAAATGGTCAATTAATAATGGTTTATTATTGCAGATACTTAAAATTACATATATGGTATTTCCTATTAAGTTTTAAAAAATAAATTCATAATAACAATGTGAATAATTTATACAGCCTAATGTCAAAAGCTACATAATGAGCATTTTTGATGAGTACTTTTAACTTGCAAGCATTCTTGTTGAGTTTATAATGGAAATGTTGAATAGGACTTTATGTCGGCTCTGGGCCTTGGTTCCGAATACAAAAAAAATGCTCCCATGGTGTTAACCGGTGCTACCGGATTGTTTGGACATAAACAACCACTGAGGACCGCGTTGTTTGACCACTCAAGTGTGAAGCACACATTCTTACACAACAGAAAGCTTTCATACAAAGACAAATTTTACAAACTCTATTATCACATTGAAGATGTTGTTTTACAGCAAAATAAGTAATAACAAAATTCTCACTTATTGAATTCCCTTTCTTATAATCTAAAATTCATTGAGATTGGCCAATAAATGTCCAAGTTCTTGATCTTTGTTTCCTGAGTGAGATCTGTAAACTCAAAAACTTTTTTGTACACAATCATATGGCACTTCATAGTTGTTCGGCATTTCGGATCTTTCCACTCCAATAGCAACCTTATTTTAATTGTCCATCATTGGAAAGATCCAATCTTTGGGTATGGAGGGTAAACATGGACAAAACTACAGCTTCATAACAAATGACCTTTGAGCTCAGGCCGGAGGGCTTTTTTGTGTGTAAGCTCGGTCGACTAAAGTCGCCAATGGTAAGGAAAGGGTTTATGAGTTTGTAATTGAAGTGACATTTTGGTGAATGAAAATTGCATTAAACCTTTGTGAAAAAATTCCAGACTTGTTAATTTTTAATCGACTTTCTGTTTAATGTGATGTACAATACCCGACTAGACACTCCCAGTCATGCCAGCAGGAAACAGCTTTAATCCTCCAAACTCAACCGAAGACACAACAGACACAGGCTGCATGTAAAATGCCTACTGCCTCAATCCTTCAAAATCTACAGATATGAGTTAGGATCTCTACTGCCTCAATCCACAAAAAATCAACCAAGAGGAGTTTATGTGGGATCCCTACTGCCTCAATCCACAAAAATCAACCAAGAAGAGTTTATGTAGGATCCATATTGCCTCAATCCTCCCAAATCAACCGGTATGAGTTAATAATGTATCCCGACTGCCTCAATCCTAAAAAATCATCAAAATTCTCCAATTGATGTTAATTAATTCAGAAAGGTAAGAGTTATGGTTTATCTCTGATTTCTTTCAGTAAAAATGTTTTTAATTTTCACAATACCTTTATCCAAATTGTTTAGATACAAAACACTGCATTTTACAAAATGTGTAAAATTATTGGAAAATCACCAGCAACAGTAACGGTCGGAAAGTGATTTTAAAATTCCCAAAATACATTTAAGAGGCTTTACATTTTTAAACAGTTATACCGACTTTGGGTGTCAAAATAATCACATAAATTTGGCTTCTTATGAATATCGATCCGAATGTCGATTGCTGTATATTAGTCAACAAGTATTGTCTGCTTAATCAGTACTGGTGAGTTTCACTAAACTTCAGAGTTTTTCCTGTCACTTGATGCATTGATGATACTAGCAGGGGTGAGAGCGAGAGTGGATGAAAATGAAAAATCCACGAAACACCGATGGAGGGTTTTGGTGGCTACCAACCACGCCATAACCCCGTATCAATGGCAGCATTCTGTGCTTAAATGTAGATGGGGCAAGCACCTTGGTGTAGTCAAAATACAGTACATGTACTGTGTTAAGGCTTTACAAGGGCCTGGATGTATGTAAATGACATTTAAAACAAAAGGTTTTCAGGTGTTTTTTTGTCTGTTTTTGTTTTGTTTTGTGTAAAATAAAATCCATAACAATAATTTTGTCAAATCCGGGGTAATCTCATCCCTGTAGTTGAGATAAACAGTTGCATCCCCTTAAGGTGTTCCCTGTACTACCGCTTTCCAGGTTGTATCGTAAAGTTGGGTATGATCCATGGTTACACGGCAGTTTCAGGTTGAATGATTCTGACTGGCACCCTCAAACAAAGATATTGCCAGAAAAGAGAGCGATGACCAACATAGGGCTATATATAGCTCAGTTGGTAGAGCTGCGACATGTTAATTCGAGGGCCACAGGTTCAAATCCCGCTCCAGTCAAGTTTTCTTTGCTCACCCCAAAATGAGTAGTTGACTAGTGTTTTTATTCAATTCTTGAGGATAGAAACGAATTCATACTTTAAAAAAAAAATGATGTTATAAACTTGTAATGTATTCGACTACAACATGATGAGCTTAACACCGTGTTGACACGTTACATTAACCCTTCTACTCATTTTCACATTTTCTAGAGAATTGATCAACTATTTGAGACCATTCAACTGCTTGGGTTGTGTGTGGTGGCACAACTGTGAACAGAAGTACATTTGTGTATTTGTGTACTGTAGTGGATGATATTGAATGGTCAGACAGTAGGAGGGTTGACAGTGTACTGTATAGATGCATTCACCACATGATATACTGCAGGCTGGCATAGTTTATCTATCATTCAAAACCAGTGGATGATATTGAATGGTCAGACAGTAGGAGGGTTGACTGTGTACTGTATAGATGCATTCACCACATGATAGCATTTGAGGCTGGCATAGTTTATCTATCATTCAAAACCAGTGGATGATATCGAATGGTCAGACAGTAGGAGGGTTGACTGTGTACTGCATAGATGCATTCACCACATGCACGCTGACATACTTTACCCATCAATCAAAACCACTGTGGATGATACTGAATGGTCAGACAGTAGGAGGGTTGACTGTGTACTGCATAGATGCATTCACCACATGCACGCTGACATAGTTTACCCATCACTCAAAACCACAGTAGATGATATTGAATGGTCAGACAGTAGGAGGGTTGACAGTACTGTGTGATGTAAAAATGCATTCACCACATACACCCAACATAGTTTACCCATCATTCCAAACCACAGTGGATGATACTGAATGGTCAGACAGTAGGAGGGTTAACATAATAATTTTAGTATCTAAACCCCAAGGGGGACATACATCGTAATTTTTGGAAAATAAGCCCTGGTTATACATTGATTTTCATCGCAAAAATGTTGTTGCGGCTTTTATTCCGGGCGGCTTATTACAACGGCACTTGAAGAATAAACCCTCAAACTATTCCACTATATTCCTACAAATTTCTGGGTCTGAAACGGACGGTTACACATGTAACCTACTGTTTGAGAAATGGATACACGTTTACAAAATTAACGGTAACCGCACAGGCTTACTCTGTAGGTGACACATTGGCACGGCTCGTAGTCCCTGTGGCTTATACACTGACATCTGAAACTAATTTTGATGATTTTCGTGTATTGTGGCATATATACCGGGCGACTTATATTCCGAAAATTACGGTACAGCTCAGAATTCAAATATATAGTTAAACCTATCTATAAATAATTTATTGGGAAAAAAAACAAAAAACGATTCGTTTGTTGGTCTTTTGTTTTTTTAATGGAGAATTTTTATATCATAGGGAACTATGGCTTGCCTAATGGAGCTCGTCAACGACGACCATGATCAATCCTTCTTTGCCCCTAGCCTCATGGCACCCAGTCCTGGTTTCTTGGCTGCTCTCTTCTCCTTCATCTCTCTTTCTCGTTGTAACCTTCTTTCCTCTCGTTTCCTTTTGGCCTCATCTGCTTTGCTTACCCCTTCAAAATAAAAACAAAAAAACATTGTCTTATGAAATTACATCTATTCATTTGAGCTTTAAATAGTGGTTGAAAGAGATCTTCGATTTCTATAATTAGTTTCATAAATTTTTGTCTTATGAAATTACATCTATTCATTTGAGCTTTAAATAGTGGTTGAAAGAGATCTTCGATTTCTATAATTAGTTTCATAAATTTTAATCGACGGGAAAGTTTACAAGCAAGCTCTGTCCAGAGCAACATCTTCATCAAGTCGATGCTGAAGAATAAACTCACAAAATCCTCTTTAAAGCAGCAAGTTTTCCACCATAACCATCTTTATATTATATAAGTTATGTGACAATCTGTGGAAATTTATATTTCCAATTTTACCAATGTTGTGCACGCCCATTCAATGCGACGCCACTAATCCATATCAGCGTGACTGGTCACAGTACTTCAAACACTGTTCCTGCCTGAGCGCATGTAGCGCTTTTTGCTTCATGACAGTAAATGTTCATTATTTACTGCCTTGCAATTAAACATACCCCCAACAAACTATGCACTGTTTGGAAGAGCACATAATTCTCTTTAATGCGATGAATATTGTGCCATGTTTCCCGTCTCATGTCACTCGAAACAAGAGTATAAACAAAGACGCTAACTTATTGTTCATTTACAGATTTTCCTGTAATTAGGCATTTTACAGCGTTGGTGTGCCACAGGAAATCCCGAGTAATAAATAATAGTTTATTATTTCATATTGCACCCATTCCATTCAATATGAGTGCATAACAATCATACAATAAATAATCAAAAATGGACATTGGTAAATTGCTTAAAACATTCGAAAATTACAACAAGAACACAAGACAAAAGGTAAAAAGCTAGAGAATTTCACAATAAAATTCATAAGCATAGAAAAATCTAATAAATAGGCAGATATGGGTTAAATTCAAGCCGGCCTCAGGTCGACCTGGTATTGCTTGCGCTGCGACAGAACCATCAGGATCACGCAGTAAATCAACTATAAATGAGAAATCGTGTGAATGTCGTAGAACATGCGTCGGGAATACGTCACAGAAGTTGGAATTTTTCTACTTGTGCGACTGTTGATTTTTTCTGACGGCGACTGATGCCGATCGTCTCAACATCCTACAAAGTTATACTCAGGTCGTAAACAATCGGTGACTGATTTGTTCCCTACGGCCTTAACTCAGGCACAGCCTCATCCTTGAAAGTCAGTCGCCGACTGTTCTGTGTCATCGAAAGGTCCACCTGAGGTCGACTTAAGGAAAACCCGCTCATTCCTAAAGCTGAAAATATCATTTCAAGAGTAAAAACAAGAACTCATCTACACAACTTCTTTTTTTAAACAAGAGCCTCATTAGTTTGTAGAAAAACACACACCTGCGTTATCCCCGAATGACCCCCACTCATCTTCCGCTCCGCCCCATCCATCATCCCCCTCCCATCCCGAGGAGACCGTGGCAGGCTGTGCCGTCTTTTTCTTTTGGGCTGCTGTAGTTGATGAAATCTGCGTCTTGGGTTGTGAAGCTGAAGAACTTGACTTCTGCTTCTGAGATGTCTGAGTGTAAAAAAAAAAAATTTACTTGAAATCAGTGGCAAAAATCTGTGTTGAAAAGTGGAGGGATGACTCTGGGAGTTCAGGACCATTTTCATGTTTTTTGTTTAGTTAAGGCAGATCCAATCCAAGGTATGGTACATGGACGGATACTCATGACACCATGCAGCGCAAACCGGATATTTTCATTTGATGAAATTCCCTCATTTGCCTTCTGAGTTTTTCAGTGTTATCTTTTGTATTTTCATTTCATGGAAAGGAAAAACAAACAAAGCCTGCAAGTGCGAGTTGGCAACGCGAAACTATGGGGTCTGGGGTCCCCACGCAAGGGCCCTGAAAAAATTGTTGTAGATGTTCTCTGGTGTTATCTCTCATTGTTTTCTTTTGAGCAGGAGTATAGTTTGAATTAGTAAAAGTTTTGTAACTTTTTGCTATCTTTTTTTTTGGAAGAACACACACACAAATAAAACTAAAAACAATGGGCAAAAATTAGACAAGCTTCGGGAATCCTACAAAAAAATTTGGCGCTGCATGCCCCTCCCTACCGGCCGGATTCTTTTCACAACTCGACACATTGTACAGCACAGTAGTAATATTTATTATATAAACACATAAGAAATTAAGTGTGCACAGTGCATGTTATTTCGAGACAAGCTGATCACTTTGTTCTCATTTTCGCTTGTTTAGTTTTTTATGAATTAGTAAAAAAAATAGGCATTTTTTCACAACTTGGCAAAATCTGGGGAGGGGGGGGGGAATGATCCTATGGGCCATCCCCATGCTTCAAAAAGCAGGGGTACATACAGCCCCAACCCCACCCCCAGCCCACGCCCCCCCTGGATTTACGCCCGTGCTGGAAATAGTAACTGTTATTAACCACACCATGCCATGGTGCAAACATTGTTGACAATTGTTGAAAACTACATGGGCTGTTAAAGAGTTGAAAAGAAAAACAATCAAGAACTCAAACAAGTTTTTAAAATATAGTTAAGTCATGAACTGTTTCTATTTAATGTTCATACATGTAAATCTACATTTTTTGAAACTGTACAAGGGAAGGTCACCTATCACAGAGCGTTAAGCCTGGTTCATACATCATGTGAAAGCGATTGCGAAGTGAATTTTGGTGAAGCAACAATTCAATATGCGAAGTCCGGCAATTGTGGCGCAAGAAAATTCGCTTCGCTTTCGCCATTCGCGTGAAGTATGAACCGGGCTTTTGCCTACTCACGTTGAGTCAGTTGTAAAAATGGACGTACAAAAAACACGATCCACCAAACAAATTTGTTGTGGTTTGGAAACTACCTTGCTCAGGGCATTACTGAAGAAATCGCTGCCCGTTCCCGAATCCTCTCCCCAGTTGTAGGCACTGGCTGGTTTATGGCTAGAGTCTTTGGAGAAATCTAGACTGTCACCCCAGCCTGGTGGGGGATTAGACTTAACCGTTTGTGACTTGTCTGCCTGAAGAAAATCAAGGAGTAAATAACGTACTTACAAAATTGCCGATACTTAAATACTGAAACATAAAGCCAAAATAAACAGTGCAATGGTTACCTTATGTTTGCTCCAGAGCTATTTCTATTAACTAGACTGCCAATTAAGCCTTCGTTTTGAAGCCGTATGGACGCATGCATGTTTGACTTGTACATGTAAAAAGCTTGAATTTTTGTACATTTTGTTAAAGAGATACAATGCCTTCAAATTTTTTAAAATTTTGCTGTTTAAAACCACAGGTTAGATTTGGGCTCTGGCTGAGCCTCCGTCCACCTGTTCGATGGTCCCGTGCCGAAAGTGTACATTTTCAAAATGACTGACGGTAGTCCAAGCCGGAGCCCAAGCCCAATCTGTGATCTCGAAAAGGGCCATGGATATGTGTAAAAGTGAAACACGCAGACAAAATCATAGGACCAAGTCACATCAGGCAATTTACCGGCAACCTGTTCCAGGCAATCTCCGAGAATGCAAACAGAAGACCGATCCATTAAGCCCCGCCTACTAACATATTGGCCAATCACAGCCTTGACAATGCCACTGAAGGTCCGACAAAAGGCAGACACATTAAAATCTCATTAGAAACATAAACAAACTGCTGCCATAGTTCTGACACACAACAGCACACACAACTGTACTTTTGTTTTGTTAACATTTTTTCATATTTCTGGTGGTGCATATCCCACAGAAGTGGTCCCTGTACAGTTGTCTAAAAGTGGTTTAACAGTGTTCCTGTCTGCAGTGTTCTTTGGACTC
The DNA here is from genome assembly GCA_911728455.2 of Marthasterias glacialis. Taxonomy (NCBI): domain Eukaryota; kingdom Metazoa; phylum Echinodermata; class Asteroidea; order Forcipulatida; family Asteriidae; genus Marthasterias; species Marthasterias glacialis. The sequence goes on from OU452219.1 coordinate 32,790,049, forward strand.
AAGGCACTGCTCAAAAGGCCACCACACTAAATCCATACCGTTCACGAAAACCATGTACATGTGTGAAGCCGAAATGTGTGTGGCCGCAAACAAACCACCGCTGCGATGGAGGCAAGAAAGTCACACCATGTGCTGTTGTTGCTAGGCAGCTGCTAAGGTAGGCGGGGCTTAATGGATTGGTCTATTCATCAATCCCCATTTACATCCTTGGGGATGGTACCCATTGTAAGAAAGAAATGTCCCTTGTGCTACCAGTGTGTTCCTTTTACATGCAGTGCAGGTTTTCTTTAAAGTTCCCTATAAACGACAAGGCCTGTACGGTTCAGGCTCATACAATGTTACTAACAAAAATATCGGGTGAGGGCTTATGAATATTAATCATATGCTAATGAGGATCCTAATAACTATCTCCTATTAAATTGCTTTCTATTAATTGTGATAACACTATCACTTCAGCCACCTACAAACATTCTCAAAATAACATCGCATCAACCCATCAGTCTGTCAAAAGAAATCCTCTCCAAGGCTTCTCATTAACATAAATTTGCATAATTTATGCGCAGAAACACTGAGCATTCATCACCCAGCAAATGCTGGGTGTCTCAAGCAAAACAAGTAAAATAATATATTTTACAGGCTGGAAAAATCTCAAGATTAAACTGCACTATAAAAAAATACAAATTTATTCCTAATATTAAAAACAATTTTTTTTATAAACACCATGAGATTCTAGATGAAAATTTGATATACTTTATATAGATTTCTTCAATATTATTCTTAGCGTGAGGGACCCAGAAGACCTGTATACCAAGCAACACACTGAGAAGCTTCTTTCTCAAAAAAGCTTGGGGGAAAGTCCCCGGACCCTGAGCAGAAAGTGCTGGGCCCTGACACGGCCTTTGCTCTCCCCAAGACCCTCAATAAGCTAAGACGCCTTCTGGCTGAGCTAAGTTGTGGGGATGGGTGCTAGTCGTAGCACAGAATAATACAGGTGGCAGACATGTGGTCTGCTAACACAATGGGGCTCACTCTCTGGGTACCTCTTATTTTTTAACCAGTTGCTGCCGGGAATTTTCCACTATCAAAATACAGTCTAACAAATGGTTGCCATGGTAACTGCTGAACCTTGGTAACAACTATTTTTTTTACAACATGATTCTTGACAAATATTGAGAAAATTCAGAAAATGTGTCAATCGGATGTAGCGTTAAAAGTTACAGGCAAAAAAAGTATGGTAGGGAGGTACAGTCTCGTAATCCTGTTCTTGAAACAAAAGGTAAAAGGTCTAGAATCGGGGATTAAACAATAACCCCAGCATAATGGTTAAAATATTCAAGTCGATGTTTTCCTTTTGTGTGGGGGAGTCAGAGTTTTACATGGCGCGTGCGTGCTCTGTGCATGCTCGGTAGTTGAATGTTCACGTGACTTTTGCTCAGGCATTCCGATTTTACTCATTGGTGTGTTTAAAAGTCACCCATACACAAAAATATTGTACGAGCCAGCCGACGTGCTGGCTCGGATCATATTTTTGTGTATACTGCATGCCCCCTCTGGGGGAAACTGGTGAAGAAGATCGACAAAATAAAAGTTGGATTCCAAACGGTCACATTGCCTTTCTTTTTTGTCTTCATCAATTAACAAAAACCCTCCAGATTTCAATACAGACCTGTAATCTGGACCCAGTAGTTGAAGCTGTAGCCTCCAGTGAACCCCAGTCATCGTCACCTCCCCAATCATCCATGGCTCCGCCTTGCTCCTCCTTCACGTCAGACATTCCCCCACCAGCATCCATCGTACCCCAATCATCGTTCTCATCCCATCCACCCAGACTCGTGTCCGTTCGGACATTAGCTTTCTCCTTTTTCGGAGAGCTCTTAAGTCCTGGCTTGTTCGTCCACTTACTACCAGCAGAGGAGGGTCTACTGGGTTTAGAGGCAGACTCATTGATGGACCCCCAAGCATCGTCTATCGGATCCCAGTCGGAGCTCGTCGCCTTCTTCGCACCGAGTTTCATTCCGGCCGATCTGCTACTTTGGGACGGCTTAGCTTGGTTTGGTTTCTTAATGGACGATGAGGGTATGGGGTCAGCAAAGTCGTCAGTGTCTCCCCAGCTGCCAGCATCCCAGCCTGAGTCCTGTTTGGAGGATAACCCCTGGTGAGAATCACGGGAACCCGCCGTCTTTGACGAGGACGTTGAAAAGCTCTGTAAAAAATGCATTTAACAAGTGATTCTTTTCAATATAGCCACTCAATGAAAACACAAAATATCTTTTTCTATAAAGGGCCCCTGAAGTGAATATTTCTTAGGAACATATTTTGTGCTACTTTCTAACATTTAAAATTTCCCATGCTTTTACAGGCAACTGAGGGCGCTGTTGCTGTGATGTCATTTCAGGAAGACACTGTGGCTTTCTGTGGTAATTCATGTAATTGTGGACCCGAAAATGTTCTTATTGAAAGTATTTGTGAGAAAAGTTTGCTCATTGGCTCACTGCCATGAACTGACACAACAACGAATCACTAAAGAAAAGAAACTTTACGATGGCAAAATATCCTAAATTCTGTAAACTTTAAAGTTTAACGTTAAAGTTTCTGCCTGCTTTGACATCACACTTTTGCTCATGAATATGGAAATTCGCATTAGCATAGAAAACCCCCAAAAAAGGCACCAAAACACCCTGGAAAATGGCAACATGAAAATGGAAAATAAGGTTAAATGAGACACAAAAGTGCATTCCAAATATTGCGCTAAAAACAAATTTACAAACTTCATGGGCCCTAGACATTTATACAGAACACAAGTAATTTCTAGACAGGGTGATTTTTCATTAGCGTTAATTTATAACCATGACGTGAAGGGTCCCATCAATCATAGCTATTGCTTAGTTTTATAACAATGACGTTATCACCACATTTACCCCTTTCATGCAAACTGGCTTCAACGAGAAACCACATTGCCTGTATGCCCAATTGACACCAATTTACCCGACGTCAACATCCCAATAATATTGGTTGCGCTATTTTGGAAGTCACTGTCACTGTGTGTTATACAGTGTGGTGCGCATTTTAGGCGATGCGGCTTTTACACGTATAGCTATCGACTTCCATCCAAAATGGTGAACGTGGCACAGTTGCTGCGAGTGACGCACATGCAAGGGGTCAAGAGGAACAATTTCTTATGTCCATAGGAAAGGCATAGATCTAGCTCTCTGCGGATTGAGGTGCTTCAAACAAATAATCTCTGGACTTGCCTTTTACATATATTTTGCAACCACTCAAGGTCAGATCAATATCATTAGTTTGTCGTTAAAAAGGCCTCTGAACAATGCAACTGGAAAAAATAACTGCCAGCTTTGGAATCGGAATTAGCAAAAAACTTAGCATAGCAGATGTACATGTGTGTAAAGTAATAACTTACCAACAGCATTTGTGTAACTTTTTGCCGCCCAAAACAAATTACAAGAAAAGATTTTCGCAAAGTAGAATATTTACAAAACACAGTACTGTCAAACTACTCCGGAAGTCCAGAATAATCGTACTCACATCAATGTCTCCCCACTCTTCATTATCGTCCCATCCCCCACCGCCTCCGCCGTCCCCTGTGTCTTCATAATCTGATGCAGAGTCCCTTGCCTTCTGTTCCTCGGTGACACCACCCCTTGTGTCCTGGGGTGTGGCAGAGGTAGGGTGGGCAGCTTGACCTGCTGTGCTGGACGGTGGATGCGATGGAGCTGAAGAAGATTTGGAGTTGAATTTTATTTATAAAAACATCTGAATTACAGCAGCCAAAATGACAATCAAATTCAAATATATAATGGCTAATAAATGTGCAATCCAAACAAAAAAGATTTCTTTAAGGGAATTCTTTTTTTTTTTAAATTAAGTTTGGGACACGTACACATCTTCAGTTTAAACAACGGCTTATTGATTTCAAGATTTGTGTTGTTGAACAGCATGTACCCTTGACTGCTAGGCCGTCTTGAGCTATCCCAATTATCCATCGCTAGTCCCCACTACGACCACCTTGCAACACACACCCAGCCGGCCGTGCAGCCTGCTCCAATACCGCGGCCGGCCGCCACACACCAAGTCCCAAATACACTCTCACAGTGTACGCATACATACATGAATCATGCGTGTCTTGTACATGTCCAGCCTTGATGCAACTGCACTCTTTGTTTTTCGTTTTGTTTTATTTCTCGGCAGAAATCTGTCACAAATTTGCGGTGAGTGGATATTCAAACTATCTAACACTGAATAATTTAATTTAATCAGCGGCCGATCACAGAGCGAGGAATGCTATGAATTGGGACCAATGTTATACATATTCATAGTCTCAACAGCCATTCATGACACTTCTGGGAGTAGCTATTAACATAACCTGTAGACTCCATGCATTGGCTCAGTGTACTGTGTAGTCTGCATTACTACACCTCATACATATTCATGATTGAGAGCCGCATTCTCACTGGTCCATTCACCATCACGTGCCAGATATTCACAAACAGGATAAATACACATGCACAGTAGACTGTCGCATGTGTAACAGTCTACTACACAACAATACTACGCATGCGCTTCAGAAAGCAATTGTGGAACTGTCGCATGGGTGTAGAACACACGCGCAAACATCGCCCTAGCTAGCTACATAAAAAGGAAAAGATGGCAGCACAAATAAATGTCAATCCGCAATTTCCCGAGCTCAATGATGCCGAACTAGAGAAGTATGAGGTATCGTAAAATAAATATAACATGGCTTATATCTGGTGGACAGTCGAAATTAGCTCCCCTCGGTACTTGGAAGTTGACAAACTAGTTTGTCAACTTCCAATATCTCGGGGAGCTCATACTGTTAACCCTCAAACCATGTTGTATTTGTATACTGTACATAACGCGTACAATTGCATGTAAATGTGTGTGAGGTGCCGGAGCCAGCTGTGATGCCAGAGTATAATAAAATAAATAATAATAATATTAAAGCATTTATAGAGCGCCTTATGCAAGGGCCTCAATGCGCTCCACAAACAGAAATCTATAAAAGCAATAAGTATGTAAAAAACTAAGCAATGATAAAAGTTACAGTATACAAATGTTAAAAAAGAAAACAGAAATATGTGCGGGGAGAAGTTACCAGCACATACACCCTCGGCCACAGATCCTCAACATCTGGCCAGTAAAGCAAGCAATTTAAAATTAAAACTCAAAAATTTAAATGTAAAATTGTAGGAACACAATGACAAAGAGCATGAAAAAGAGATCCTCACCAACAGTTTGGAGATTAAGTCAAAAAATGGTTGAGTTTTAAGGAGACTTTTGAAAATAGAGAGTGATTTAGCCGATCGAACTTGCAGGCAACAGCCTTGCCATCAAGGTTTATACATCATGTTGTACAAATCACAATTTGGCATAATCCATATTTTATAGCAGTTTGTGTTTGCCTTCCCTTCATACTTTGAAGCTACTCACCTGTAGCGGGAGCATTAGGTGTCTTGGCTGCATTCTTATCTGCCCCAGCACCCGGGCGATAGAACCTGGACGTGAGTGACGTCACCGCCCAGCCTGTCCAGCTAGTGCTGGACCCCTGTGGTGTACTCGCTGCTGCGTTCACTTCAGCCTCTGTAAACACAACACAAATCTCAATTTCATAATTTCATACAAAAGATGACCAACTGCATTTATTCAACACTTTTGAATACACAAAATATATGGTCTGAATCATTTTGTTGCGTCGAAGCCAAACGGTCAAATGCATCGGACTCAAGTTCTGATGGCTTAGTCATCAGGATGTTGGTTCGAATCCCAGTCATGACACTTGTGTCCTTGAGCAAAGCACTTAAATATAAACTTCTCATCTTAAAGGTACAATATGAAATTGGTAAACCTGATAGTGCAGTGTTCTTACTTTGTGTGATTCAATATATACATGGAAAAACAAACATACAAAAATTTGGGCTCAAACCGTCTTCCGAGTCAGTAAAAAAAAAGAGAAGAAAAAACCGTGCACACTTTTCAGCATGTAAACACATTGTCCTCAATTTCAGTTCTATTTTCTCAACTTTGACAGCATTTCAGACAGAAACATTTCTATGGAAGATTGGTTCTGGTATGAACTTCATAATCAGTAAGCTTTCAGACCGATACTAATAAACAAATGTTTTGATGAATACCAATCCTATATCCTACCTTTAACCTAGGTATATAAATGATGTTGGATTAACCTTTTGGCGGTAATGTTAGAAGCTTGGGGTTGATCAAGTTTGAGGATTTGCTAAAGTACATCTTAATTAATAGGATAATGTCGTAAAGCCCCTTGATCTAGCCACTAGGATACGTGCACTATATAAGAACCCAGTGTTACAAAATGATATCTTCGCTGATATCTTACAAAATAATTTGCTATGACTCTGGTGTACGCTCGTCCGATTGATAGAAACTCACCCATTTCTGCAGCTGCCTCTGGATGGTCGGAAACAGTCTGGAGCCTCTGTAGGAACACACCGATAGCCTTGAAGGTCTGATCCCGGACCCCTTTATCGGGGTCAACGGTCAGAGTGCAGAGGGTGGGGAGTACCTTGAAGGCAGTGTCCCTGAGGGAATAATAGTTCTGAGTTGCTAACATCGACATGACACCTGCCGTCCGCGCTGGCGGGAAAGGGTCCTTCATGGCACGCACAAACGCAGAGGATAGAACCTTCTGTCTTGTCTGTGTACCGAAACAAAACAGAGAACATTTCAGACATGTTTATTGTCCCCATCTATCGGCTGGGCATTCAGGTTGGCTCAGAGGTTTCTTCCATGCCTTTCACCTCTTGTGACCCTGGTTCAAATCCAGCACAAATACGAGGCCAACATCTTCTTTTCAGGACAAGGTATCCGTTTGAAACCTTACAGTGTTGTGGACGTGCGATCACACAGGCTGTGACACTGACAGTTTTAAACGGCCGATTAAGACCCAAGTCACCTCTGTTTTATTCCCTTATTAAAAGACATTCTTTGTTTTCTTTTTCAAATCAAAATAAAATTACTCCCAGTACATCCCTACATTGAGGTTACACAGTTGAAACATACACGTGTATGCATGTATGATCATTCAATGATACAATGCCGGTTTTCCTTTGACCTCGGTGAGGGCCCTGTTTGAGCTTGTGACATCATACGCAAGGGGTCTAGAGGCCCAACCAACAGATACTTACGACTGGATTGAGGTAACAGGCAATCTTCCCCAGACAGATGGTGGTGTTGGTTCTAATCCCACCCTGGTCGTCCTTGGCCTGTGTCTTTGCGAAGTGCTTGAGGAGTTCGGTGTTCAGGTTCTTGTCGTTCAGCTTCGGGGCCATCAGAAGCATCGCCTTTTAAGTGCAACACCAACGTGGTTATTATAATTCATTCAGATGAAATTCTTTATTCATAATTAATTATCAAAAAAAAAAACAGAATTGGCAATCATCAAAAACACAATTCTGATTTACCTTGACCGTTTGTTCTCGAATGATGGGGTTGGTGTCGTTGAATCCGTGGCAGATATGGGGGAAGATCTGGTCGTTGACAACTGGTGGTTGCAGATGTTCAATGAAATATTCCATCTACAAAAATAAACAATGAAGATTCATTTAATAAATCCCTATTGGGCCGCAGTTTGTGGAATCACACTATTACGTGATTATGTGCTGAAACACACCAAACTTGATTAACTAAAATGACTACAATTAATTTATCAATTCAATAAATCAGATTTAGATCAATCATTTAATAAATACCTTCTGGGCAGAAGTTTGTGGAATCACACTACATGTATTGCATGAGCTTATGTGTTGAAACACGCCAAACTTGCTTAGTTAAAATGATAACAAATGATTTATTGTTCTACAATATGGTGTTTGTAATTGTTTCGATTGTATCACAGCATATTGAGAAAGTTAAGATGTGATCACTGGTTACACAGTAGTATCAGGTTGAATGGCTTCTGACTGGCACCCCCGAACAAAGCTATTGACAAAATAGGGAGACTGCCAACATAGGGCTGGATAGCTCAGTTGGTAGAGCGTCGGTACGTTAAACCGGTGGTCACAGGTTCAAATCCTACTCCAGTCAATTTTCTTTGTTGACCCCAAAATTGAATTTAAAAATTTCCCCCGTTTCCCTTGTGGTTTATTGCTTTGATATTTAACCCTAACTCCCCAGAGTGATTCACTAGCATCCTTCCCCACTCTAACAAATTCCAACACCATATGGGTAACTCAACACCCAAACTGCGGTGCTCTGATAATGGTGGTATGCCTGATCCCATGTAAAGCATGATCAGTTTACTAGCAGTCCTCAGTCCAACACCATTCAGTAACTCAACACCCAAACTGTTGGACTCTGATTATGGTGGTATGCCTGATCCCATGTAAAGCATGATCAATTACTAGTGCAGTCCTCAGTCCAATATCATTCAGTAACTCAACACCTAAACTGTTGGACTCTGATTATGGTGGTATGCCTGAACCCATATAAAAGTATGATCAGTTTACTCATGCAGTACCCAGTCCAACACAGTCCAACAAAACCTGCTGTTAGAGTTTGATGGAATAGGGACTGTTAGGGTTAAAGTTAATACGTGACGCTCCATGTCGAAACCAGGCACTTCCTTCCAAAACTCAAAACTGGGTTTAATTGCTTATCAAATAAATGAAAATAAGAGCTTTCAAATAAAACCTAATTTAAGATCATAATGTAAGTATTTTGGAACATAATCCCACCACATTGATATGGCTGATGTTTGGGCTGTCTTCATTTTTCATTTCGTTTCACTATTTCAAAAGAGTGACACACGATGAAAACAATCCTGAAAAATGGAAGACGTTCGCTTCATCTAGAGTGAAACCAACTCAACTTCCCGGGTGTTGCATTTTCTAAGAGGATTTACAGACTCTCCACATCACTACAAATGGAGAGGTACATGTAGGGGATGATCTAATAAAACAGCATGCTTGGAATTTTATCTTTGCAAGGCCAATGCCATTTTTCAGTTTGCAAAGGGCGTTTCCACTGGGAAAACTCTTACTGTCTATGGGAAACTTTTGGAGGGGCACCAAGGCCAAGACCAAGACCAGGGCAACAGAGGCCAAGGCCTCCAGGTAATTCCAGGCCTGACTGGGATGTGTACTTCTTCAATTGATTGATAGTCGAGTCTTTCAAGTAAAATGGAATGCGAAGTGAGATATATGGACAAATCCAGAAATCAGGAAAAAATACTGACAAATCACATGAATGCTAGTGCTGAGAAAGAGCCAGATTCTGGACCTGATCTTAAAAACAAACTCAAAAAGACAACTCAATCAGAAGCTACCTATAAGATGGAGGTTTGTGGTAACATCATGTAATTGATCTCTTTTGAGACTCGAGTGGTTGTCAAAACAACCTGGTTACTTGTTGATGTTTCAAACAATGCGCTCGGTTTGTCAACAGAAAAGTGCGGGATACCAACTGGGAGCGGGGATTAAGAAGGCTGAAGCTGGATTATGGAGTAGGGATTAGTTCGATGAAGTGTGGAGGACTGGATGCAGGCCAGCAGCACTGACGTGTGAAGACCGGTTGGAAGCTGGAATTTGCAAGTGAGTGTGTTAAAGGGGCTGTGTTGTCATGATTATAGCAGTAAATGGAATAACCAAGTTACTACGCATGCCTGCACGCCAGCAGTCACATCACAGTTTGACAAAGACGGCACCTTTTGTGATTTGACCGCAAGCGTGCGTGTGTGTCTGGGTGAGAGTTCATCTTTCCATGCACAGCCACAGGCATGCTATAATCACGACGACACAGCCCCTCTACCCGTTGAAAGTATAATCATGACGACACAGCCCCTCTACCCGTTGAAAGTATAATCATGACGACACAGCCCCTCTACCCGTTGAAAGTATAATCATGACGACACAGCCCCTCTACCCGTTGAAAGTATAATCATGACGACACAGCCCCTCTACCCGTTGAAAGTATAATCATGACGACACAGCCCCTCTACCCGTTGAAAGTATAATCATGACGACACAGCCCCTCTACCCGTTGAAAGTATAATCATGACGACACAGCCCCTCTACCCGTTGAAAGTATAATCATGACGACACAGCCCCTCTACCCGTTGAAAGTATAATCATGACGACACAGCCCCTCTACCCGTTGAAAGTATAATCATGACGACACAGCCCCTCTACCCGTTAAAAGTATAATCATGACGACACAGCCCCTCTACCCGTTAAAAGTATAATCATGACGACACAGCCCCTCTACCCGTTGAAAGTGAGGACTTTAACAAAAGGGATCTGGTGTTTTGACAGAGCAAAGATGTCCTCTGTTGCATTTGTGAACAAAACCAATGGAGATGTTGCTAGAAAAACACTAAGTCCAAACAATGAAAAAAACAAAGAGAATTGCTTGATTTACACTCCTGACAAACATGTGTGGTGGTCCGTGAGAGCACTCAGGTGTGGCAGAATGGGTGAAGAAGGATCTGGAACTGGAACTGAAAGCAGGGTTCTTTTCAGAACCAAACATACTCACACATCAAAAAGAGATTAATTAAATACGTGGTGTTACCACAAACCTCAATCTTATTGCACCTCCCCCATGCAAATCTTCAGATCATTCTACAAGTTACCTGTTGAAGAAGTTTAACTCTTGTCGCTCTGTCTGTTGATGAGAACATCTTCACGACACACGGCACTATTCTCTTCTGGTATTCATCTGCGTCAAGTAACTTGCCCAGCTGAGAAAAAAAGATGAAATGACCTTATTGTTTGTTTTAATCTTTGTCAGCTGGGGTAGGATTCGAACCCCGACCTTCCATATTCTCGAGCAGACGCTAGGCAACCTGGTGACGACAGGTCAGTTTTAATCCTACAATAGACCAATCCATTAAGCCCCGCCTACAAACATATTGACAACGCCACTGAAAGTCCGACAAAAGTTTGACATGTTAAAATCCAATTAGAAAAGTAAACAAACCATCGCCATTGTTCTGACACACAACAGCACACACAACTGTACTAATTTTTGTTGTTTTCATTTTTTTGTATTTCTGGTGGTGCAAATCGCACAGCAGTTGTCCCTGTACAGTCGTGTAAAAGTGGTTTAACAGTGTTCCTGTCTGCATTGTTCTTTGGACTCAAGGCACTGCTCAAAAGGCCATGAAACTAAATCCATACCGTTCACGAAAACCATTTATATGTGTGTATCCGATACGTGTGTGTGGCCGCAACCAACCACCGCTGCAATCCTGGCAAGAAAGTCACATCATGTGCTGTTGCTAGGCAGTTGCTAAGGTAGGCGGTGCTTAATGGATACTGCAACCAGTTTGAGAATTATTACAAAATAGTATTGTGAGGTGCCCACTGCTACTTACAGGAACAAACTGTTACAAATTGTCAACAGGCACACTCGATGGTTTTAGTCGTTATAAAATCTGGTCTGGAGTGCAGGAGTCGTGGGTTCAAATCCCAGCCAAGTGTGAATGTTTTTCCGCAGGACTCGAAAAAGCCACAATTATACAGTGCTCATCACAAATTGGTGCAAGGGCAATACCAAAATAATATTATTTATCCCTGATGCAATTATTAAATCTATTATATTGTTTGCGGTGCCAGCTGCCAATTACAGGATTCAAACTGGTCTCTCGTCACTGGGCACGCTCGGAGGTAAAATGCAGCTCTACCATGCAGGGGTTGCGGGTTCAAATCCCACCCAAGTAGCCAGTGAAATTTTTTCCGCCTTGGAAGAATATTGAGTGGTATTATAAAGAATGTGCTTACTCACAAATGCTTACCACACATCGGTTTAACTGTAAAACCAAAACAATCTTGCAGGCTATTTTTTCTGAAAATGCTGTGTCAAAGTCAGTGAGTCTTGAGAAATTTGGCAGATCTTTTGCAAACATCTTGAAGGAGTCATAATCTTACCTTGAGCAGGGGTGTCAACACAGCGGAGCCTGCTCCTCCGAACTCAAAGGCTTGTAGGAGAAGCGGAAGGATACGATATCGACAAAACTCCTGAGGGAAGTCATCGATGGATGTGCTGAGGCTGGCAAAGAATTTATTCTTCTCTAATTGCTCTTTAATCTACAATAGAATAATAAATTATGCATACAATGTAATAATGTGCAAGTAAACACAAATTTTTATGCCCTTTTTTGTTCAAAAAAAAAGAAAAAAGTTGCTGTTGCAAAACTGCTTCCCAACCACAAGGACCTGTTGTATAAATGCAAAAAAATGTTAATGGCCTCACGTTTTGACCCTAGCAGAGTCGTTCTCAAACTTCGACCTTAGCAGAGTCTTTCTCAAAGGTTACATGCTTTAGCCTTGGAGAAAGACTCTGCTAGCGTCGAAACGTGAGGCCATTAACAATTGTTTGCTTTTTTATTTTAATTAGATGTATTTCTCTTTTTCCTCCTTGCTGTTTTTTTCATTGTTATTCACGAGCAATTCAGCCTTTGGCTGCGACTCATGTTGTTTTAATAAACCACTGAAATGAAATGAAATGAACGATATTACCCCAGTCACTGGGTCATTGATTTCATTCCTTAAACCATCTCAGCTCCCTGGGGAGTATACAGCCTATGCTGCCAAGTATGTAGCAGACCAAGCTAAATCAACCACAAGAACCATCTCTGCCCTCACAGGTACCCATTTACTTAAACCTTTTGAGAGATATTACAAGAACCTTTGAACCTATGTTTCACCTTATGAAATCATTTCATATGTAGAAAATTACTTTAGTTAGCATTAGTTAAATTGTTGAAAAAGACAACTTGCCGCTAACTCATAAATTTAAAATTATAGTTCAAAAACATTTTCTACAAAGTGAGTATTTAGAAGAGCCCTGTAAATTTGTCCACATGCACTTCACACAAACTAGCCCCCAAAATTACCAAAAGCCCATAGGAAATGTATTGTTTTTTTTTAAGAAAAAGAAAGAAAAAAAATTGAAATTGCCTTTCAACTGTTCACGTATTTTGCAAAGTCTGATGGTCAGAATTATATTTTTTTTGTCATGAATGAGGTATGCTTTTCAACGATGTATCACGTGATTTTGTGGTAAAACAAAAACACACAAACATATGCCAGCTTTGGAGCCGGAAGTAGCCAAAACTTTGCACGTGCAGCAGGTTTCGGCTAATCCAGTTTTAAAATTTGTATACACCAAAAAAGTTGGAGTGTCATCGCGTTCCGGTCCAGGACTCTTCTTCTGGTGTTGTCAAGAGTGCAGTCTCGATTCCCCGTCATGGCACTTGTGTTCTTTAGCCAGACACTTTAACCATAATTGCTCAGTTGTTCGGAAGCCATGGGTCCAGTGCGTTGTATAATGAACGTAAAAAAAAAAAACAAGTTGACTTATCATAAAGAGAAGGGGCTTGCCCCGGCGTTGCTGGCATGGTTGGCTGCAGATTGCACGTCATCAAACTGTAAACCTTTACAAGATACTACATAAATAGGTCTCATAGTTTCAAAAATGAGCTCTGCTTACCAGAAAAATAAAGAGCACTTTGACTGGCCTGCTATATAAGAACTGTCTGTTATACTATTAGATGTTCGTACATGCAACATAATGACATCCACGATGGGTTTTCATAATCAATGATCAAAGATTACAGAGTGCCAAAGGCGCAAAATGGGGAACTCAGGCTGAAATGTGAAACCCCGCTGGATGTCATTTCAGCAAGTAACTCTTTTTATCAGTGCAGACAATGACAATTGCTATCAATGGTATAACCAAATATTTGCTTGCTGAAATGGTGCCCATGCGTATTTCACGTTCCAACAATAGATACAGCTCCAGTTCCCCATCTTGTGCATTCGACGCTCTATAATCTTTGTCCATGATGCAAGATAATAACGTCATACAAACTTGGTGATTACTGAAACTGACCTGAATTTCCTCAAGAAACATGTTGGTGTCCACAAAGCTATTGTTGAGGAAGCCACCACTCTTCCGGCAGGTCTCAATGAACTTTGCCGGATTGGGCCTGGACAGGGGATTGGCTCCGACTAACTCGCAGTAGTTTGCCACCAAGGACTTGGGAATCTGTTTCAAGCAAACGAAAAGCCACAATTCTCGTCAGTGGCTGTTGGAGCCAGAAATGAAGCCAGATGTGTCTTTGTGCTGAATCACACCCAAAAAAATTGGGCCAAAACTCATAGAGCTGCTTAACCCTTTAGAGGCCATAGTGGCCGTAAACGGCTTGTACCAATATGCCCATAGTGGCCACAAACGGCTTGTACCTAAATGCCCATAGTGGCCACAAACGGCTTGTACCTATATGCCCAGTGGCCACAAATGGCTTGTACCTATATGCCCATATAGATTTAACCTACTACCACTAAACCAAAAAGATCATGTCCTAGAATCAACGTTTTCCAGAGTTTTCCATGTTCCATGCTAACATACTACAATTTATCTGCATTTTCTAAACAAAACCAAATATCTGTTTGGTATTTTTTTTTTCCCAGACATTTTTACTGGAAAAATTGCATCAGAAACTTAAAATTAGCCATGCCTGGGCGTATGTTGACGATTATAAGGATATGAACTCTCTAAACAGTTAAGCAGAAAATATTGCTTAACAGTTTTTGCTAATCAAAATTAAGCAGGGTGCCAGCCACAGATGGTAGATGTGACATGGTATTTGGGCTGGTAACCTTATTCTGGTTAGCATAATGTTGTCGTACATAGCTACTTTTTGTGCTTACGATACACTGCGGCTTCATTTTTCTAAAAATGATCTTAGTTACCACTTCAAAATTATATCAGTATACTTTTAAAAACCTTTTTCGTAAAAAAAATCAAGCTTGTTGATTACTGGGCAAAAAAGTTCCTAGTTCTGTGACAAACACGATCAATCCATTGAGGAGGAATGTACAGGATTGGTTATTTATTCACAAATTGATTAGTTTCAATCTGAGAGCTGGCTCGTTCTAAAGTTCATCAGAAATGTGACTGGAGTCTGCATCCAAGTCACAAGTCTTACAACAACAAAAATGTTATCAGATGACTCGCTGACGTGTACCTTGCCTAGTGATTTCAGAGATGAAGTTCTTGGTAGTGGTCCGTTGTAAACCTCCCAGATGAGGCATCCAAGACCCCACATATCTGCTGACCTGTTCGATAAACACAATACACAGTCAGAGAATTAGTGAAACAATAATTGTGAATCAAATGCAATCAATTATGTTTTGATTTTAAACTTAACATCAACATTACAAACAATTATTTGAAAGTTTATAAAACCCTTACAGTCCCAAATCCTTCTAAATACTATAGCTAAAGTACAGGAATTTGAAGCGACTGGGCCCTCAGGCCAAAACAACCAGTGCTTATCACAGGATCAGGCATTCCAAGAATGTCCAAGTATGCAACGTCCTAAGTGTGGTGTGACATAGGAGAAGGGGATACTGGAAGAATTCGGTCACATGCTAGCCAAACTGCCTAGTCTGTAATTAACGTAAAAATTATGGTCGCGTAACCCGCTGCTAATAGGATTCAAACTGCCTCTAGATGCCAGGGCAATCTCGGTAGTCTAATTGGCAAGACATCTGCTCTGGAATGGTGAGGGGTGTGGGTTCGAATCCCACCCGAATAATATGCCTGTGAATTTTTTTCAGAGGACTTGGGCAAGTACTGAGTACACAGTGCTTAACACACATCGGTGTATGGGTAAAACACAAATAATATAATCCAAAAATTGTTTAAATACCAACACAAATATTGACCAGCTTGAAATTTTCTAATTTTGAGAAAGAAGAGTATAATAGTTGTAATTTTTACCCATACATCGATGTGTGTTAAGCACTGTATACTCAGTACTTTCCGGAGTCCTGTGAAAAAATATTCACAGGCATTTGCCTTGAGTGGGATTCAAACTCATTCATGCCCCCCGCCATTCTAGAGCAGATGACTCACCAACTAGACTACCGAGACTGCCCGGTAGCTAGAGGCAGTTCGAATCATATAAGAGGAGTATGTTTGCCAAATTTAACAAACACCAGGCAACACCTTCAGCGACCATGGCGACTGACATGGCCCCCACCAATACATCCATAGCAGTAAAGGCAGTTGGCCTAGTTTATATGGGGGACTTTTGGACACTAGGTAGCAGCAGACATACCAGGTAATCTTCCACTGTTTATGCAGTTCTGAGCATGCACACGTTTCCGAGATTGATGGACTTACCATGTGTCCCCAAAGGGCTCCCATTCAAAACACCAGCAACTTCATTTAAACAATAATAATAATAATAATAACTACTTCTTATATACCGCATTTTACAATAACGTCTCAATGCGCTTTACATTAGTGCCCTGGTCATTGGGCCAAAACATTCCTGTAATCTTACTCAGCTCGCTGGTGAGTATACAGCCCCGAGTTGCCGTAGCAATCCGAAGGCTTTTTTTAACACAATATCAACCTTTACCCTCGCAGGTACCCATTTATACTTCTGGGTGTAGAAAAGCATTTATAGTAAAGCATCTACTCAAGGACACAAGTGTCATGACCGGGATTCGAACCCACACCCTGATGACTTGACCACCAGAACTTGAGTCCGGTGCACTAGACCACTCGGCCATGACACGCTATATTTTATGGACTGCGACATTAATCTCACCATGTGTGCGTTTTCTTCCTTGCCCGTACATCAGTCATTTCAGGGGGGTTGTATTTCTCAAGAGACTGCATTCCTTTGTTGGGCGGCTCACTCCCATCCCCCTCTGCCGGGCCGACATAAGCCGCGCCCCCGACTTTCCACTCCCCGGCCTTGCTGACAAACACCGAGCTCATGTTGACGTTGTTGTGCTTGAGTTTACAGTCGTTGTGGAGGAAACTCAGTCCTTTCTTTGAAGTCAAAAGATTTGATAAAACGTGTTAATGTAAAGCGCATTGTTTAGCGCACTGTTTATTATTATTATTATTATTATTATTATTATTAATGGAGAAATCCTATTCTACTGATGACTGGATGCCTTCTTTGTAATCTTTAATTTTAAAGTAAGTTGCTCATGAATTTTTTTTTCTCACAAATTCCACACTGCAGGAGCCCATTTCTACATATTTGGACTCTTTGCCAAACACTTAATTAAATATCTTCCACTGTGGTTTTGAATGATAGATAAACTATGATATCATGTTGTAAATCAGCTTTTTGCAGTACAACCTCCAGATCAGCATAGACTCGTATAGATGGGTTGTACATGAGGTCAACAATGGGAAAAATCAGCCACCTTTGATGACAATGACTGCACATTTTTGAGCACACAACTGTGCATTACGCTTAAGTACAGCACTCGGCACATGTGGGTTTTATAAACTCCCTCCATGATTGGTTGGTAAGCAACTCAAGCTGCGTTGAAACTTACAGAGCTTGACGCGGCTACCGGACAAAATAGAAATTGTCATCAAAGTTGGCGTCTATTGCAACCCATCTACTCTTTCAGAGTTGTGAGCTATTTTGCAATAAGCCATTTGCAAGTTAGATTTGACTGATGTAAAATACAACACTGAAGACCTGCAAGATCCCTGAGGCAGAGCTTGAGACCAAGGCCAAGAATCGTTCAGCATGGAGGAGTTTGGTACTCAAAAACATC
Organism: Marthasterias glacialis; assembly: GCA_911728455.2. Lineage (NCBI taxonomy): Eukaryota > Metazoa > Echinodermata > Asteroidea > Forcipulatida > Asteriidae > Marthasterias > Marthasterias glacialis. The sequence continues at coordinate 32,807,658 of OU452219.1, forward strand.
TAGTGATTTCGAACATTTTCTTATCAACGACCTGAAAGAGCGGAGGCGTTGACTTAAAGACAAGGTTGCTGCAAATGGCAACCTCCCAACCCTATGCTCCAAAATGTGCGGCTCAGCAAGCGGACTAGCCAATCACAAGAGAGCACAAACAAGGCGTCATCAAAATGTGCTATGCACGTAACTAACAGGTTGCGAAGAAACAATCCAGTCCGTCGAAAATCGACGGTGGAACCAGAGAGAGAGAGAGAGAAAATACAATAACATCACGAGTGAATTCCTCAATTTACATCCAGTGTTGCTATATATTACATGGTTTGGGGCAAGCTTTTTCTTTAGTGACATAAGAGACGACAAAAACACACAATACTCAATGATACCAGTTTTTTGCTGTTCTAGAGTTTGCAATACAAAAGCTTGCCACTCGGCCTGTGCATTTACGGATAATTTTAGAACTGGGTACCCGTTTGCTGCAATGATTCGGTTCTTGGGTACCCATAAAATGGCCTCGTAAAAAACACAAACAACACGCATTAGTGTTGGGGGGAGAGGAGTCTATAGAGTTACGATGCTACGACTTCATTGAGAATTGTGTATGGATGTTTGTCATCACTTATGTAACTAAGAAAACATAGCTTGCCCCTTTGTGATATAGAAACACTGGATTTAGTCTGAGGAATTTAAATTGAACATTCACTCATGACTGAACAACGCATGGTACTAACATTTTACAACAATCAAATCTAACTCGCAAATGGGCATATTGAGAGTGACTCTTAAGTTTGTTCTAATACTGACCACCACTTGATGCAGGCCCCAGGAGATCCCCAGATCGTTTGGTGATGAGCTGGTTAAGTACGTCAGCAGGGGAGTTACTTGTTCTGTGACTGCATAGATGACACTGTCCGTCTGAAAAGAAATGAACATGTGAACTATTAACGTAAGTGTAGTGGCCCAGCGGATAAGAGCACCGGACTCAAGCTCTGGTGTTTCTGATTAGCAGAGTGTGGGTTCGAGTCCCGGTTGTGACACTTGTGTCCTTGAGCAAGACACTTAAAACCATTATTGCTGCGTCCTTCAGATAGGACGTAAAGCCGTAGGTCCTGTGTGTTATGTAATGCACGTATTGCAAAGAGAAGGGGTTTGCCTCAGTGTTCCTGGTTTGATCGGTTGCAGATTGCGCCACAGCACCTTGTAAACCGTTACATGGTGCTATGTAAAGGTACAGGTCTCATACTTTAAAACGTTACTCCGCATACCTTGCAGGAAAAACTACGAGCGCTTTGGGATGCCCATCGGGTGTAATAAAGCACTATACAAGAACTGCGTATTATTATTATTAAATTCATTTATACTCACTATTCCCATACATTAAACCATGGGTGGGTTTGTCTGTATATAAAAAAAAATTGAACACTGGTAAACAATAGCCTCTTGGTCTGGAGATTAGCTCCCCCAAGAAATATGACGTTATATTTAACAGAATTCAAAAACTCAAAACTTGCCTCTAAGCCATCAAGGTATTGAAGGAAGTTTGGATGTCTTAATGTCTTCAGTCGTTTGTGTGCCGTCTTGGCCCGCTCCGTTGCTTCACTCGAGCTCCCCTTTGCGTTGAACACAAACACAGACACTGGCTGTCCATCTGCCTTTAATTAAAATCAAAGCAAGAAAGTTCAAACGACGGAATAAAAGAAAAGCAAAAATCTATTTCAACTTTACAGTCATTTATGACTTCGTTCAATAACCCTAACTAAATAAGACCATTTGCTCACACATCGCCCAAATCCTACAATATCCTTCAGTCTGAGAGGGTAAAAGACAATAAAGCCCAAACCCTTCTAAATCCTAGTATTGTTTTATCCACATGGCATATGACCCAATTCCTTTTCTAAATCCTTTCTCTTATAAAACCCACTTCAGCCAAATTGCATATTGACCCAATTCCTACTATATCACATTTTAATAAAATCACATATGATCCCAATCCTTCTTAATCTATCTTCATCAAATACAGCCTAATAGCCTAATTCCTACTTAATCCTTCCATAGCAGAAACACATTATGACCCAAATCCTTCTGGATCCTTCTCTGCTGCAGTGGCCTAATACCCCATATACTTCAAAATCCTTCTCTTTGGAGAAAAGGAAATTGAAGGATTAGGGTTGGTTTGGGGATAACCCACATCGTTGCATATGGAAACTGTCACTTTGCAGTCATACCATTTCGCCATGATTTAGCAAGGTCTAAAAAATGACAGACAACTTAACCCATTGCCCATGTTGATTCCACCATCGACATGGGCAATTCACTACTATACAGCATCAAGAGAAATCAGCTGAACCCTGCAGTGTCTACTAAACACAGCCGCCAGACTAATCTCTCTCAACAGTAAGTATTCTCACAGTAAGTAATCTGGCATGACTGGCTGTCGATATCACACAGAATGGGAGACTTTGGAACGATAGGTGGCAGCACACTTACCAGGTAAATTTCCATCATTTCTGTAGCTATGAGCATGCACACATTTCCGAGAACAATGGATATACCTGGTAAGTCTGCTGCCATCTAGTGTCATCAAAAGTCTCCCACTGAGTACAAACTGTAACTTGACCTATTCGTAAATACAAAAGCCTTCCTACGAATGTCCCAAGAATACTAGACTTCATCATCCCTCTCATCCACCCATACACCTCCAGCATACCAGACCAGACTCTACTCTAATGAGCTTAGTGATGCTTCATCAGCCCAGTTCACAAAGCACTAAGATTAATCTTCAGATGAGCTGTCGGTATTACCATAGTAATTTGTATTGTGACATCACACTTTGCTTAGCAACTGAGAGTAATTCGCAGTTAAGATCAATCTCAGCTCTTTGTGAAATCGACCCCAGGACTCCTACTCTTTGGGGCAACAGATCATTTTCTGCAGCATCATTCCGAGTGTGGAACCGACTCCCACAGACTGTCAAATCATCTCCATCCATCACAACATTCAAGAAAAACTTCAAAATCTCACCTGTTCAAACAAGTGTATTCACACAATCTACATGTACAGTCCTAATTTGTATTCCCCTTCAAGCATGTCACAGGTCTCGATCTTAACAAAAATGGGGGCAGTCCTTTGCTGGCCAAATCAGAGAAATCAAACAATTTCATGCTGGCCAAGTTGGTAGTGACAGTGCAATTTTTCTGAAGGGCATGCTGGCAAACTCGACAGGGCATGAGGCCAATGGCCTCGGTGGCCTCGGTTAAGATCAAGGCCAAGCGTTTTTTTGTCAAGTGTTTTTTTAAGGCAGATACCAGCGCTTTGTACAGGCCTGGGATTACATGGAGGCCACGGAGGTCATGGCCTCTGTTGGCCCTTGTCTTTGCCTTGGTGTCCCTTCAAAAGTTCCCCCTAGACTTTATGTTTTTCTAATTGAAGTGCCCTCAGCAACTTGAAAGTGGCCTTGCCGTCTCAAAGATGAAATTCCAGGCCTGTATATAAATGTTCTTTGTTACTGTTATTATTATTATTATTATTATTATTATTATTAACAGGTTGAAGAAGGGTAGAAGATTAATAAGTTATGGTAATTATTTATCTTACTATTTCTTATTTGAATATTACAAATAAAATAATATCTAATAACAATTATACAAGTATTATCACTATCAGTCAGTTTGTAGCGTGGATTCATAATGACTTGAAGACGCCCAAGCGTCACCATTACCCGAGGACTGTTTCTGTGGCACAAAACGATCATGTACCTGTACCTAGTTTACGTATAACGCGTGCGCCAGTCAAAGGTGATCTTTCGTGGCACGAATTTGTTTGTCACGCGTTGACGAGAGGCCTCTTTAAAGTGTCTTGCTCAAGTACACTAGTGCTGGATTTGAGATTTCAAATCCACAATTGTAATGTCCCAATTTCAATGCGCGAGACTTCTCGGCCATATGTCATAGCCGAGAAGTCTAGAGCACCGAATTCAAGTTCTGGTGGCTGAGACATTACAATTGTGGGTTTGAATTTTGAATCCAGCACTAGTGTCCTTGAGCAAGACACTTATAAGTCTTACATTATAAGAATAATTGAAAATTCATTGCTCTTTCATGTCCGCATGTCCTTATGTCCTTGACTTGACCTTGGTTTTTAAATTCAGACTTAGTTATGGACTCTGATCTGACTGAGCTCTCCCCTGCCCATGCTGTGTAACCATGGAGGAAGGAAATACACACCATGGAGGAAGGAAATCGAAGTATATAATTAGAACTTACTTAGTCTTTTAGTGTTAGTATTAGTAATATAGTAGATTAAAAGTAGACAAGTAGTACTGTACAACAACTAGTAGTAGTACTTGTTGTAGTACTAGTCTAACAGTAGAACTTTAAAGTTGAATTTTCAACTCCTAGTCCAACAGGGTACAGTCCTACTCCTACCCTAGTCACTTTACATTTTAAATTGTCTTTATTAAGTTTGTTCTCTGACCGAACTTATTAAAAAAAAAACTGAAAAAGTATCCATTATATTAACATAACAATGTATAAGACTACGTTCCTCCTGTCCATGCAAAAAGCACCAACTTGAACTCTATAATATGGGCATGATCAATCATTCGATTGATGGGATTCGATAACTAAATTATTTGGGCCTTGTTCATTCAATGCAATGCCAATGGCCCCAATGGACTTTCACTTTGGAAGTTGGTAATGGTTGGTTTTGTTTTTTATCAAAAAGTTGGCTCACCTTTTTCTTTCCATTGTGCAGATTCCAAACAGACTTTTCTTCTAGACCTTCAACCTTTTCGCCAATCTCATAAGGAAAACTACTTGTGGGATCTCTTGAAAAGAGCCACATTTTTCTCAAGTGACAAAAAAGAAATAATTAAATTGATTCAGCTGACGACGGCCGTCTACGTGTCTTTCCATGCATATCGTCGTGTGTGTAGCAATTGAGCAAAGAATAGACTGCGCAACTTTTTTAACTGGTAACCAAATATACAAGTTACTTTTTCCTACACCCTAAGTCTGAAAACCAGACGTCAATCACACAAATAGTTACACATAACCTGTGGCTGGACAGGGAACCAGTGTCTGTATCGCATTTCCATCCATTCAGCAGAGCATAGACTTTTAGTTCTAAAACTAAAAAGTAGTTGAGTTTTTCATTTTGACTTTTAATATAAATATGTGGCCCACAACTGATTTCCGCATGTTCATATTAAAAAGCTTGCACAAAATGACAAAAAGAGACCATAAGAGAACATCCCTTGAAGAGACACCGGCTATTCGTAAATTCTACATTGCATCTCACGAGTCACAATAGGACTATTGTTTCACTATTGTTCTCGAAGAGCAAGGGCCGACGATATGGACGGAAGAAGCATTTCTGGTTGAGTTGAACATGAGTTGAAGAAGGATGCAGACGGTTTCCGCGTTTTTGTTTTTGTTTGTTTGTTTGTTTGTTTGTTTGTTTTTTTAAACAAGTTCTGTAAACACCTGTCTCTAAGAATGATGTCACTACAATAACAAGGATGACGGATCGTGGATTATATAGATAATTTTCCCCCCAATAATACATTATACCTCCAAAGTTAAATATACAAAAATAGTACTAATGTTTTAAAGGGGCTGTGTCGTCATGATTATAGCAGTAAATGGAATAACCAAGTTATTACGCGCGCCCCATGCGCGCCACCGGCGGTCACACCCACAGACAGTTTGACAAAGACGGCACTCTTAGTGAGATTGTTGACTGCAAGCGCGCGCATGTGCAGTATCATGGGGAGTTCATCTTAAAACCTGCAGGTGATGCCCGGGAGAAAACGTTCAAAACAGACATGTGTTGACCCCGTGATGGTAAAACGGCCGGGCTAGAAATGCATGCAAAGAAAGAAAGAAAGAAAGAAAGAATAAGGGCACATTTCAAATTACTTAATTAAATTGTAAATGAACGAGAAAAAAAACAATAGAGCAAATAAGTACTGAAAAATGTACTCATTTTCATGAGTGACAGTTATTTTTGTAGGCCTAATCTTAAGTTTCTGAGAAAGGTCGTATGCACGTCCCTAGTAGGAGAGAAAAGGCGCATGGTTTGTAAACAACTTAAAATACAAACTATTTATAAATATATATTTTCAAATTGTTTACTTTACAGTATTTAATCTAATTAATATTTTGAGCTTGGTTTTTTTTTTAAGCATACAAATCATTAAACACATTTTTTTGATTGGACATTTTTATTTTATTAAGGCAAAATTGTGTTCGAGTCAGGATTGAAAGGTCAGAGTTGAAAATTAACCATGCATGACTGTTTGACCCCCATGCATATCCGCGCATCAGTGTGTTTGAGTGTAAATCTGAAATAAACCTCAATGTTCGAGTGCATTTTGTGATATCATACCAACGAAATACCATGTCTAAACGAAAGAAGAGCCGTGCTATCATTGATTCAGACAGCTCTAGTGGCGACAGTGGGTCTGATTTGGAAGAGGTAGGCCTGGAATATGTGTTATTTGCATTATTGACTTGCCATTTTGGCATTGCATTGCCATTGGACAATGTTGGACCATGGAGACATTCCTTCCTCCATGGTTGGAGATTGCAATTTGCATGCATGGTGAATGATTGAATTGGTCAGGTTTGACAATTTAATGAAATCATTTTATGAACACGGCGAACATGGCGAATTAATTCAAAATACGTCAAATTGTGAGTCATGCAAATGGTGAAATGCCTGTATACAGTATACAAATGATTAATAATATAAATTATAATTAATAATAACAAAATCATTTTTTTAAAGCTTCAGAAAAAGTTCCATATCCGACTGCCACATTCTGAGGGATTTTTTGGATTTGTTGTAATGTTATATGGATGTCATGATGTAGGCTTGTTGTAGTGCGTTATTTCCTTTTTTTTTAAATAAAGACCTTGTGTACTCCCCACTGTCTTTGAAGTCAAACGCAGCCTCCTCAGCCTGTACTAAAATGCTCATAATGTCATATATAGTAACGTCAGGTCTTCCTCTCAAGGAATTGGTAGCTAACTAGACCCAGTAACTGGGGCACTGTACTCCTTTTTTAAGATTTTGACATTATCGGTCGTACTAGCGCCCCAGTCCGTGACGAAGCGGGTTTTTTATGAATCTGACATCAACTACTGTTTCCTAACAAAGGATTGTGTGTTCACTGATGCCCTGGCTTGCATGGTGTTTCGCGCGGTCAAGACAGGATACCAGTCTCCACAAGCCAACAAGCAATCCACACTGTATAGAATTTTCCATTGGTCATGATTGGCCGAGCATGCTACTCACATAGCTGGTATCCTGCGTTGACGGTGCAAAACAACACACAAATCGGGTCCTACTAATTGCCGACCCCTGCCGACCCCTACCGACAACTGGAAAAACCTACCGACAACTCATTCCACATGCACTCTTAGTCACTGGTTTAAGCTTTATATAGTAGATAAAGTTATTATGAATCCTAAAATCCTTATTTTTACTTCTTTGGTATCGGAGAAATAAGTATTTTAAGAAATAAGAATGTGATTTTCCGCAAAGCAGTAGTACCACCCGCCATGATGCTCGATTACACGTAACGGACTAAACCATTTATCGATGGGTATAGTAAGAATTTTGTATGACAACAAAGGGTGCCCTTCTAAACTAGATCGGGAAATAATTCAAACGTGTTGAATTTTTTTTCTTAAAGAAGCAAAAAAGGTTTATAAATGTTCACATTTAAATGTTATTTAAGAGACATTATAGCTCCCATTCTGTAAAACTCCACATAGAAGGGTACCCTCTGTTGTCATACTTCTTTTTCTATACCCATTGATAAATGGTTTAGTCCACTACGCATATTCGAGCATCATGGCGGACAGTACTACTGCTTCGCTGAAAATCACATTCCTTGATTGAAAATACTTATTTCTCCAATATCAAAGAAGTAACAATAAGGCTTTTAGGATTCATAGTAACTTTATCTATTATATAAAGCTTAAACCAGTTTCTAAGAGTGCATACGGAATGAGTTGTCGGTAGGTTTTTTCGAGTTGTCGGTAGGGGACGGCAGGGGTCGGCAATTAGTAGGACCGCACAAGTCAGGGCATCAGCGAACACGCAGTCCATTTTGTTAACAGTAGTTGATGTCACGTAGTAGTAAAACGCGGATCGTGACGACTGCATTTTTAGGTGGCCTTAAAAATCATCGATTTGGAGGTTCGTAAATGATCGTGAGTACAACTAAATGCGTTTGATTTCATCCATGATAGATTGAGAAGCCAGTAGGCGTTTTTCCAGTAATTCTGTTGAGTCTTTGTTGCAATTTTGACAATTTTGTAACTGATTCATAAAAAATCTGCTTCGCCGCACTTTCCACATATACCACGGACTGGGGCGCTAGTACGACAGATAATGTCAAAATCTCAAAAAAGGAGTACAGCGCCCCAGTTACTGGGTCTAGTAGCTAACATAAAATGTAAATTATTGACCTTTAAAAAAGAAAATTCAAGCGAAATTTCTTACATGCTTTGTAGGATTTCAACAGCCAATAGAAATATTTCATTTCGCACTTTGTAAATTAGACAGTTGAGTCCGTGTCTGATTTTGCTGTGATATTTGATACTCCTTATCAGCTCTAAAGTGTTTGCGGCGTCTGCAGTCAATGCATACTGTAGGTGCCAGCTTAGAGTCGGTCCGGTTGTTCATTAAATCACTGAGCCAGTCCTGGGGCCGGCTCCACAGAACTGTTCGTGATTGAGACTTGGTCAGTTGAACCTGGAACCAACGAAAGCAGGTACCTGGTTCTGCAGAAGACCAGACACGGGTAGAACCGGGTAACTGAAGGAACCGCCCAAGCTTAGTTGGTCCATTCCACTGTTGTCTTAGGAAGGAAACTTTTCTTTGTAATAGTGTAAGCACTGTATACTTGGTGCTAATTGGGTCAGATGTTACTGTTTTATTTATCCACATTTTTTTGCAGGAGCTTCTCTCGTTAGCCAAGAGGAAGCGGACAGAGCCTGAGGCCGATTCGAAAGACTCCCCACCTCCACAGACGCCACAAAAGAATGACTCGGAATCAGAAACGTCTGAGAGTGACGATGAGGTAACGATCCACAGATAGGAAATTTAAGTTTTATTTTGTAACAATCTTGGTTGATGTATATGTTGAATATTGAACTTATGCTTTACTTCAGGCCTGGAATTAAACGGAGCTGTTGCCCTGGTATTGGCCTTATGCCCCTTCTAAAGTTCACCTTAAATTTTAAGATTTTCCTATAGAAGTGCCCTTCGTTACATTAAAATAGCCTTGCCCTTTCAAAGATGACATTTCAGGCCTGTGAGTTTCACCAACATCGGGCCTGATGCTTGTAGGGGCACTGCAGTTTCTCCTTAGTAAAGGGCGCCTCATTCATTTGTGCTGGAACATTTCAAAAGGCACCAAGGCAATGACTAGGGGCAATGGGGGCAATTGCCTCCATTGCCTCCTAGAACTATCAACCTGCAACATAGTTCTTGACATTTTCAGTGAAACATTTTGCAGGAAACCAAGAAATTTACATGTAGCTGTTAAAATTGATTGTAATTGAAAAAAAACCCTGTAATTTTGAGAACCATTTTCAGTCTGTGAACTTATTTGAAAAAAGCCACGTTTTTCGCAAAATTTTATTCCCAATTTATGTTATTAGGCATGCCAGTCGTAAGGTTGTGTCCTTGAGACAAATAAATAACCATAGCTTGCTTCTCTTCACCCAGATGTATAAATGTTAATCTGCATTATTAAACTGTAAGCGCTGTCATGGTTTGCATGCTGTCCATTGATATTGGGAAGCTCAAGGAAATGCCGAAGACCTGAGATTATAGGGGCAATGGGAGTTTTTTGAGACGCTGGCGGCAGCAGACACAACGGTCCTTTTTGACAGTTCTGAGCATGTGTGCACATGCTCAGTACTGGCAGCAGCCCTGATACTTCACGACGGCAACGACGGCAATTGCTGTCGTTGCCCCTAACTATTGCCGCAATGCCCTTCAAAAATCCCACTTTTCACGGCAGTTTTTGCCTTGCCCTTTTCTTGTCATTGCCCTCAGGCCCTTCCTCCTGAAAAAAAAATTATTCAACGATATCCAAGTTCGATGTTCATCTCTAAAAATGACACAAAAAATGAGCCAAAATAGCAACCGTCCAAAGTCACGTTGTTGCGATACATTTTGCCCACAAATTTAACCGCCGCAAACAATTTGCTCGGCCCCAGAATGTGGGACCGTGCGAAAAAGAAAAACTACCGAGAAGAAGTTGTTGTGCAGCATTTACACAGCATGCCAAACAAACATTTCGGTAACTAAAGATTTTTTTGAGAGAAAGTTTATTTTGTTATGAAGACCGTTATGCCATTTATGTTCAAAATAAAACATCTGAAGATTTTGTCATTTTTTGACAAGTGAATAGTCACTCTCTTTCATACCCCTTGCTAAGGCTTACCAACTATACAGTGCTTAACTCAGTGTATGGGTAAAACAAATAAAAATATTCTTTATCCCCGATGGAAATTTACCTCCTAATATAAATACATTCATTCATTCTTTCACTGGCACTATTATAGGTTTTTATTTGAAGACAAAATATGTCATGAAGGAAACAAGCAGAACAGAAGAACTGAGTGATGTGTATTTATTGTGTAAGAATGTAATAATCTATAAAATATGTGTTTTTCCCAATATTGCCTTGGTGCCCTTAGCAACTTTTTACGATTGCCTTGATGCCCTTTGAAATTTCTGGAAATTGCCTTGGTGCCCTAATGTTTTACAAAAAGTCAAGGCAAAACTTCCTTGCCCCTTTAAAGCCGAAGTATCAGGGTTGGTAGTACTGCATGTGTAGTTCTGAGCATGCGTACTACTGGTAGTAACTTTAAAAAAGGAACAGTTCAAAGTTTTCCCATTTCACACTGTGGCAATTTGCAGGCAACCATTTCCAGCCAATCTCCTTGAAGAAACACATTCCCAATTCAACGTATACATTATTTTCTTTTTGAATCTCGCAAGTCTCAGTTAAAAAATTGTATTTTGTGCTACCGAAGTGCTCCTTTTGCATGCAGGGTAGTGGTTTGCTTCCAAGTTGCCTGTAAAAAAAATCCAGTGAATGATAGGAGCCTCAAAGTGATGTGCAATTTGAGCACATCATTGGAATTATTTTGGACGTTTGTAAAATTGTTCTTTAAGACCGGCGCCAACTGGTTAACTGAATCTTTTCTGTCCAATTCTGCCTCTTTAGTGGACGGTCGGTGGTAACAAAAAGAAAAGACGGGTCAAGAAGAAAGTCACCCAGAGGCGAACTTCAAAAGCCCACTCTGAAGACTCGGCCCTGAACAGTGACTCGGATAAATCTTCGCTGGAGGAAGGTACAAAGAAACAAACCGAAAAGTACCCTTTTTTTTAATTTTTTAAATTTTAGAATTTCTGTTGAAAGCCCCCGCTCAACATTGGTAAGAAAGAAGATTGTAAATGTTCACAGATTTACATATATAACTTACATGGTGTAAAGATAATGAAGGTAGAAAACTTTCCTTGAAATATTTTTGCCTGAAGTGTTGTCGTTTTCGAATAATACATGAAATGAATCCAAAATTAATTTTTTCATCTCATGTGAGACCAAAACTCTGCCGAAAAATGTGTACAAAAATGCTGAATGCATTTCTGCCATTTTCTTGCAAATGAAACAACGAAATGAGCCGAAATTTTGACAGGTTGGTTTTATTACATGTATCTTGATTTGTGCAAAGAATAGAAGCATTTACAGACACTTTACCAATGTTGACAGGCCTTGCGCTTAAACTTTTTGTAAAGTACTCTGTAATGTGACTCCCATTTCGGTAGACAGTGTAACATGTAGATGTCCCACCAGAGGTTTATATAAAAATGGCCATGTGAAGAATAATAGAAAAGTAAATGAATAATTTGAAAGTTGGTAAGATGGTGTAAATGTGCTAGATGGTCATGAGTTTGTAAGGCTTCTGACTGGCACCCCGAACAAAGATATTGACTAAATAGGGAGACCACCAACATTAGGGCTTGATAGCTCAATTGGTAGAGTGTCGGTACGTTAAGCCCGGGGGTCGCTGGTTCAAATCCCACTCCAGTCAATTTTTCTTTGTTTGCCCCAAAATTGAGTTTGGTATTTATCTGCACCATTCCCAGGTGAAGTTTCTGATTCAGACAGCAGCGAGTCCCTGTCTGCCTCCGGGGTGTCGGACATCTCGGACGATGAGCCGCAATTTAAGGATGGGTATGACGAGAACCTGATGGGCGATGACGAGGATAAGGCGCGGCTCGCTCAGATGACTGAGATGGAGAGGGAACAGGAAATCTTTAATCGTCTGGAGAAACGAGAAGTTGCTAAGACAAGGTCAGACTTTCTGGACTCCTCTTATTTCTTACTGGAAGGATTTATCTTTCTGCTATTTAGAAATATATATAAAGTTAGGAATGCAAGACAGTTGATTCTTCTTTTTCAAGTAAAAAGTTGCCCGACAGTTAGGATTTGGTATTAAACAACTTTTTAAACAACCTTTTTACTAGACCATTCAAAATCATTCAAAATTCCAACTCTAATGTTTCCCCATTGCTATTGTACACACATGGTATTATCATTTGAACAGTGTTGATATCAAGCTGTACTACCATTCAAAACCATGAATATGAACTCATGAATATATATTATGTAATGCATGTGACGTCAGAGAAGGAATCCAGCCATGTCAGCTAGTGACCTATTTTTGTGGGTGTTCCTAAAGACTATTATTTTTAAAGAAAATAAATCATGTAAAATTATACAGGAAGGTACAAAATGATTTTTCTCAACAGAATTATTGTATATTAATGGAGCAATTCAGAATTGGTTTTTGCTAACAGAACAGTGTAAGCACTTTATGTAATCCACCATATACCTAAACTGACAAACCTGTAGAAGTTTGAGATCAATCGGCCATCTGGGTCATGAGAAAATAGTGAAAAACCGATTACACATTTCAATGAAGTCGTCATGAATAATAAAATGCTTCTGAGCGATAAACTCCAATCGGAAAACTAGTTTATCTATTTCTCATCAAATGTGGCATTTCAGACAGAAATATTTCAAGGGATATTTTCTACTATCATCATCATTATACCGTGTAAGTTTTATGTAAATCTGTGATCTTGAAGTATATTTTGTCTTACCAATTCTGAATTGCTCCTTTAACTGTAAGGTGTAAAATCAAATCATCAATACTAAGTAATTCACCAAACCTTTAAGCCCTACCCACCATAGCAACTCTCTAACAACGGCGCCCACTTCTTGGGTCTCCCATAAGACACGTGTATTGCTCTGCCTTGCACCATACACAAAAGTAGCAACACAGTAAACCAAATGTTGGAAAGTTGTTTCCAATTTGGAATGAGATTTTAACATTTGGGCACGTGTTCACAGCTGTGATTTGTCAGTGCATCCAAGTTTAATGGATCCGTCTATTGGTTTTTAGGGGTTACTGCCATGATGTTTTATCTAATCACAAGTCATTCTCTAAAAAAAAAATTGAAACAAATACAGATTTGAAATCGAGAGAAAGCTGCGGCAGGCCAAACGAGAGCGGAAACGACAGAAGAGAGATCGGCTGGCCAAGGAGCAAGGAAACAGCGGCAGCCTGAGCAACAGTGCCCGCCTCGCTTCCCGAAGTGACATCACTAAGGAGAGGAGACGTACCATCGAGGACAAGAAAGATCGCAAGGCTCAAGCTATCCTCAATCTGAAGGCTGAGAGAGAGAAGAAGGAGAAGAAGAAATCCGGTAAGGATCGGGGTTTAAATTAACCCTTCTGCCGTTCTGACCATTCAATATAATCCACTGTGATTTAGAATGACAGACAAAATATGCCAGCCAGCAGTATGATATTATACAAATATTGACTGCTTCGAGTGGCGTAGTAAAACTAGTCACTCGAGGTGATCCCCAGAGCAGCCTATCTTCCCGAGGCGGAGCCGAAGGAAGATAGGCGGCTCCGGGGATCACCGAGAGTGACTAGTTTTACTACGCCACGAGATAAAGCAGTCAATATATGTTTTATAACACTTCAGTTTCATCCATTTTGTGGTAATATTCGTTAAACAACTGTGCGTATATCAGTCTTCAAACAACTGTATAAAATCTGACAGGAAATCTTGACAAAAAGAAAGAGGGGGTACCACACTGCCTTCGTTCTCATATCGTATTTCAAATGCACGTATTATTTGATCGTTTCACCGGGTTCGAGGTTGTCGTTGGATAGTACCATTTAATAGTTCTTTTGGTCAGTGTGAAGTGTGATAGTAAAAATACACAACACCATGTGACGCACGTTCAGCCAATCAACAGATAGAATCAAAGGAAGAGGTGTTATAACACGCAATGAATGCATCTACACAGTACACAGTCAGCTCACCTACTGTCTGACCATTCAACATCATCCACTGTGGTTTTGCCATGATAAACAAATCTCAGTTCGGTAGACATCTGTCTGTTTATGTAATTAGTGTAATTAACAAACTGTACATTTTTAGGTCATCAAACTTGGCACACATGTTGTGGACATCATTACAATGTCAAGGGATACGACAAACCAGAAATTGAAAAAGTCTTTGAAATTTGCTGGATTCGTCATTTCATGAAAATGGTGACAAAGTGATAGAAAAGTTGTGTTTTGAAATAAATTCATGCTACTGTACAGCTTTGTTAAAGCCCCAGCTAAACATTGGTAAGAAGAAAATTATTAATGTTCACAGAGTTAAATGTACCTTACATGGTATAAAGATAATGATGGTAGAAAATGTATTCAAAATATTTCTGCCTGAAGTGTTACCATTTTTAAATAATAAATGGAATAAGATCAAAAAATGGGTTTTCGTCTCAGTGAGACGAAAACTCTGCCTATAGGAATGCGTAGAAAAATGCTGAATGCATTTTTACCGTTTTCTCTCAAGTGAAACAACGAAATGAGCTGACATTTTCACAGGTTGGTTTTATTACATATATCATGATTTGTGCAAAGAATGCAAGCATCTACAGTCAGCTTACCAATGTTGAGCTGGGGCTTTATAATGAAACTGCCCAATTGAATGCAACTGCCCAATTTTATTTGTTGATGCAACTTCTCATTTTGAATCCAACCTCCAGCGGACACACTGGTTACAAGGAGGGAACCTCTCAAGGCAAGTGACGTTTACTCAGATGATGACGACGACGATGAAGAGGACGATAAGAAGAACGATGCCTCAAGCTCATCAAGCAGTTCATCCTATGGTGGATCAGACGAGGATCGTGACGAGTAAGTCAACCTCACCTTTGAAAAAGCTACTTTCCAGTTTTCCATTTTTTTTTTTTGGTTTATTGATAGTTTTTGGAATATTAGTAGGGGCAAATACATTGATAAATCCAGGCTTGCAACATTTCAGCTGAGTTGTTTTTTATGGCTTCTTTTCTCAGTTATTGAAATGTGTTTTTTTTTTGTGTAGCATCATGTAAATGTTTTGTAGTGTTATTGCTATTAAGGAAATAGAAGTGTAGTAAGAGGTTTTCAACTATTTGTTTAAACATGGTGCGGCCTGGTTCTCAATAATTTTACCGAGACGAAGTTGAGGTAAAATTACCGGGTGTTGTGGCAGAGCGGTCTAGTGCGGTGGACTCAAACTCTGTAATTTACAGAATGTGGGCTGGAATCCTGGCCCAGTCGGTCAAGACACTCGTGTCCTTGAGCAAAGCATTTTATCCTAATTGCTTTTCTCCACCCAGGAGTTAAAAATGAGTACCGGGAAGAGATGGGGAGTAAACCTGCGATGGACTGGCATCCTGTCCAGGGGGAATAGAAATGTTCTCAGTCGTTTAATGCAAAGGAAACCAGATATACCGTATTTTCCTGCGTGTAAGACGCGGCTTATCTGACTTTCAAAGGTACGAAAACGGCACTGCGTCTTATCTGCCGATGCGCCTTATCCGCTGATCGTCTGTCGTGTTCCGACTATGCCTACGAGCTTTGTTATAATGCAGATCTCACCAAACAAAGCGGCCGTGCTTTCCAATAAAGGTCGTTCGCGCAAGATGTTCATGCATTCATTCACCTTTACGGCCATGGCAGTGGTTTCCGACAATGGCTATAACAATTTCTGTTGGTACACACTTACCGTACTTTCAGTTCACCTTACTGCGGTGCCTTGCTTTCCGACAAAGCCGTATCACAGTGTGGGCACATGATTCTCATGCATTCTATTCATCTCATACAGTTCCCGTCGATCATGAAATATATGTGTACTTTCAAAGTATTTTATTCCTACATGTTGTCTGTTTTGTACACTTCAATCATCAACAAAATTATATTGTAAACTTTTAAGGACAAAGAGTTTTTTCTCTAGTAATTGTTGATGGACTTGCGGGGAAACTCTTTACTTTTGATAAATGTATCTTGCAGTAATAGTGTATTGCAATTTAATAGTTTTTTTCACCAGTATTGAGGGAAATTCCTATTTTCGGGAAACTTGTTTATTATAGATTTTCTCGGGAAATCATATCTTTGTTATAGACCATGGGAAATTATTTAAAACAATTGGACTTTTCAGGGGATTTTATTTATATCATTTTTTCTTGATTAAACTTTATTAAGACAACGTCATGTTAATCTCTTCTTCGAATGTGTGGTGGCTCTGAAAAGAGGCGTTGAGTTCAATTCGTGTCACGTGTGCCTCCCACACGTCTGTGAAGCCGCCAAAGTCCTCATCCTCGCTGTCGCTCTTGATAAAGTTCATTTTAAACAAATTTATTGGAAATGATACAGATTAATATGATTGAGGTTTTTATTAATTCTCAAAGAACAACGACATAGTTTAACGAAAAAATTTTAATACTCAAACCCCACCCTTCCGTGTGAATACACATCCACGATGTCTTCGAGATCTATTCATTTGGGCATTGTGTGGCAAGCCTTTCCCGGCAACTGATTGGACCGCACTGAATTATGATGTCATCATCGTCCACGGGTCCCTGCAGGTCGTGACCGAGAGACCTTCAGGTTTAATCTTTGGGAACAAGGTTTACTGGGTACATTGCACATTTAGGGGAAATCCCGTGCTGAGCAATGGGGAGAAGCACATGCACCTACCTGTTGCATGCTTATTGCACATTGAGGAGAATTTCCGTGCTGAGCAATGGGGAGAAGCACATACACGTACCTGTTGCATGCTTAGTGGACAATGTTTACCATTTTTTATGAACAAAGGGAGCGCATTGCGTGATCACGTCCGAGAAAACCGCTTGTTTATGGAGGTATTGAGGTGAGCAAATAATTTACCTGTAGACCAATAACATCGTTTCCGATGCATTTAATAACACAGGGCAACAAAAGTATACGCTTATTATAGGTTTCCATATGGGAACATTTTCTGCTTGACACTAAACTCGTCCGTGGTCAAATTGAACAGTTTTTATTGTGGCACGCCATGCTCATCACGGATCATCAGTTCAGCCAAGTGGCCAACACACAGACCCCTTTGAGGCGATTTACCGACAATGAGTAGGGACAAGCTGGCCTACATGTCGCGGTCATGATGCGCCTTATACGGCGGTGCGTCTTATACGTTGAGAATTTATTTTGAATGGGGCCTTTGTGGGGCCCTGCGCCTTGTACGCCGAGCACCTTACACGCAGGAAAATACGGTAAACACCGGCCTGGTGAGCCAAATTGACTTTGTTTTTTTTTAATCGCGGATCGTCAGTAGCTGCTTTGTATGAATCTATGATTTTCTCACTTTTGAAACTTGCCAGGTGAGTCGTCGGCTGGAAAAATAACAGCCTCATTTTTCTTTTCTCTCCTTCCCGAACAGTGAGGATGAAACTCCAAGAGTGACATTCATTTCATCAAAAGAAGATCTCAGTAAAATCAGGTTATCAAGGCATAAACTCGAAAGGTAAGAATAACTCATGACAATAGAGAGGTTTCACGTGACTTCACCCGAGACCTTTTTCTAATACTGTGCGCACAAACAGACGCTGGAAATCATTCAGCAGACGACGCGCCAGCCATTGAGTTTGTACATATCTGTACCCAACATGGCTGCGAAACGAACTTTTCCCGGGGTCACGCAACCTCTCTGTTAGCTCAATATACTTTTTCTCTGTAGTTTAAAATATAGAAAAAGAGGATGGGCAACGCATTCTGTAATGGCATAAGGCACCTTATGAAGTATTATTTTATCAACAAGATCTCGAAAAACACTACTCACTAGTGTCTGTGGCTAGAGACCCCACTGATTCCTCCATTATCTTAATCTGTGTGTGGTAACTCAACACATGTTTGGTCTCTAACTTGACTGGTATTGCACCATTGTCACACGCTGCTACCGTCTGCTGTGCTCTACATGTTGGGAGTCAAATTGCACATACAAATAGACCGATCCATTAAGTCCCGCCTACTAACGTAAGAACCCAGAACACTTATCGTGGAAGAGTAGGGGTTTACCCCGTTGTTTCTGGTTCACATAGCAAGCACCCTTATCTACAGGTTTCTTTAGGCTTGAGAGCTACAGTGATTAAGTTCACTTGTGAGGCATCCTTGGTTTCATTACCAGAAATATATAATAATAATAATTCATAAAGGTTGAATTCCGTTAATTTTGCCTGAAAACTGGCCTCTACCAGGTGAACGAAAGATGAAGACCAAACACACAGTTTTTTGTACCAGTGCAGAAAACTTTTTTGTAAGACAGGCACACGATCGATATGCAAATTTAGTCTCCATTGGTTATCAAGTAAAATATGTAATGGTATATACATATGTAGTATAGTGGTTGGCGTAGTGGCATCTTTTCTCACCTTCCACCTCTAGGATCCCGGCACTATGTGGATTGGGTTTTCAGTCCCTACCTGTCATGAAGTAGGGTTTTCCCTGGAATAAATCTCTGGGGTTTTCCTCCCATATCTAAAACTGAGACGTCCTTACTTGTCTTCTCTCCATGGGGTTCTTGGCTAGTATAGTGATTAAGTTCTCTTTCTGAGAATCCTTGGCTTCACAACCGGAATTAATAAATAAAAAACTAATATATCCTTGGTGTCATCACCAGAAATATAAAATAAAAAAAACCTGAAATCAAATCGGCAACCTTTTCGATGATCTTTAAATTATGCATGAATTGTGTTTTATGTTTGATCAACAGATGGGTCCATATGCCGTTCTTTGGCGATACTGTCGTTGGATGTTTTGTACGTATCGGGATTGGTGCAAACAGTGGCAGATCAGTGTACCGGGTAAGTGTATCACAAAAGGGTTGTAGTTAAACCTCTCGGCCCCACATTGTTTATAGACCGTTCCGGCCTGTCAATCAAACTGTGCGTATTGACCAATATTGGATCACGCCTTTTGGTCATGTGACCTCGGTCAAACTCGGTCACACGTGCAGCGTAAACGTACACAAACTAAGGTGTGTGGGCGGGGCTTGTTGCCAAAGCCGGAACGGTCTATTGACATGCAGCCTGTGATGCCCACATTGTTTGACCACTCAAGCGTGAACCACACATTCTCACACAACAGAAAGCTGTTGTACAAAGGCCATTTTTACAAACTCTATTTTCACCTCGAAGATGTTATTGTACAGCAAAATAAGTAATAAAACAATTCTTTCCAATTGAATTTCCTTTTCCTCTCGTCCAAAAATCAGTCCGATCGGCCAATAAATTGCCAAGTTCTTTGTCTTTGTTTCCTCAGTGTGATCCGTAAACTAAAAACACTTTTTTGTACACAACCATATGGCGCTCCGTTGGTGTTTGACAGTTCGGATCTTTCCACTCCAATTTGAAGGGATTGCATAATAGCAACCTTATTTTATTTTACCATCATTAGAAAGATCCTATCATTCTCTTTCCAAAGATGGTAAGCTTGAGTACGGAGGGCGAACATGGAGAAATTTACAGCTTTATAACAAATGGCCCTTGTGCTCTGGCTTGAGTGCAGTTTTGTGTGTGACCTTGGTTGACTAAAGTCGCCATTGGGGCTCAAGCAGGGTATGGTGCACTGTCGACTATAGTCGCCATTGGGGCTGAAAGGGTTAATGCGTACGACAAACCGCACTCACGTGTAGCCTGCCTAATGCAGTGTACATGACATATTATGGACAATGCATACACGCTTGAAATGAGCAGGCATGCAGGCATAGGCATGGGCTCTCACAACCACAACTTTCCAGTGCCTCCCCCCCTCACTGTGCCCCCCAATGAAATAAAATCCAGATACTTGTAACTCTTTAAAAAAAACCATGGCCCCTGTGCCCTCCCACTGAAAAGCAATGCCCGTCCCCCACCCCCACCACCATGCCCCCCAGCTCTGCCACTGTGCTCTGGTCAATATGTCTTTATTGGTAGTTAATTTGTAGGTTTTGTAATAGAGCTGTTTTGTCTTTGAAATAAACTTTAAACTTAAGCAGTTATATCTGTATAAAATTAAATTACATTCTTTAACCAATAAATGAGTGACCTCTTACGGCCAAGTGCGCATACGTGACATTGGCAGCATTTGCATCTAAATGCATTTTATATGGAATTTTGTTTTTCTATTTGTTTTTGGTTTTTGTTACTGATTTTTTTTGTCAGAGTGTGTTCATTACATCCCCAAACGGTATTTACTTCGAAAATACTGGTATAGCCTGTGTGCAAGACAAGCCACACTCAATGGGAGACTTTTGAAACGATAGCAAGCGTCCCACAGACTTGTCCTTTTCCATTGTTCTCAGCGATGAAAAACAATGGAAAAGGACGGATCATCTCAAAAGTCTCCCATTACCAACCCCCTTGACACATGTCAATATACACCTCATTAGTTATGTTCAATCAATGCTATACAACCCAACGGAGACTCTTCAAATGTTTTCACATCACAGTTCAAAATGGTCATTCCTTCTCCTTTGGTCTGTCTTGCAGGTTGCTGAGGTCACCGAATGTGTAGAAACGGCCAAAGTCTACCAACTCGGCGGTAACCGAACAAATAAAGGTCTTCGCCTACGGTAAGTCTAAACGAAAACATCGTTTTGGTTTGATGCTTACAACAATGTGTGATAAGAGTTAAAAAACCCAACATAACGGGCCTGAAAGTTTCATGTTTAAGAGGGCAAGGCAATTTCAATTTTGCAGAGGGTACTCCCATGGGACATTTTTGAAGGGACACCAAGGCCAAGACCAGGCAACAGAGGCCATGGCCTCCCTTTAATTCCTGACCTGAAAGAACAATCTTTATACCCGGTGCAATTACTGAAATTCTCCTTGACAGAAGTTACAAAACGGTAGTTAAACTTCATTAACCCTCCTACTCTTGGTGCCTTTTTCAAGAAGTGGGCGCCGTTGTTAGAGAGTTTCTATGGTGGGCAGGGCTTAAAGGATTGGTCTAATTAACCCTCCTACTCTTGGTGCCTTTTTCGAATAAGTTAATGCCCCATTTAAAACCATTCACTATTGTGGTTTCGAATAATGAGATAACTTTGCACAGTGTTTGATTCCTCAAGTGGTTTTGAATGGTAGGTAAGCTGATACAAAACCTTGTGAGGATCCTTCCAAATGGTAGTACAGCTGTGGTGATTCAATGGACCCTCTATATGCTATGAATGGTTTGGAATGGTAGTACAGCTCGATATCAACCACTGTTCAAATGATAATACCATGTGTGTACAATAGCATTTGGGGAAATGTGAGAGTTGGAATTTGGAATGGTTTTAAATGGTCTAGCAGTAGGAGGGTTAATGATGAAGAAATCTATGAAATTGTAAGTGAGATCTGGTTCTTTTGATTGAAGGTATGCGACGCAGGAGAGAGTTTTTCGTCTGGAGTTTGTTTCCAATCAGGACTTTACGGATTCAGAGTTCAGCAAATGGAAAGAAGATGTAAGATTATTTTTTAGAGGCATGCAACTTGTCAACTGACAAGCTGACTTGCTCTTTTTTAATTACCGCGCCGTAGCATGTCGTGGCCAAGCGGTCTAGTGCATCAAACTCAAGTTCCGATGGCCGAGTCATCAGAATGTGGGTTCAAATCGCGGTCATGACACTTGTGTCCTTGGGCAAGACACTTGAACGCTATTGCTTTTCATCACCCAGGAGTAAATGGGTATCTGTCAGGGTGAAGATTGGTGATGTGAACGATTAGCAAACTGTGTGCCCATTTGGCTGCCGGTGCTGCATACTCCTAAGGAGTTGAGATAGTCTCAGGAATGCTTATGGTCCAATGAACAGAGGTAGTAATTATAAGGCGCTTTGATACAATGTTTAAAAGCGCCTAATAGATGCCTTTTATTATTATTGTTTTCAGTATTTATTATTATCGTAGAGATACAGGAAGGAGTCCGGCCCTCTTACTGAAAAGGACGAGCATTCACCAAAAGGACACAAAATCCACAAATATTGAAGATATGAATCTCCTGCAACTGATTTAATGCTCACAATATATAGTAGCAGTACACAATATAAATAATAATAGCAAAGCACAGTCACAGTATATTATAATAAAGCACCAGCAATGTGGACATAAACTTAAGTTTTGCAAAGAAAATATGCAAATTAGTAAGTTTCAGCGGATGCATGAACACTGAGGGTGCACTTGGGTTCCTTACATTATTATGCCAAAGCAAACGATGATACCTCGTACAAAGTTGATGTAAGAAAACCACAAGTATTTATTTATGCATCAGGGAAGAGACAGAATTGGTATTTCAAGGTGGGGTTTTTTTTGTGTACAAATCAGAATGTCCTTCTAGAGTCTCATTGTGTTTGTGTGTCTTTTATTGTGTAATTCAATTTCTACATGTAGATGATGATGGGAGGTTTCCAGCTGCCAACAGTGAAGGAAATCGACACCAAGTACAACCAGATCAAGAAAGCTCTGGCATATAGCTACCAAGAAGATGATATTGAAAAGGTACATGTACATGTATCATATCGTCCTGTGCCTGGAAAAAGGTCGGAAGGCTGTGCTATCTTTTCCCCGGCCACACAAAGTACAACTTTCTTCCCCAGTAGAAGGTCACAAGCCAAAAAAAAATGGCTTTCTTGAAAAAAAAGTAGGGCATGAATGTTGTGTATCTGTTGCTAGAATTATTCCCAAGACATGTGTTTTCATTCCCATGTGGAGTGTAACTTTCCTGCAACAAAATTGCTGCATGACCTTTTTCAGGTCACAGTTTCGTTATATCCTTCTCCTGGGCAAACGTCGATTCATAAACCCCACCCCTTTTCCTGCCTTTGTCAGGGTGAAACAATGGAAAACTTATTATTCGGGTTTAACCCTTGCACTGATGTGTGGTAAGAACTGTATACTTAGATGCTTACCTGCAGAAAAGGATCCACAAGCTACTCGGGTGGGATTCGAACCCACAAAGAAACCTTGACTTGACAAAGCCAAGAGAACAAAGATTCTCTTTATGGCACCATGATTTTTGTTTTCTCTATCGAGAAAATGGTCAAATTCATGCACCATGAATCGCAAAACCTCGGCCTGTGCGAGGGCTTGATACCCCGTTTCATTCTGAATACACAATGGCGGAATCCCCTGGATGTCTCGTAATCCTCTTCTTGGAACAAAGGTCTGGAACAGGGGATAACACAAACACGACTGCACAATACCCAAAAATTGGTGAAATATTAAGTGCCATTTGTCCTGTTTGTGTGGGTGAAACGAAGCGTTACACTCGGCCGTGGAATGTCCGGGCTACCTTGTTCCGGTATTCTAATTTTACAAGTCGCCCGTTTGCTGGCTCATAAGATATTTTTCGTGGATACACGCCAGCTGGCGCCAACTGGTTAAGGAAGGACCAGCCTAGTAAACCACCTAGGCAGTTCGGTTGTGACAGCTAGGGTTAAGACATGGTGGACCCTTATGATAATCATTATGATAACACACTAGTAGCTGCCAGAAAGCTTAACTGACAGTGGTCTCTATATTTTTATTTCTTTCAGATTGTGACAGAAAAAGAGAGATTCAGGAGAAATCCTCGTAACTACGCCATGAAAAAGACAACCCTCATCAAGACCAGGGTTCGTGGACCTTTTTGACCAGTTCTTAAAATATTTTTGTAAAAAACTTTTTGTTTTTTAATTTTGAGGTGAACAAAGAAAAACTGCTTGGAGCAGGATTTGAACCAGCGACCCCCAAATCAATGTACTGGCTGAACTATCAGCTGAACTATCCAGCCCTAATGTTTGCGGTCAGCCTGTTTTGTTGAAATCTTTGATCGGGGGTGCCAGTCAGAAGCCGTACAACCCTAAACTGCCAAGTAGCCAGGGATCAAAATCCAAGTAGACCATGGAAGGCGATCATAGACAAATTTGACAACTTTATAACAAATGGCCCTTGTGCTCTGGCATGAGTGCAGCTTTGTGTGTGACCTTGGTGGACTAAAGTCGCCGTTGGGGCTCAAGCAGGGTATGGTTCACAGTCGACTATAGTCGCCATTGGGGCTGAAAGGGTTAAGGGTATGCAACTTTTTAATATCAAATATCAACCAATAAACCACAAGGAACTTTATTGTAGTCTTTTATGCAACATTTAAATAATAACAATATGCATTTAGTAGGGTGCTTTTTATTCACCTGACGTCATCACCTCTGATGAATCTTAACTGCGCCTTTTTTGGAGTGGGATTCCCTGTGTGTTACTCATACCCATGGTGTTGGTATGCAGGGCACATTTTAGGAAATGCGCATTCAGTGAAACACGCAATATGCTTACCACAGAAATCGGCACTTACTGCTCCCTGTAAAGTGTGTATTTCTATGGGCCGTGGCAGGGCGTCAGCATAAAACTCCACAGTAGGTAGTGCCATCATTTGAACCCGGTTCTGTACAATTTGCAATAGACCGGTCCATTAAGCCCCGCCTACTAACGTATTGACCAATCACAGCCTTGAAAATGCCACTAAAAGTCTGACAAAGGTCCGACACATTAAAAATCCCATTAGAAAAGTAAAGGGTCATTCCATGAAGGTGGAACACTAGGGACACCGTTACATCGTTACCACCTATGATGCTTTTTCACCACTTCACTAGTCTACTTCGTCAGTCTTGCTTTACATAGCATAAATAACACCAAACGTGAATCATAAAAAGGATTTACTTGATTACAGTGCCTGTACTGATGTAACCAGGGACACCGTAGGTGTGACATTTGGTGTCCCTGTTACATTGTGACATATATAGGTGATGATTGATGAACATAAATTAGAATCAACATTTTTTCAAACAAAAATGATAATATTGAAAAATGTCACAAAATAGGTCCCACCTTCATGGAATGACCCTAAACAAACCGCCGCCATTGTTCTGACATACAACTGCACACACAACTGTACTAACTTTTTTTTTAGTTTTGTTTTAATTTTTCGTATTTCGGTGGTGCAAATCCCATAGTAGTGGCCCTTGTACAGTCGAGTAAAAGTGGTTTAACAGTGTTGTTGTCTGCATGGTTCTTTGGACTCAAGGCACTGCTCAAAAGGCCACAAAACTAACTCCATACATTTCACAAAAAACCATGTACGTGTGTGTATCCGATACGTGTGTGTGGCTGCAACCGAACCACTGCTGCGATCCTGGCAAGAAAGTCACGCCATGTGCTGTTGCTAGGCAGTTGCTAAGGTAGGCGGGGCTTAATGGATCGGTCTATTTGGCTCCCAAATTAACAGACCATGGCCAGAGAGTAGCAATATGATGTCATTTCCACAGTCCAATTTGATGGTCTGCCAAACAGTAATGTGTCCGATCATTATGGTACGTTTGATTTGAACAGGACATGGCGGCAGTCGAAGGCCGGGAAGACGACGTCAAGAAGTTCTCCCAGCAGCTTGAAGAGCTTGAAGAAAGAGCTGAAGAGCTGGACCGAGTCCGCAACAAGAACGTCAATGCTATCACGTAAGAGCGACATAAGAAGCCAGAAGGCCCAAATGATCTTTCCACCTTTACCAATGAAAGGATAGTAACATTATTAGCTGAGGGTGTTCACTGTAATACGTTTAGCTGCACGTATTTACCTGAACGTCAGCGTGAGTGTGTGCAACATTTGCCGACATCACATAAAAAAAATAGGCTTACGGATCAAACTTACCATTTTCACGTCAAATGCGCAAAAAGTGTTGTCGTCATCTGGCAACAGCACAAACTTTTTGCATTCACAAAAACATTTTCTCTCACGTAACATGCAGCTAAACCTCCCTATTATGTCACGCCAGTTATCCTCTTTGAATCCTGTGTTGATTGCATGTCATTCTTGAATTGGTAAACCAGTAACTTTAACCAGCTGGTACAGGCTGACGTGTATCCATAAGAATATTGTTCGAGCCAGCAAACAGGCAACGTTTATTATGCAATCCCTTCAAATTGGAGTGAAAATGGAAACATCCCAACTGCCAAACACCTGTGGAGTGGCTGATAGTTGTGTACAGAAGTTTACAGATCACGCTGAGAACTTCGCTGTTTGTTGGTCGGTCTCTATAACTTTGGGATTACATGAAAGGGAATTCAACAAGTAAAGATATTTTTTGTTATTTGTTTTGCTGCAAAATAATATCCTCACGGTGATGATAGAGTTTGTAAGATTAGCCTTTGAGCACAAGCTTTCTGTTGCATTAGAATGTGCGCTTCACGCTTGAGTGGTCAAACAGTGCGGTCACTAACGGTCGTTTATGTCAAAACAATTTGGGAACTAGTGGGTTAAAGAAAGTTTGACCATGTTCATTTTTTGCTCCTGTGTAAAGTTTGGGTATTTGCGCGAGTTGTTTTGTCCGCCTTCTCCTTTTGTGGGTGCTCTGTTTATAGACCATGTAACCTGTGACATCACGAGTTTACAAACGAGCCACAGAGCCTGGACTTCCTGCAGGCATGATTTGTACGTCAGCTCAATGGAAGAAAACATTCAATCTTATATTTCATGGAGATTGCACTGTCTTGATTTTTATCAACCTTTGATATGAAGAAAGGGGGAACATCTCGAAACTTGTTCAGCTGCTACTTTTATAACTCTAGAATTAATGTGGAAATTATGACGCAAAATGTTAAATTTCCCATATGACCAGTGCATCATCTTGCCTGCCAGAAAGGCCCTGGAATGTACAAGGTCACTCTTTTTGTAAACAAAGGTTACATGGTCTATATTTTCTGTTGATCTTTTAAACCTTACAAATACTTAGCTTCTTCTATAGTTTAGGCAGCTGTATCTATGTTTTGATTTTGTTTTTGCTTTTATGCATTTTTCATAGTTTCTCTTTTTTTAACTCATGGTTTTGTAAAACAACTAGTAAATTACTCTTTATAGGCCCATATGTTTAAGTAATTTTATTGTAAACAAGGTTATTTAAGCCACTACTGTGGCTGCTAGCCATGTTTTTTTTGGGGTTTTTTTTAAACTTTATTTTATAAACTAGAATAGTTAGTAATAATTCTCTTCATGCCCATAGGTATATTAACAAGAGGAA
Organism: Marthasterias glacialis; assembly: GCA_911728455.2. Taxonomy (NCBI): domain Eukaryota; kingdom Metazoa; phylum Echinodermata; class Asteroidea; order Forcipulatida; family Asteriidae; genus Marthasterias; species Marthasterias glacialis. The sequence goes on from OU452219.1 coordinate 32,835,124, forward strand.
TCGTACTCGAAACATAGCGGAGGCAGAGAAAGCCATGAAGACTGAGATCAAAGAGTCCCTGAACGCCAAAGCTGACCCCTTCACAAGAAGACAGTGTAGACCGCAGCTTGTCACAAAGGTGCGTGTTACAAAGAGCATGCAGGTTGTTTTGGATTATAATACCGGAGTCTTATATAGCAAACGTATCTACGGTACTCAAGGCACTTATAATTATTATTTTTTAAGACGGGTTTTGAAGTTTTTTAATTGTGAGACCTGTATTACCTTAAAAAAAATGGTTTATAGTTCGTCACTGTGATCGCTGGACGCTGAGCCTTATCATTGCAGTCTATAGTCGCTGAGGTGTCAGCGTTGACTATACACCGCGTCGTGCGTCAATTTTACCGTCGCGCGACCGACTATAAACCAGCCTTAAGGGTTTACAAAGTGCTGCCGTGCATTCAGCAGCCACTGCCAGAAACACTGAGGCAAACCCATTCTCTTAGCAGTAAGTTGAACTGGGTTCTTTAACATGCATTACACAACGCTTTGGACCTACAGCTTAACGTCCCATCCGAAGGACGAAGCAATAAAGGTTAAGTGTCCTGTTTAAGGACACAAATTTTCAAGACCGGGACTCGAACCCACACTCTGCTGATCGGAAACACCAGAGCTTGAGTCCAGTGCGCTTGACCGCTCGGCCACGATACGCCATTACAAGATTTGCATACGCTTGTCGGTGATGAGAATAGCTCGGGCCAACAAAGGAGTCGAGGTCCCACACAGACTACAGATTCATCTCATGGGTTGTTCTTAACTGAATATTCTTTCAAGCCTTGAATTAACCACAGCACCCACATTATCAGCATGCCCTTCAGAAAAATTGCACTGTCACTACCAACTTGGCCAGCATGCCCTTGTACAATTTCTCTGATTTGGCCAGCAAAGGCCTGCCCCCGTTTTTCTTAAGATCGAGGCCTACATTATTTGTTTTGGTGCCCTGTCGTCTTCCTTTTCAAAGTTCCAGAACAAATTTACAATTTCCTCATAGAAGTGCCCCATACCAGAGGAAACTTGCTGTGCCCCGTCAAAAGCGAAGTTCAATGCCTGTTCTTTATCTCCAAACTATATGGAAAAGAATTGAAATGAAATATCATACATTACGGAATTAAATCAATTTTTGGGGTGAACAAAGAAAACTTGACAAAAACTACACATGGAATTAAGTATACCTTTCGGAGTCTGTGACTTAGCAGGACGTAGCTTGCTAGGTCCACACGACCTCTTTATTCAGCGTTGTGGTTGACGAACAGGTCGCGACGACCTCGTAAGCTACGTCCTGCTTAGTCATAGACTCTGAAAGGTGTACTTAATTCCATGTCAATACTACAGAGTCCAATATCAGTCTGCATGCTGCTATCATTCATACTGTTTTTGTCCATTAAAAAAAAACGCCGCATCTGTTTTTCATTATATCATACTTTTGTATTTTGAATGGATCAGGCCAACAAGGAGGAGATGTTGATGAATTCAGAGCTGTTGAAGAAGCTGGAGGAGGAACGGTCCAAGAAACGGAGACATGACGAGGCCATGAAGGTAATAGCTTACATGCTCATGCTCCGTGTCTGGAGACTGTGAAACTGTAGTTTGAAATGTCATTGAAATTGCATTCGACAAGACACTTGTACGTACTTACTGATGGGTAAATTTTATATTCCTAAATGCCAACAATGAAGGTACGAAGATAAATTTAGAATTTTTGTAATAATATATTGTTTTTCAATAAATTGATAGTAACGTGTATTCATTATAGACTTTTTCAAGCCAGGTGGGCCCCTCAAACCACCTTACATTATGACTCCTGTTTACCCACCTTAAACATTCGTGAAACCATCACAACTCCTTAGGAATATGCAGTACCGGCAACCAAAGGTTGCTAATTGTTCACATTGACCTCACTCACTCACTCACTCACTGACGCATCCCTTGACCGTTACACCGGTCGTTGGGGTGCCATGATGGATGCATATGCTGTCGGGGATCACCACAGCTCTCTGTCCTCTGTCATATGTATGATGGCGGTGTTGCGGCCTGTCCAAGCTCGAATGTTGTCAGACCAGGGGTGGATTTCACAAAGCGTTAGGAATAGTCTTATTTTAAGTTAGGACGAGTAACTAGTCCTAACTTATAGGAGTAGTCACAAGTTAGGACTAGTCCTATCTTGAGTTAGGATGAGTAACTGGTCCTAACTTATATGACGTGTCATAAGTTAGGAATAGTCCTAAGTTAGGACTCGTTTTGTGAAATCCACCCCAGGACTTCCTTTGTCTTGCCCTCAACTGTTCCTTGGAGGATGATTTTGGACAAGGGGTCGTACCAGGCGAGCTTGCATCATTTCACTGTTGTACATGTTGTAAGGAGTGGTTCCTGACTGCCTGTGTAGGTGTTGACTCGCTGCCTGACAAAGTCATTTGTCTTGTGCTCTCTGTATGAGATGCGCGCCTGCATCGACCATCTTTTAATTAACCTGTGAGTCACCTTTGTATCCTTCCTGCAGGATGACATCATTGAGTCGTTGAGCCAGGAAGCTTTGCCTGCTAAGATCGGCGACAGGAAGATGTCGGAGGACCTCTTTCAGGCCCACGATTTCGACATTAAAATTGATTTAGACGTTTCCACCTCAGGTGAGTTACCGAGCCTTAACCAAAGCAGTGCCCTGTATTCAACAGACCTTGTCCATGTGACGTATCTGACCGCTTGCAATCATTTTGGTGATCACCGGCACGTATTTCAGTTTTGTGCAACTTGCAGATATCCGGCGTGCGACGCAAGAAGTGGTATTCAGAGCTGCCAACCGGTACTGATTTTTCGTATTTCATACGGTAATTTTTCCAAAATACGGCAGTCCGGGCAAGTTGCGTTACGCTAAATTATTATGTATTGATAAGTTGTGGGTTATTTTACCACATAAAATCTTTTTTAAACTCAAAATACAAAATTCTTCATTGTGAAAGTAAGCTGGGTATGTAGATTCATGAACTGATGTAATAGTTTTCAGTTTTCGAAAACATGAACCTCGTGAACTTTTCTCATCGAGAGGTGATCACCAAAATGGGAATGTTGAAAGCATGTGTGTGATCAGTGAAGAAGTTGCACAAAGTCTATAGTGTAATGCGATTTGGTAGTGATTTTCTATAGTGTAATAGGATTTGGTATTAAACAACTTAGTCGTTTTGCTTGAAGTAGTCACAATTGCACTGAATAGGACATTGCGCTCTTTAACTGTCCATTCGTCCTTTTTACTAGACCATTCAAAATCATTCAAAATTCCAACTCTAACGTTTCCCCATTGCTATTGTACACACATGGTATTATCATTTGAACAGTGGTTGATATCAAGCTGTACTACCATTCAAAACCATTCATGGCATATAGAGGGTCCATTGATTCACCACAGCTGTACTACCATTTGGAACGATCCTCACAAGGCTTTGTATCAGCTTACCTAGCATTCAAAACCACTTGGGGAATCAGACTTTGTACACAGTTATTTCACCATTCAAAACCACAATAGTGAATGGTTTCAAATGGTGCATTAACTTATTCGAAAAAGGCATCAAGAGTAGGAGGGTTAATTAGACCAATCCTATAAGCCCTGCCCACCATAGAAACTCTCTAACAACGGCGCCCACTTCTTGGGTCTCCTGTAAGTCTTGCTCTGCCCTGCACCATACACAAAAGCAGCAACACAGTAATCCAAATGGTGGAAACTTTTAACGTTAGGGCACGTGTTTACAGTTGTGTTTGGTCAGTGCATCCAAATTTAATGGATCCGTCTATTGGTATTTAGGGGTTTCTGCCATGATGTTTTTTCTAATCACAAGTCATTCTCTAAAAAAAAAAAATCGAAAATTTTTGCATCTGGGATAAAGAATATATTATATTTTTCCCCATACACCGATGTGTGTTAAGCACTGTATACTCAGTACTTTCCCGAGTCCTGTGAAAAAAATATTCACAGGCATTTTCCTCGACGAGTTTATTAGGGTTAATAAACTCGTTATTGTCACATGTTGCAGATTCCCGCCCCATGGCACTGAACTCCAACACGGACGCATTGGGCACAGACGGCGCCCCCAGGAGATCCCTCAACTTAGACGAGTACAAGAAGATGCGAGGTCTGATCTGATACGACTCACGACCTCCCGTCTCGTCCTACTACATTTTCACTTCAAACACACGCTAATTTTGTACTGACGCCAGTGTGTGTTTGGTGATAGGGTTTTTAAGTGTTGTAATATCCACATGTACATTGTCACTGGGTGGCAGAGACTATTTAACATCGTGTGCTTATGATTTTGAAGTGCACTAGAACAGACAACTAGTTTGTTTTGTAGTAAATAGCTCCTGGTTTTTTTTTTTTTAACTGTTTGGACCAAAGACCGCAGGGTCATTCATATACATTGTACATAAGTTAGGGGTGGTTCAATATTGTCATATCGTACAAACAGTTGGCTTGCGGAAAGGAGGTTAATATCCAATGGCAGTTTTTTCAGTTTTCAAAAACGTGTTCAGTACTCCCTGGTACATTGTATTTTGAATCGCTTATAACTTAGCTCTGGTCTTTATTCAACGCCCGTAGTGATGGTTTTGTAATTTGTCTGGAGTTCCGATTGTCCGATAAAGATATGTGTTACAGGACTAGTCTTTTTGCTCTTGAAATAGCAGATACCTACCCAAGTATAAAGCGAAGGATTTTATCAAGGCCTAGTCTGGATTTGACTTTCCGCTCGTAACCAGGGCCCAATTTCATAGCGCTGCTTAACGGTAAGCAAATTTGTGTGCTAACTATAGCAGAAAAATTTGTTTACACGTAAACCTATTGGCACAGTCGGCGCGTTTGACGATCGTGCAATGGGTCAATAGGCAGGGAAACAATTCAACATTTTGATGTACTCTTTTTAGAGAGAGAGAGAGGTCATGAAAAAGAGTGCTCTCTGCAGCCTTGTGAGAATATTGAACCACCCCTCAGTGTTTGTACCGACATGCAGTAAATATTAACCAAGCTTAATAGTGGGCTACTTTTTTCACTACTCTGCCAAAGAAACAAGAAGCCCAACCTTGATTGTGTATTGAAAGATATTCACACTGCAATATGATCGATTGTGTATTGAAAGATGTTCACACTGCAATATGTGATTTGTAAGAATAGTAACATGACATCCAGTGGTACAAGAGAGTGGTAAGATTGCATCCAGTGGTACAAGAGAGTAGTAACATGGCTTCCAAGAGAGTTGTAACATGGCATCCAGTCGTACAAGAGCGTGTAGTAACATGGCGTCCAGTGGTACAAGAGGGTGTAGTAACATGGCATCCAGTGGTATAAGAGAGTAGTAACATGGCATCCAGTAGTACAAGAGGGTGTAGTAACATGGCATCCAGTGGTACACGAGAGTAGTAACATGGCTTCCAGTGGCACAAGAGAATAGTAAAAAAAATATGGCATCCAGTGGCACAAGAGAGTACTAAAATGGTAACCAGTTGTATAAGAGAGTGTAAGATGGAATCCAGTGGCATTAGTATAAAGTATGTGACCTTTTTTTTTTAAACTTATGTCAAAAGATCAGTGGTATGAGAGAACATAATATGGTCATTTTATTTGTTTTCATGCTGTATAGACATTTCTTTGTTCAATTAAGTTGTTTTTACATTCATTCATTTAGAATCTGAAGCAAACAGGTGGTGATAACCTCTGGTAAATCGTGTGTTAATTTATCCATACTAAATATGAGTGGTTCTGACCCAGTTCACCTGACGTCAACATCACAATAATCTTGGTTCCGCCATTTTGTAAGTCTTGGGCGACGCAGTGTTTACACGCATACATGTTGTCTCCCAAATTGGTGAGTGTGGCAACGTCGCGGTGTGTGACGTGCGTGCAAGGGGTTGATACAAACTGGGCTGTCTTTCATGGCTCCGCATACCATAAGGAAACAAAAATTAAGCTTACTGTATCAGAACAATATTCGTGAGCGATTGAACAGGTTAGCAAGGAAATTTTGCGTACTACATGTTACTAAGCATTCTTTGCATACACAGTTAGTGGAGAAGTTCCCCATAAGCTAAGCTAAATTTTTCATCTGAGAAGATTTGGCAGTGTGTGTGTTCCTTGCACAATCGATATGCATTGTTGCATCACTCATCTGGGCCCAATTTCATGGCTCTGCTTACCGCAGAATTCTGCGCTTACGCCCTGCCACGGCTCATAGGAGTACGCGCTTTACAGGGCGCCTTAAGCGCAGATTTCTTCAGTAACCAGCGCCATGAAATTGGGCCCTGCTTACAAGAACTGTAGGCAAAGTTGTGTGCATTTTGCTTCGCTTACAGTTAGCAGTGTTTATGAAATGGAAACTGTGCTAAGGGTCGCTCCGTATTAAACAGAAAGCGTCTGCTAACAGGCCCTGGACAAGTTCACCATTCAGTCAGCCATATTCACACATAATGCATGGGTTTTGCCCACGATTCTGACGTGGGTATTATTTCTCAGAAATGAACTTTCTTACCACCGGCTGTTTTTTCCTGCTTGACTATTTAAGATTTACCCAGTCAGTTTTTCCTTGTGTTTTATTGCTGAAAGGCACCCGCTCGTCAACATTACCCGACGGCTTTTTCCGTGACACAAAACGATCATGTACCGTACCTAGTTTACGTACATCGGGTGCGCCGATCAAAGGTGATCTTTCGTGGCACGAATTCGTTTGTTGCGCGTTGACAAGCGGGCGCCTTTAAATCTTTGACTCCGGAATTTCTGCACGCACATGGACGGATTTGTTTTTGTTTGTCGTTTGACATTGTACAAAATCGAGGCCACAAATGGCTTTGCCGTCCATTTGAGTTGTGCGCGTGCAGCCATAAATGGACTTAGCGGAGTGAAAGGGTTAATTATTTTCGACTCTAAATTTGTACATTTCCAGACTTCGAACCACAGGTTGACACCACTCAGTGCTCACACCATTGTACAAAATGTAAACTTGTTCATGTAAATATTACTGCCTGAATGCAGCACACGTTTCGGAGTGCTGAGTTTTTTTTATGTTTGGAATTTTGCTTGTGTAACCAATCTGTCAATTTTGGGTTTGCTTTGGGGAGGGGGGATGATGTCTTTGAATTGTTTAAAGATGTATGATCAGTTTTTTACCTTGAAAATGAATTGACTCCAGTAAAAGAGATTTAAAAGAGCATGTTATTTTATGAAATTAATAAGTGGCGTTTTGATACTATAAAAATGTTGTTTTTGAAAGGATTATCTCAGCCAGACACCCTGCCAGAAAATGTGCACGATGGCCATGCCCGCTGCTGGTACCCAGAAGTAAGCTGTACTACATTTTGTCTCTGTATCGCAAGGCACCTGGCTAAAATTGAGCAGGCAGCACGCAGAGTTTATTTATTGTGCTTTACACAAAAATTTTTTTTTTTTTTTAAATTGATTACGCTGTCATTATTCTATGATGGATTTGTCTCATTTTAAAGTTAATAACTTTGGTCATTGTACAAAAATAGTAATTCAACATTTGGATAGATTTTTCAAGGTAAAATTTGCTTGAGCATGGATCATACATCTCTATTTTTCCTTGTTTTCGTCAAATTAAACTGGACCTTTAGTTTTCTTTGAGAAGTTTTATGAAAAAAAAGAAATAAAACGATCATAAGATCACACACAAAACAACCTCAAAAGTAAATTTACTAACAAGGTCTTGATTTATTTAATTTTATTTGTTTATTCTTCTTTATTCCAAGATCAATTCAAAACATCTGTTCAACTTGTGATTGCAGAACTCCATGGTAACCAGTGCCATGAAATTTGGGCCCCCGGTCTCTGGGGAACTATGCTTGATAGTATTTCATTTTATGACTCTTCTGTTTTTGGCCTTGGTGCTTGAAACTGACCGCAATGTTTCTTCATGAGACCAGTTTAGCATCTTGCCTACCAGGATATTCCCTGGAATGCACAAGGTGACGTACAGTGTAGTAGAGACTTATACATTGTTGTATTTCATTTATAAAAATGACCTTTTTTTCTGTGTTGGCCCCAATGTTCGAAACTAATTTCCTTTCGTTTTGCATTTTACAGAGGTTTACCATTTTGTCTTAAAGATGTATGGTTCGTGTTCCTGTGATTTGTGCTCAAAAATGAAACTTAAAAGAGCATGATTTTTTTATAACGAATGAAATTCATAAATCGCATTTTGACCTTGTAGATAGCAAGAAAAATTTTGTTCTTGGCCAATCACCCTTCATGAAAATTTGTACGACAGCCATGCCTGCTGCTGGTACCCAGAAGTGGGCTTTATTACAATGTCAGTTCGCCTGTATTTAGCCTCTGCGTCACAAGGCACCTGACTAAAATTGAGCAGGCAGCGCTCATAGTTTATTGACTGTGCTCCACTCAGAAATCAATTTGTTACATAAATTACTCCGATATTATTCGTTGATAGATTTTTTTCATTCGATATCTCATTTGAAAGTTAATAACTTTGGTCATCCTACAAAAATAGCAAGTCAACATTTGGATTCATTTTTCAAGGTAAAATTGGCTCCAGCACAGATCATACATCTTCGAGACAATCCATAGATCTTTATCATTGTCTGAATCTATGTCATGTTCCCTGTGTACATTATTAGTAATCATTAGTCCTGATACTCATTATGGGGGGGACCCGACTATTTCGTCCTTCCAGACTGTCGAAATAAAAAAACCCGGAGAATGCCGAGCTAAATTGTCATCTGCATCTGCTGTGTACACCCTCTATATCTGTGGGCGTAAAGTATCAACACCATGTATAGTAAAAAGTAACCAGACCAATGGGAAAGCAGAAATTGCAGCGCGCAGGAATTGCCTGAAAGCAGATAGGCACTGATGACTAAACACACACAGCATTCTCCGACTTCCACTTGTATGTTCGAGCCACACTGATAACATTGGGAGAAAACCGACATGACTGCACTATGTAAGGATCTGAAGTTTTATTATACTACTGTAATAAATACATGTGTTTTTACCACAATAATAAATGGTTTAAGTCTTTGTAAAAAAGAAACTGTCGTTTTTTTGGTTGTGTGTAGTTAAATTTTTGTAGTGTAACACTTAGACCCTAGATGAAATAGAATATGCGTGGTTTTAAATCACAAATTGACTAAAAGCAGGCACCTGAACTTGCTCCCGGATGTCAATTCAATGTAATGCAATATTAATATAAACAATATGGAAAACAAATTTCATGTGTTTTCACATGAATTTAATTTAATATGATTATAAATATATCTTAATAATAATTTGGTTTTTATATAGCGCACATATCCTAGTACTGGTCGCTAGACCAAGACGCTTTACAACATTATTATCCCTGTTCATCAGGCATACTTAGACCAATCCATAAATGTTCTCAACTCCCTGGGGAGCTTACAACCTCAAGCTGCTTAAATTAGCACTGTGGGGTTAATCCAACACAATACTATCTCAGCCCTCGCAGGTTCCCATTTATACACCTGGTTTAAGAGAAGCAATTGTTGTTTAGTGCCCTGCTCAGGGACACAAAAGTCATAGTTGAGGTTCAAACCCACACCCCAATGACTTAACCACATGTACTTGACTCTGGCGTACTATACTTCTCAACCATGACACACACAATTTTAGATTGTAAGGTCGACGGACTGACCTTAGTTTAGTTTTGACCTGAGACACTTTAAACCATCTATTGTTTCATTGTTAAGCTTCACCACAGGGCACGGAGGCGTTCACCTCCACTGTCTTTCTCCAACAACCAATCGGTGCAATGGCGCTTCCATCCACTCACTTCCGTTTGCATTTCCACGGGGCGTTCGGGTTGGCCTGCAGATTCGACCAGCAGAAGGCAGAGCACAGGAAGCCTTCTACCGGCACCGATGTGGGACCAACCAGGGTGTGAGCGACGCGGTGGAGGTTGAAAGGGACTCGATGCTTGGCGTAGGGCTGGAAGCAGGGATTGCTGCAGATGCACCACTTGACTTGGGATAGATGGTGGTACAGATGGCGGGGAAGGTCTTCCTCTGTGTAGGGTACTCTAAAAATAAAAACCAATGAATACAGATTAAAATGACATTCACTTGCTGTTTTAAGGACTTTGTTTCTAATCAAAAAAAAATTTTCAAAGAAAATTCTTGCCGGTAAGCATTGTAAGAAAGAGACAGTTTGATAGTCATACATACTGTAAGTCTATCTCTTGAAGAAACAGTCTCTTTTAAAGAAATTAACAGAAGGCATACCTTTGCTTCTTGATGGATCTTGCAGTGACCTCCAAAAGTGTTGGGAACTCTTCTGAGGTTCTCCTCATGTGACTGCCACTGGCTTCTTGTTCCACAAGCTGGAAGCAGTTTCCTGAAAGGTCTACTTCATCCATCGACAGGTCCATGAACGAGAATGGCAGCACCGCCATCTGGTTCTCCTCAGCGCTGAAGAATCTCAGCTTCTCCAGACGTCCAAAGTTTTCGGGGAGAGTTGTCAGCTGGTTGTTTGCAACCCGCAGTCGCAGCAGGCATGTCATCTCACATATTTGAGGAGGGAGGAATTTTAGATTGTTGCCGGCGAGGTCCAGGAACTGCAAGGTGTTCTTGAGACTGCTGAGGCACAGGGCTGGGGGAAGTCTCTCCAGCAGGTTGTCCGCTACCTTCAACTCAACAAGGGATGTCGACTGTCCTGGATCATCCGGCAGGGTACGGATGCGATTTTTGCTCAGATCCAGAGCACGTAGATGTTTGAGTTCAAGAATGCGAGAATCGATACGGGACAGACTGCATCCATTCACCCTCAGGGATTCCAGGCCTTTGGGGAACCTTTCCCGTATTGGGTAGTCTGATCGCTGGAGTATCACCATCTTTGTCTTGGGTCTTTCAACCTGGGCGGAGGTTGCTGGGGTCAGGGTTGAAAGGTGAACCTTCTCCAGCTTGCTGCCCTGGCAGCCGAGCTTCAATACTGAGAGGAAATTCTTCAACTGCAAGGGGTCCGCCTGAAAGAATTCAGATAAACATTTCAAAGCAATCTTTGAGAAAATCAAAGTTGTGAATACATACATTTTTAAAAATCATTAAGATATCCCTGAACTACATGTATACTAACCAGTGATCACACATTTTTCTCACACAAATTCTTTATAAATAAAGAAAATTTATTAAAACCTTTTCTCATTGTTAAGTTTTAAATTGTAAAAACAGTCACAGAAACAAACATCAAAACAACAGCACTGTGGTTTAAACTAGTTGCTGCCGAGATTCTTCCATTTTTTTCCCATTCGTCCTGACGGTCTCATTTTCTTGGAATTGTCTAAATCATTTTTCTTTGAGAGTACCGCTGGCAAAAAGAAACCCTGACTGACAAAGTTAATTGAAAAAAAGTTCTCTTTGAAACACCGGGATTCGTTGTTTCTCTATCGAGCAAATATCATATTCATTCATCGTGAATCGCAAAACCTTTGCCATGAGACACAGCTGAGGACTGGTCTGAAGATCGGAACCAGGGCAGGAATCCTGGTTCCCTCAGAGCAACCGCCAATGAGCCGAAATACAATGGTGGAAGCCTCTCAATGTCTCCTAATCCTCTCAAGGTCTGGAATCGGGGATTACACAATAACCCCCGCAGGAGAATTTTAGCACGAAATGTCCGGGCAACCTTCATTCCCGACATCCGAATTAAAACAAAAATACAAAGTACACGTCATCCTTTTTCTGGCACGGAAAATAATGGCGTGTATACACATCATCCGGCGTTTAGACCATTGCAGAGACTTTCTCAAATGCTAAATAAATACACTACCAACATTGCTTGGAAAGATTTGCTCCAAGATTTATTTCCGCAAATGTTGGGTTTGGGGTGTACTCTACCTTGCTGATGCAGATATCTTGTTCTGGTTCCTTGAGACGAAGTGTTGCTTTACCTTCTTGGACAAACCTGGTGAATACTTGCTCCATATTACCCTTCAACTGCAATCAAAGATGAAACAAGTATTTAGCATATAGGTGTTAAGAATCTACAATCATAAATATAGTCTTGAATTTGAGTCCGCAATCCTCGGGTCAGAGTCTGAGTCCTCATGTACACGACCGAGGTTTTGCAATTCATGGTGCATGAATTGGATATTTTCTTGATAGAGAAAACAAAAATCAGAGTGCAATAAAGAGAATCTTTGTTCTCTTGGCTTTGTCAAGTCAAGGTTTCTTTGTGGCAACGGTACCCTTAAAGAAAAATTATTCTGGCAATGCCGAGAAAATCCCATCAAGCTGGATGGGAAAAAAATTGAAGAATTCCGGCGGCAACTGATTCAATCGAAAATACACTACCTGATAAATTCATTATTGACAGGACTGGCATTTCATCTTTGAGAGGGCAAGGCCTTTTTTATTTTGCAAAGGGGCACTTCCCTTGAAAAATCTTAAAGCCTCCGTGTCATTCCAGGCCTGACAAATATTGTTGCCCTACCTAACCGTTTAACGTCAAGGCCTACATGTATGCTTAGCGAGAGAGACTACACACCTTATACTTGGTGCCAGTTTTGTCTTTCGCCGAACACACCATGAGGAAAACAGCACCCTCTTGCCCGTTACTGCTGTTCCCGCCACGCCTACCAATTGCCAAGGAGCATCTTAAGGGTCGGCCTTTCCCTTTCATACCATGTGAGGGCAGCAGTCGGTTCTTGAGCTCAACGTCACATGACAGACGCATCTTGATTGGCCGTGACTGTCCTTGCTCTGTTGACAACTGTGTTGTAAATAACAATACCCAGAAGTTCATGAAACTACCAACTCACCTAAAAATAGAAAGTGTCATGTTTCAACTTGGAATAAAAGCTGTGTCCTACAGTTGGGTCGCACTATTTAGGGTCAACTGGATTATTTCATGGCAACTCAAGTCAACTCCACGACAACAAGTTTAAAACACCTTCAAATGCGATGTTTTACTGCCAAAGTATATTCGGAAACACATCTAAAACTGATTGACACCTTTATTAATTTTTTCAAGGAAAAACAAGTTGTTTTTTTTACCATAAAAATAACTGATTTCTTTTCAATCCATAGAATTAGCCAATAAGAAGCTGTCGCGTTTGCACAATGACAGTGGACCACATCATTATATTGAGGTGAGTGTTTTTTAAAGGGGTCAGGAATGACCTTTGTGTGTGGCTGTTGGTAAAATATTTTCTAAATATTATTTTTAGGGTTCTAAATTGATTTATTGTTTTTAGTGTTCTAAATTACCAAAAGCCGACTTTTGGTGTGACTCTGTCGGTCACAGCATGTATTTGCACGTAGTTTGCCATCAGCTCAGATGACGATTGACGTAGTACCCACTCACGTGATGACATGTAAACATTGGTCGCGCAATCAGACTATTGCCAGACTAACATTAGGCCGAATAGCTTAATATTATTAAGATTAAGTCCTGACATTGAAACTGTCATTGACATTCCCCATCATTGTCATTGACAATGACTGTCACTAGTGTCAGTGTCACTGAATGAACGAAAGGCCAATGGAATGACTGTCACTGTCAGTGTCACTCACCTGCTCACAGTCACAGTCAGTCACTCACAAACATAGCCCCATCACAACTAAAAAGTGTCAATCATGCAATTACCAGAATACGCTGGACTACCTCCGCTTGTCCACCGTAATTTTGTTTTTAAATACACCTGATCTGAATTAGTCACAAGCGCAACATTCAGCAGTCTCGTAACACTACTTCTACTATTACTAGAGCACTCTACCTCTCTCTAGAGCATGGTTGACCCCATTTGAACTACTCCTTCTTGTACACAGTGGACGAGCTACAACTAAAGTAAAATTACGGCAAAACACCAAGTTGTTGTGACCGAAAACTAAGTTGACCTTGTTACGATGTTGAATTTCCCGCAACTTCGGAGCCTCCACCAGTTAACCCCTGTTGAATTCACATGCAGACGCATAGGAACTAGGCATCCGTCGTTTTTTCAACCTCGTTCTCAATGTGGTTTAGCCCACATGTTGACACGTACGCATTTTTAATCTCTCGTTTCGACAGTAAATAAAAAAAAACAGTTCGCTGAACATGGCCGGAAGGTGGCGTCCCACCGTTGGCTCTGACCTGCAGGTGAACAACGAAAACGTTGGCCAGCCAACTAAAACGCGCACGTTTTCAACCGGAATGTGTCGGGTAAAAAAGGCTTTTTATGTTTGCAAAATTTGTCTGACGGTCTAAAGGAGGTGTAAGAATAACGTTTGCCAACTTTAACAAAAATTTACAAAAGCAGTGACAACAAAAATAATCTGACCTCCCTCTTCAAACAAAAATGTTTTAAATTTGAAAGTTTTCATTCCGTTAATTATTGTACTTGGTTAGAATAAAAGGGCATGGTGTTGTCATGATTTTAGCACTAGGCCTGTGGCTGTGCATGGAATATGAACTCTCACCCAGATACTGCACATAATTATGTACTCGCTTGTGGTCAAATCACAAAAGGTGCCACTGGTCAAACTGGGATGTGACCGTGGCGCGCAAGCGCGCTTAGTAACTTGGTTATTCCATTTACGGCTACCCTAATGCCACAGCCCCTTTAACTGCATTGAGAACTAGTTATGAAAATAAATGTCATTTTTAACAGCAGACGATTAAAAAGGCATCGACCAACAACATACGGAATGGGCCTATAATGCATATGCATGACGTCATCTCGCCGCCATCTTAGAGGTAAAACTATGATGAAAACAATGAAAACGCACAGCTACATACGCACGTGGGGCACGCATACAGGGCCGCCAATGAGCAACATGTTCGTTGTCCTCTATCAGATCCGAGATCGCCTTATATTGACCAAACGTGCACATGCTTGTGTACAAGAAGTCTCCCGACCAGCCGACCTTCAGAACTTTAAAAAGGAAGAATGTTAAATAATAGACCGATTGCGCAACCAATGTTTGCATGTCATCATGTGACCTGTGGTGGGTACTACGTCATCTCAGCTGATGGCAAATTATACGTGCAAATACATGCTGTGATCGACCGACAGTCACACCAAAAGTCGGCTTTTAGTATAATAAAACAGCTACTAAGCCCTAAGTTATTAAAGTTGTATGGTGTGACATTGATTTATATCATATTACTGTTTCTCAAACTACCAGTACTCTAGGCTACTACAAAAGAGGTTTATTTTGAGTTGTGCACTACCGGCGTCGGACGACGATGTAGCAACCTGTTTGTAAATCACTGTAAAAAAAAAATAATAATAACAATAACCGGTAGACAAAGGAATCACACAGTTTTGGAAAACCTTTTCTTTGGATGATAGTCGGCTCCAAAACTGTACAGTTCTAGTACTACCACATATTGTTCATAACTTGTAGAATTTCCAAGATACTGAAACTGTCCTTGCTGGCTTTATTGAGCCACTAGAAGGTCTCTGGAATATTTTTCACACCGATTTCGAGAAAAAAAGGTCTCGATCGAATAAACAAACACAACAGTCATCATGTGCCGTACCGCACTTTCCTATGGAGGACGTCGTGTTTGTTTACGTTTAAAACCCACTAAAGGTCACGTGACTGGGGTTACTGCAAGTTACCTGCAACACTTCCAAAAAGAACCGTTTTGTGCACACCATGAGGGCATTGCCTTTTTGAAACCACCCCGGCTATCATACGTTAGACTAACGTCAGTGAACGTTGGTTAAGTCGGCGTCAAAAAACAAACGTTGAACAGACGTCGGTAATTAAATCGGATTCAATTTCTAAACAGTGTACGGACGTTTGCAAACCATATGAAGTACAACAGGTCGATTATCAATGTTGGCACAATGCAGTTATAATAATATTGAGGGCAACATATTGATATTTATATATAACAGAACGTCGGCAATACACAGGGCTCAAAATTTACACTGGACCGCAGGCCCGAAGCCAGTGATTTAAGCGTTGGGCCAGTAAACTCGGGACTGGCCAAGTCCGGTGGTCTTGTGTTTTTCAAATGAATAATAATACCTCATCGTATAATATGTTTGTGAAAAATGTTGACTTTGAATCTGACAGATTTCTTTTAATTCTGTTGAGAATCGAAGTAGGCCTATACACTAATCCGAGCAGCTCGTTTATGGTAGTTTACACCACCTCAGCTATGGCTTCTGCAAGCGCGCGCTATGCCACAATAGCGCTTTAGCTGCTCATGTATGTACCAATCAGCATTGAGGATTCGCAGTGCGTGTGCGTCGAAGCGCGCGTGCAGGGCGCAGCCATAGCTAGCTGCAGTGGTGCAAACCGACAAGCTGCTTGTATATTAATGCATACTTATTACACATTAGACAAATGAGACACTTGTAGATCTTATCTTAGTGTTTGTTCAAGTCAGTTTGAATCTGGTCTTGTAAAATAAATTCTGGTCCAGTAAAAAATTTGTAGTGAGCTTACAAGCCCCGAGGTCTCGTGATTTTTTTTTACCTTAAATTCAAGTCCTGACACATTATAAACAGGTCAATGTTCAACTTTTGCACAACGTAGTTAAAAATTGGGAAACGTCGGACAGTTTATTAAGGTTGTGCCAACGTCAATGCTGTAAACAAGGTCGATTTTCAACCTTGGCACAACCTTAGTATGAAATGGACAACCACGTCGGCGTTTTAAGGTTGTACCAACGTCGGCAAATGTGTGCAGTATAACAGGTTGATTTTACAAAAAATTGTGTGTTTTGGGGGCAATATTTTATGATGGTCAGAATCTTTGCTAAAATGTTTTTTAAGGTGGTGGAGCAGTTAATGCAAAAAGATGTTAACACTCAGTTAAAGCATTGGAAATCACACAACGTCGGGCCAACGTTGACATAAATGCACATTAGTAGACGTGGCTTAGAAGCTTGTGATTTTGTCTTTGATAGTTAACGATTTTGTTAATCTAGAAGTAATTTTTTTGTACTTTTGTGTACACCAAAAGTAAAGACAAACATTGTACTTATAACTTATGAAATAAAAAGTAAAAAATTTTCTGCAAAAATTATGCAGGATCCTGTACTATGATGGGCGAGATCGGTCGATCACATTGCGCGATCGGTCGATTTTGAAGGATATCTCGGACTTAACTTACGCGGAAAAAATCAAGTTCTTCAAATTCTGCAGCCAACAGTACTTACCAGCTGCAGCCCTGACAGAGGGGTTTTAATGATTACCCCCTAGAGGGCGCCAAACTAGGACGAGCAAGACGTTTTAACTGCGCACGCACATTGCATTTTCAGCAAGGCAAGAAAGAAGCATGCAACAAAACACGGGCAAGGTAAATTTTCATTTTTCTTCTCTTACCACAATTGTTCCCTTTGTTGCAATACAAACTAACACTTCATTGGGTGTTTCTTGTTATAAAATTAAAACTATTAATCTTGCATATTCTTTGAGTGCCAACATATTATGAGTTTAATGTTTCACCAGCGGCCGAAAAATATTTCGAAAATGGCAGACTTGCCCGCCACTACAGGAAGCAGAGGGCGTCTATGGGCTAGTGTAGTACAGTAGTATTTCGTAAGTTAAATGTAGTATACAATAACGGGTAATTGTTGGGCAAAAATGTAGTATCTGGCTGCCATCTCCCGAAGTTAATTTAGATCAAATTATATCCTTATCTGTCCAGAAAGGTTGACAGAGTGGAACAGGCAGTGAATTATTTTAAAAAAAGAATACAAAGTGTCGAAACCACTGAAAAATAAAGCCATTTTCACGTCTACAGTGGTCTCGACAACGCTACTCGCTAAATGCCATTTTAGTTCCTTTGGGCATGAATGCGCGAAATGTCAAGGTAAATTTCAAGGTAAATTGTTACCGTTTTTGCTACCAATTCCTCGAGATGAATATTATTATTATTATTAAAAAAAGGGAAATAAAGCCCAACACCCATTAAAAAATCTTTAATTCCCTTAGAAAGTGGCAGTCAAATATGGAAACTTTTCTATCAGGTTTTCGTTGCGTTTTCAGTATTACGATAATGTCAGTATTTCTTGCGTTTTTTCTTCTTTTTTAAAATAAATACCTGTATAATTACAAGCAAGACCATTGGCAGATACCATCCATGGTAGACCCAGTAACTGGGGAGCCGCACTCCTTTTCAATTTGTTTTATGTTTACTTTGATGGTCGTACTATAGTGCCCCCAGCTTGGGGGTATACGCTGTGATGAAGGTACATGTAATTCTTCCTAAAAGACTCAATAAAATTGCTGAAAAACTGACTACATGCTTCTCAAGATATCAAAGATGAAATAACAGGCAATTATTTGTACTTGCGATCATTTTCTGTCCTCCAAACCGGTGTTTTTTTTGCCCAGTGTCTACCATGCTGCCGGTAATGTTCACTTTTTTAGTGAACAGTCGCGAACCTGCATTATCATCAACGACTGTTTCCTTATGTGTAAAAAATCATATTATCAAGGATTGCATGTTCACTGATGCCCAGTGGTGCATATTGTTTTGCATAGTCAACCTAGGATACCAGCTGTGGAGTGTCAACGACCTCCCACAATGGCTACAGAGGGAGTGTGCATTTCAACCAACCAACACTACACAGCTGGTATCCTGCGTTAACTGCGCAAAACAATGTAACTCAGCTCTGGGCGAGTGAACACTTAATATTTAATACAACATTTCGTTTGTGTTTTCACGAAGCGACGGGCATATACCCGTCGTTTCGTGAAAACACAAAGCGTAATTTCGGGATGCCCGTCCTTTTCATAATTCTGAATAAATCATAGATAAATTGATGAATTGATCATATAAAAAATCACATTTGATAATAAATCACAGGAGGAAAGTACAGACTTAAAAGAATAAGCATTGTGCTTTTGTTTTGCAGTTTTGAAATGTGACGATGCTCTTGTGTGATTATCTCCAAACACGATTTTTTCCAATTTGACATGCCCGTCCCTTCGTGAAAATATTGACGATTTAATACAACTTTTTTACAATTCTAACGGCTGCATGGCGGCCACTGGTTTTGCTTTGGGCCTGAAAAACATGGATTTGGAGGGCAGAAAATGATCGTGAGTACAGTTAGTTACCTGTTATGTCATCTTTGATGTCTTGAGAAGCCAGTATGTAATTTTTCAGCTATTTTGTTGAGTTTTTGTTGTTACGTGGGCAATTTTTTGGAACAGTGTATCACAACGTCAAAACAAATCACCTTCATCACAGCGTATACCCCCATGCTTCCCCGGGGCGCTAGTACAACCATCCAAGTCAAAATTTCAAAAAAAGGAGTACAGCACCCCAGTTACCGGGTCTACATCCATGGCACAACTCATAGAGCAAGCAAGGTCTTTTATTGGAAATGTACAATGTATGCTAAAGCCATGTCTCCCAACGCCCTCTCTTCCGTGGCTTAACTAGAAACATATTATTGAGGAGGCTGATTGGGAAAAGGCTCAATTGGATTAGGGACTGTAACTAGAAGGATTTGGGACTGTAATTAGGTTTTGTAGGCCCTGTATGTAATCGGTTATTTCTTTTGCAGTGTCAACCAACTTCAGCATGAATGCTTGTTACCACACATCTGTTTGCCACTCTGAAAGTGCTAACATGTGTGTCACACCCTGCAGTGTACGAAGCCTGCAAGCAAGTAGACAAGCTGCAGCGTGTCGCACCTACAACCTGAAGTTGCTCTAGGTGAGTCAATATATAGAACTTTCTTCAGAACTTTCTTCAGTAAACTGTCAGTTAATGCTCAGACAGGCCCATGGCAGAAAGTTTCAGCATTTTCACACAGTGCATTGTGACTGGACTCTCCTTTTTCATCGTGCTGTTAAGAACAAGAAATCTTTACAACCACCGCCATTTCTATAAGAGAGTGTTTTGAGAGCTGGTTTTTCGGACACCCGATCCCTTTAAAAAAACACTCGGTTTTGAGCTTTTCAATGCTGTACCCAAACTGCTTCCTTTTTTAGTAAAACGAGAAAAGCACTGTGTGGACGTGTGTAAGTCCATGTAGTGTTTCAAGTTCCTACGCAGTGTGGACATACTTTGTTATCAGGTCCACACTTTGTATGTAGCGCTTAAACACACAGTGCATTTTTTACAGGCAACTTTGGAGGCAACCAACTGCACAGGTGCATAATAAATAAAATAGGACATCGTTCAGGTAATGGTCATTCCAACAAGGTGGAACACTAGGGACACTGTTACATCGTTACCACCTATGAAGCTTTTTCACCACTTCACTGGTCTACTTGGTCAATCTTGCTTTACATTATATAAATAACACCACACGGGAATCATAAAAAGGTTATACTGGATTACTCTGGTGTAAAACAAATGTGATACAGTACCTGCACTGACGTAACAGGGGCACAATGGGTGTGACATTTGGTGTCCCTGTTACATTGTGACATATATCCTTAATTTTCTCTCAGGCATGTGTACTTTAATACCCATGTAAGAAGTGATTTTTCTTATGGATTAGCATCAAGTTTCTGCTGAACTTTGTAAATTTGTTTATTACTTCCATAATACTGAAAAATATGTGTTACAAGCATGGTGTCCCTGTTACATTGTTACCATGATTTTAATTAATGTTAGCAAACATTTTAGGTAAGGTGGTGTGGGATGGATTTGAAACTTTCTGAAATGCTTTCAAAACCCAAATAACTTGTGATGATTGACAAACATAAATTAGAATCAACATTTGTTCTAGTAAAAATGATTATATTGAAAAAAAGTCACAAATTGTATCTCACCGTAATATCAAACATGCAAACTTGCTCTTGTCTCCATGCAATTAAACATTGAATGATCCTTGTGAAATGTTTGGAAATAAGTTTTCCCTTAAGACATGACCCCAAAATGTTGTAATGTACAATCCCTGTACAGGAGAATAAGGAAATAAATTAGACTCTCCAAAAAACTCTGAACCCCAACAAGTGAACTGGTTCTATTATGTTCTTGTTGTCTATGTGTTTCATCCAGTTATAGTGAATGGTTATCATGAAGGCAAAGCAACAACTCATATTACTTTTCAAATGAGTGTGTTTTGTTTAGTTCCCATTCTTCATTTGACAGTATAATATCTGGGGGGAAATTGAGTCTTTGTCCTATAAAGATACGCCCCCAAAGAAATGTGTGTTGGTTTTTTTTGTGCCTGTCAAGTTCTTTTGATGTGGTGTGAGTTTTGTCCAACTGTGAATGGTTGTCTTGAAGGGAAAAAAACATCAGGTCAAAATTTCGTAGAGCTGCTTAAGTACACAATTTTGCTTAACTATTTTCTGCTAAGCAGAAATTAGTAGGATAACAGTTGCAGATGGTACATGTGACAAGGTTTTTTGACTGTAAACTTATTTCTGGTTAGAGCGACTTTTTGTGCTTAAGCAGCTCTATAAAATTGGGCCCATCACAAATCTGTCTATATCCTCTTTGCCAAAATGAAAGATTGCTTGTCACTGGGTCGGGCATTCAAATCTTATCCAAGTCCAAACAATTTGGTGTGGAGTGACACAGGAGAGGAGGATGTTTGAGAATTTAGGTCACCTGTAAGCGCCAGGGCGGAGGAAGTAAATGTTTGAGTGGACTATGGATACTTCTTGTACGGAGTAAGGAAATAACTTGCACTTAAACAACTGACCCCAAGAAGTGAATTGGTTTTATTCTGTGTCAAGTAATTTTTTGTGATGTGTGTCACACCAATTATATTACTTGTAAAACTAGTGTTTTCGTTCTGAGTTTCCTTTTTTTTTTGTTCCCCTTTTTGGGGGGTACACTCTAATGGACTATGTATACTTCTTGTGCAGAGTAAGGAAATAAATTTGCCCTTGAACAACTGACCCCAAGAAGTGAGTTGGTTTTATTCTGTATCAAGTTAGTGTTATTATTGTGATGTGTGTTTGTCTTGCAGGCAAAATAACACCACATATTATGAGTCAAAAATTGTTCTCTTGTTGAGTTTCTGTTATTCGTTTGATTGTACAGCAAGACTTAGATGATGTACATGTACAATCCGTTTGCAGGTTAGTAAATTTACCCCTCCCCCAAAAAACAAAACAAAACAAAACTGTAGCTCCAACACGTGAATCGGTTGGTTTTAATCCCAAATCTTTCAAAATCTCATACTAGGCAGACTTTGTATGATTTGGGATTTTAGGACAAAATAATTTCTTGTCATGGGGAACAGACATACCATCCTTTTTAAAGTCCGATCATGTCAGTGTTGGGCGTGCAGTGGAGTATTTTGAAAGGTAGCCAAATTTAGCCAAAGACACTAGTGGTCATGGTTAAGGAAATATATTTCACCCGAAAAACTGACCCCAACAAGTCAGTTGGTTTTATTCTGTGTCAGTATGTTTTTTGATGTGTGTTTTGTCCAGATGTGAATGTTTGTCTTGCAGGCAACACTACATTTCTGTTTGTCACACAGTGTTTTGTTGTTGATTTTCCATTATTTATTTGCTTCTAAACCAGACCTGAAAAATTCATCATTTTGTGCCTTGTAAGGAAGTGCATTCTTCCTGAGAACGTTAGAGCTCCCAAAGCTAGTTTCATTCTGGATCAAATTCGTCACATTTTTCTGTTGATGACAAACCAGAAAAACATGCAGCAGTACGAGTAAGTCCAGTTTCAAAGTTGAACATTTTGTTAATGACAACTCCTACCTTGCTTTATGTTTTACTTGCCATCATTACAGTTTGCTTTTAAGTAGTTTGTCTTCATATTTGTTAATGTAAGTTAACATGAACTGTTTTAATTAATGTATAGGACCCTCTTGCAGCTATTCGGCAGTATAAGAGTATGAGAAAATCATATATTGCAACTGTCATGCTTATATTCATGTTCAAACGAGCTTTAGTTCATCTGTATGGAAATAACACCAACACTGCTTGTACACAGTTTTTTAATATAAACGTGCAGTGTAGCTTTTAATGCTTTTTGGACGCAAATATTAGATATGCAAACTAGAAATCAACATTAAATAACAATCACTGTGTAAACTCAATTCAATTAACTGTTCAGTTTGTCAGAACTCTATATTGTATTAAAGAATCAACTTGCTGGTACAGATGATAGACTGCATTTGGATTCAGAGTTTTATTTCGCTAATTACTGTTAAAACTTTTTATTTTTCCATTTTCAGATTATCTCTTACCATTTCTACATGATAAATGGGAGGTTTTAGTTTAAAATCTTACATATTTTTTATAAATTGACCTTCATTAATCATAACAATCTGGACGTAATGATCATTTTTTTCAGGGGGTCAAATGCATGTGGATGGTACCTGGTATGCAAGCACAAGTACCCATAGTATTTCATGTAACAGCGTCATGGTGATTTGTCAGTATGGGAAAAACAAACAGCTGAAGCCAACATACAACCCCAAATCTGCAAAAAAATCTCAAACTTGACAATAAAAGATTTGCCACTTTGAGAAAAATGCAACAAATTATTTGTAGGCTATTATGTGTTCTGACCAATTGTGATGTTTGTCTTGTCAGAGTACGGAAATAAATTTGCCCTCAAAGTAACTGACCCCAAGAATTGTTTGGTTTTTATTCTCTATTGCTTTATTCTAATTCTTGTTTTATTCTGTCTCAATGATTCGAGTCAACCTTACTGTGCATCGCCATATCCTGGACGCTTATTACCCAGTGGGAGCAGACCTTGGATGGGACGTACACCCTCATGCTGAAAATGGCCTTGGATTTGTTATGGACTGCCCATTATGAGGAACACCCACCTCTACTGGGGTCTACCAAAAGTATTGGACAAGACTTGTGATCAACGGATGAGACTTGCAGGGCCTCCTCCCTCATCTTGTTGGAACCAAAAAGTAAGGAAAAGCCTTCAGAGGTGACAGGCGGTCATCCTACACTGACATCCTGAAGAGAGACACAGAAGTGCCCATGAATGAAGACCAGCGCTCCTGCATGAAGGACTGAGCCAACTGGACATAGAGAATCAGATGGGCTCATGTTGACGGAGGACATCCAACCTTATTGATTTATTCTGTGTCAAATAAATAGAAAAATGTAGGGCTATTAATGTGTTTTTGTCAAACTGATCGATTGTATAGAGAGGTTTTATGCGACATCACTCGAAACCTTTTTCTAATGCTGCGTGCACAAACAGGCGCTGGAAATCATTCAGCAGACGACACGCCAGCGATTGAGTTTGTACATGACTGTACCCAACATGGCTGCGAAATGAACTTTTCCCGGGGTCATGCAACCTCTCTATTGAAGGCAAATAATACCCACTGTTCTATTTGTCAAACATTGTTTTCTTGTTGTGTTTCATTGAATCGAACCATCAAACTAAGACAATAGGAAATGTTTGTGTAGAGTGGAAAATAATTAATTTGCCTGAAGACTTTTTATGAAAGCTTATTTTGTAAAAAGAATTGCATATCTTAACAGGAAATTAAAACCTAATATTTTTTTGTAAAAAAATGTTTTTGTGTTGAGTTGATGTTTTTCATTTAGACTCTGTGCTTACTTTTTTTTTTGTTTGTCTGTTAAATATCTGTGTACTCTACTACTCTAGTGATCAGTATGAAAATAAATGTAACCTCGATTTAAATTGAATCATGGTGTTTGACTGTTAATTGAGGGAGCAATCCCTTATCTGTTAACTGCATCTGGTGAAAGGGTGAACATTCAAGAACTTGATGGTGTAGCACTGGTAGTGATCCAGCTATGCTAAGGTGTATGCAAGCATTCATCTGGAGTGAACCTGGGCCACTGATAATGCATAGGAGAGTGATGCAAAGATAAGCTTGGTCATCCCACCAGAGTGGTGAAGTTTGACTGTTCAGACCTGGATGAGATCTGAAGGACTATTAACTCAGTCACTCTCTCAGAAAAGATCACAGCCACAACTCCTGCAGATCGTTGCCCAGGAATGGTCCGGAACAGAGATTAAGACAATGCCCAGAACAACTTGATGAAATGTAAAACACTATATAACCTTCCAGAGTCCTTCAAACTCAAGCGTAGAATTTGCATGATTTTGGAGCATTGATGAGGCACATTTGATATTCACCTACATAGGTAAATGCCCTCGGTCATCAGAAGCGAAATATTCTACAGAGAGTAATAACAGCATATCTAGTAGGTGATCCAAGCAACAGATGAGACAGGAGTAAAACTGAAGGATTTCCCGACAAAAGGAGCTAAAATTAAAAGGACCAAAGATGAGCAATATGATAGAAACGGCACCAGACTCCTTTAAGCTAAAGTACAAGAGTCTCAGCTGTGCAACAGAATGTGAGATCCAAGCATGAAGAACAACATCTTGGTCCCTCAGACCTACATGTATAAGATGGAGAACAAGGTGCGATGATTGGAGCATTGTGATGATGCCAAAATAGATAGCTCTTTTTTAAGGGAAGGTAAATGTTGATTTTGGCAGTTGAGTGTTGGTGTAGACTTCACTACAGTAGGGTACTTGTCAAGAGACTTAGCTAGGTAATTTTACTTTTGCAAGTAGGATTTTTTTAACCTTTTTATAGCCTTTTATACTTAACCTTCTACATTTTAGAGTAGTGCCTAATTTCCGTGACAAATCAGCAGACAAGTTTGTACAGAATGTAGCATGTTTCACAGTAGCGAGGAATTTTGCTTGCGCGTACGTACATTACTTTACTAAGAATTCTTATGATACACAGCTAGCACAGGCATTTTGTCATAACCCTGTATTGGATATGGATGGCTGTATGCGCAGAATTCCACAGTAAGGGAAGCCAAAAAATGGGAGACTTTGGAACGTTAGGTGGCAGCAGATTTACCAGGTCAATTTCCATTGTTTGCGTAGTTCTGAGCATGCGCACATTTCTGAGAACAATGGATTTACCTGGTAAGTCTGCTGCCAGCTAGTGTCCTCAAGAGTCTCCCATTGGATCCAGCTGTCTTAACCACTTGACCAAGAAGCTTGCTCAGTCCTATTTTTGCTTTTTCTTAGAAAGGTTACTTAGTTTTAACTTTTACTTAGTTGAGGTTACCAAGTATGACAAGGTTAAAAACTGATGTATTTTTCAGTAACCTTCTTGCACCCTCCTACTGCCAGACCACTCAAAACCTTTCAAAATTCCAACTCCCAGCTTGCCCAAGTCCTATATTTCTCAGGAAGGTTACTTAATTTTAACTTTTACTTAGTTGAGGTTACTTAATTTTATACAAAGTATGACAAGGTTAAAAACTGATGTATTTTTCAGTAGCCCTCTTTAACCCTCCTACTGCTAGACCACTCAAAAACCATTCCAAATTCCAACTCTTACATTTCACCATTGCTATTGTATACACATGGTATTATCTATCATTAAGAAAGATCCTCACAAGGCTTCGTATCGCCCCACCTACAATTCAAAACTGTTTGGGGAATCAACACTGTACATGGTTATCTCACCAGGCTGTCATCACCGATCAGTGTAGTCATTGTGTAGTGAATGCAATGCTGGCTCTGCCCTATTTAGCAAAAATTGTACCTCTTCTCTAATCATATCGTCACATGACAGAGAAACATTGCAACGATGTGGTTTTTGACTCAATAATGGATGATGTAGAAGTTAGATTTTACTAATGTTTTTACAAAGTATAAAAAAGTACAAACAAAAGACTTAAATGCAGTGTTTCAAGTTTGAAATTTGATGACAAAATTGGTGGCAGCATTGCAGCTGGTGTCCAGACAGGTGTTGAAATGACAAGGAATGATATTTTTTTTAAATAGTCACAGTACTTAAACACTGATCAAGCCCACAAAGCGCTTATTGCTGCATTACAATCAACATCAACATCTTTTAAATGTCCCTAACATAAAAAACTGTACTGTTGGGAACAACTTAACAGTTCCATGTCACCTGAAACAATGAAACTAGCATCTCTAGCTGACCTTAAGAATCTATGGTAACAACACAAGCACAAATTGTGTACATGCAATAATAAACAATTTGGATGGTGGACTGTAACCAACCATGTGGTAAAAGATTTTCTTATTATTAGCAATTCAACAGGAAAACTTGTGATAAAAGAAACCATGGTGTTGGCTGAACAACACTACACTGCAAAGTGAGCCTACAAACCATCTGTATAGCCAAGGAGATCCTGAATCTGACATACCAGAGAGATGGGATGCTGCACAGGACATAAACCCTCGTCAAAATTCATGGTAAGTCTTAAAGATAAAATACAGGATTGGCAAAGCTGAAAAGTGCAGTGTTCTTACTTCGTGTGATTCAATATACACTTGAAAAACAAACCTGTGAAAATTTGGGCTCAAGCTGTTGTGCAAATCAGGAGAAAATCATGAAAAACCATGCACTTTTCAGCATGTACATACCGACCTTAATTTTGATTGGCAGTATTTCAGACAGAAATATTTCTTTGGAAGATTGGCACTGGTATGAACTTCTAGTAAATTTTCAGACTGATAAGTAGAAAAATGTTTGGATGAATACCAATCCTGTAACTGAAAACTTGGAAGGTTTGAACTCATGAATTCTAAACAAAAATGTACCATCTCTTTAAAGTTAAAATACACGATTGTTCTTGTTGGGGGAGAGTTCATTCCCTCCTGCAGAAGATCGGTGCGGATATGGGGCCCTCGGACGGAATATTTATTCATTTTGGTTGCAGCAGTCCAAAGTTACTGTATAAACAAGCACAAAATTTGTGACAAAATAAAACTATTATTTGTTGGGTTTTTTTTTTTTTGAAAAAGTAACTGGCCAATTTCATGACATTTTCTCAGGTTGTTTGTATGAATGTGTTGAATGAAGAGGATCAAAGTGAGTCTCTCTGTAACTAATGTCCAATTGAAAAGTGTTCAGGTTTTTTTTTCCTCTCAGACGACTTCCCAGGATGGCCACCATCTCTTGGTTTTGGCAAGGTAAATTAGACAAACCATCCATACAGTTGAGATGTCCTCCTACTAGGATGGAAATGGTCATCATTAAGGGGCGTTGGACAGGCATCTTGACTTCCATACAGGATCTTGAGTCCAGACATTCACAATGGTTGCTTTGAATTGAAACTTTTGTTTGGCTGAGACGTATTTGAGATGAACAGTCCTCACAGGTAAGACAATCTCCAGAATGTCGTCACTGTTCCCACTAAGTGCAAAAAACCTCAGTTTGATAAAAAGTTCATTCCGAGATAATTACGCTTGAAGTTACATACTTTTTAAAATCGAGTTTTTGACTTATTCGTGGTCGCAAACTTGCATATATCAAGACCTTAACAACTGCACTTGACAACGGTATCGTTGTTTTTTTACAAAATCTGTGTTAAAGAGAAAGTTATTAATTCATGAAAATTCTTGGCACTTCGTAAAATTATTAAAATTTGAGGTTGTCGTTAATGTGTGTACAATACACTTGTGTACGATATACACGGACAAAGATTTTTTCACTTCGTGAAAACACAAAACACCGGAGGCCTTACTTTTTTTGCGCAGTTTGTGTACACAATACACATAATAATTCAAAGTTTTTCTTAATGAGAATATTCGCTTTGTGTGTTTGTTAAATCTTTGCCCCTTGAAATGTTCCCTTTGCCATTTATACAATTTCCGATTACACAGGAGCTGAACACATGAAAAAAAACTTGCTTTTTACCTCTGTTTTCTTGCATTCAACACAATGTTTTTTGAGTCTTTATTGTGGCATTGTTTAAGGACTGGAAAGAGGCAAAGTCTTTTTCCTGTAGCTTTACAATTGATTCACATATGTTTGAATTTTTTTTGGCAATCATTTCAGAGCTGAAACACTAAAAGTCACAAATTGTTTATTTTGACTGTGCCGCAGTCGGGTTTAGCATCTCCAATGACATCTACCGTTAACAAGTAGATGTCCAAGACCAGCCTATGATAAAGAAGCTGCAATCTCCAGTAGTAAAAGGTGAACTCCCAAAAATTGTACTTTGAAAATGTACCCCTGGTCCCAAATTGAGCTCTGTAATTGTAATTATTGTGAAGAATACATGTTGTTGCTCTTGGTTAAACAGAAGTTGATATCACTCCTTTTCTTGAAGTATTTGTTCAAAGATATTTGTATGTTGTTGGCAATCATTTCAGAGTTGAAAGGCTAGGTTGTGGGTTTTTTTTTTCCTGTAGAAGTTTTAAAGATTTTGGGAAAGACCCTTAGGATACTTCATGTCATAAACACAATTTTTTTTCGGTTACTTAATTGTTGGTGTGTCATTTGCTAAATAAGTTTTTTTCTGAGAGCTCACTGATGATAGAGTTCAAAATCACTGTTGCTTATTTTGGTTGCAACGGTCAAAACAATCCTGAAATGCATGAGTTCCTCCAAACAGTTTTTTTTCTCACTGCTTTCCTCACTTTTTTTTGATTAAAAGTATGAAAAAAGCAAGTTATCTGAATCTAACTGTTTTAATTAGGGAATAACAGTGCGAGGACCCGGTCTTCACTGCTTGGTAATGACCGGGGTGGTGGCTGGCCGCTGTTAACGACCAAGCCGGAGGCGCGGTCGTTAACAGCGGCCAGCCACCACCCAAGGTCATTACCAAGCAGTGAAGACCGGGTCCTCGCATTGTTATTCCCATTAATAAATACCTTTTTAACGAAATAAACGGCTAAAATTTTCTTGTTTTGTTAGCCGGTCTTTATATCGCCGTTAATACACCCCCACGTGATCACATTTTGACCAATCAGAATCCACAAACTGTCCTAGGTATTTATTAATGATGGGTAATGTTCTTAAACACTAAATGTTACAAATTGTGCATTTTGTTTGTGTTGCAGTCAGGATTAGCATTTCCAAAGACATCTACCCGTCATCAAGTAGATGTCCAAGACCAGCCTTTGATAGTGGAGCTGCACTCTCCAGTAAAAGGTGAATTCCCAAAAAGTTTATTCTAATATTTACCCCTGGTCCCCAGCAGAGCTCTGTAATAATTGTGCAGACTGCATCTTGTTGCTCTTATATAAGTCCTGAATGATGCTTCGTGTTGAACACAAATACCAATACAAGTATTTAGCTTTTGGTAATTTAATTTTGGTATGTCATTTGCTAGATAAGTTTCATTCTGAGAGCTCACTGATGATCAATTTCATACCAGCACCAATCTTAAAGAGAATCGTCACGGGCATTTGACGTTGTCGCCCCCCCCCCCCCCAAATCATAAAAAAATCATAAGGTCTATGCAATTTATCTGAACCTAACAGTTTTATGGATAGATAATGTTTAAATGTTGCAAATTGTGCAACTTTCTTGTGTTACAGGGAGGCTAAGCTACATCTACCCGTCAACAAGTAGATGTCCAAGACCAGCCTAAGATAACGGAGCTTCTCTCTCCAGTAAAAGGTGATTTCCGAAAAAGTGATTGAAAATATAAGCCCCCTGGTCTAATAAAGCTCCAATTGTCAAGAGAACTGTCACAATCGTTTGATGCCAACAAAATAACAGTTGCTTATTTTGATTGCAACAATCAAAATAATCCTAATTGAATTTGCCTAGTTTTTGCAGCTTACAGTGTTAGTCTTCTGTGAGTATTAAATTTGTTTGAAAGTATACCCAAAAAAAATTTGGGGTAAAAGCAAGTTATCTGAACCTAACTGTTTACTGATTATGAATAATGTTTTTATTGTTCTAAATTGTGTGATTTTTTTGTGTTGCAGTCAGGCTTATCACCTCCAAAGAGATCTACCCATCAACAAGGAGATGTCTAAGATCAGCCCATGATAAAGGAGCTGCACTCTCCAGTAAAAGGTGAATTCCTAAAAAGTTACTCTGAGTGTTTATCCCTGGTCCCAAATGGAGGTCTGTAACAGTGTTTTGTGCCTCGAGACCGCCCTCGATATTAAGTCCGGTCTCGAGACCCAATTTGATGAGATCTCAACAGTATCCAAGTCTCAATTTTGAAGACTCGGTCCTGGACCAAAGGTCTTGGGCTCTCGTGTTGAGACCTTTGAGACCTTAATTTCATAATCGTCCAAAAACGTGTAAAAGCAGAAAAAGAACCCAAAAGAATGACACATTCAGGCCTGCAGTGGGTTTTTTTCCACGTAGAGGGCGGCGCTGCACTGCACACATTTTTCCCATACAACATAGTGGCTATGTGAAACCATAGTGAAAGCTGAGTGAAGCCATCATACAGAGAAAAAACAGTGTCTCAGCATTAAAAATGCCCCTGCTCAGGAGTGCCGATCCCGCAGCCCTAGCTCCTCGGAATTCTCTTCAGATACCTCCCGATCACATTCGAGCGAGCTCAACACTATTCATTGAGGGCAAATTCTTCTGAGGGTTCCCAGCAGGACAAACAGGGCCGTGCACATGCACTTGGCGCCAAGTCCCTGTCCATATCCAAGGCCCAACATTTTTATATCAACATCCTCAAAATGCCAGCGTTGTCAAAAGCCCTCCAACACTTCCTGCCCTTGATCACCAATCAGGCAGTCTATGTTTGCAGCAACAATATGACTGTGGTGGCATATATCAACCACCAGGGTGGCACCCGGTCGGCCCACCTGTGAGGCTCTGTCTGGGGGGCGGATCATCTCAACGGAATAGTCCTTGCTCCCGTCAGTGGTGGACTTGATCTTTTCCCTGATCGACCATCCACACGTTGACCTATTTGCAACGTCCCTCAACAACAGCCTGCTTGTCTGCCGAATGGCTTGGCGGACAGATGCCCCTGCGATTCAATGGGATGGGCTGTTGGCATATGCCTTCCCGCCTCTTTCCTTCATCACCAGGGTCCTGATCAAAGTCAAACAGGAGGACTGTACAATTCTCCTGATCGCCCTGTTTTGGCCTTGCCAAGGGTGGATTGCCAGGACGATTAACTTAACTCGTCCACCGCCCCGTGGTTCTTCCACGGAGGGCAGGCATTTTTCTTTTCTTTTTCATCCAGATCCATAGGGTCTTCACCTGTGCTGGATGTTGTCTCCAGTTTTTGCATCTTACATTGCTGGTTTTTTTCACTTATTTTGTATTGGAAAGTGTACAAAAACTCCTAAGATAAAACCAAGTTATCTGAACTCTTTTACTGACGGATAATGTTTTATACATTGACTGTTGGAAACTTTTTTTTTCTCTCCAAAGAAACCTACCCGTCAGCAAGTAGATGTCCGAGACATTTTTGGTTAGAAATATAGAAAAGGTAAAGTTATCTGAAAGGAAGTTATCTGAACCTAACTTTTTGTTTACTGATGGATAAATATTCTTAAAACACTAACTGTTGTAATTTTTATGATTTGTATTGCAGTCAGGCTTAGCATCTCCAAAGACATCTACCCGTCAACAAGTAAATGTCCAAGACCAGCCTATGATATAGGAGCTGCACTCTCCTTTGTATGTATCTTGTTTTTAAAAAAAAAATGGAAATCATGTTATAATTATTGTATTACATTTTGTTGCAATCGCACTTGAATTCAATAAAATGGAGTAAAAATAATAAGGAGGTTTGGGCCATACAAAAGTTTTTATGCCTTGCCCTAAATATTGTAATCTCCCGATCAGGAGATGGAGTTATCCCTGTTTAATTTTGTAAACAGTTGTTGTGTAGTAATCATGATTGTAATTATAAAAATGAATATTCCCAGTCAGGAAAAGAGGTTTTAATTTACCTTGTGAAAAGAAAGGATAATGATCAAAATTGTAAACAAAAATAAAGTAATAAAACCATGACGACTTGAAATGTTTCAGCAATGTACACGGTAAAGATAAAATGAAACCATCTTACGTAGGTTTTTAGTCACCCCAGCAAGTGATTTAGCACGTTAAAATTGTTGGCTTGCATACAATTTCTTATCTGTAAACTTGACCTTTCAGAGCCAGAGATGTAGCTAAGTGTTCCCTGAAATCAAGTGCGGAGGGGATTGTCTCTACTGACATCTTGAAGGCCACAGGGTATGGAGAGCAACGCGTATGTAAACATTATCAAGACATCCTAGCAGTTCATCTAGGGATCATGAATGAACAACCAAGTAAATTGTTGTCATCAATAGTAAGATATTCTAGATGTGTTAGTTTGATGTTTGATGTTTTTTTGTTATCGTCGTATAGTGGGCTGTTTTTGCAGCACTATACAGTTAATGTCAACCAAGTAATTTGTTGTCATCAATAGTAAGATATTCTAGATGTGTTAGTTTGATGTGTTTTGTTATCGTCGTATAGTGGGCTGTTTTTGCAGCACTATACAGTTAATGTCTTGTAAATAAGTACACCATTGCAAGCAAGCACATACGCGTTTGTTGAAATTGGAAATCTTAGAGCCTTGGTGGTGCGGAGATTCGATTGGTGGTGCGGAGATTCGAATGGTGGTGCGGAGATTCGAATGGTGGTGCGGAGATTCGATTGGTGGTGCGGAGATTCGATTGGTGGGGCAGAGGTTTGATTGGTGGGGCGGAGATTCGATTGGTGGTGCAGAGATTCGATTGGTGGTGCGGAGATTCGATTGGTGGTGCGGCGATTCGATTGGAAGGGCGGAGAATCGATTAGTTCGGAATGGGCGGCGAAAACACGGAAATTCCGACTTGTCAAAGGGACCTGGACACTTGCACGTGGCATGTGGGGTTCCACTTCCGGCCAGGGTAACAGCTGGTGGTTGATCTTAAAGATGCGTCATGCTTCCTCTTACCCCATGAGATGGTATTGGGGTTATCACAATCATGGTTGACCAAACGGGAGTAGTCCCTAGTCTTGGCCGTGGGGCTATGGGACCGCGTTACTACAGCTAGGGGACTGCTCCGGGGTTCTGCCTTGGGGTGGCGGACCGGACCCTGCCGAAAGGTGGGTGAAATGGCCCTGACGATCTGGAAAGCGTCGTGGGGCTGGTATCCTGGGACCTGCACGTGGTGGCCCTGCTTAAGACTAACCTAACCAGGATGAAATTGGCAAAATTGACAGCTGACTGAATTAAAATGCTTGCATTGGTGTACTTATTTGTTATTGTTATTTTTTAATTGTAAGATTATGAGTCCATTTTAAGATGACTGTTGATCGGTTGCCTCATATACTAAAGCAACACTGTTTGTAATGTTAATGTTTATCAGTGGTGTAAACAGTAACTTTGATTTGGTACTTTTTTGCCAAATTGTTTTGGTTAAAATTGTGATTACGTTAAAATCAAAAGCGAGGCTGCTGCTAATCGGTTGGTGTGTGAGTCGGGCGGACGTAAAGTCGTCGCGTGCTGAAGATATAGCGGGCAATATCAACGTTTCCATCTCGTATAGAAGTAGGGCGTTACTTTCTGTCCACAAGACCCATGAAAATGCACAGAAATGTGCTGTTATTTCATTTCTCCGTATTTCATAGACAAATGTTCATATTACAAAATTTCACAAGGAACAAGAGTATGACAGTTTGTACATGCACATATTATATATAAGATTACAAAAATACTGAACCACAAAATGGAATTATGGAGAAGGCTAGACTGAAGGGGGGGGGACATTTTTCCTGTAACCACAAAATTACAGAGTTATGGGTTTAAACAAGGAATTGATAATGCAATATATATATGTAAACCGTTGACTGATTTGTAGTGAGGGCTTTATGATTTGAATAAGAAATGACTAAAAACAAATAACCACATTGCAAAGTAGCATATTGGTATTTTAATTAGACGACAAATTACAATTTACAATTTCAAAATTTTAAAACATTGCAAAATTAATAATGGGAATGTGGGTCCACTTTAAGGTATATGAAGACTGTCCAATTTTATTACATACAATGACAGTGTAAAATATATGAATAGTTAATATTTATGTTATTGGTCTGTAATTATTTGAAAAGTTGATATCACTAATGGGTGGGTGGTTCTTTTGGGGTCATGCCCTCTTACATAAGTCAGGCCTACATTATCAACTATTTCTTAACATTTATGATTACTAACATTAATATAAAACCAATCACTTATATGAACTTTATAATCAGTTAGCATACATCCTCTTAATTTAGTTCCATTGATCTATTTAGGCCTACATGTACATGTAGATTTAATGTTTTTTTGTTAATTATGATTAAAAATAAATAATGATTAACAAAGCTAAAGAAACTTTTACCCATAGATTACTTTGTAACTTCTCAGTGAAAAAAATAACTCACAACAACTCAAATTATCCAATATAACTTCTCTTAACTCTTTTCTAACATGATGATTTATTAGTATTGGTATTATATATATGTTACATCAATTACTTGCAGCTTGAGGATCTAAATTCAAACCTCAAGTGGTATTTTATTTATTACAAAAAAAATCATATACTTATATACAATTATTACAATAACTTTTTATGCATGAACTGTCTTTGAAAATGTAAATCTTAGAAATTAAACAAATTATTATCTAGTAGTTATTTTGAACATCACTAACAAGAATTCGAAACTTTGTCTTTGTTAACAAAAATGGGTTATAGTGTGTGTCAACCGGACATAAAGTCATCGTGCGTTAAAGATATTGCGAGCAAAATCAGCTTTCGTTTTGTATAGAAAGAGGAGGTTATTGTTAGCCCACAAGACCTGCGAAAATGCACTGGAATGTGTTATTATTTTATTTCTCCATAATTCACAGACAAACGTACATTTTACAAAATTTCACCAGAAAAAAAGTATGACAATACATGTATACACACAAATATATGAGTAATAATATTTTATAAAATTTTAGAAATATACCGAACCGTATAAAAATTATAATTAAAGAGAAGGCTAGACTTGGCGGGGGGGGGGGGGGGATAAGGTCACTGAGTTGAGGGATCACACAAGATATTTTTAAAAATATGGAAACATGTATCAACCATTAAATTTATGAATTATAAATGGTTTGTAGTTAGTGCTTTGTTGACAACAAATGCTGTTTTATGAACAACTAATTTTTTATTTGTTTGTTAAAAAACCCTTAATTTTCACCACTGACATCTGAAATGTAATAACTTGAATTATTTGATTAAAATGACCACATTACATGTGGAATACTGGTATTTTAATCGAAGACAAATTACAAGTACAAAATTAAAAATTCATGATACAATATTTTCGTTGCACTAACTACTGCTATTCACGCCTTCATCTATTACAGATACATGTCCTGGTATAAAAAACAATGAGTCCGCAATTAACTTTAAAATAGTTTATATGTTTGTTTATGTTTGTCTAACAGTTCATGAATTTGAAAAAAAAAATTGTGATAGAATTACTGTAGTGTCTCCTACTAACATTCCATTAATTTAAATAAAGTTTGGAATTAAAATTCATAAATGTTATTTAAATGCATTTGACATTTAACTTATCTTAGGACGATTTTTTCCTCTGAAAATCCCTCATACATAAATGCAAAATCTAAAACGAATTCTTTGTTTTGAATTTTTAACCTTTAGGCCTGATAAAAACTTTGTTACTTCAGTTAAATGCAAATTATGACGGATGTTAAATATTGGTAAATTGATTAACATTAATATGGCAATATATATATATATAAATTAAATAAACATTAATCTAACTCAAACAAGTCTATGTTTCAAACTTAAATAACCATACATTTTTACAATACTAACTAAAATGAAATGAGTTTTTAAGCACTAAAACTTAAACATACCAATGTTAAAAAATAACAATGATAAATGACAGCCTAAAATCTAACTGTCAATTTTTATGTAAGGTACAACAAGTGTTTAAAAATGTTCCCTTTTGAAAAGTATTAGTTGTTTGTATTTTAATGTTCATCAAATGAATTGTAGGGGTAACTGGTAAGACAAGAACAAAATTGTTGGGAATTGGGGTCCACTTTGAGGCCTATGGAGACTGCCCAACTTTATTACATACAATGACAATTAAAAATAATAACATTATTGTTAATATTTATATTTGTGTATGATAAATAAGTCAGGCCTACATATAGATTAACTCTTTCTTGACAATTATAATTACTAACATTTTAATAAAAACCATCACTGGTATGAACTTTATAATTATTGTGCACACATCCTTTTAGTTCTAGTTCTATTGAATAAGTTAGACATACATGTACATGTAGGTTTACTCGCTTCTTGTTAATAACGATTACAAAAATAAATGAAACTATTACCAATGGATTACTTTCTAAATTCTCAGTGACACAAATAACTCTAAACAGTTCAAATTATTTAACATATGACCTCTAAACACTTTTCCCAAACCTCAAGTGTTATTTTAGTAATTACAAACATAAATAATCAATAAACTTAATATGAATGCAATTACTACAGTAAAAATATTCAGTCATAGACTGTTTTGAATAGTTAAATGTTTGAAATTAACTAAAATATTAACTATGTTATATTGTGCATTACTAACAAGAAATTGAAACTTTGTCTTTGTTTACAGCAAATGTTGAATGTGTATGTTATGTCTGGTTTAAATTATGCACAGCGTTTAACCAATCAAAATAAATAATCATTGAGAATTTTTTATTTTATTAAATAGAATGAAACTGAAAAGGAAACCTATAAATTGGGCTATCACTTTAAGTTCATAAAATCTCGAGCTACGTCGTCGTTGGTGAAACTAAATATTGTGTTTTGGTTTTTATAAACGGGCGCTGCAGAGATTAAACGTTAATTTTTGTTCGTACACGATCGCCGTTCAAAAAACAGCCTCGCTTTGGAGAACATTGTTTAATACATGAACTATGATAAGAAAATAAAGAAATGATTGTCTCAGTCGCAGTTAATTTAATTAAATCAGTGTGTTCAAAGATCAGAATGATCCAATGTTTTATTTAGTAGTAAATGGACCGATCCATGAAGCCCCACCCCCTAAACACACTGACCAATCACAGCATTGGCTACATCACCACTGTACACGTGTGTGTATCTTCAATGCAACACTGCATGACATGTAAATAGGTTTGTTACCGTGTCGGACTTTCGGTGGCATACCCAAGGCTGTGATTGGTCAACACATGGGCGGGGCTTAATGGATCGGTCTATTAATAAAATTGAAGTAAACTTTGGTATTGTAAAACCACTTTTATCAGATGTAAGAAATATTACTTAGTTTTTATTTATTAAAGATAAGTGTAGCTTTATTAGGAATGACTAAAATGAGATGAGGTTAGATAGTGATAGCGCCCTCTAGCAGTGATCAAAATAAACTTTTAAATATACTTCTTTTATGACTAACTAAAAGTATAATACTAAAAGTGTAATACTTGATGTAAAGCTCTTGCATTTCAAGCATTGTGTATTCTATAAGGGTTCTCAGTTTATGAATTGAAATAAAATGTATTTTAAACTCTGCTGAGGTTTATAAACTGGGGGGGGGTGCTGACTGAATCGTTACTTTGATAAGAGAATGCAACATTTTGAAACTTTTACTGCGAATAATTACTGTTTTTATACTTTAACAGCATTGTACAGTTTATTTGTTCATTCTGAGACAGTATTCATCTTATCACTTACTTTTGCTTAAAAAAGATTGGTTATTTGACAAAAAAAAAACAAGTAACTTATGTTTGGGCAATTTAATTAATACTTAAAGGACAATATCTCTGGTAAATATTTTTTGTTATTTAATTTCTAATTTTGTAATGTTAAACGTCTTATCATTGGTTTGTAGCCTTAATAATAGTCAACACACTTATTCATTAAATGCATTTTTATTATGTAATGTTATGTTCTTTAATTTCTACAAATAAACTATTTTTAAACAGACACCAACAGACATTTCTTAATTATCTTTTTCTCTGCTTGCTCTTGCAAAGGTCATAGGTCAAAGGGTGCATCTTATTATTTTTTTATTTGACCTATCCATTCTAAGGTTTAAATATAACGTCCGAGCGATTTTTTCAAGCGGCGATTTAGCCCAGTGGGCTAGCTCACAGCTCCCGGAATTCTGGGGCTGTGAGCTTGGGGGTTCAAATCCTGGTGGGCCCCTCTTTTACCACTAAAAAACAACTTTTTTTTAATTTCTTGTAAAAATGGGTAGGGCTTGAACCTGGTACCTTCAGCCCTGTAACCTCTATCTCTCACCACTCTGCTACTGAGCTTTCATGAAAATCTAACGGTTTTTGACCTGATGAATATTAGAATGGCCCGACTTAGAAAATTTTTTAAAATAATTTCTCCCTGGCTATACCCTTGGATTTTTGGCTGATCTGAGGGTTGACCAAGGCCCTTGGAGCTGAGATTGGGGAGTAAAATTTCTAAGTGCTGAGGGGCCAGGGAGGTTGCTGGGCAGTCAGTCAGCCAGTGGGCTGGGCTGATTGGAGTGAAGGCTTGGGTGGGATGAGGGTAGGGGTGATGGGCTAGTAATCATGCTGGGGGATGGATGGCTTGGCATTGGCATGATGAGGATGGGTAGAGGACTTGGGCTATGGGATGGGGGGATGGGCTGAGGGCAGTCAGCGAGTGGGCTGGGCTGGTTGGACTGAAGGCTTGGTGTGGGATGTGGGTAGGGGTGATGGGCTAGTAGTCATCATGCTGGGGTGATGGATGGCTAGGCATTGGCATAAGGATGGGTAGAGGACTTGGGCTATGGGATGCTGGGTTGAGGACAGCCAATGGGCTGGGCTGGTTGGACTGAAGGTTTGGGTGTTGAGGCTAGGGGATATGGACCAGTAGTCATCTTGCTGGGGTGTGGCTGGTTGGACATGGGCATGACCAAGCTGGGTAAAGGGAGGATGGATGCTGGGCAGAAAAAAATGTCTTGTTATGTGGGTATAGAATCATGGGATTTCACTGTAGGGTGGAATTGTTTTAAAATTAACAATTCAAATTCTATATTCTACATGTACATGGGTAGGAACAAAGTCTTGTTATGTGGGTGTAGGTTCATAGGATTTCACTGTGTGGTGGAATTGATTTAAATTGAACAATTCAAATTGTATTGAAGGAATACATGTACCAATACATGGGTAGGAACAAAGTCTTGTTACGTGGGTATAAAATTCATGGGATTTCACTGTAGGGTGGAATTGATTAAAAAGTAACATTTAAAATTGTATTAATGGAATACAAACACATGTAACTGTCTTGCAACATTGATTTAAAGGTCTACATGTATTAACTTTGATGGAACTTATATTGAGTCAACTCTCCATTTTAATGTAATTTTTAGGTTGAATACATTTCACAATGAAGTGGTGACCATTTGTTATGAAGGGTTTTACAGTGCCTTACAAATACATTTAAAGGTGTGGTATATTTCATGTTAAAGGTACTACTGGTGGTTTAGGTTTTTTAAAGGTATGGTACTGTTTTATTAAAGGAGCCTTTTTTCCACATTTCGGCCTGTATGAAGGGGTTTTTGCTTTTTAAGCTGAAGAGATTAACAAAATTGATAGGATATAGACCTGTTTCACTGCAGCCATTTTTGTTGGGTTCCCTGTATA
The DNA here is from genome assembly GCA_911728455.2 of Marthasterias glacialis. Taxonomy (NCBI): domain Eukaryota; kingdom Metazoa; phylum Echinodermata; class Asteroidea; order Forcipulatida; family Asteriidae; genus Marthasterias; species Marthasterias glacialis. The sequence continues at coordinate 32,875,440 of OU452219.1, forward strand.
CCTTTTTATCACTGGATTGCATATACTGGTTTAGTGAAGGGGACCAGTCTATTTTATTTTGCGTAAGGTTGGCTTTCGTCGTGTGAATTTTGCCGTAGGGTGGGGTCAAATGACTTTGGTAGATTGCAGCCCAAGTTGGTTTTAATAAAAACGAAAAGCTGTTGTTAAAACTTTGCTCAAAGTTTAGTGAGATGCACTCTGTCTTGCTTAATACCACAGCACATTACATGTACAACAGTTATAACACACAAAGGGAATAAACAAATTTCTTGCTACATTTATAGAATCATTTTATTTGACGACTCCAAATAATATGATCAATACACCAGTTTAAGATTATAAGTATCAGAACATTAGTTCCACAAATATGAATTATTAATTTTACTGTAAAATTGAACGAGTCTAAAAAAAGAGAAAAACTTTGAATCTTTTGAAGAAGGATTATTTTTTCTGGACAATCTGGACACAGTGCTTTTGGAAGACTAAATTCAGTTATCCTATTTATCAATAAGTGAACAATAGGGCATGTTTTTAAGTTATCCTCAAATCATGTTGAATCTTTTTTTCCACAGATCTTGTGCTATTTATGTTTGTTTTCATTTTGTGGCAAATTTTTCTAGCAAGTGTTAATATTTTAGAGAGAAATACCTTTAAGGAATTCAGGTTAACGTTTTTAAAAAGTATGCTTTTGTTTAAGGTACTTTAAAGGAAAAGAACGATTGCTTTTCAGAAAAGAATGAATTCATTCAACTCGACCAGTAAAATGGTCATCACAAAGTAGGTATTTATGTCAAAGATGTCCATTTTTCAGAAATTCTGTGCACGTTCATGTATGTTGTATGCTCGATATGTGGCATAGGGAGTCCCTTGTCCCTCCTCCTCCCACAAATGTTCCCATACTCTTAACACACTCTTCACATCTGGTACAGAAGTACCCCCCCCCCTCAAATCCTCTAAAGAATTCCTGAGATTCCCAGAACACAATGAAGACAAAATAGAAAGGGGGGGGGTACTCCAATCCACATATCAAGCTTCAAACTAAAGGGGATGTACTTGACAGTCATAACATATCTACAATCTTACAAATGAAGTCAACAAGTTGCTCAGTTGTTCATCCGCGATTCCTTGATGTGCAGAATGCCTTGAAGATATTTGATGTTTCCATTATGCGATGCTCTCCTCAAACTCTGAAGCCTTCAGGATTGTAGTGAAAGTCATTTGCCACACACTTGGTTGTAGGACATCAGCTTTCCCACGCTGTGAAAGGTTAAAGAAAACAAATGTATACGGGTAAGACATTAGGGAGCATAAAACAAGGGAAAGGTCATTTTACCCATGTCAGTGTAACCTTATAAGCCATCAATGTTGGGGGGGCGTAGAGTGGGACGGGTCCTGTGTGTGTGTGGGGGGGGGGTGGCTCGTGCCCCGGCCCTCCCCCTCCCCCTCCTATTACACCTCTGAGAAAACGCCCTGATTATTCAGTGTATCTCTTCCATGATGCAAAACCATTTTATTCCTAGGTTTATGGTGAAACTCGAGGTTGCAACAGTCTTGCAGAAGAATGCTTTCAGTTTGTACTTGATTACTTATTGCGAATTATGTACTTTGCCAGCTTGAATGAAGGCAGCGTTGGACATTAATGCTTTTTAGTTTTGCAGAAACATTAGGTGTTCAGCTGAAATAAAACGCTTTATGAAAAACAACATTATTGATAACACAGTGCATCAGATCAATCTAACTTTATCCTGTTAAATCATTGGTTTTCAAGGAATCACGCATTCCCATCTTCTACTCCACAAAACATCTACGTCTGATGCACAACTCAACCAACCTTTGACAATTCATCATAAGAAAACACGAAACAGTTTATGGATTTTTTTCCTAGGATTTCATGAATGTTCATAGAATATGCTTATTTGTTATTTGGAACACTTGGAAAACTAAGCGACAATTTTAAAGGTCGCATTCAAACTAAAACGAAAGATAAATATTTGTTGTAAAACAGATTTCATTTGTTTGTATTTTAAAGGTATTTTTTATGTTAATAAAAACATGTTTTTATTTTTCGAATCTGTAATCAATCTGTAGGGATAAACCACTCATCTGAGTTAGGCTGGTGCCAGCATGGAGTCCCCAGAGTGTTGTGGCATGTGGCGTAGGGGTGCTGGTCTGTACAGTGCTGCAAAAACAGCCCACTTTTTGATGTTAGTATAGAACAAGAAATGTAACCCACAGGGATTTTACGTACCACGGTTTTAACCCTCACACATCTAAATTGGTGATGGGTAGACATTGGGCCAAGGATAGGCACTTGCAGGTCTCAGGAATCTACTTTTTGTGACAGGTAGATCTCATCTACAGATGGCACGCCTTCAAAACACAAACAAGTAAAATCTAATTTACAACAAGTCAAACAAAGATTAATCTTTGGTTTTAGTTTGAATGCGACCTTTGAAATTGGCTTTTTAGTTTTCCCAAGTGTTTCAAAGGAAATATTAAAAGATGACTGAATTAGAACCATGTGATAAAATATTTGAAAACAATATCATTCTTTATGTGAAGGTCTGTGTAGAAACTAATACTCAATAACAAAAGGTAGTGTACTTTTTCAAAAATGTATAAGATGCTTTTTTCCATAAATATTTTTAAATTATTTTAGCAGATCAATATGCTGGTTAAACCAGCAAATGGTTGTCATTACGGTCTTTTTTCTTAAAACATATAATTTAAATGCAGAATATTTTTCCGAATCCTGAATCCTGTATATAAAGAGGGTTATCTAACAGCCAAGACATCTAAATCGGAAGAAATCTTTCCAACCACTCCTGGTTGATATTACTTAGTATATATGTACTCTCTAAATGTAAAAGAGTGAAAATTTCACTCGCTTGCCAGAGTGGTGTCAGTTTGGCTCTTTTCAGAGTGAAACTCACTCTTCACCACTCTTTTTTGAGTGAAAGTGGAGTGAATTTCACTCTGAATCTAGTGAAAAATACATGTTTTTCACTCTAAAAAGAGTTGTCTGCCATATGGCTCCTTGCAAGAGTGGTATGGCGGACAAAAAGAGTGGTTTTTCATTCTTTTACATTTAGAGAGTAGGTGCACAAGTGTTGATAAACTTACCTTTTTAGCCAAAAGGGTATTTTATATGCAAGGTTGATGTACCGTCCACAGACATCCACTTTGTTGATTAGTGGATCCCATAGCAGCTTTACTAGCCCTGTAAAAAGCAAAATTAACACATGATTTAAATTCATCAGATAAAAATGGATTCACAGTCCTATTTCTAAAGAATTATTCAGTGTTTGAAACCAAATTTGATGTGACTATGTAATAGTCACAAAGAAGAATTTGAATTGCACCTCAAAACATTTGTCTCCCCCCAAAACGAGAACCCGCATACACACTGAAATTGAATAGATTGAATTGGGTTCTGCAGAATTTTCAGTGGCAGATTTAGGGGCTGGTGTAGCGAGTTTGCCCTCCCACCCCGTTATTTCCGCCAACAGAAAAGAGAGAATGAATTGGACGGCAAAGAAATCAAATTCCAAATTTCAAAATGGGGCAAAAATGATTTGTAATTGGCATGAGACTTTGCCCTATGGACAGTAGGAAACACAATTGAGTTCAAGGGCTGTCTTACATATGGAAGGCAGTGGTGTAGCCAGGGGGGCAAAGGGGTCAGCTCCCCCCTCCCTCCCGGTGGAACTTTTTGCCCCCCTGCTTGCCCCTATGTCAGCCTCTGAGCACCATAAACTTTGCTAAAATCAGGCAATTTTAGACTCGACCTTAACTGAAATTACCCCCTCTACAAATATCTGTTCCTCCTTTTGCCCCCCCCCCCCTGAAAAAAAATGCTTGCTTTGCCACTGTGTGTAGGCCGGGCGTTTTAGAGATTTTGCAGGATTTTTAATAACAATTTGCCAATTTTTCTGAGTAAATCAGATAAAAAGTAGAAAGAATATCAAGTCTGTTGTAAAACGCTTCTGAAGTGCCATGGATTGCGCAAAAGATCATCTAACGTTTGAACATTTTCCTGGGGCCCTAAAGCGGGCCCTGCCACCCATGCCATGATCAACTAATCTTAAAATAGCAGGATTCTTAAAATGTCCAACTTTTAAAAGCCCTGAAACTTCAGGCCCCCTATTTCACAAAATCCCTTCCCCCACCCCGATTTTTCAGACAAAACACTCTACATTTGTGTCTATATTCGTCACTCTTGCTATTAAAGTTTTTGTTGCGATGGAATTCAGATATTTGATTGCCCCCAAACCATTGCTTTGCTCTTCAGTTTCCCCCACCCTCCTCCACCCCCTAACCCCAACCAAAACTTTACACTCTAGCACCGCCACAGCCAATTGAACTACCCAGGGAACGTGACTGATAATAAATTGTAACAAAGGAAACTAGGATAGATTGATCAACTAACAAATTGTTTTATAACACACCTCTCCCTGTTTTTTTATCCTAATTGGCTGAAACACGGTCACGTGGGGTGAACTAATATAGCCCAGTGCATGTAATCTGCACCACCGTGAACTTGACGCGCGTCAATTCACCGCACGCGCTTCATTTGGGGTAAAGCGGGAAATAGTTTCAAAAACCAAAAAAAACTATTGACTGGTAAACAGTGCCCTCAAGAGGTTTACAATGCTCATATTAACAACGAAAATGGCGGCGTCTGCGGATCGAGAAGAATCTCCGAGTTTTGGACTGAGGTGTGTTATAAAACACATATGGACTGGCATAATTCGGGCAATAGTGCAGGTCTATGCACCCGAGGGCCTGAGAGTGACCAGGAGAGGGTCCTATTTCCCTCGGCCCACGCCTTGGGAAATAGGACCCTCTCCTGGTCACTCACAGGCCCTCGGGGTGCACAGACATGCACTATTGCCCGAATTATGCCAGTTCATATGTGTTATTAATGTTTAGGAGTTTCTGTTACCTTTTATAAAGGAGAGCGCAGTTCAGTTACCAGACTCACTCTGCATACCAACTGCAGGTATCAGACATCTGCTTGGTTGACGAGTAGATCTCTGTCGAGATGACAACCCTCGCTGTATAATGCAAACAGCGAACACAATCATGTTAGCTTAAAATTAATTACAAGTAATGAAACGTAGTTTTAGACCTAGTAACTGGGGGCGCTGTACTCCTTTTTACAAATATCATGATATTATCGGTCGTACTAGCATGACCGATAATGTCAACAAAATCTTTCAAGGAGTACAGCGTCCCAGTTACTGGGTCTAGAGTAGTTTGAGATTACCCTTTCATTTAGTTATTAGTCTTACTTTTAACCATTGTCAGTTTTTATTTTACTTTACACCAATATACACCTGCAATTCAGATGATTTTTTCCCCATAGTACTCTGGGTATGTAATGGTTATCCCACACTGAGAATAAAACAGACAAATTATATTCTTTATCCCATCTGCAATTATAACATCAATTAGCAATTACAAAATCCTTTACACCCAATTAGTGGGAGAAATATTGTTATGTATTCAAATATTTGTTGCAATGCATGCCAGTTGCAAAATGTTACCTGTGGAATTGTCCATGCACGTATTTTTTTACTTATTATTTGATTAAAGCCCCAGTACAACTATGGTAAGAAGAAAAACATAAATGTTCACAGATTTACAATATACCTTACACGGTATATAGATAATGGTGGTAGAAAACTTTCCTTGAACTATTTCTGCCTGAAGTGTTATCGCTTTTAGATAATAAAATGAATTAAGATCCAAAAGTAGTTTTTTTCTCAGTGAGACGAAAACTCTGCCTACAGGAATGCGTACAAAAATGCTGAATGCATTTTGACCGTTTTCTCGCAATAGATACAACGAAATGAGCTGACATTTTGGTTGGTTTTACTACAAATATCTTAATTTGTGCAAAGAATGGAAGCATTTACAGTCAGTTTACCAATGTTGAGCTGTGGGCTTTAACAACCTCTATGTTAATATCATTGACAGATTTTGTACATTTGAATAAAAGTTCCAGGAAAGAAAAAACCTTTAAAAAATGTTTACAAATTTTGTTTAAAGACTAGTATCATCAAGCTGTCCAAAATCTCTTGATGCATCTCAAACTATTACTGTTTGTTCATATAATTTACCTGTTGATGGAGACGACATTGTTGAATCTTGACGCTGGGCAGCATGCAGCATTTACTTTTAGAGAAGTAGACTTCACTCTGTCAATGGCATGTCTGTAGCTAGCCTAAATGCAAACAAAATTAAAAACAATATTTTGTGAAAGGGGTGTTGTTGTTTTCCTTCGATTTCAGCATGCAACGAGTTGATAATGCTTTGACCATAAGAGGGCGCTATACAGTAAATCGCAGAACCTTTGCTTTTCATGTAGTGGTTTTTAAACAATGCATTTAATAATAAAAGAGATGGCTTATTTTTGTCTCTCTTTTTCTCACTTGTCCACTGGGGGTGTTATGTTGGGTGGGGATTCGGTGATCCATTTTTCTTTGTAGCTGAATCTCCGCTTACTAAAAACATTGGTGCAGGTTTTCCATAACATTTGAAGCAATGAATTGACTTTATGCTAAGTGAGTCGTGTTATTTGTAGTGGGTTTTTTGACATAAATTTATTGAAGGGAACAAATTTTGACATTTTTACACTTTTTTTTCAAGGTGCGAAAACAATTTCCAAATCCTACCTACCGACTGCCACTTTCTGAGGAATTTTAAAAAACATTTTATGGATGTTTGACTTTATTTCTGTGTGGACTTTAGCTACCTTGGCTAAAATGCCTTATCCGGGTGCCACTTTATAATCTATGGAATTTAAGTAAACTTTTATCCTTACCTATCTAGAAGGGTTGAAGAATGTATCCAGCTAGAAACAGGAAGTTTGAACAATTCTAAAGGGTTGAAGACGTTTTCATGGTTGCAGAGCAAGGACCCCCAAATCTTCCTGTGTAAACAATCTTCGTTTCAAAATGTGACAGCAGCTAGCTGCCGCGGTAAATTATATCAACAAGAGTTTTAAAAAAATATACGGCCGCCCTCCCACGGCGCTCGCTCTCTAGTTTTACCCTCCTTTTCGTTCTGCCAGTGACCCCTTCCCACGGCTCATAATTCGTGATTTCTTACTCTAGGCCTTCCTTTAAGGCCCAGAGTTAATTATAATATTGTGCAGCGCGCTCCTCGTTTTGCGGCTTCTTATTGGCTACTATTTTGCGTGCAACCAATGGTCAAGACGGCTAGGTTGCGCGCTCCTCTTTTCGTGACCTGATTGGTTAGTAGGGGTCTCCGGGTTAGACGAATAGGAAGCGCGCTTTCATGACCGATTGGGCCCATCATTTTTGGGGTTAGGGTTTGGGCTTTAGGGTTAGGGTTAGGGTTAGGGTTTTAGGGTTAGGGTTTTAGGGTTAGGGTTAGAGGGTTAGTATTAATTTAGGAATAGGAAGCGCACTTCAATGATACGATTGGTCTTCCTTTTTCGGGTTAGGGATAGGGTTATTAGGGTTTGGGTAAGGGCTTTAGGGTTAGGGTTAGTTTTTTTTTCTTTTACTAATTTCACTTCGTTTATTTAATTCAAGGGATAAAGCAGTAACATGATATAAAATTGTTAGGGATAGGGTTAGGGTTAGGGTTTTAGGGTTAGGCCAGGGTTAGTTTTTTTTTTTTTTAACGTATATCATTTCATTTATTAATGTCAAGGCATAAAACAATAACATAATATCAAAATAAAAACTGTCAGGGTTAGGGTCAGAGTTAGAGTTAGGTTATAAAACGGTTATTTATAAATAATGGGCATTGTTCTGTTGCATTTTTATCAATATAAATGCGACAGAAAACATCAAAATAATCATATGGAACACCATAGTAAATAATTATTATTTATAAATAATGGTTTTATACAAAAAGTGATTATTTAAAGATACTGATTATTTATAAATAATGGTTATAATGTAAAAAAAAAATGGTTATTTATAAAAAATGCTTAATTTTAAATAATGTTTATTTATAAATATTTAAATAAAGGATTTAAATGTACCTTTTTAAGTTGTACAGTTGTACAATCCCTTTGTTAGATATTTTCAGTAACATAATAGTTCTTAAAATAAAGTTATTTTTGAGTCATAAAAAACCGTGTGGATATGAAATCAGTAAATGGAGTAAATGTTAAATTGTTTTACCCTTTTTAATTAGTGTTTTATCTTTTTTTAATTTTTTTGGGGGGGTTAATGATCATCTTTTTCATCTGGATCATCTTTGCCATCTAGAAAAGAAGTGATTTATTAAGATTTTCAAACTTTCTGATTAAATAATGTCTCTTTTTGTATGTTCCCTTTTTGTTGCCTGTGATCAGCCTACAAATCTTGGTACAATTGCTCACAAGTATCACTTCTTTAGTATGTCACTACATTTGTTGTGCTCCCTGCCTGCACCACGCAATAATGAATACAGATTCACATACATCAAAAAGGCCCCAGACCTTTGGGCATGAATGCGCGAAAGTTCTGGCCGCGCGCTGAAATGTGGTTTTTCCTTTTAAAAGTTCAATAATTGGCGTTTTAGCTATTAATACCTGGAGAGGAATATTTAAAAAAGGGAAATTAAAGCCAACATGAATTAAAAAATCAAAAAAATCCCTTAGAAAGTGGCAGTCGGATATGGAAACGTTTCCTTGGTACTGTATGGGTTGTTAATAATATAAATTTTGAATATTACCTCTACCTTATTGAAGAGTTGTCACTGGGCTGTGAGGTCTGGCCGATTCGCTACTAGAACGGTTGAAGGCTTCTCTTGAGGTTGAGGAATGTTCAATAATTTGTGTTTATTGCAGGGATAGATGTCTACAAATTAGTTAGATAATCAATTAAACACTTGTTGAGCTACTCAGATCGACAAATACAACAATATTGTGAACACCAATAGACATTATAGCTAACTTTACTGAGATTGCCTAGGTGACAGCTTCACAACTGCTGTAAAATGCTTGCGATGCGGAGTGCAAAACCTGAAGTCACTCAAGTGTTGCAGGCTAAACAATAGAGGATTGTCAGTCCACACTGTGTTTCCCATTGTATTACGTAACTTTATCTAAAGGGCATACAAAGGATGCATTCAAGAAAGTTTCACCACACCCTCAAGGCCCAAAGAACTAAAATGGCATTTTAGCCAGTTTAGTAGTGTCATCACCAAGACCACCGTAGACCCGGCAAATGGTTTTTAACAAAAATCGACACTTTGTAGCAACTCAAAGTGTCTGTAAATATTCTGTCAACCATTAAGGACGGGTGAGGATAATTTGCCCTAAATTAATAAATTCACTGTGTTTCGCGTCGATATTAAAAAATAAAAATAAACTGTGGTGCATCGGCCCGGTATTATTTTTTAGGACTTCTCTGGACTTCCGAGGGTTTTTTTTCTCTGTTTTTTTTTCTTCTTCTTCTTTTCCCCCCTTTTTAAGACCATTTTTGTCACACAATGAAACCCTAACTAACTTACAAAGTAAAGCAACAAACGTTCTCTTGAAATGCACCGGGATTTTTCAGAGTTGCCACACATTTCTGAATATTGAACATCGACCCCAAAAATGAAATTGGATTATTATTCTCATCTCTTTTATCGTTATTATAAACGGGTAAGTTCACTATTTTTCTATCCTCTTTTCCAGACATAATGGGCACCACGGAATGTAGTTCCTTCTAATGAAATCCTTGGAAATGCACCTTTAACCGCATTTTCAATTTCATTTTGCCATTTTCAAGAGTATCTTGGTGCCGTTTCGGTTTATGCGGATTTCCAAATCCATGGGCAAAAGTGAGATGCCATATCAGGCAGAAAGCTCAATGTTGCGATTAGCATACACACACAAAGTTGACAGAATTTAGGATATTCCGCTGTCGTAAACTTTTTATTTGGTGATTCGTTGTTTTGTCAGTTTATGGCACTAAGTCTCATTGGCTTACTGCCATGAACTGACACAACAACGAATCACTAAAGAATAGAAATTTTTTTCCTCACTTTTTTGTTACAAAAATGCTTTCATTAAGAAAACAGAAAACCACAATGCTCCCCTAATAAATGACATCACGGCAACTGCGCCCTCAGCTGTCCGGAAGCAATGAAAATGTTTAAATGTCTAAAGAAGTGCACTTTTCAATAAAATGACCCAAAAGGGATGTCAATAGTTTTCATAAACTTAAGGGGTTAGAAAGTACCACCACCTATGTTCCTAAGAAATATCCACTTTACATGCCCTTCAACATGTTCTCACACATTGTTAAGCTGTGTTAAATCATTGTGACATGACATTAAAAAACATTGTCTTTAGTTTACAAACACTGGCCACCATATTAATGGACGACCTTGAATTAGAGTTAGGGTTAGGGTTAGGGTTATGTTATATTTAGGGTTAGAGTTGGGGTTAGGGTTAGGTTTCCATCATGCGGCTTCATAAGTCTGCAGACAAATTATACATTTAGGGTTAGGGATAGCCGGGTTGTCTTTCAAGTCACAAATGCTCGATAAAACACATCATACATTCAATAAGCCGAAATTCATTTTGACAACAAATCGTTTTTGTCGGGCAAAATCTAAGTAAAGAGTCACCTACCAGCGAAAAGATCAACCACAACTTTTAGGCAGCGAATTTTTTCTGAGGTGGCGAATTATTTTAGGCAGCGACCTTTTTTAACAGTTGTCGCCCATAAAGTCACTGCCGAACAAACAGGTCACTGCCAATAAAAAACAAACAAAACAAATAAATAAATAAAAAATATTTATATATCGTCGGCTCAGAACTATAAGGTCATTAACTTCCGTAATCGACAAAAGGTCGTTAACATTTCCAAACTAAAAAACAGTATTTAAGATTTAAAAATTAAAAACTAATGGTTTGTCTCTCCAAAAAGTAGTTTAAAATAACAGGTTAGACTACTTTTTGGATAGACAAACATTAGTTTTTGATTTTTAAATCTTATTTATTGCTTTTTAGTTTGGAAATGTTAACGACCTTTTGTCGATTACGGAAGTTAATGACCTTATAGTTCTGAGCCGACGATATCATCAATATTTATAAATAACTATTGTTTACATATGACCATTATTTATAAATAATCATAAATAATCGCTAAAAAACTAAGTCCATACGTCCAAAAAGGGTGAGAACAAAGAGACGTCCTCGATTACGGTGTCGACAAAAAATATTTTGTGTCATGTTCCAACGGTCGTCGTTCCGATGGAAATACATACGCGTCTTCTGAGAACGAGAAAGTGCTAAGGTGATCTGATATCACGAATTTGTTGTTAAGTGGTCGTTGTGTAAATAATCATTATCAGATCGTCGATAATGCATAACAATACAATACAATGCAATACAAAATGCATTTATATACCGCTATTTCATCAAGATCACGCAGCGGTTTGAGGATACTCAAAAACAAGAGAGAAAAAAAGAAAACGAAGAAGCACGGGAACAGGGGGAGGGAGTGGCATCATTGTGTGAAAAGGTGAGACTTGAGTCCCTTTAGGGAGTATTGGAATTGATGTTGCCGAACGCAGATTTATTGGGATACTGTTTCATAACGGGGGGAGGGGGGCACAAATGAAAATGATTTCTCAGCAGCAGATTTTAGAGTGTAGGAAAACTTTGTGTTCAGTAAGTCTGGTTTTATCTGTAGAAGAACGTAAACCAGATCGTGCAGGTGAGTGTAAAGACAGGCTGGAAAGCCAGATATAATGGGCTAAGTCCATTTTAAGCATTTGTAAACAATAACCATGATAAAGAAGAGACCATCAGGAATGAATGATATCAGGCCTCTATTTAACCGCTTTGTTAAAGTTCTCGCGTAGCGCGGGTTTCCCGCGTGCGCATTCACTAAGCCAAAATGCATTTTGACAACAAAAATGTTTTTGTAGGGTCAAATCTAAGTAAAGTCTTCCATTGAGAGACTTTTGAGACGATAGCGGGCGTCCCACAGACCGCTCCTTTGAAAACAATGGAAAAGGACTGGTCTGTGGGACGCCCGCTATCGTCTCAAAAGTCTCGCATTACCACCACAAAGATTAACCTCAACTCAGATCTTAGTTTGTACAATGTTTTATTATTTTTTTCTGTAACAAAAGCACATTTAAGACTCGTGTTTACAATTTACAGATTTTTGATTGATAACACTGTATACACCAACGTCAGCACATTAGTAAATGTTCCACTAACTTGTTGCAATAAGTTAGATTTTTTTAAAGCAACTGAACTGAAAAATCTCAAATTTTACTTTGCATTTTAATATCTTTAGACCCAAAAAATGTCGTAAAAATTAAACTAATGTTTAAAAAAAGGGAAAGAAGTAATTACAGTTTAGCGAAGTTTCAACACGTTTGAAAACGTACCATATCTCATATATATTCTTCTAACAAGTAAACGTCAAGTTGTAAAATACTACCTGCATTATTAGGATTTGTGAACACTTTATATTTTTCCGCGCAATTTCTATATCCTAATTTTTATTAATGTAACGAACGATTTAAGTCTTTTGACTCTACTTTCCAACACAAGACCCTACTGTACACAAAGGGGGGAAAAAAGAAAACATACAAATCATCTGATTATCACGGCCAGCTTCGATTATTCTGCAAATGAAAGAATTATACCAATTTGTTTTACTGTACACCACATATTGCTCAAATATTAAAATAAACTTCCATTTAGTACTAAATCTAAGCCCCGAAAGTTCTGAACAATCATTTCATCACTTTCCAACCACCTTTAAATGCACATTAAGTATTTTAAGGTATATTTTACATATATAAGATTTACACTAATCCATTTTATTCATTAATATCAAGTGATTCACTTTTTTTTTTCCATCATTCACACAACAAAGTTAAATTTGACGTCACACCGTTTCTATAATATCTAAGATGGTTATAAATCTTGGAATAGCAACTACCGATAGAGGGCTAAATATTAAGAAGGCTCCATCTTTGACTGCATACGTGACGCTCAATGACAAAACTAGGCACTTCCCGCCAAAAATCGTAACTGGGGTTATTCAAATAGATGAGAAGAAGAGCTTACAAATAACACCTGATTAGTGCCTATAAGGAAAGTATTTCTCAACGTATAGAATGTTTAAGACATCACATCACATTGATATCGTGGCTAATGTTTTTGTTGTCTTCAATTTTAATGCGGAAGTGCCTGACATTGGCGCGGGCGTCGCATAATAATTCCTTGGGGGAATATCAATTGAAACACCCGAGTCTCTCTCACGAAGCACCCCCGGCATTGTCATTGGGACTGCATCCTTTCCAAGCATAAAGTTCCATAAAATATTTGAATATAACTCTCTGATTTAGACAACTATCATAATATCAAAGCCACTGTCATCAGTTTAATCATATTTACAATCTTGGTGCATACGTTTTCGTCTGAGGGTGAGAAGACTTCCATTGGCAGCGTTTACATACACACGTGGGACATCAATGATTCTAACACCCTTCAAACCCTTTCTGGATATGAATGCCTTACTATCCTAAAAACAGTTCTCTCGTAATAGAGATATTCATATACGTTTTTCACACTTATGCTACTACTTCAAAATTCACTCCCCGTCACACAATCCCGATCAGAAAATCTGTTAACTCCTGAACATTCTATCACAACGCCAGCAGAACAGAACTCGATTCCATTCGTTTTAAAGAGATCAGTCTCATGCCAGATAAAACAGACTCTACAAGTAATAGACCTTTATCAGGCTGCCACCATCTTGATCATGTGCCCTGCATCCAATAACAGTAATGGATGCTGATGTTCGTTGTCCAAAACGGAACCTGACTATTTGCCCTTCCAGCCTCGGTTTGGTTTCATTGATTTGAATGGGAGAAAAACAAGATGGCTGCACCATGATAAAGGTCTAAATAGGCCCTTTTCCAAACCACGCCATGGGCTTGGGTTTGCGCTCCGGCTTATAGGCTCCGTCAGTTGAAAACGTGCTTTTTTGGTAAGGGGCTTCAAAAACGCAGAAGGAGCCTACGGGCGGAGCTCAAGCCGACACCGTGGTTTCGGAAAAGGGCCATAGAATATCAGTGGCCTGATTGCTTCGTTCTTGAAAGGGCATCAAGGCAATTTTCTCCCAGGTAAAGGTAAATTGAAAATTTCTACTGGATCATTTCAAGGGTACCGAGGCAATGACCAGGGGCAACAGAGGCTGTTGCCTCTGTGAAGTTCAAGTATCAGGACTTACTATGGTAATCACAAAACGGACATCAAGATGATTGTGTTCTCCTCAAAATTTCCATTCAACTAACTTGTATCTTTTGACGAGGTGAATATTGTTTTCTCGCAGAAATCTGGGGGTCGATTTCTCAACCTAACCCTGACCCTGACCAGAAAGTTTTACAAGCATTCTCCAGCTGAATGCCCGCTTCTTTTCAGGGCCCGATGCCATAGAGCACTGTAAAGCAAGAAAATATTGCTTAACACTTTTCTGCTCCACAGAAATGAGCAGGAGACCAGTCACAAATGGTACAAGTGACATGGTAGTTTGGCTGGTTACCCTTAGTCTGGTAAGCATCATTTCGTTGTGCTTAGCTACTTTTCTGTGCTTAAGTAGCAATATGAAACTAGACTCTGTTCATTTCCGTTAGTTTTCCACTTTGTTTACCTTTCTCATGTTTAACAACAAGTTTCTGCAAGTGTATTCTGTTGACCTGCCTTTACCTAACAGTCTGCAAGGTCAACAGCACCATAGCGCTTAGAAACATAGTACGAAGTGCGGTATAAAAGCATGTTGTTATCAGTATTAACCCTCCTACTAATACGCCATTTGAACCCACTCCAACTTCCCATACCAATTTGCACATTGGTCTCTATTAAAAGTGTCTTTGAGGCTTATGCTTTTGAGTCACCATTGATTCTGACGAGGCACCCAATAAATACACCTACAGCTTTTTATAAAAGAGGCGTATAAAACAGGAGTACCTTGGTTCTACCTTACAACCCATTCCTAAACTACCCTTCACAAATCTATTTCTTGTGCCTTCAACCAGAGGAGGTAACTTAAATATTAATACACAAACAGAACGAAAACATCTGTAAATGTAGTTAAATTAAAAGCTTGAATATTTTCTCTTCTAGAGTGTCTTAGTTTTGTCTATGTTCATTGTTGATCTTGAAGATATCGGTACACTATACTTGACAGAAAACCCTTTTACTTGCATCTACAGAACAATATTTTACAATCTTGGATCACAACTTCCCCCTTTTTTTTTTAATAATTCATTTGCGAGTTAGTTTTGAAAGATATCTGGGAGAAAGCCTTGTTCGATCAGGAGCGAGGCTCAATCTGAATTCCTAACATTACATTCAAGTGCAGCAACGTCACATGATTCGGGGCAAGCTTTTTCTGAGTTACATAAGAGACGACAAATAGCCAGACACAATTCTCAATGAATTGTGTCTCACAAGGATACCAGTCTAACTGTCTTTGCTGATCTGGAGGTTGCAAACAAAAAAGCTTGCCCCTGACCATGTGACATAGCAACACTGGATTTAGTCTGAGGAATTCAAAGTGACCATTCGTTCGTGACCGAACGAGGCACTGTACCAGACATCAACTCGCAAATGGCTTACTGAAATACACTTCCTTTAAGTCACTAAGTCCATTATTTTCTTGCCTAACAACATTTCAAGCAGATGTCAAAGTGTTTACATTTGTTTGTTATATATTCTGCATATTTAAGAAGTTTTTAGTAGATGTTCATTAGATCTTTGCAAAATTGTACAGGGAGAGAATGCATAGGTCGAATGAGCTTAAGACATTTTTCTCCACTTTTCCAGCAACCTTAAGACAGTCTATCAAAACCTGCCGGCTTCTGTAATTGCCTTTGGTTTAAAGTTTTCCAACGGCGATGGCCTTTTTTTTTATGTATTGAGCTGCAAGATGTCTTAATTATAGATTATACAGAAAAACACAGTCAACTGATTTTCCCTTGTGTTGATGTAACCTAGGTGGTAACATCATAACGGTAGATTTGAAGATCCTAATGTGGAGCGTTGATTGATCCCTCATGCTAGAGACATATTCATCAGGACCAGTTCTATCTCACCCTTCGTCACAATGCTTGATGACACAGAGTGGAGGGTGTTAATCTCTGCCTTTCTTCTGATGGTATCAACGGGGAGCCCACAGTCCTGTCTCGTCCCAAAGATACCCAAGACTTGGCCAGCTCACTTTCTCTCTCAATCACATTGCTGCTTCATCGCGACACTTGGCCGCATCTCTGGCTCTCAACTACTTGATAACATGCAGGTATAACCAAGGGTACTGCTCCACCACCAACACAATCCAGCCTCATCTTCACTAGATTCCTGGGAATCAACAATGACGAGGTAGATGATCTGTTTTCCTCCATCAGTCATCGATGGTATCGGTCACGCCACTACATCATCAGTAAAGCCCCGCCTCATCTCCGCCGGACAAATCCCCAAGAATCGACGACGAGGAGGCGGAAGATGTACTCTCTCCCTCGATCACAATCGTATCAATCAAGCTGTCGCTTCCCATAATGTCCGCCTTGACAAGGGCCTTAGAGATGCTCTCGTTCACCGACGCCTTGGCTATACTCTCCAAGTCGTTGCTTTTGTCGCCTTCTTCCTCCTTTGGGGGGGAAGAGGATCCCTTCCGAGATGCTTTAGGCGTGCTCTGGCTTGCCCCTTGGGAGGACGTGGACGGCTTGGCATCATCCTGGAACTCTGGAATGGACTCCCAGTCGGGGAACTCTTCCAGGACGCATGCTGGGGGCTTCAACTTAGCGAGTTCCTCGCGAAGCTGTGCAGTGTGTCGCTGTGAAAGACAAAATAGAGTAAACATAGACTTAAGAATCTACATTATGGAAACTACACAGAAGATTTTTACAAGACTCTTCCCATTGCCAACACACGACAATTATTCATACTCAATAGTTTAGAATTTCTGTTGCAGCTGGTGCTACATTCAGTCAAGACACGTTTTTTTTTTGGGGGGGGGGCATTCTGATTCTTGATTCACTAAGAATTTGTTTTTGATTGTTAAATCTATTGTGTGAAACCGCAACTGAATGCTTTTGTTTTGGTGTTTCACCAAACTTCATCCAGTTCTATTTTCTCTTCATCAATGATGATGCTTTATAAATATTGAAGTATTTGCTTTATTGTTGAATTAGTTTCTTGTGTTTAAGCAAACCTGCTTCTTATGCGAATATGGAAATAAAATGTAATTGTACTGAATGGGAGACTTTTGGACACTAGAGGGCAGCAGACACACCAGGTAGGTTTCCATTGTTTACGTATTTCCGAGCTCTGCCACATTTCAGGGAACAATGGATTTAATTAGTAAGTCTGCTGCCACCTAGTGTCCCCAAATGTTTCCCACTGAATTGAACAGTGAGGCACGAAGCTGTCTGAATATTTCAACAAGGCCAATGCTGTGAGCAGCAGTCCAGCATTCTCCTGACGACGAACAGAGTGTACTGTTCGAAACGTCAAGACAATACCAACGGCTCGCCTCAGAGCCAACAGTCCTTCCAAAGAGACGTTTCCCACGGTTGTACCCACAAGATTGACTAGAAGTAGGTTACTTCTCATTATCCACACCATGCAAAGCATCAAACGCTCATCTCCTTACCTTGAGTGCAACCCAATGGTGCGCTACGGTGCGTCCGACCCTCTTGTCATTACAGAGTAGTTCTAGCTGGTTAATCCAGTCCTCACATTGACTCATGATCTCAGCTCGCTTCAGTAAGAAATGAGCGTGGATAACCTGCGTCACAAGTAACAGGAAGGAATACTTAGCGATGAGGGAGACAGTTATTTGAGTCAATTTTTATTTATTTTATTTGTAAATTTTTACCCTTACACCAATGTGTGTTAACATTTATTCTAATGGTTGCGGTACCCGCACTTCCTAGAAAATAATCCTGTCAGGGTGGACGGGAAAAAATGGAAGATTCCCAGCAGCAACTGGTTAAGGAATGAAATAAATGGCCCAGTGACCGGGGTAATAATGTTCATGCGCCATGAGCATCAAAAGTGGCAGAAACTGACCTTACATAAATATAAATGTCCATTACAGTCTAATTGCCAATAATTACCTCTTTGAAGCTGGGAGACGGGTTCCTCAACACCTCCAGCATTCCCCACTTGACAGTCGCCTGCATGATGTTGGCATCGTACTCCTTGGAGCTCTGGGTACCAGACGGAGTGCCGCGTGACCTCTCATAGCCTGGCTCATTGAAGTAGGGTTCGGAGACTAAGATGAGTGACTGAATGGAGACTAGCACTTGTAGAAAGCTTGATGTCTGGGCGTTCCACTTCTCTTCCGGTCTGCCGTGCCAAGTGTTCAGGACACTTAAACAAACCTAAACCCAAAACAAAAAAATCGTTCAGATGCACAAACTTATTTCTGAATAGCTTCAATTTGATTGCAGTGTTTTGTTAGGTAAATGTTCTAAATTTAATAATACTAATTTCCTATTGAGCACAAATATCCTAGCAACTAGCCAGCGAGACATTAGCTTGTCACCTCGTCAGTCAGCCAGCTTTTTCCCTAGTTCATATTTTAAATTAAATGGGGCTGCTTTTCACCACTGCCAGTCAGAACACTTATTAAGCCCCACCTACAAATGTATTGACCAATCACAGCCTTGACAACGCCACTGAAAGTCTGACAAAAGTCTGACACGTTAAAATCCCATTAGAAAAGTAAACAAACTGCTGCCATTGCTCTGACATGCAACTGCACACACAACTGTACTAAATTTTGTTTGGCTTTTATTTTTTAGTTTATCTGGTGGTGCATATCCAACAGCAGCGGTCCCTGTAAAGTCATGTAAAAGTGGTTTAACAGTGTTCCTGTCTGCATTGTTCTTTGGACTCAAGCCACGAAACTAAATCTATACCATTCACAAAAACTATGTATGTGTGTGTATCCGATACGTGTGTGTGGCCGCAACCGAACCACTGCTGCGATCGTTGCAAGAAAGTCACACCATGTGCTGTTGCTAGGCAGTTGCTAAGGTAGGCGGGGCTTAATGGATCGGTCTAGTGTCCACACTTCACACACAGTGTTGAATGTTATGATTTGAAGGCCAACCTACCTTGCCGTCATTGTATAGATTGGGGTTGAACCTAACGCTGTGCTGACCTGTAGTTTCCAGGTTGACTAACATTGGTGAGCTGGGATAGTCACCAGGGAAGTACACATCAAACTCAAAGCACCCGTTACCATACGGGGTACCAGACGGTCCCGTTATGAGAACCTTCGGAAGGAAGACAAACAATAATAATGTTATACTTTTTTATCCCACAGGACTCAGGAAAGTATTGAGTATACAGTGCTTAACACACATCGGTGTATGGGTAAAACACAAATAATAATATAATACTTTGATCGTTTCATCCAAACAGATTTTCGACCATGACGCAGGTACTATTGTTTAATCCCCCAATTCCAGACCTTTGTCCTTTTTGTTCCAAGGAGAGGACTGCGAGACATAGAGAGGCTTCCACCATTGTTTATTCACTGTATTTCGGCTCGATGGAGGTAAGTCAGAGTGAACCGGGAATCCAGCCTTGTTCCGGATTTACTACCAATCTCCAACCATGGCACAGGGCCGAGGTTTTGAAGATCATGGTGCATGTATTTAATATTTTCTTGATAGAGAAAACAAAAATCACGGTGCAATAAAGAGGATCTTTGTTCTCTTGGCTTTGTCAAGCTAACTGTGAGGGCAGAGATGGTTCATGTGATTGATTTAGCTTGGTGCACTACTTACTTGGCAGTGCAGGCTGTATACTCCCCAGGGAGCTGAGATGGTTTAAGGAATGAGATAAATGGCCCAGTGACCAGGGCTTGATTTCACAAAGCACTAGGATTCATCGTTAACATAAGTTCTCAGTATTTCCATAGTGGATTGTATTGTGACATCACACTCTGCTTAGCAGTTAAGACTGATTCACGCTTAAGATATATCTTAGCTCTTTGGGAAATCAAGGCCTGGGGTAATAAAGTTGGAGCGCCACGAGCGTCAACGAGTGATGGATTTGAGCGCTGTATAAGAAGCCACTATTATTTTTTCAGTATTATTATTTATAACCAATACAAATGCGTTATAAATAAGGCAAACTTCATCGGCACAGACAATGTGCAGTCTGAAACTAAATTGGCCGGAGACACTGCCAGTGTAAAGGGAGAATGCTAGAGTGAATCCCCCTTACCTTCATGACATCAAGTCTCTCGTCATCACAGCGTACAAACACACTGGAGCAAGCTGAGAGTGGTAGCGACGTAGACAGGGTCACCGCCTCCTGGGCTAAGCGTCTTGCTCTGGAGGCATTACTGACGTTACCGTAGGACTTGATGTTTGATGCATAGTGGTGAGACACCTTGAGAAAGATCTTACCGTCTTCGTCGTCTCCAACCATCGGGAAGGTGTCTGTAAAGTCAAAACGACAAGCATGTCAGTGAATCTAAAAACATGGAAATATTTTGGTAGTAGGTGGGGTGGAGTGTGTGGAGCACGACACCCTTACAGCATGGGATCTTGGTTGGGTCCTTTTTTTCACCAGCAGTTCATTCCATTCTGCTTTAATTGACTTCAGATCTAATCTCGAGCCCCACATTCACATGAAAAAAACACATATTTTGGGAAAAAAGGACATGGAAATAGGCGGTAATGCTGAGGTCTCACACATTTGAGACAAGCAATTTCTCAATCTAGAATATTTTGGACAAGCGGACCAAGAGATGACCAAAGCACTATGATGATTCTAAACAGCTCATGTACTTACCGAATTGTAGTTTCTTCATGAGATTACAGTATCGTTCCTCAAAGCTTAGCTTGGACGCCTCTCCAATGTTCCTTCCCGAGAGTCCATGTCGATCGCCAAGGTTATTCACACCTGAAAATTCAAACCGAAAATTTCTCAGCATTAGAATAATATGATTAATCACTGACCTGTGAGACAGACGTGTGTGCTTATCACATCATTCTTTATACCCAGTGCAGTTACATCAGTTGATCTTATACTGGTTCCCTTACCCAGTACTTCGGCGATCAGTTTCCTGTAGACAATGTCCACACTGGATAGCTACATCCCCAGCATACATTACTATCTTACCCATAGTTTCAGCAATCAGTTTGCTACGGACAATGTCCACATTGTATCACTACATCCCCAGCATACATTACTATCTTACCCATAGTTTCAGCAATCAGTTTGCTACGGACAATGTCCACATTGTATCGCTACATCCCCAGCATACATTACTATCTTACCCATAGTTTCAGCAATCAGTTTGCTACGGACAATGTCCACATTGGATCACTACATCCCCAGCATACATTACTATCTTACCCATGGTTTCAGCAATCAGTTTGCTACGGACAATGTCCACATTGGATCACTACATCCCCAGCATACATTACTATCTTACCCATGGTTTCAGCAATCAGTTTGCTACGGACAATGTCCACATTGGATCGCTACATCCCCAGCATACATTACTATCTTACCCATGGTTTCAGCAATCAGCTTGCTTGTTCCCTGTCGGACAATGTCCACAGTGTGTTGTATCTGTGGCACCAGTAAAGTCAATCCTTCGGCCTCAAGATCTTCTTCGGTGCTGGGTCCCGTCGAGTGCCTGGTATGGTGAGCAGGCTTGGCATCCTTGTTCAGTCTGTCCAAGAAGATATCAAGGAGAAAGTATAGTTTAATAGATGTAGTAATTGTAGCGTGTCGTGGCCAAGTGGTTTAGTGTATTGGACTCAAGTTCTGGTGGCTAAGTCATCAGGATGTGGGTTTGAATCACGGTCATGACTTTTATGTCCTTGAACAAGACACTTGACTATGACTGCTTCAAATAGGGGAAGAGGCAGTCTTGTTTGTCTCACAACGGATTCATTTACCCCTTCCTGTTCTTAGCTGTGCTGTGAAGAAACTTGCGTTCATATCTGCGCATTGAGGCAGGTTTTTATCCCTTTAAAAAAAAAGTAGCCCACACCTTGAGAGGCCTTGGGCCTTGTGATGGGCGAATTGTATTAAAAAAATAACTAAAAATAAAATTTTAAAAACTAAAAAAACCGAGGATGAAGATGATTGTTTTGTGTTTTACCCTGCACTGGTGTGTGATAAGCACTGTGAACTCAATGCTTTCCCGAGTCATCTTGAAAACAAGAAGGATGAGTTGACAAATGCCCCGCTGGGATTAATCTCATTCTTTGAGATTGAATAGATGCATACATGTACATACAGCTACCGTATTAGTGATTTATGGTTGAAATGTACCATAATAGGACCTCTATGTTATGACAGCCCCATAAGAGGTCCAACAGGCTTTCCAATAGGCTTCTCGGGGACCCCAAGACCAATTCACACACCAAGTTTGGAGTTGACATGCCATCTCTTTCTTGAGTTATCGCTCAGACAACATTTCTTTTGTTTCAGCCATGATGACCTTGACATTTGACCTTGGGGGTCCAAAGACAAAAGGCTTCTGATGGAACCCGAGACCAATCCACACATCGAAATGATTGCTAGATTAAAAATTTTAAGCACAAGATATAAGACTCTCTGCCGAGACGTCCCATCACACTGCCTTATGTTATTCATAAACGTAGTCTTACTTGAGTTTGGAGGTGTAGGTGTCCACGCAGGACTTCATGTTCTCCAGGAGGGCTACCAGGGACATGTCAGATTGGTCCCCTTCCTGGGGTAGTAGGAGAGGGGCCAAGAGGGGGTTCTGGGAGAGCGCTCGTAGAACCTCCAGCACGGCACAGTACAGAGGAACGTGTCTAGCCATGTCCAGCACTACAATCAAGAAGAAGGGGTGGAAAATGTCAGGAAGGATTAGTTTAATAAAGCACGAGGTGCAGATTTTCTTTTAAAGGCAAAGTATACCTTTGGTTTTTTGAACCGTACGTTTGCCTTAATGCTATATAATTGTAGATATATACCATAAAACTAACCTGTGTAAATTTCATTTCAAAAGGTGGCAGCGTTTTTGAGATATCACCAAAAATCTGGAGCGGTTGTGTTCACGCAGAAGAAGTATCCGTCATTGGAATACACATTCTGAGAAGCGTTACGGCCATAACGCTTCTCAGATTCAAATTTTTGGGTGATAAAAAGTGATATATTTCTCCATAACTGCAGCACTTCGAAGTGAAACGTTTCTCAAAATGCATTATACTATCCAAAGCTGCTGTACTTCTTACCAAGTAAGTTTTTATTGCCAAAAATGTTCAGAGTCATTACCAAACGTATGCAATGCCTTTAAGGCCTCACGTTTCAGAGTCTTTCTCAAAGGCTAAAATAGGAAAAGACTAAAATGGGAAAGACTCTGCCGGGGTCAAAATGTGAGGCTGTTAACAACTTTTCACATTGATACCACAGGCCCTTTTCGTTTGTAAGGGACGTTGTCAAAATTAGTCCAGGACAAGTTTTATCACCCACTGTTGATTGACCTTGTTTGCTATTGCATTATTGGAGAAACCCTGGGAGAAGTTAGCAGCGCCTGACTTCCTCCAGAGACCAGTTATTTAAAAAAACACAGAGACTTAGATTGTTATCTACTGAAAAACCAGCAGGGGGGTCTCCACAGGGCTGATTTGCGGTTTCAAGGTCGGGTGTAGCTACGCCACATTGACCACCAAACCTTCCAGCTCAATCCAAACCAGAAGGTTTGTTTATACTACAATTCATAAGCCAGTCAAACCACTAAGTGCTCAGCAGGGTGCTGCAGAGTACTGCATTCCATTCAGCAAGGAAACCAATGTCTACCATAATAAAAGAATCCGATGGAGATCCAACAAAAATTCCACATCGGAGGAATCTTTTCCGATTATCTGTCCTGGAAATAATTTGGACAAGACCCCTTAAAGCAGTTTGCAACAGCTAATTCTATTTTCTCATGAAGAACAAGCCAGTTCAAACTTCCCGATTAAGAATATAATGTTTGTGTTTTTACCCTACACCGATGTGTGTTAAGCACTGCACACTCAGTACTTCCCCCCCCCCCTCCAGTCCTGTAAAAAAATCCACAGGCAGATGAATTACCACTAGACCACCGTGCTTGCCCGGTATATAGCAATTTGTTATTTATTTATTTTTTTTATTATTATTACTATTATTATTAATTTCTGGTAATGAAAGCAAGGATGCCTCAAAAGCGAACTTATCCATTGTAGCTCAGAAGCCTGAGGAAACCTGTAGATAAGAATGCTTGCTATCTGCACCAGAAACACCGGGGTAAGCCCCTACTCTTTGACGATAAGTGTTCTGGGTTCTTTTACATGCACTACCCATCCTAGTACACGGGACCCACGGCTTAACGTCCCATCCAAAGGACAATGCAATTATGGGAAAGTGTCTTTCTCAAGGACACAAGTGTCGCGAATGGCCAGGCCAGGATTCGAAACCAACATTCTGTAAACTACAGAACTTAAGTTCGGCGGACGAGACCGCTCGGACACTCTACAAGTTTCAATCTTGTTCTCAAGTTACAATCTTCACCTGCTGAGTGACTTAATTTATCCAAAACCCACGACACTATTATTATGGCCAGGCCAGGATTCGAAACCAACATTCTGTAAACTACAGAACTTCAGTTCGGCGGACGAGACCGCTCGGACACTGCACAAGTTTCAATCTTGTTCTCAAGTTACAATCTTCACCTGCTGAGTGACTTATTTTACCCAAAACCCACGACACTATTACTCTTACTATAGAGTTTGTTTCTTTACCCGAATCATTCCTGAGATAAGATGAGATAGCAGGGATGAGGCAAGAGTTGCTCAACAACTCTCTGAAGACCTCGGGGAAGATGCTCTGAAGATGCTCCGTGCTGACATCCCCTGATGCTTCTTTGACTGCGGTGAGCGGGTCGCCAGATCGCTGTGGATTGGGACTGATGTAGCTCGACAGGACCTTACAAGAGAAGGGGGAAGTAGCCAATTTCATCATGTCTTGAATACGTGGAGTACAAAACCGGCTCCTCTCTGAGCCACCACTACTCAAAAAAAGCGGAATCAGTTTTAAATTGTGCCTCCTTTCTTCATATCAAAAGTTGATAAAAATCGTACCGCACAACTTCAATAAGATGTACGATTTGATGTTTTCTGCCAGTGAGCATAGGCCAATTTCACAGCGCTGCTTAACGGTAGGCAAATTTTCGTGCTAACTACAGCTGACAAATTTGCTTATTTGTAAGCGTATTACACAGGTTGGCAAGAACGTTAGGCGGCCAGCTGGCATGTTCACCATGGAGTTGCATTGTTACGTCATTCGTTTCCCTGCAGTAAGCACCGCTTGGGGACATCTTGCAGGTTGGAAAATCAACTGTGGAGAAGTCTATCTAGCTTTGAGAAGGTGCATTAGATAATTTATGAGGAAACAAATTAATCTTTGTTCTTGCCTTTCATGCATACTTTGCAATTGCTCAAGGTCTTGTCAGAATTATTATGGGGGGGTTTTTTATTGATAAAATTTTTAATAAAATTGGAACCAACTCTGGTGCGAAAAGTAGCGAAAACTTGAAATGTGTTACCTGTTGACTTGTCAACAAGGTACCCAACACCTCATAACCTGATACTTACCAGCAGTAAGCAGGTGGCGTGCTCCTCCTCGGCTTTCTGTTTATTCAGAGCCTGCTCTACGTTCCATCCAGAGGTGGTTGAACCGGTCCCAAAGCCAGTACCCTTGGCCCAGTAAGACTGATTCTTCTGCTCTGTGGTCGGTGCGGCGGGACCTGACCTTTGGTTGTTTGGTGTGGTATTCCCCTGTAGGTCAAGAAATAATGTGAAATCAAGATCCAGTCAGAAAATGTGAATTTTGGGCTTTTTGAATTGCTTTGAATTGGTTTTATTACAAATATCTTGATTTGTGCAAAGAATGGAAGCTGGGGCTTTAACACTCCAGTATCTCTACCCACCTCTTGTGAAGATGACTTGTTGTTCACCCTGGGTCCGTGATGGCTCAAGATGGCCAAGAATGCAAGCAACAGATGAACGGCGCCGATCTCTAGTGTCCGTCTCCTCAGTAGCACGCCATCATCGGTCGTCAGGGGTGTGCTGTCAAACAGGGTGACCAGAACGGTGAAGGGGAGGGTGGGGAGGGAGGGGGCCACCGGTGATGACAAGATGTGACCTCGAGGAAAGACAAACAAGAAGTAGATTTTAATTTTTGCATCAGGGATAAAGAATATTATTTGTAATGTTTTACCCATACACCGATGTACTTTCCCCCCCGAGTCCTCGGATGGGATTCGAACCCACAACCCCCGCCATTCTAGAGCAGACGTCTTACCAACTAGACTACCGAGACTGCCCAGTAGCTAGAGGCAGCTGATTCAAAAAATTCAGCACAGGAAAAAAATGGAATGAAAGCTTATCACACATCAGTGTAAAAATCTAAACAATATTTGTTATCCCCGATGCTAATTACAGGATTCGAACTGCCCTCTCTTCACCGGGCTCGCTCGGTGGTTTGGTGGTTGAGACATCTGCTCCTCAATGCGGGGGTCATTGGTTCGAATCCCACCTTAGTAGTCAAGCCTGCGGTTTTGTTTTCCCTGTAAGACTTGGAAAGCACTGAGTATGCACTGTTTATCACACAATGGTACAAGGGTAAAAATTAAAATACTCTATAAAAAAAATTGAAACATAAAGTTGATGGCAGAAGCTTACCCCCATCCCCGTCATCCGTAACCCCCAACACCAACCGGAGAAGAAACTGCGCCTTCTTGTGTTCTCTCAGGAGGACCTCCGCATATCCAGGTAGCCTTAAGAAGAGACCGAAGGCGGCCAGTGAGTGTGGAGGGATGACGGCGGTGCTGTTGACAGGACCGTGGGAGGCCGCCGGTGCAGCCGTGTTGGAGAGTCCACTCGGAGCTGTGGACTCCAAGCCGGAGTGCTGGAATGCAGGCTGCGTATACATCAGGTCAGGGGAAAATGAGAAGTTTATTAGCTTTTACAGGTTCTGATTATTCTCGAGAGGCTGATGTGGTCCTGTGGTTAAATTCAGGACAGGGTTAAAATCTTGCAATTAAGCCCCGCCCCCTTATGTGTCGGCCTTGGCTATGCCACCGAAAGTCCGACAGAAGTCGACCCGGTAAAATCCTTTTGGAACAAATGTCAACATGTACTTATAGCGCGCATGTTCATGACAAGAACTGTGGAATTGAAGAGATGCACATTGTGCTAACCACGTGTACAATGGTGATGTAGCCAATGCTGTGATTGGTCAATATGTTTAGGGGTGGGGCTTAATGGATCAGTCTATTGTAAGTAATTTTGTAAATGACATGTAAATTGTATGTAAATTGTAGAGTAATTGCATGCAAACTATATGTAAATTTTATGCCAATTGGATGTAAATTTAATAACATTTATTAGATGAAGTTGCTTTAAATCATTCGTGGGTTCTGATTCTTCTTGAGAGGCTATAGCCGTACTCTTCAAATAAGGGGAAAAGTCAGCACCTGAACTTGCCCCACTTTGTGAGGACACGCATTTTTTAATAACACACCATACAGCAGCCTGGGAAAACTTCATCACACAATGGTCAATTTATGTATGCCCCAGGGCGCATGACCAGAACTGATCGGCGCGCAAAGGACTCTAGGTGAAATCGAGTCCAAAACGGCGTGCTGATTTTGAAGCAATGCGGTCTACACAACACGTCAAACCTGGCCTAGTTACTAGTAAACTACAGCCAGGCATCCATCTTCGCAACTTGATTTATTTTATAGCTGTACTCGGTTTCCCAAGATGCACTGCCGTATCTATCAAAGATGGCGCTTGTTCATATGGGGCTATTTAATGGTCAAGGACCACATTTTGTGCATGTTCATATGAATGCTTATTTCGATTGTTGCAATCGTAAGCAATGAAGAGTGTTTTAAGTTTTTTGGGGGGCGGGGGGGTCTCAAATGCTATTTTCCCAACTTTAAAGGAACTACTTTCCAAGCCGATTGGTACCGACTGAACTTTATATCCAGTGAATTCTCATACTGAAGCTAATCCACTTCTTTAAGAACAACTCATCCTGTAGTTTCTCTTCAAGTGACATTTCACAAAAAGGTCTTTGCCGTCAGGCGCAACAAAATTGTTTTGTTAGACTTACATCCTCGTCCTCTATGCCCTGAGAGGCCACTCCCCACTGCTCTGTGCTGGACTGCCACGAGATGACCCCGCCCTCTCCGTTCTTCTCCGAGTGGCCGTTACTCGCCCCGACCACGTGCCTTGGGATGTCGTGGTACACTATCGGGAGGTGCTCGGCGATCAGGGCCAGACCCCCTAGGCTTGCAAATACGTGCAGGAAGGATGGCATGGGTGTAGAGTCCAGTAGCAGCGACTTGTCCGGTGTGTTGCCATTTTCTGACGAGCTGGGGAGCCCAGTGGACGCTGACGCTGATGAAGATGTTGCAGAGGCCCCGTTTGTTGTCGCTGCTGTAGAAGTTCCGGTAAAAAGAATTTTTTATCTGAAGTATTTAGAAGCATTCTTTCCTGAACAAACATGAGCTGAACATTCAAATGTAGCAAAAGATTGCATACACTTTCTCATGCAAAGTTCCAAAACATAAATTTTTTCTGTAAATCACCAGCGCTTGTGTGGAATAGTTTATTTTCATTTCATTTTCGTTCGTTGATTTCACAGGAAGGATACAAAAGCACAATAAAGAAAACATTGACAGACCTAGATTAAGAAAAGGTTGTACCCGTGAAGGACTTCAAAAAAAGTAAACCTAATTACCATCAGGTTGATCTCCTGATGCTACAATTTAAAAAACAGACAAACATGGGCCTAAAGGGCATTCAAAATAAAATATGGGTTTGAGAAAAACATACAATACTGTACAGTGTAAAAATATAAAATTATATTATATTACATTTATATTTGTGTGTGGTGTCATTTGAGGGTAATTTTATTTTAATTGTTAATTTTCCTACTTCAAACCATAAACTGACACCCCAAATTAAAGAAGAGAATTGAATTTTAAAAGAAAGAAGAAAAAAAAACTCAAGAGGTTTCAGTACCTTCTTTGGCCTCTCTACTCTTAGAGCTGTCAGTCTTCGACGAGGCACCGATCTCTTGCATTCCCAAGTTCAATTTCAGCTCCAAGAAGGGTGACCCCAGAGGGAGCCCTTTACTCTGCAAGATAGCAACGAGCTGACCTAGGGTCAACATGTCCGGCAGGCTGACCTCGGGTAAAAGGTCATGACACAGGGTCACCATCGGGACCTGCATTGGATCTTTGGTGTTTGTTGCGGGGCCGTGGCTGGCTGTCGATTGAGACTTTGACGATTGAGCTTGGCTTGAGAGCGGGAGGAGCCGGAAAGAGGAGGAGAATGCCGAGAACGCGGAGGAGCTGGGTTCCTTGTCCATGTGGGATGCGGTCATCGGCTTCTTAGGTTTCGTTTCTAAAACCGT
Organism: Marthasterias glacialis; assembly: GCA_911728455.2. NCBI lineage: Eukaryota > Metazoa > Echinodermata > Asteroidea > Forcipulatida > Asteriidae > Marthasterias > Marthasterias glacialis. The sequence goes on from OU452219.1 coordinate 32,904,886, forward strand.
AGAATAAAACAAAAATATAAGTCTGATTTGTGATTACTAACTGTCTATTAAATTCATAATCGACAAGCCTGAGAGGGCAAGGCCATTTTTATTTTGCAAATGGCACTTCCATTGTTAAACCTTTAAGTCTATGAGATACTTTTGAAAGGGCACCAGGGCCAAGACCAGGGCAAGAGTGACCAAGGCATCCGTGGTTTCTGTGTAGTTCCAGGCCTGACTCAATAGACTGATCCATTAACCCCCGCCCCCTAACGTGTACGCCACCGAAAGTCCGACGAAAGTCGGACACGATAAAAAAGGCTATTGGAAAATGTAAACGTGTGTGTGTGCACTTACAGCGCGCGCTCATGTCGTGCAGTGTAGCATTGAAGAGACGCACATTGTGCTGCCCACGTGTACAGTGATGATGCAGCTAATGCTGTGATTGGTCAATGTGTTTAGGGGGTGTGGCTTAACGGATCGGTCTATGGTGGCACCAATTTTCTCATCAGATACTTGTCTGAATGAAGACCATATGAAAATACCAGTATCAATGGATGTAATAATCCATCCGGGGTAAAAAACAACAACATCAAATTGGTGTTATTTTTACACCGATGAGTCCACAGAACACAACAGCCAGGTGACTTGTTGACTCGCACGATTATGCGCGCAGCGTGCATTCAGAAGATCAGGCTTTGGATGGTCGGGGACAAACGGGGACAAAAATTATTGGCGGTGGCTTACGACTTAGCGACGGTTGAGTCATGCCGAGCAAAGAGGGCCTCAGAGGGAAAACTGTAAATCCCAGTGCCAAAGACCACCATGTTGGTTGCCTTTAGCTACGGTTGGTCATGGTTTAATTTCGACAACAATATTTCACCAAATGTTTCAGATTTTTCAAATGTTGCAGATAATGCCAAGGACTGTCTGGTTATAAGTGCCGGCGTCATCTCAGTACGGCTTTTACCCTCCGCACAATGAAGCAAGGTAGAACTTACCGAGGTGCGAGTAGTTGATGTAATGTTCAGACTCAAGGAGCTCCTTCTTTCCTGGGAGGTAGTCTACCAGAACAAACGGCTGATCCTTGCTGGACTTCTCTCCCTTTGACTGCTTGACCTTCACGTCCTTAGGGAACGGCACCGTCTTCATTAAGGACAGAGAATCTGCCACAAAGAATTAAAGAGCTTGATAAATACCTGGGAGATAATAACCGTCTAGAGGAGAAGTGCAAAGGGAACAGATTGAAGAGTAAGGGAACCAGAATAGTAATAATAATAATAATACGCAGTTCTTATACAGCGCTTTATCTAACCCAATGGCGTCTTAAAGCACTCATTGTTCTCTACAAGTGCAGTATTTAGGCATGCAACTGCAGTTGGTCCAAAAAAAAGGAAAGTGCCTGGCCCAGCAAGACTTTGTACTTCGTTTTTCAATTTTCAATGGCACAGGTGAGAAAACCCAAACAGGAAATCAGCTGTGCGGTTGAAAATTGAAAAACACTGTTAAGTCCGCATGCCTGTGTATTGAGTTTGACTTACCGCAGACTTCTGTGACCAGTGCACCTACAGATGTTGTCATCTTAGTTTCCATCACTCTGTATTTATGGCCGACCCCAAACTGGGGATGGCAGGAGCCCCTTCCAGCTGCTGAGCCCCGTCCCTTGTGCAGGCAAAACTCCCCCTGGATGTACGCCAGCGCCTTCTCGTCCTCCAGCATGAGCTGTAGGATCAGGCGTCGGGTGAAGCCCGAGATGGCCAACCGCATCCCAGCCTGGTTGCTGCAGCTGCAGGCCACTTCACACACCACCTGGGCCAGGAGTCTCTGATTGGCCGGATGACATGAGATGACCCGGGTGAAGAATGCAATCGTGGAGGACTCGATGGCGGCGCGCTGCTGCGACGTCATCACCGATACTTTCTTGGCGTTGGGGGTCGGCATGTTCAGCTGCACTATATTGGAGCTGACACTGCATAGCAGCATCAGAAGCGACAACCAGAAGCTGCTACCTTCTGGACTGCCCAGCCAGTTCTTCATCACCAGCTCGCTGCTCAACTCTGTAAAAAGATCCAGAACTGGGGCTATCTTATCTGATGTGATGTGAACCAAAGACACCGTGCTGCCATCCCAGCTCTCTGTGCGATAAGTCCGCGGGGAGGAAAGCCCCTGGCCTTCGATCAGTTTGTAGGAGTCAGTCTGCCATGCGGGGCTATCGTCCATTCCGCCTTGCCGGTTGCGATAGATCTCATAGTTACAGAAATCCATGAGGGCGTTGGCCAGCATGGTCGGAAAGTTTGATTCCAGGAGTATCTGGATGGCTGCTGGCGACTGGGAGGCTGATGCCAACGTCGCTAGGTGAAGCTGGTCCAACATGTTGATGTGTACGGGTCGACTTGGGGATTGCTGGCTTGCTCCTTTGGTATCGTCTGTTAGACTTGCCCCATGCTCCTGGGCATCTTTGCTGTCATCTGAATACGCAAAAAAAAGGTCCGAAATGAAATCTTAGACTTGTTTGTAAATTCTGTATTAAAAGCAGGAAATGGTGAAAAGTTAACAAGTGAAAATTGCAACTTATTGACAGACCTTTCTATTACTCATTCTTGAACACTTAAAAGTCTGTGCGACCTTCATTCCGGTATTCTGTTTTTACACAATGTCGTGTTTACACGTCGCCCATTTGCTGGCTCGGACAATATTTTCATGTCTACACAACATGCAGAGCCAACTGGTTAGCATGTGAGACATTTGTCCGACTTTTGGGTGCATGTTCCTGGCTCGGATTTGATTAATGGGGGCTGTGTCATCATGATCATAGCAGGCCTGTGGCTGGGCATGGAAAGATGAACTCTCACCCAGACACTGCACAAGCGCGCGCTTGCGGTCAAATCACAAAGGAGGCCCTCTTTGTCAAACTGTGATGTGACCGCTGGCGCGCGCGCCCACATAGTAACTGGGTTATTCCATTTACTACTATAATCATGACGACACAGCCCCTTTAAGGGGCGGAGCTTCATAAATTGGTCGGTTTTGGACACGGGATTCTAACATTCCAGATTGACCTTTGACCCTGAGCACTGACCTGTGAGTAGTTCATCCATCTCCATCTCCTCATCCTTGTTGATGATGCCCATCCACGACAGCATGGTGATGTAGAGTGCTGGATGGACGTGACACATGGCACACAGGACGTACCCTGCTGCCTGCTTGAGTGGGGAGCTCAACGGCATGATGACAGACCACTCATACAACGAGCTGCAAGCCCAAAATAAAGAAAACACAACCAAAGCTGCATCCATTAAAACGCTTGCTCCATGCCTGAGACAACATATCCGTTTTTCAACCCTGCACGGCATTACACAACTCCACTGCGCCACACTACTTTTCTTACATGAATAATGAAGCTATTTCCTAATTTTATCAAGCCCAAAACCTTTCAGATGGTCTACATGATCATGCAAAGTTCTACTCAAAAAATCCCAGCCTTTGTAATGGTGTCCCCAGCAGACTGGTAGAACATGCACTAAAGTAACACTACACTCCAGCATTGGCGTTGGTAATCGCGCACAGAAGGTGAATGAACTAAGCCTGGCCATTCATCTTTGGTATGGTGTTTCTAGATGGTAGGGGGGTAATTAAAATGAAAGATGGTTTTTTTTTCAAAACATTCAGGAGGGAAGTTATTGCAAAATTTACATAATCGTGTGTTTTAATTGCAGTTGCAAAAAACACAGTGGGTATATATATTGAATTTTCTATGAAGCGTAAAAAAAAACGAAAAAAACCCAGAAAGGTTCCGTTGCAAATTAATACAGTTGTGGTGGTTAAGTCAGCAGGATGTGGGTTCAAATCCCGGTCATGATACTTGTGTCCTTGAGCAAGACACTTAACTATAATTGCTTTAAATAGGGGAAGAGGCAGTCATGTTTTCTTGCAACTGATTCATTTACCCCTGCCTGTTCTTAGCTATGCTGTAAAGAGACTTGCGTTCATACCTTGCAATGTCATGCCTCTATGCATTGGGGCAGGTTTCTATCCCTTCTGTAGCCCACACCTCGAGTGGCCTTTGGGCCTTGTGACGGGCGACTTGCATAAAATAATATAAAATACAAAAATTAAAAATAGAGAATTAGGTCTCACCTGAATAAGTCTTTAGTAATCAGACTTCCTACGTTGTACGGCGCCCTTATTTCGTGGCTAGCCCAGATGACCGACGCGACACACATGACGTGGGAGGGTGCTGGGTTTAGTAGGCTGACCTCCGTGGGGGAGAAGGTCAAGGGACTCCGATGGAAACTGCTGTTCTTGTGAAGATGGACTCTGGCCGTGTCTCCCAACCAATCCAGCAAAGCTTGTACCCTGGAAGGGGGAGTGGGGGGGGGGAAGTACTTATCAGTGGGACGAGTTCTTTGGCCAACAATAATCAGGTAAACGGGTGCCTTTACACAATCCCCCATGCCATTCAGTTTAGTTCATTCAATTGTTCCATAACAAACAATTGGGCATTGTCATATGCAGAGGAGGAATGCAAAATTAAACAAGCGGTAAACTCAGGTTAAACCGTTTGGTGCCGGATGTTTTGTTTACATGCAAATGTTTCCCCTGCCCAGAAACGGAAGCCGTCTTAAGACAACATCATATAATTTCGAGCCACCCGGTCATTCAACTGCGGAGCGTGCACAGACCACACACACGCCGTCTAACGCTTTGTTTCACCCGCAAAAGGACAAAAAGGTCTTGATTATATTGGCACTTTGTGGCCATTGAGAGGCGGTTTTCGTGTAATCCCAGATTATAGACCTTTGTCCTTTTGTTCCAAAAAGGGGACTGCGAGGCATCCAGAGGCTTCCACCACCGTCATTTATTGTACTTCGGCTCAATGGAGGTAAGTTAGAGTGAGTCAGCGATCGAGCCATGGTTCCGTGTTCAATTCCACTCCTATGCTAAATAAACGGGCACATCACTAACAACAACAAAAAGTCCAAACAATGGGAGAACAAAGAGAAGTCCTTGGTCAACAAATTATATGGGGTGGGGGTTAAATAGCTGTTTGGATTTGTTTAAATGTCTTCAACAATGTCTGGTACTTTAAAAAACAATTTATTTTTCTATGTTTTTTCCAGATTTTAAAGAAAAATCTCAATCAATGTGTTTTATTACCTTTCCTTGGTCCCCTGGTCTAAAGTGGTTCCCAGTTGATATATGATGTCTACTGTGGACTCAGTTGAGGCATCCACATTTCGACCCATCAGCGGTGCGCCAGAATCTAGAATTGAAGGATTAAATGCTGTATACTGTAAAATTTACAACAATATTCTGAGCCTTTTTATTTTGGTTTTAGGTCAAAACCAAAGTAATATTCTGTATCCCCGAAGCAATAATTACATTTATTTAAACATAATACATTTCTTTTAACCAGTTAGCACGGGATGACCTGATTACACGCAAATGTTTCCCCTGCCTGGAAACGGAAGCCATCTTAAGATGCCATTATGTAATTTCAGCCCACCTGACCGAAGGTCGCCCGGTCATTCAACTGCGGAGCATGCGCAGACCACGCACACGCCATCCAACGCTTTGATTCACCCACACAAGGATAAAAAAGCTCAGCTCAATGGAGGTAAGTCAGAGTGAGCCGGCAATCGAGCCATGGTTCCGTGTTTAGTGCCACTCCTGTGCCGTAGGTAACGGCCGAGGTTTTGCAATCCTTGCTGTATGAACTTGACATTTTCTCGGTCGAACGAAGAGAATCTTTCTTCACTTGGCATTGTCAAGTCAGGGTTTCTTTGTGCCAGCAGTACCATCAAAGAAAAAAGATTCCGGCAATTCTGGCAAAAGAATCCCGCTAGGGGGATGGGTCAAAAAAGAAAAAAGAATCCCAGCGGCAACTGGTTAAAGGTGTCCATAAAGGTTGCTAGACAACGAGTGGCAGGAAACTTATTCAAGATGACAGGACCGGCAGTCTTCTATCAAATCTTCCTGTTTGGGAAACTACCAACAAGCAAAAGGAGGATCTCAATCGAAAGGAAAACCTACCATTTTCACCGCCGTAGATATTCCTGAGTATGATATCGAAGAGTGTGAGCCCGACGTCGGTCGAGCACAGCCCTAGCTTTAGGAGTACTGCCTCGATGTTGACTGCAAGCTCCTGGCAATGCGGGGACAGTAGCAAGGAGGTACAGGTTGTCAGGAGGGAGGGCATGCTGGCAGCCGTGGCGGCTATCAGCGGGTCCTGGATGAGGCAGTGGTGGAGGAAACGCAGCCATCTCATGCTGAAATAGTGGAATAGATCAAAACATATCATCATGCAAAATTGGTTTTCACCTTTACTATTATAAATGGTTTATTATACTTGAAAAAAAGACATCAAAATCGGTAGATCAAATTGCGTCAAAATTTACATTGAGTTAACAATAATATACACATACAATAATCTCACAATCTGACTTTTGGAAAGTCCTTTTTTTCACGGTTCTCACTAGTAGTACCCATGCTCAGAACCTCGCGCGCAATACTGAGCATCTGCACACATGCTCAGAACTGTCAAAAAGGACCGTTGTGTCTGCTGCCGCCAGCGTCTCAAAAGTCTCCCATTCACATAAACTACCTGGTAGGATTGTTTGTATTAATACAAATTATTTTAGCCCTATACCTTGTTTTTGTAGCATGATCCTCTGACGGTGCTAAGAAACTCTGCTGTGATGTCCCCGAACCATTCCAGCCTCCTCCGCTGAAGGCGGCCAGACCGAGCAGCATGACCTGAGACAGGCCGATGGTGCTGGAGTCCAGCGGCCGATGGAGACGCAGACACACCGAGGTGACCACCTCAGGTCTTGGTAGCTGGAGCTTGATGTAGGTGAGCCCCGTGGTGGATATCGGGGGACTGACGGGCGTCGGTGAGGAGCCGAGGGCGTTGCTGATCTCAAAGGATACAGAGGATGGGCAGGCTGCAAGACAAACATGAAAATAGGCATGAAAATCTTGAAAAGATTTATTCTGTTCAGGTCTGATACTTCACGGCGGCAATGGAGGCAATTGCCTCAGTTGCCCTGGTCATTGCCTTGGTGCCCTTGAAATGTTCAAATAGAAATTTACAATATCCTCAAAAACCGCCTTGGTGCCCTTGCCATTTCAAGCCCTGCTCATTAGCGATATGTGTCACTGGGTTCTTTTATGTGCATTACACAATACATGGGATCTACAGCTTTATGTCCCATCCGAAGGACGCAGCAACAATGGTTAAGTGTCTTGCTTAAGGACACAAGTGTCAAGACCGGGACTCAAACCCACACTCTGCTGATCAGAAACACCAGAGCTTGAGTCCAGTGCGCTTGACCGCTCGGCCACAACACGCCGTCTATTAACTGATGGAAATTCTGAGGGCGTATGAAATGCTTTCCAACAAGGAAGCTTTTAAAGCTGGATATGGTGGAAGGACAAAATAACAGGGAGAAGGGTAAATTAAACAACTTACTAGCTAGTGATGTAAGATGCGGCTGGATGTGAACCTCCTTCAGCAGGATAGCACTGGGCAAGCTGATTGTCAGATCACACCAGGTCTCCTCTGGGTAGAAATGATAGGACCAGGCCGCTGAGCGGGCCCTGCGATGGGGCGCCGTAGGCTGGAGGAGAACCTCTGCTGGCTGGGCTGTGGGACTACTGGAACTGATCACACCTGTCAATGAGAAAATCACGAGAATCAATTACACAAAACTGTTGATCTTTTGAAGTGTTTTGGTTAAGAAAGTCTTGAGTCCTTGTGCATGACTGGAGGGACAATTATAAAGGAATATTCTACACATCCTGTGCAAGCGTTAAATCTAGTTATTTATTTATTAAATTCTGGTTGTGAAGCCAAAAGTTCTCAGAACGAGAACTTAATCGCTATCCTAGCAAAGAACCCCATGCAGAGAAGACAAGGAAGGAAGTTTCAGAGAAAACCCCAGAGAAATATTCCAGGGAAAACCCACGTGATCAGTTAGGGACTGAAAAAACCAATCCGCATAGTGCCCCCGGCAGGATTCGAACCGGGGTCCTTGAGATAGAAGGCGAGGAAAAGATACCACTCCACAAACCCGACCACCCTCGCAAGTAAATTAACACACGTGCATTGAGTTACTTTGACAAATCATGCACGTTAACTGATTGTGCATTCAAATTTCCAGTAAGGAATACATGAAATGCAAAAAAGTTGTAGTTTTCATGCTTTCATATAGATTTGTAAACACAAGAAATATATCAGCATTCTCGTCACTATGTATGAAGCTCTTTGCTGAAGTCTCATATATGATATCTGTTACTGGGAGATCACGTTACGGTAGACTTACCGAATGGAGCAAAATTTGTCAGTCCTTCCGAGTTCTCCACTTCAGCGGTGGACGCCGAGGATGAGGAGGAACTGTTTGTCTTGCTCCATCGAGATGAGGATGTAGAGTTCCTTAAGGATGTGCCGAGATGCTGCATGATGGAGGAGATGCTACTGGGGGAACTGTCTATAAAGCAACGATTGCTTGCCACCAGATTCCGACATACAAGCTGCACACCACCTGCAAGGTAAATACAATCCAGAGAAATTACTGAAAAACATAATATTCCGTTTGCCTCCAAGGTCCATAAACTTTGTTGGATAAAAAAAATGATAATGTGTCTTTAATTTTTACAAAAGTACTAACCAGTTGCTGCCAGGATGCTGTTTTGTTTTTTGTTTTTTTCCCATCCCCCTGACGGGATTCTTTTGGCAGCATTGCCGGAATCTTTTTTCTTTGAGGGTACCGCTGGCACAAAGAAACCCTGACTTGACAAAGCCAAGAGAAGAAAGATTCTCTTTATTGGATCGCCCGTTTTGTTTCTCGACCGAGAAACTGTCAAATTCACGCACCGTGAATTGCAAAACATCGGCCGTTACCTACGGCATAGGAGTGGCACTAAACATTGCTGGATTGCCGGCTCACTCTGACTTCCATTGAACCCAAATACAACAAATGAACAATAGTGGAAGCCTCTCAATGTCTCATAATTCCCTTTTTGGAACAAAAGGACAAAGGTCTGTAATTGGAGATTACACAAAAGCCACCTCTCAATGGCCACAAAGTGCCAATATATTCAAGACCTTTTTTGTCCTTATGTGGGTGAAACAAAGCGTTAGACAGTGTGTGTGTGGTCTGTGCACGCGACCTTCACGTGGAATGTCCGTGCAACCTTTGCTCCGGTGGTCCAAAATTACACAATGGCGTTACCGTCTTTACACGGCTTCCGTTTCCAGGCAGGGAAAACATTTGCCTGTAAACAGGACATCCGGCGCCAATTGGTTAATCTTTTCATTTTGCTACTTACCCATCTCATGGAACGACTGCAGTCCCCCTTCTGAGAAAAGTACCTTCATGATAAACCACAGCAGTGGCTCAGACAGGACACACGAGGGCCCGTTCAGACCTCCACCATTACCAAGACCTCCCCCTAGGTAGGTCAACAGAGGGCGCAACATCAGATCCACCGACGTCACCTTGGCGGCGACGGTGCACAGTACCTGGAAGATGTTGTCACCGACCGACACGGGATCCATGGAGGAGGTGTTGAGATTGAGGAAGGATGCCATCTTGTTGCTGTTACAGTGACTTAACGAGGACAGTAAGAGAGGGATGGAGTCCCCCATTGTCAAGACGGCGTCTGCTATACATGGGGGTGCGGGCTCTGCAACAGGGGGTGTTACAGACTCCGAGGACCGTTCTTTATCGTCATCGCTTAGTGAGCTTGACCTCGGTTGAGGTTGTTGGGTTGATGTCGATGCCGAGCTTAGCTTGCCGGAATCCGTCTCAAGGGGTGCATCTACGGGCTGTTGAGGGGATGGCATACCCAACGTCCTCCCCGGTAAGCCTTGCTGGAACCGTGCCGTCGCATCCCGGTCCAGGGGGATCTTGACCAGCTGGTTGACAAGCTGCAACAGGTGGCACATCAGGAGATCGCGATTGGCCTCGCTGGTGTTGGACCGCACTTCCCCCGGCCGCAGCATGCTGGCGAAGAGTCCGCTGAAGCAGGAGTGGGCGTTGATGCTGCTGCTGGACGAGGTTGTGCTGGTACCCCGCCGGCTGAGGCTGATGTGGTTGTGGACCAGGAGACTGATGGCATCTATGGTGTAGGTGATGTTACTGACGTCGGCATGGTTGTACGTCTGCTCGATCACAAACTCCATCATCTTCACCTGGGCATCCAGGGGTCCTGTGCCAGTGTGGAATGCTCCTCTATACATACTACAAACAAACAAGATAACAATGATCAATATCGTCATTTCTTTTTCCGGAGCTTGCCTTCCACCTATAAACCATGTGCCCTCTGTTTAAATATAAAACACCCTCTTTTGAAATCTGTCTGCCGGTGTGTGCATGCATCACATCTTGCATAAATTCGTTTAAAGCCCCAGCTCAACATTGGTAAGAAAAAAAACACATAAATGTTCACAGATTGACATATACCTTACATGGTATAAAGGGAATGATGGTAGAAAACTTTCCTTAAATATTTCTGCCTGAAGTATTATTGTTCTTAAATAATAAATTAAATAAGATCCAAAATTAGTTTTCGTCTCAGTGAGACGAAAACTCTGCCTAAAGGAATGCGTACACAAATGCTGAATGTATTTTTACCGTTTTCTCGCAAATGAAACAACAAAATGAGCTGACATTTTCACAGGCTGGTTTTATTACAAATATCTTGATCTGTACAAAGAAGGGATGCATTTACAGTCAGTTTACCAATGTTGAGCTGGTGCTTTAAGGAGTGATGTCAAAGGTACCATATCTGACCTGTGATGCCACTTCCAATCCAAATTTATTTAAAACATGATGCGGTCGCTCACTGGCAGGCAGAAACTTTATGTTTTGGTTTCAGAAATCACATCCTCTATTGCTATCTCTACAACCTTTTCAAATTGTATTTTAAATATCTAGAGTCATCATTCTCCAGCTTACCTTATTAATCATTCAAGTACATACAGTTACATGTTTAACAAAAAATTCCAGTCACACTTACTGTGGCTCAGCCAGAATCTGTACCACTCTGAGTAGGAGGCTGTTCAAGTCAGGTGCATTAGTGGCTGGAGCAGAGGCTAGTCGAAGCTTTAGTCTGACGAGGAACTCATACATTGCCTGAGTGACAGTTGGGCCAACCTGAGGAGGGGAAAAAAAAAACACGGTAAGTTCTTATCTAAAGATAAGGGGTCTTGTCAAAATTATTCCAGGACAGATAATCGGAAAACATTCCTCCGTTGTGGATTTTTTTTTTTTAATCTCCATTGGATTCGATTTCAACGGGGGACATTGCTTTTAACCTGCTGAATGGAACACCGTTCTCTGGAACACACCTAGAGATAAACAAGAGAAAGTGGACTTCCTATATCACCCTGTGTAACCACGTCGTTCCTTACGGCGTCTTAAAAACTGTACCCTCGGGAAACCCAACATTTACCGAAATTGAACGGTAAGACAGCCCATCAAAATTGTGTACCTGAAAAATACGGCGTGTTTTCTATGCGTAATCCGCAGCTTCAGCACGCCCATGTTCAGCGCAATCATGAAAGCGCATGGTGCGATTGCGGTGCGTGTGTGTGTTCATGTCATTCAGCGCGTTTTTGTTTTGATTCGCGATGTTATTCACAGCGTTTTCATTATTCACAGCGATGGTAACCGAACGCGTTTCGTTACAGCCGAGGCATGCCCATAGAAGACAGCAATGGCGGTGATGTCCCCGTTCTTTGGTTTATTTCTACGGGGACACTACAGACAGGCCCTTTGTTGAATACACCCCGCTGAACGCTCTGCGGTTCGACTGGCTGATTAAATGTAGCATAAACAAACTTGCGGTCTAGTGCAAGCTCGAAAGTTTGGATTGAAGAAGTAGCTACAGCCGACCTTGAAACCACAAATCAGCCCTGTGGAGACCCCCTGCTTGTTTTCCCCGGGAGACAGCGATCTGAGTCTCTGCGGTTTGTAAACGAATGGACTTTATAATTTGTTTTCTTGTAAGTACTGTAGAAATTTACAGCAATAGTGTGCCCTACAAGAAATCACCTAGTTATGGGTTAAAAAAATATCCACAAAGGACATTTTTTATTGAATTTACCTGTTGGTAGTGCAGACTCCCTACTGGCCCATGCATGGTGCTACCAGACAAGAAATGAACCAGCACGGCGATCAGCGACCCGTGGCTCAAGATGACCCCGGCGGCGCTCTGCGACTTCCCGTCGACCTCCGTCTTGCTGTTCACCAGCGCCAGCAGGCAGTGGAACGCAAGACACCACGTGTGGACGGGTAGGTTGACGTTCCAGGCTAGGGCGTGCAAGAGGCAGCCGATGGAGTCTGCACTGAGGGTGACCACCGGTACTAGACTGGTGTCAAAGGCACCGTCTTGTTTGGACTCGTTCTCTTGTCCGACCTCGTTCAGAGTTAGCCAAAGCTTCAACAAAGCATCCAAGTGTACCTACCGAAAATGATCAATAGTCAGTAACATTTAGTCTCATGGTACCCTTTCCACTTACAAGTGGGGCATGGTTTGAATCCAACCAGAACCTGAAACAGCATGATTGGCAACTTTAGTTGACTGCACATATACAACCTCTTCTTTACCATAGGCAACTTTAGTCGACTGCACTCATACCCCCTCTTCCTTACCATAGGTGACTTTGATCGACTGCACTCCTACCCCCTCTTCCTTACCATAGGTGACTTTAGTCGACTGCACTCATACCCCCTCTTCCTTACCATAGGTGACTTTAGTCAACTGCACTCATACCCCCTCTACCTTACCATAATTGACTTTAGTCAACTGCACTCATACCCCTCTTCCTTACCATAGGTGACTTTAGTCGACTGCAATCATACCCCCTCTTCCTTACCATAGGTGACTTTAGTCAACTGCACTCATACCCCCTCTTCCTTACCATAGGTGACTTTAGTCGACTGCACTCATACCCCCTCTTCCTTACCATAGGTGACTTTAGTCAACTGCACTCATACCCCCTCTTCCTTACCATAGGTGACTTTAGTCGACTGCACTCATACCCCCTCTTCCTTACCATAGGTGACTTTAACCAACTACACTCATACCCTCTTCTTCCTTACCATAGGTGACTTTAGTCGACTGCACTCATACCCCCTCTTCCTTACCATTGGTAACTTTAATCGACAGCACTCATACCCCTCTTCCTTACCATAGGTGACTTTAGTCAACTGCACTCATACCCCCTCTTCCTTACCATAGGTGACTTTAATCGACTGCACTCATATCCTCTTTCTTCCTTACCATAGGTGACTTTAGTCGACTGCACTCACACCCCCTCTTCCTTACCATTGGTAACTTTCGTCGACCAAGATTACACACAAAAAAACACTCAAGCCTCAGCACAAAGACCATTTTGAACAAAAACATAGTTCTGTCTATGTTCACCCTCCAAAGACAAACTTACAAATTTGAAAAGAGAAAGATCGGATCTTTCCAATGGTGATAACATACTTTAAGGTTGCTATTATGCAATCCTTTCAAGATGGAGTGGAAAGATCTGAAATCCCGAAACACCTGTAGAGTGCCACATGTTTGTTTACAAAAAGGTGTTTTGAGTTTTCTGATTACACCTAGGAAAGTCAGATTGAGAACCTCGCTGTATCTTGACCAATCTCTTTGATTACCTGGTTAGTCGGGAGTCTGGTGAACAGCTGATCAAAGCAGCTACTCAGCATCTTGCTGGATGTCATTGAGCCGCGACGAGGCAGGGCACTAGATGCCTCCATGGTGGGACCTATGTCCGGGGTGAACGTCTCCTCAGATTTGGAGGGTGCGGCTTGTGGGGTGAGAGGGAGGGGTACTGTACCCATGAGGGTCTGGCTGACGTGATTGGCCTCCATTAGAGATGTGACCTTCACAGGGAGAGGTAAAATAACTGTTAGATATCCCTTGATGAGGGAGCTTAGTACACTGGACTCAAGCTCTGGGCCAAATTTTATAGAGCTGCTTAACGGCCGATTTTGTGCTTACTGCGCGATTTCCATTTCACAGCTCTGCTAACCGTAAGCACACGAAAAGGCATGCTAACCTTCCAGTGCTTACTGAAGGAAAATGAAAGACGTAACAATGCAAATCCTTGGTGAACGCGCAAGCTGGCCGCCTAATTTTCAATAACCTGTGAAATACACTTACGCTTAAGCAAATTTTTCTGCTTCAGTTAGCACGAAAATTTGCTTACCGTTAAGCAGGGCTATGAAATTGGCCCCTGGTGTTGTCGGAGAGTAGATTCAGGTTTCGGTCATGGAACGTCAAGACACTTAACCATATTTGCTTCGTCCTTTGAATGGGACGTTAAGCCATAAAAACCCAGTAGAATTATCATCACAAGGAGGAGTGTGCTGCCAGTATTTCTGGCATGGTTCACTGCAGATTGCGTCGCATGACCTTGTAAACCCTTACAACGTGCTACATAGTTCACACTTAACTCTGTTTCTGTTGCAAAAACAATGATCGCTTTGAGACACCCATCGGATGTTATGAAGCACTCATAAAAGAACTTTGTGTTGTCATTATTGATGGGTTTGGACGAGGTCGGCCGGAGATTCTTTTAACTACAAAGACCTAAATATATAGCATCTTAACTCTTTCACTGCCGCGCACTGCTCACAGTGGCTTGGTAAATTACTTCACGCGCCGGAAAGCTGCTGCCAGCAGCTCTAAATCAACAAAATATAAAACAATTCCATCACAGCCGCACATTGATTTTCCATAGTGAAAGAGTTAATCCAGTTTTTTTTTATTTAGTGAGATGGAAGTCGACTTTCTAGAGTAGAGGAGGAAGATGGAAGCCTGTGATGGGTTCAGTATCTTTATGACCTCTTGTGACCTTTGGCCTCTCACGCCCTTGACCTTACCTTCAAATACCACTCTACTTGCATTTCCAGACCCTGCTCTAGCCTGGCATCCATGGCCATGGAAACGTTGGGCATACAGGTGAGGGCTACTTTGGATGGGTCTCCGTTATTGTTCCCCGCTTTGTTGAACCTGTTGGAGTAAAGACAGTTCTAACGGCTTAGAGGTCTGGAAAAACTGAACGCACGGGATGTTTGTAAAAACAACTTCATATTTCACTCCAGATCAAAAGCAATAATCTCAATTGGCCTGTATTTTTTACTGCAAGAGGGCGCTCTTCGGGCATAGATTGGGGGTCAAACAATAGAAATAGTGTGGCAAACCAGATGCAATTAGACTTCTAGTAAAGCAGTTAATAAACAACTTTAATGGGTTTTTGTTTTACAGTTTCACATTGTAATTAGTGTAAGATATTTGCTTAAAATTTGCATTTTCAATGTTTTGAAACATTTGTGTACTTTCAAAATGGAATTAGTATAGCGCCCTCTTGCTGTCAAAGATACGGCCAATTATACTCTCCTACTCTTTTGCATTTTCCATTAAACATTTGGAATGTTTCAACTGCACAGGTTGTGTATGGTGACACAACTGCACGGAACAATCGGCGTACTGTGCGGAGTATGAATACGGTAAATACACACGAGTGCACCAATAGTTCTGTGCACAGTTGAGCCGCCATACACAGCCCAGGCAGCTGAATGGTTTCAAACGATTCATCAACTCGCTCGAAAAAAGGTCACCCAGAGCAAGAGGGGTTTGAGATGTAATGATGTAGTTCTCGCATCAGAGACAAAGAACACGCAGCTTCTGCCTAAACATGGTCTGCCAACTTGGGTTGTAAATCGCACGTACAGATATGGTGTAAACCTAAACCGTACACGAGTCACCTAACATGTGCACTGCACAGAAACACATCAGAAAACCGACTCCCGAAACTGCGCAACTAGATTTATCGCGGGTGATGACGCCAGGAAAAATGAATCAATACTCAGGTACTTTCAGTGACTTGCAGACGGTTGGGAATTGAGCCCAGGGACTTTCCGCATTCAAGTTATCAGTTTTCTTTACCTGCCGCCTTTCCGGATCATACTGCTACCGGTGCTGCCAAACGGGATCATGGACTGGATGCCGCCAAACTTACAGGCCACCTTATTGAAGTCTTGCAGCTTCTCGTGCCATATGTCGATATCGTCGTACTTAGTGGAGCCGTAGATTACATCCATGAACTGGAGGTCGTAGGGGTCAGAGGGCGTCCCTGAGGAGAAGTCCGAGAGCTCGGGGTCACCCAACGGGTTCATGGGTTCTACAAAGGACAGCAAAAAAAAAGCAATAATGTTGGAATGATAACACTCATCAAATCG